>OW285243.1:83822717-85022717 GCA_935421215.2 Melolontha melolontha
GGTAAATTAACTGAATGCGGGAATGCTTGTTGTTAACGATTTTAACCTATGGGGATTAAGAAAACTGTAAAGAAGAAATTTGGACAGATTTTATTAAAAAGTAAAATAAATAAAGTTAATTTAATGCCACTACCTACCACCTATTCTTATTTTTTTACTGAAATATCTTCTTTGGGATTTAAACACCGAGGCACATAATCGACTTAAATTATGCATTAATTCTCTGTGTTGACACCTATCTTTGTGCAAGAATCATTTGATGGAAGTTGATATTAGTGTTCTTGGAAGGTCTAACATTGACTTGATCAATTGCCTCTCATAAAAGCTAAATCGAATCAAGATCCGTTAATTACCGCTATCAAACAATATTTATTAATACACTAGTAAGTTGTTCTTCTATACAGCTCTTACATATAAATTCTAAGTAAACAGAAGATCCACAGACCATAACAGAATGACCTCTGTAGACACTTCACGTTGGAGTACGACCTTTCGCCGCAATAGATTTAACAAAAATCCTGCATCTGGATCCAAAAAAAATGTCAAAATGAACAAAATATATAAAGTTCTTTACAAAATAGGAAAAGCTCCAAAAAATGTTCTTGAAGAAATGTTGGCTGTATGTCATTCCAAGCGAAATATTTGCGGGTGGTCAAAAATAAACAGGTCGCCTTAATGATGTAATCACTGCAGATGTTGAAAAAAAAGACAAGTGTTTAGCACTGTAAGATGCAAGATTAAAGAAGCGACAATTAGCAGGTTTGCGAGGTGTTTCAAATCACGGTCTTTCGAATTCTACTTGAGTACTTTGGAATGACAAAAGTTAGTGCAAGGTGAGTTTCACGAATGCATTCGCAATTGCAAATTCGTGTCTGGATATAGACGTGGCAACAATTCTTAGCAATTTGTGGAAACGAACGAGATTTAATTATCTACTGACTTGTCAGGTTTAGATGGGTCTATCCATTCAAATAAAAATGAGCTTCGACGCTGTGTGGCAAAATTTAATATTTTCTTTATATTTGCCGGTTAGTTTTAGATCTTTGGCAATGTCTTGTACGGATGAAACTTAATTTTCGTAAGCATTCATCGTATAGTGGTTTCTAATTAATGGCGGGCCTAATCTAGGGCTCCTTGTTGATTTGCTATTTAAATCTGACCCACTATTTTGAAATCTTCTAACCTAGCATGAAATGGTAGAGAGAACTTATGTGCATTGCGAACATTAGAATTTCAAGAACTTAAATAAGTGATTTAATTTTAATAAATTTTCCAACAGAAAAGATTTTTGATGAAAATGACCAAACTTCCAAGTTCATAACTGTCAATGTTAGGCATTCGACGTTTTTGAAATAACTACAAAACTTACTCTTTGAACCAATAGTAAATTTAAAATAAGTGATTTAGAATTTAATTTTAAAATTCTGAAATTTGTATAATAAGTTTTGGCAAACCCCGTATTAATATAAAAAGTACGTACAGGATGCGGCAGAATTGATTAAACGATTTAAAATTTTTAACTTAAATAAGTGATTTAATTTTAATAAATTTTCCAACAGAAAAGATTTTTGATGAAAATGACCAAACTTCCAAGTTCATAACTGTCAATGTTAGACATTCGACGTTTTTGAAATAACTACAAAACTTACTCTTTGAACCAATAGTAAATTAAAAATAAGTGATTTAGAATTTAATTTTAAAATTCTGAAATTTGTATAATAAGTTTTGGCAAACCCCGTATTAATATAAAAAGTACGTACAGGATGCGGCAGAATTGATTAAACGATTTAAAATTTCTAAATAAGTAATAAATTTATTGTTATATTTAAATAATAATGCGTATATAATTAAAAAGTTCATAGAAAAGCACTTTATGTGAGTACTATCTTTTCAAAATAACATTGCCAAGATCGACTCCATCGTTCATTAAACAAGTTTTTGCACGTCGCATGAGAGTCCTGTCTTCTTCAGTATTTGTAACGGAATCTGTGTAATCGCAGCCGTGATAAATTCTTTGTTTCTATGGTGTGAGGTCGAATCTTGTAGATTTTATGTTTTAATACCCTCATAAAAAGTAATTGTTTGCTGATAAATCAAGTGAGCAATGACGGTAACGTCTTAGTATATGTGAATTATTTTCAGGCAACAGCGCTGATTTATGCTCGTTATTGTCCCAACAAGATGATATGACATCTCACACGGCAACACTCTTAATCCAAAGAATACGATGACTATTTAATAATAATAATAATCCATGCCTTAGCATCCCCCAACAGCTTGCGCCAATTACAGGGGGCATCGGCTGGCCATGAGTTATTATTACGCCTGCGGCTGTAGACCGACTTACGATGTTACTTTTCCGCATTTGCCGTGGAATTTGGAAAACTACAGAAAACCAAACTCAGAAAGGAAGCACCGGGGTTCGAACCCGGTACTGCCGGACTACGAGGCAACTGTGCAAGCCACTAGCCCGACAAAGAATTTTTAAAGAAAAAGTAATCTCTGTGACTTAGCCTTAGCCAATTACTTCTTGTGTGGGTATTTAAAACAAAGTCTATGAGAATCGACCCCATAGCATAGACTGTTTAAAAGAATCAATTGCGACTGCGTTTCAGCAGATTCCATTCAAGAATCTCTCGTGCCGAAGTTTGTTTGCTGAATGATGGAAGCCATCTTAGTGATGTTATTTATTTTTAATAAAATGCTTTTTATGATCTTTCTAATTATTTACGCATTATTCATTAAATCGTGTAATTAATTCTGTGGCACCCTGTATAAATTATAAGTAAATTAGGCATCTGAATTCTGTCGCACCCTGTATAAATATAAGTAAATTAGGCATTTGAAGCTGTAGTAAAATCTTAGATTTAGGAATTTGATTATCACAAAAAGTTATTACCTGCAGTTTTAAGAGGGTTTTGTAGATTTGTCGTTTAATAATTTTATATTCTTAGAGGTGAATTTGAAAAGTCATGTCTTAGCTTTTAATATTTTTTAAATATATAAATACTAGTTTATTGCGAAATGGGACAGGAAAAAGTAAATATACTTCATGTGTTTGAATCTCTAAGCAAATATGAGTGGCGGACAAGAAGGTGTCTAAACACTAACCGAGTGGAACTGAGAGATCTATTGGGGATAGTACAAAGAGCAGTGTGCCCAAGTGCCTGGGCGTGCTGGCGTCCAACCCAAAACAGAAGAAGAAGGTGTCAAGCTGATAAACGTTCTTATTTTTTTAATTCCAGACCCCCCAAAAATATCTTATAAATCATGCCAAAAAAAGGGATAAAATATACTCTTTTTGCCTATCGACCATGAAGATTCTGAAAATCATACCGCTGTCGAACAATATCTTTCTCCCTAAAAAAAAGTCGAGAGGCAAAGATCCATTTCTGCATTTTTTTTTTAAATATCTTTCTACGGGTTTGTAATTATCCATAGTCACGACATACCTAAATATATCTCGCTGAAAGGAATCGATTGGCACCACCCACGACCCCTCTAGCTTCAAAATTGACTGTGTTAGGAGGTTCCAAAGCTTGGGGTCACTTATACCATGGGAGGTAACACAGTGGAGTACCAGTGCATTTTCGTTAAGAATGCCGACAGACGTCAGTTCTAATGTATATATGAGGATTATTTTTAAAAACACCGCATCAAAAAAGCTTTATTGTTTGCTGAGATTCAGGATGATACAAACTTGTCGTTATGCCAATGTGCTCACCCTGATACTTTGTAGATATTTTTGATTCGACGTTTAATCGCACCGAACATGGTCTCGTAAACGTTCAAATTCTACCAGCAGGTTTAAATTGGAAATTGAATCACTTGAAACATTGCGTAACTATGTTCTTTACATTAACAAAACTATATATGTATTTTGTTTAGATCTTGATAACTTAGATAGGAATCGTTATTGCATAATTATATAACAGATAATAATAATATGTAGCAACATGGAAAACATTGATTATGAATTTATTTGAAATGATTTTAAATTTGTAGTCTACAGAATATAATCTTTTGCAATATCTAAAAGCCCTTATTTGATTATATGCCTTGTATTTTAAAACAACACTTCAGAATTTAAATTCTCTTCGGAGATATTGGAAATATTTGGAGCTGTATTTTTACCGGAATTTATCTATGCGATATTTATCTTTATAATCATTGTTAGTGCTAATAATAAATATAATCTGGGATTAAAACTAAATTGCTTGTGCGTATCTTTTGATCAAAGTCCATATGTAAATTCAAATAACTTGTATTTGCTACTTGCATCAGACAAAATTTGATTCTTTTCCTAGACAATATAAGGGTTATCTCCAATCGAAAAATCGCCAGTTTAGTAATTTAAACACTATAATATAAGTATTTTAATTTAATTTTTTTGTAGCGATTTTCGTGAGATTTGGAAAAATTAATTTTTTGTAATAGTTATTTATACTCTTATAATACTTAAATATATACAAACTGTTCTAAAATTGATTAAATTATTAAAAGAATAATGAATTTTAATGCAACATTTTTCAGACAATTTAAAATTTTGTTCTATCTATCCACAGTATATTTAAGACGTACTAATGTTACTTTTGTATTTTTTCCCTTGAATAAAAACTAAGTTATTAAAATTACTAATGAGAATATATATCTATAGTGTTGAGTGCCCGTATTTCTATTGTAATATTCTAAAATATTGGGATTAGCTTTTTAGAAATTACTATTTCCACATATTGCCGGCCAAAACTCGCATTAATAAGAACATGACAAAAAGATATACATATTAATTATTTAGCGTATTGCATCTAAATACATCGGCACATACCAAAATAAATGTATGTATAAATGTAAAAAAAGCGTAAATGAATTATTCACAAATATCTAAGGATTTAATGTAGTCGTATTGCACTATCTGCCGCATTGAAAAATTAAAACTCTCGTTCAAATCGCCTCGGGGTTAATATAATGTATATAACAAAATAATTTAAACTATATGGGATTATTTATTTGCTTTTGGCTTTTATTTTGTAAAATTTTGAAAAATTTATTTAAAAATTTAATTCAAAAATCATGTCTGCATAAAATTGCAGAATTTTGATAGTTAAGAAAAATTCAATAAATCAAATTTATAGTAACTCGTTAAATTTTGTTGAATTAACAACATAAAAATGAAAAAAACAATTTGAAGATTATTTTGATTGAAAATATTTTCTGGCATAAATAGGGAGATCATAATAAACTAGAACTAGGATACCAAACTAATTAAATCTACTGTTAATTTGAGCAATTACAATAGTAAGGAATTTTGCAACAAAATTGCTCAAAAATTGAAAAAGAATACAAGAGCTTTAACGTAAAAAATTAAACAATTTTATTTTCATTTTTTTTAAGTGATCAGTTTAAATTTATGATGAATAACAGACACACACCTTAGTGGATCGTCTCTTGAATCTATATTTGATTTGCCTGACAAAATAAACTTATGCCAACGTAAACTAAGTTTATTTTGTCAGACAAATCAAATATAATACTTGTGTATAAAAAATTTGTCCGGTTACAAGAGATGTCCGCGCGTGAAGCTTTCACTGTATTTGCGCAGGTATCTCTCTCCAGAGACGTAGACACGTGTTTCATCTTTCTGCAGAATCATCGGTACGCCCCAGTTGGAGACGTTCACAAAACAACTTCGCTATATCACAGAAGTTATTAAGACATTGTAGAAGAACACCACTTGTAACGATAAACTTCAATCGTAACAATATTAAATTATTGTTCTCGTTGGTATATAACTGGTGGTAAGACATAAAATATTGTATGGACCACGGGCATTACTTGATGTCTATGACCTCGGGTGACTTAAAAACTCGCCTAGCGACCCTCGGTCTTTTAAACCCGTCGTTCTCGCACATAAACATAATCTTAATGCCCTTAATACAAAAATAACTATTAATAAATATATAACGTTTAATTTTAAAAAAGACAACTGTTTTTTTAAAATTATTTTTATATTGCTAACTCGCCTAAATCTATAAAAATAAAAGACGGTAATAGTAGGCACTTACAAAAAAACAGCTTGTATGTTTGGAATGGGACTTTTTTTTATTTTAAAAGAGCAATTCCCTGTAGTTCATGTGATAGACTTTCAACTTACAATTATTATTCTTTTTGTTGCAGAATTCGTCACCATGATGACTTCAAAATGAAGTGGATGCACCATCATCATCAGCAGCGTACTTTGCTTTCCAATAAATTATATTGTTTCCAACCCGGCCCACACTACTACTATCATCTATAAATAAAACAAAATAAATATAAATAATACCGTAAATACATACAAAAATAACTGTGCCGTTAGTTTTCTCAAGACAACAAAGTTATATCTAACAAATATAAAAGCATCTCGAACTTTGCTTGGGCGCCGGGTTGTTGTAAAATCACCACCATATAATAATAATAACAAAAAAAACAACACATCACCACTTAAATTTAAATAAAACAACAAAAAAGTGAATAAATAAGTAAAAATATATATATTATGGTTAATTAAATTAATTTAATTAAAGTGGAAACAAGTTTAATTATTACTTATTTTTAATGAAACAAGAAAAAAAATTAAACTTAAAATATAATTGTATAAATTTTTGTAATATACATGATAATATATGTCTGACATTTTTTAATTTTTTTTAGTTTTTTCCTTTTTGAGAAGAGAATTCGTCGCGTAGTGTGTATAAAAGTAAATATAAATAGCATATTATAAATATAATTAATATAAGAGAAGTATTATTATTATTAATAAAATTTTATTATATTACCGACAATAGTGAAATGGAAAAAAAAAATTTTCCTATTTTTTCCCCCATTTTTTTAATACTTAATGGTTTCGTTTCAAAACAATTTTTTTAAAAATTCATCATTTTTAGGTGAGAACCCTCCAGCTCCTCAATTCTTTCGATTTATGCATACATGCATTTCTTTTTTGTCCTTTAGTTTAACTTCTATTTAGAGAAATTAAATAAACACGAAAATCACAAAGTATGAAATTATTCTCTTTCTATATTGCACTCGAAACACTTCAGGTTAAATTTTTTTACGCGAAATTATCGATTTTAAACCCATCCCAAATAGAATGCGAGTTTTAATGAAATGTTGTGGAGGTACGGTATAGTATGATGAAGTCGATGGAGACTGGAGCATCGTCATAAAATATAGCATTTTTAATTTATCTAATTTATTTTTTAAATAAATTTTTCATACTTTGCGATATTCACTTTCTGTGCACTAGAAATTTTTAAAAATTACTAGATTTATGTAATGTCAAGGTCGATTCCATTTTAATTTGTCTAAAAATTTTTCGTACAAATAACCAACTAATCCTTGCTTTTACTTACTATTCTCTCTATTTAATATCTCTTTTATTTTTAGTTTATTTTAATTCCTTTCGCTTTAGTTTTATAACTTTTTGCAATTCTAGTTTTTTTTTACTATTTTTAAGAAAACAGTTTCTATATTTAATTATTCTTAATTTTAAGATATAAAACTCTATAAACAAGTTCAAATATTTAATTTTTTTTAATATTACCCCCATCCAATTTACCTATTTATTACAATTTTTTCTCATGAACTATGAGAACGTATTCATTACTTGTTCAATCTTATTATGGTTATTAAATGAATTAAATAAACGTTAAGTGTCTGTTTACATTAAGAATATTCTTATTTCATGTATAAAATGTGCTTTTTCTATTTAAAAAAAATGTTTAAACTATTGTTTCGTGGAAAATGGATCATTTTTGATACGCTGGTGCGGTATGCGTTAGTACGAAGGCTTGCATGAAGATGAAGAGAAGAAAGTGAAGGGAGAATTTATTGAAGATAACATAACCTAAACAACAAGAACACTTTCCTTGGAATTTTCCTTTTAATTTTGTATTTACATGAAATGTTATTTATTTGACTTTTTTTTTTAAATAAAAGAACAAAAATCTTGTAATAAGGAGAAGCTCTATCAGTTACATAATATTGTGAAAATTATTATTAGATGTTTAAATTTGAAATAAATGTGACTGGAAAACTTAAAAAAAATCGGAGTGTATTTGATTTGTAAACCAGAACCCTTCCTTGCAGAAAATAAAATTACATTTTTACGATATTGTTCTTGTAAATTTCTTATTAATCATTTTTTTTAGAATTAACTGATGCAAACTATGAGATTAAAGAATAAGTTCTGCAGGTTTTCCTCCCAAATAGATGTCTCAAGGAATTTTAATCAATTTTACGTATTTTCCAAATGCGGGAACTAAAAGTATTCTGAACACATCTCTTTGTCTTTAATCGGGAAAAAGCGATAGAGGTTTTAATATACGAGAATGATATGACGGAAGATGCGACTTGAAATATTTGAATTTTATGGCAACCAAATTTTTTTTTATTTTTTAACATACTGCGCTTCATACTTGAACCAGCGGTGCTGAAGTGTCATTAAACGAGTTTTATAATCATTAGAACCAAAGTCGTTGAAACACTGCTTTACTTTTTCAATAACTTCCATGTTTGTCTTTAATTTGCTGCCGGCGAGAAACAGCTTGGGTTTTGGGAATGAGTTGGAATCTGAAAGGGCTACAACCGGTTGGGATATAAGCTGGAATCGCAATTAATTTGATATCCAGTTTCCAACCTCGTGTTCCGCAACACATGTGCTCACCGAGCGCTTTGTTTAATGTATACACTGCCGCATGACCATATAATTCTATAAACACTAGAGGTTTCTAGATGATTCCGATCCTTGACAGAAAAGGGGGCCGGTAGTGTGGTGGGGGGGTTTGAAGATGGTTTTGGTGTTATGTTTGATAAGAATTTTGCTAATACTGTCGGTGATGCCTTGTCTATAAGGTAAATGGGCTTTAGAAATGTGTTTTAAAACGGAACCTAGTCTAGGGTTAGGATGTTGATTTATAGTGCATTGTATATCGTGCTTGGGGTAGTTGTTACTTCATTTCTTATCTCTCTTATCATATTTACCTATATTAGAGTAATATCTTTTTGTAATCCCCAAAATTCTATAAGGTTAAAAATACAATGATATGGAGGAAGAAAATGAACTGTGTGGCCATATTGCTCTGATAATTCATCGGCTTCATAAATAGATGATGGTTTAACCATAAATAAAAACTATGATCTATTTGAACTTAATTTAGTAATTATTTCATGTACTAACTGTCTAACGAACTCAAGTAACTGTGTTTTTAAAGCTGTCTTATCAAAGTTCATTTTATTGTTGGTTAACCATTCCTGAATTTGGTATTTTGTCGAAGATGAAGTAGGAGATTTATTTATTATTGTAGTATGATAGCTTGCATTATCCATAATAACAACTTAAAGCCTTTCTAAATGTTCAAGTAGCTGATTTTCGAACTAGTTATTATACAAAATTACCGTAGTAATCCATACTTTTACTATTTGTTGGGAATATTACTTCTGCTCCAAGAATGAAACCATTACTATTACCATCATGTACAACTATGTATCTACAAAACAAAAGTCAATGATATTTTGCCTGTGCCAATTACTTTTTATATAATACCTTTTGCCACCTACTTGTTTTGTTTGCATATATTGTTGCAAAAACGTAATTCATTTCAAAACAATATGGGACAATTCCGTCAATGCTCGTTTAGAGACATCTTTCTTAAAATTGAAAGAAGTAATATTTTGCAATAATTTGTTGTGAGACGATAATACGAGAAAAATAAAATGACCATTATTAATATGTAACGGCGACTGACAGATTACAGGACGATGATCATACGTGACAACATTATACGGAATAGGTAACAGTGATAAAACAAATTTCGTAAAATGTTGGAGAAGTTGCTAATATTACATTAGTAAATTGAAGCATTTAGGTTTTCACAACTGATATTACTGGTTATGACACTTATGACGCAACTGCTCTCTTATCTTAAAAATACTATATGTAATATTAGTTACATTATGACCACCTTGCAGCGTCGAGTTACTGAAATACCCCCAATTTAACAGGCTCTAGTAATCAGATTAATTTAAATAGGACCGCGTTGGTCTAGTGGTAGGTCACGTGACTGAATCGGATAGACCGGGTTCAAACCCTGGTCAAGCTAATATAATAATATCCATGGCGTTTTTTCAGTCTCAACTCGACTCAGGCTGACAAAAATGAGTACCTGGAGGTAAAATTCCGGGGTAATATGTCACTTATGTTTATATTTTTAAATAGAATATCAAGTGGTGTTAACGAAATTTAATAAATAATATTTCGCGGAAAGCAACATTTAAATTTGAAAATGTCAAGTATCATCAATGTAATACTTTATATAAAAATAAAACTCAGAACTTTCAAATTAAATAATTTCAATTTATTAATGTAAAAAAAGCAAAACAGAAAAAATAGTATAAAACTCGTTTCATAAGGCCTTTTGTGGCACTATCGCGGTTCGTTTTCTAAACTGAACGGGTGCGACATGTGCGACGGGTGCCTTATGAAACTTGTGTTTTAATATAGCAAGTCTTTCGGTAATTGCAGTGTTTGGCCCTTTGCGAGACAGTCGATAAGAAGTATCCAAAATATCGTCCCCATTACCTTTCCAAACAAAGAAAACGCTTTAGCCTTCTTCAGCAGAAGACTTGTCACCATCCCTTACTGAAATTGCCGCTTCGATTCTGGTAATTGCGCCAAGTTTCATCGACCGTAACAAAGCTATGAAAAAATTTAAAGGTTAAAAAGTTGATACTAGAAATTCCTGCTCTTCCACTTTTGACAGATAGCTTTGACGTCCCTAATTCAACAACAAAATGTGCTGCACACGTTCAGTAGCACACTGCCTTGGCAATCGCTTCCACTTTCACTTTTCAGTCACACATCATGAACTTTTTTAACAGTTTCTGGAATGGTAACACGTTTTGGTGGTTCAGTACGTTCTTAATCTTCGTGGCGCATATCGCTACGTTTAAAGCGAGCACCCCAGCAGTAAATCGTGATTTTCGAAGGAGCATCGAAAAAATTCGTGAAAATTGGCGATTCACATCACAGGACTATGTTCTTTTCCCCCTCAAATTTCGCGTACAGTTTTGTACGAAGTTATTGAACATATAGGTTACCACATATTTTGTTCACGATGGGTGCTAAAACTTATTTCAGAGTCAGAAAAGTCATGGCGACTATATTTTGAGACAAGAAATGCGTCCTTGTAGATATTATGGAACGAGGGACCACTACAGGACAGTGTTATAACATGGCTTAATTCACAGACAGCAGAATTCTATAAAGAGGGCATTAAAAAGCTGGTTCATCACTATGACAAATGTCTTAATCTTAATGGCAACTATGCAGAAAAATAGCTGAAAGTAGTAGCTTTAAGTTATACCGTGTGTCCCAATTTCGATGCTCACCATTGGTATCTCGGTTATTAGAAGATATAGAACAACGGTTAAATGGGGAATGTTCTGCAGAATTCAATACTCGCGGCAAATCTCATTTCAAATTTGACCTAACTTTTTAAATTTTTAAAATATTTTGAAAAATCAAAAATTTGCCGATTTCGTTATTCCTCAAAACTCGATAACGCTTAGTCTGACCTCTTTTAAAGTTTTACATTGTTCAGACACTTTTTTAAAACAAATTATTTGATACAAACAGAAACCCCCGATTGTCATTTGTTTTTAAGTTATTACCACTATATTTTGTTTTTCATTTGGCGGCCATATTGGATTTTGGGTTTGTTAGGTAGTCCTCAAAATGTGCTTTTCAACGATGTATAACATGCCTGAAAAATTTTTATTTATAAGGAAAATATTAATAAAAATGTAAATTAATCTTTAATATGAAATTAGTAGGTGAAAAATAAACACCAATGTCAAATGAAAGTGAAAAGATATTCTAAGTAATACTGTAAACAAACGAAACGATAAAAAAATTATAGAAATAAAAAGTAAAGATACAGAACTTAAAGTTCACATTCACTTAAAGAAATTGTTCAATATGACGACCATTCTGTTCCACACAATTTTGACACCTTGTTCGAGTAGAGTTACAAACTCTACGTAGCGTGTTTCCGTTTACTGATCGTAGCACATCTAGTACTCTTTGTTCTAAAATTTCCCGAGTTTCTGGCGGTTCAAAATCAAATATGTACTTCGTTTTTAGTGGTACCCCATAAATAAAAGTCAAGCGGGATAAGGTCGGGTGATCTCGCAGGCCATTGCACGGGTCCATTATTTGAAATCACTCTCTAATTAAAGTTTTCTCTCAAAAAATGTTGCACGTTACGAGTGTTATGGACCGGGCAACCATCTTGCTGGAACCAGATGTTTTGCATGTTCTCGGGATTAATAATTTGCCTCAAAGCAGGCATTATCTCGTTTGTTAGTAGCTCCAAATATCTGTTACCAGTTAAATTGTAATCAAAGATGAAAGGACCTATTAACTGATTATCTAAAACGAAAAAAAGAGTTTAAAAAACAAAAAAAAATGTAAACAAAAAGTCATACCCATTAAACCGCACCAGACATTAAAACCAAATCGAACTTGAAATCTTCTTTGATTTACCAAATGTGGATTTTCAGTAGACCAATGATGATAGTTATTCCTATTGAACACTCCACAATTGGTAAATCGTGTTTCATCTGTCCATAGTATTTTCCTAGGAAAATTAGCGTCATATTCACATTTTTGAAGGTACCATCTGCTAAACTGTAATCGTCGGAGATTGTCATTATCACTTAAACCTTGTACAATTGTTGGTTTGTAAGGGTGATACTTGTTTTTCGTCAAGGTTCTGTGAACAGTAGATTTTGAAATCCCTGTTTCTCGTGTCACGCGACGAACTGATGTGCTGGGATTGTTCCTAACGTTCTGCAAAATATTATTTAGACGTGTATCAGCATCATTAATTTCATAGTTAGCTCGTTTTTGTTCGAAGCTTCCAAAGTTTTTTAATTTGCTAATGAGTCTTCTAAAAATTGTCCTGTGTGGCTGTAGTCTTTCTGGAAAACGCTCTGCATAACTCGTGCACGCATTTTTAGTGTTTCTATTTGCTTTGAAATACACTTCCAACATATCAACTTTTTCTTCGTTTGAATATGTATGTGCCATTATCAATACTTATAAATCTTAATACTTGACAATAATTACTTATCACTAACTACAAGTAGTTTTAATTAACTTATCTCTGCAGCAGTAATTGTACTTTGACAGGTTATCGTTTTGTTTCATTGTCAGAATGCATTTGTCATTGACGTTTGACGGAACATAATGTCTTTGCCAGTGATACACGCTCAGAGGTTAGAATATGTGACATTTGATGTAAAACTAAATACAAATTTGCCCACTACTTTTAATCCTGCGCGAAATTATCCCTCCTCGCGCCAACTTAATTGGCGTTTGCTATACTTAGAATATCTTTTCACTTTCATTTGACATTGGTGTTTAATTTTTCAGCCTACTAATTTCTTATTAAAGATTAATTTACGTTTTTATTAATATTTTCCTTATAAATAAGAATTTTTCAGGCATGTTATATATACATCGTTGAAAAGCACATTTTGAGGACTACCTAACAAACCCAAAATCCAATATGGCCGCCATATGAAAAACAAAAGATAGTGGTAATAACTTAAAAACAAATGACAATCGGGGGTTTCTGTTTGTATCAAATAATTTGTTTTAAAAAAGTGTCTGAACAATGTAAAACTTTAAAAGAGGTCAGACTAAGCGTTATCGAGTTATTGAGGAATAACGAAATCGGCAAATTTTTGATTTTTCAAAATATTTTAAAAATTTAAAAAGTTAGATCAAATTTGAAATGAGATTTGCCGCGAGTATTGAATTCTGCAAAACATTCCCATTTAACCGTTGTTCTATATCTTCTAATAACCGAGATACCAATGGTGAGCATCGAAATTGGGACACACGGTATAATAAAAACCTCTTCACCTATTGGTGTTTTTTTAAATAATTAAATTGAACTTACTTTACGAATCGCCCTCGTATATTGCAGAAACATTACTACACAGTTTTCTATTTTATATGCTAGATTGTACACGATATAATGTAACTGCAATTAATGGTCATTAATTACGGTTTCCGGATGCTATAAATTAACAAACGGGAAGCCGTTCTTTAGACTCCATTGTTGTCAATGGTAATTAAAATATGCCTAATATTGAATATAGATAATATCGACTTCATAAATTTCTAAAGCAAGTATTAAAATTTAAAAAAATTAATATATGTAAAAGAGAATTTAAGCACAACTCAGATTGTCTATAAATAAATATAAATTCATTTCGCTTAATAACAACAATTTGAATGCATAAAATAAAAAAATACATTGATGGTTTATTAGTAACTTTAAGTAAAGATATTGATACACACAATTTTGTGATATTTCCTTATCGTTTAGGATGAATGCCAACAAGATAGAAATAGATAATTTAATTGTTCAATTACCTGTCCGTAATAAAATAAATTCTTGGTACTTAGTGATGATTTGTAATTTATGGTGACACACCTGCTTGCACCAATATAAAATTTGCTTTAGTTTGTGTGGCTTGGAAAAGCAAAATGGATCTTTTCAAAATTAATATGCAATATACTGCATTGAAACTATTTGTGAAGTTGATTATGGACGTCTACACGATCAGCGTTCAAAAGCATAACACCTGTATCGTCGACATGTAAAAGTAGAGAAGTTAATAAAAGATGTATAGTCATTTATAAAAAGTAAAAACAATGCCGGGTCAAAAACTGATCCCTGTGGGATGTCCTATTTAACAGGTAAGATTGATGAATAAAAATATCAACTTGTGTTATTTTTGTTATGTACTATTTGAAAAATAAAATTTAAATCCGTCAGTCACAATACTTCTCACACCAAGTTTTTCAGGCAAAAGGCTGTGGTATATTTATTTAAATGCACGTGTCGGTTCACAAAGGATAACACCCTGTATAGTTAAATTTTAGTCGAAACAAGAAAAATCCCTAACTCCAATATAAATCAATAAACTCTAAATACCTATTTAGGGAACAAAGTTGCCATCTTCAGTAGAACACTGAAAAAGAAAAATAGAAAAAATAATCCCGATATCCTTCTTAAATTCGATTTCTGTAATGTATGATAGATATCAAAATGCAAGCAATGTAAATTTACCATACTACGGGATGAGAAAAGAAAAATATTATGAGGAAAAGGATTTTCTATAACTTTTTTAATTCTGGAAATACGTGTACTCTTTAATCCTTTAGTCAAGTAAGTATTTAACTAGGTACTGTTAGCGCCATCTAAAAGATGTTGCTTTAAATAGTAAAGAAGGTGTCTTAAATCGTGCCCAATATTACAGTAATTCATCTTAGATTCATATTGTGGAAAAACAGAAAAGGTTTAGAACTACGACCGACGTATTTAGTCTAACAATATTAAGATAGCGATACGATGTCCTTTCTTTATATCAAATTAAAATATACAGAATTTTGGAAATCATTACTAAAATGTATTAATCATAAGAGGTTTCACTTTAGATTTGTTATAGTAAGGATCATTTTATATTAAGGAGAACATTTTTTAATAATATCAAAATATTATTAAAGATAGGATGTGGACGCAATGCAAGTATTAAGATCTTCAATAACGTCATTGTGTGAGTAGTAAGGATAGAAGGAAGTTTTAACATGGAAACTGCTTCATCGTTTCGTTGCTGCAATATGGGCTAGAGTTGTTGTAGTGCAAGAAAAATTGGTTAGTTCCGGTCTTAATCTACGGATATAATTCTTTATTGTTTTTGCATAATCCGGCGACTTTCTTGAAGCAATGCCATTCACGTGTCGTACTGATATTGATCGACCTGATGACAGAACATAAGAAAATTAAACTTTACATACTAAAATGCGATATTCGAAATTACCGTGATGAGCCTGAAATTTACAGTTTTCGAATTCTCCAGACGATTCTAATTTGACACCTTCAGATTTCTGGTTGTTCCCAAAGTTGAGGAAGTATTTAAAGGTCAACATTTTTCATCAGACACTATAGTTCAGGGTGTTGTTCGCAACTGGATCAATAGGAAACGAAAGTTTTCCATGAATGGAATGAAGAAATTGATTCAGTGTTTGGAGAAATATGTTGCGCTGAATTGTGATTATGTGGGAAAATAATTATAAAAAATTAATTTAAATTCGGGTAAGCGGTCTGTCGATTAAAAAATTCCTTTATTAAATAACACTATATTTCGCAACAGAATTTGTTGCTTCTTCTGGGGTAAAAAATGTAGAGTTGAAAAATAATTATATACCTACATTGGTAGTACAATAAATTTACTTCATTTAGAGACAGGTTTCATTACTTTCTCTTTTCTTATTCTTATTTCATAGAGTTAGAGACCTTATATATCAATCCGTCCATGAGTTTATCCTATTATAAATTTATGTCGATATGGTGCTGGGCAATTGGAAGACGCTCCCGTACTAAACTGAGCCGATGAGTACGTTGCTTGGCAGTCTCATTTGAAAGGCACTTATGTATTAAATGCACTCTTTTTACGAATAGTTTCTCGACTTAACCTAGAATTTACATACTCGCGCATTTCAAAGGGCCTTTGTTCACGGAGTTATTGTGATGAGCTTTATTTCGATAACGGTTATTAATAACCATTATTTTTTCCATTCGAAATCACTTTCCTTGCAGTCTATGCAATCAAATTTGAAAAATTTTCCCCAGATTGATTCAAGCGAAATGAAATTAGCAGGTTTAATTATATTTAGCGCAATTTCTAGTTTCAAAAAAATTAGAGAATAAAAAAAATATCTGTGTTCAGGTTTAATAAAATGCATGGTAATAAATACGTTTAAATATTTTTCTACTTGCATTTGATAGATTATGAATTAACAGTTTTCTTTCTTGAAACAAGGCATTAAATGTACAGTGGAACCTCAATTAACCGTGTGCGGTTAATCCAGGCGGCAAATTATCCGTGCATAAATTTATGATCGGTCAACCGTGCGCGAATTATCCGTGGCTGGCAACAGCGGCTTAATAGCAGCCACGCTACTGCTTTAACGGTTGGTTTTCGGGGAAACTCAAGGGTTTCGGGGAAAGAGTCGCGTTAAGAACTGAAAACAAATGTGTAGTGTATAGTTTCGTTGACAAAATGCAGCGTCAAAGGCATAAGCGCAATATTTTGATTAGGGGACAGGTGATGCACAACTGGCTAAAGAATATAATATAGGCAAGCAAACGGTGCGTTATATTGTGAGGAAAAAAGCTGAATTACAGACCTTTATAGCTAAAGCAGACAGTGCAAAAGCTAATTCTGACAGACAAAAGTTTCATAAACAGTTGAAAATTAAAAGAAACTTTTCTGCGTCTTTTGGTTGGGTGCGCAGGTTTAAAAAGCGCCATGGAATACGAGAATTAACTATTCAATGGAGAAATTAAGTGCTGATGATGTAGCGTGTAGTGGTGATGATAATGGTGACTGTATCATCAAAAGATTTCATCAAGAAGCAAGAGATGCAGTGAATGTACTATTCGAATATTTTAATGAGCAACCTGAACCTAATGGTATTGATATTTTTAAGCTTAGAAAAATTAAGGAGTTTATAAGGGCTAGAATATACGAATCACAAAAGCAAAAACAAATTACTAATTTTTTCAAGTAATAAATTGTATACAAAAAAGGGATATTTATCAATACGTTTTTGCCGTATTACGCAGTTGTTATATAATGAAACAGATATGCAAAATACATATCCGTAACTGTAAACATGGACAAACACCTCGTATTTTTAGTATTTACTTCTGTTCAATCCATATGTTTCAGCCATCTAGGCCTCATCGGTTGAACTAGTGAAGCAATGTGTATACAAATTAATAATACAGATCTGTTAAACAACGGATCTGTATCTGTATCTCTTCAGATACAGATCCGTTGTTTAACAGATCTGTATTAATTTGTATACACATTGCTTCACTAGTTCAACCGATGAGGCCTAGATGGCTGAAACATATGTATTGAACAGAAGTAAATGCTAAAAATACGAGGTGTTTGTCCATGTTTATAGTTACAGATCTGTATTAATTTGTATACACATTGCTTCACTAGTTCAACCGATGAGGCCTAGATGGCTGAAACATATGTATTGAACAGAAGTAAATGCTAAAAATACGAGGTGTTTGTCCATGTTTACAGTTACGGATATGTATTTTGCATATCTGTTTCATTATATAGTAAATTGTATGTTAATTTGATTTATTTTTTTATTTACTCGCATAATGTCTATTTAATATCTACAACACTTTTTCTATTACTACGAGCAAATGTTCTTGTTTTCACTATAACCATAAAATCTTAAAGATTTTTCTATAGTTATTTGTCCAAATAGAAAACATTAAAATGTAAAGTAAATAACGATGTGCTTCGATTATCCGTGTTTTCGATTATCCGGCAAACTCCCGGTCCCGGCCGACCCGGATAACCGAGGCGCTACTGTATTAAAAAAATTTAGAAAATATTTAAGAAATATAAAATTGCTTTTGTGCAGATTTTATTTAACTCATCAAAAATAAAATTAACTATTTTGGAATTCTCTTTTATGTTAGCAACTCGAAAATAGTTTAAAAGAATTATCAGTTATCTAAAACTCTTGCATACTTAGACAACTAGTGGCAGATAATTTGAACATTTTTCTCTGTTCAAAGTTTAAAAACTCTTGCATTTGTGTTTGTTCTGACATCCTTTTCGCAGAAACTGAAAAATAACTAGCTGCGCTTCTGACAAATTCTTCAGGCGTTCGTGTAATTTTGAGCATGCATTATTTACAACTAAAGCAAAACTATCAACGCATCAGTTTCAGCTTGTAATCTAGTCATGAAGGAATTATTTTTTCCTATCATTATTCTGGCAGAATCAGAAGCAAAACCAATAATATTTTTAAGAGGAATATTTCTCGAAAGTAAACCATTTTTTAATGCAAGAAGCAAATTTTCAGCAGTACAACTTTTGACATTAACTATGTTTAATTCTAAAAGTTTATCAGAAATATAGCCTAAATAGTCTATATAATTTATGACCATACAAAGAAGTTTATTAACTAATATTTCAGTACTTTCGTCTACTAAATCATTAAAATGTGTTTGCCTAAGTTGATTTGCTAAATCTCGAATTTCTTTCTGAGCAATAACATTTTTTATAATGCTGACAGTCTTTGTGCGACCGAATTGAACATCTTTCAAAATCGAAGAATCAGGAAAGCAGTCTTTTAAAACAGACTAAATGTTCAATAATCTGAAATGCTAGATTATAGTGTCACCAACAGAATTCAACATTTTTATTTCTGATTCTGTAACTTTTTTATTAAGTTCCGTATTTTTTTCAAAAAAAGTTTTTACAGTTTGCAAATCTTGTATTGTGCTAATATTTTTTTATGTTTAACTTCTGACAGATATCGTACATTTTAGTTCAACATTGCAAGCCCGACACAATATAATTTCTTTTGTGGATGCTGTATTAGACGTGCTTTAAAGCTATGCGCCGTTCACGATGCGAAGACGTGCACGTCATGTCAAAACAATGTTGCGAAATTAATTGCAAAATCCATTGGCAAAATCGATTTGCTTACATTTTAGGTTAGGATAGTAAACGCTTATGTCAAACTTGCAGGTAGGTTATAAACGCAATATGAAATTATGACAAAATACAAATACAATTTTATTTCTCTTATGACTGGTAAAGGCAGCAACGGTCCATTATCGCATTCTGCTTCACAATTTGCAATTGCGGATGCAACAAGTCGCTTATATTGGCTGCAAAACGCTGTCGGCATTTTCAGACTAAGAGTAAACAAATACTCGTAAAATATGACAGAACGATATGTGTCAACACTGGACATTCGCACAAACATAAATATGCATTCGTAATGATGTTGATATATAAATATTATTTATTGAGTTTATTGTTTTTGTGATGGTGATTCCGAAAATACTGTTGATTACGTGCACGTCTTCGAATCGTGAACAGCGTATAGATAAAAATTCCCTAGATAATTTCAAAAATTCCCCTTTTCCTGTTTAATAACAAGTGTTCATTTGAAAAGTCAATCTAGGTTACTTTGAAATTTTAATAGAACAAGACGTAAATATATTAATTAATATGTGTTTGTTGTTCCGTAAATCCAAATGAGATTTGATAATGTCAATCACAAATATCAGTTAGTGCATAAAATAATCGCGCGTCGATTCTGGTTTAAATAAATTGCTTCTCAGTTTTAAAATGGCTTTAGGACATAAAATTTGTTTAGTCCAGACTTATTTTCGATGTGGTAATAAAATTTATGGTTTATGGGTTTAATCAGTTCAAGATTGCATGGTAGAATTTCAAGTTGAGTCTCCACATTTTGTAATAGATTATATACAATTTAAGAATACTTTGGATAGAACTTTAAAACTTTTTTCTGAAACTGGTAGACTCTTAAGAAAATCAGGCAGCGGAGCATTTAAGAAACGTACACCTCAAGTTGTCAATCGTGTTGAAGAAATAATGGAAAATGAACCACAAACATCTGTTCGACATTTGAGTCAACAAATAAACCTTTCTGTTGGTACAACTCACAAGTTATTAAAAAAAGATATGCAACTTTATCCATACCGTGTCACAGCAGTACAAGAATTGTTAGAAATTGATTACCCACGTAGACTACAGTTTTGTAATTGGTTTGTAAATATGAAAATAATGGCGAACTTTCGCAAAGAGTCATCTTTACTGATGAAGCGTGGTTTTATAAAACGGGATACCTAAATTCACAAAATACAAGAATTTGGAGTAGTGAAAATCCACATGTAATTAATGAAGAATAGCTACATCCAGAGAAAATTGGTGTTTGGGCAGCGACAAGCCAAAGGCGAATCATTGAACCAATATTTTTTCAGGGAACGTTAACTGCTCAAAGGTACCGTACGGAAATTTTACAACCATTTGTCAATCAGTTGCATGATGATGAACTACAAAATGCATATTTCCAACAAGACGGAGCACCTTGTCACTGTACTGCAGAATCTTTGGATTATTTAAGAGAATTTTTTGATGAGCGTATAATTATACGCTGTCCAGGCCAGGCCAGGCAATTTCAGTATTTCGACTAATTATAATTAGTCGAAATACTGAAATTGCCTGGCCTGCACGTTCATGCGATTTAACACCTTGCGACTTCTTTTTGTGGCCTTATCTAAAAAATAACATATTTCGAACACCTATATTGAATTTGAATGATATGCTATACAGAAAATCGAACAGAAATGCATGAAAATTAATAACAATCCAGTAATGTTGCAGAATATCATCAGAAATTTTGAACGGAGGATTTTAAAGTGCATTGGTCTCACATTTGTTATAGTTTTCAATAAATACCTATTATTTGTTATTTATTTGTATGTATGAAACTGTCAAAATATACGACTTCGTAGGTATTAATTAAATAATTAATATTTTAATTTACGACATAACAAGTCTTCATTTGAAAAGCAATTAGTAGCATGTGATTTACTGAGAACATTTTGAAGTATGTCGTAAATTAAAATTTACTACTTAACCTAAGAAGTCGTATATTTTGACAGTTTCATACATACAAATAAATAACAAATAATAGGTATAGCTATTTATTGAAAACTATAACAAATGTTGAAAATGTTGTCCTTCAAGATCAATGCACTTTAAAATCCTTCGTTCAAAGCAATTTATTTAAACCAGAATCGACGCACGATTATTTTATGCACTAACGGATATTTGTGATTGAAATTATCAAATGTCATTTGGATTTACGTTACAAAGTAACCTAGGTTGACTTTTCAAATGAACACTTGTTAGAAATATCCCTAGAACTAGGGAATAATTCCCTAATCTTGGCATCACTCTCTACCTATCGGCCACCCCCTAGCCGATAACAGCGTAATCACACAACCGTCGGGCAATATTTCTAACTATAGGAAACATCTAATTTAAAAAAAAATTATTTCTCTTTTTAGTACTACTTATATTGATTATTTATTTGAACACTTAAATTGATTGTGGTTTGTAATTGCTTAGTGTGCTAGTTTATTTTATATTGATTTTTTTTTGCTTTAAATTTGGCGCCGACTCCCAGAAGTATAGTTTGATCCGTTATATATAATAAATAATAAAATAAAATAAAAAATAGATTATTTTTTTTCTTTTTAAAGTAAAATTATTGAATGAAGCCATTTTTGGAGACAGGTTTTATTTTTTTTCCAAAAATGTTTTATTTAATTTTCATAAAATACAATTCGCATTTTTTGTAAGTAAAGGACTACATAATACAATTAAATATTTAGTTACTTGACAGCTTTTGTTTTACAAAAATGATGAAATATTTTTCCAACATTTTTTTAAATAGAAACTCAGGACAGATGCACGTATGTGTATTATCAATATTATAAAACTAGGTTACAATATAACTGCGACTCAGACCAATCGTGATCCAATTAGATTAAGGAATGGTCGGTAAAAATCGAAACGTCCCGTGTGATTCCAATACGAACATTGCTAGGTCAAATACGTTCGATGTAGCGAAACTAACCTATAGCAACACCCCAGTATTAGTTATGCATCGCGTGGTGAATCTCGTCGATTACGACCCCAATAATTGTATGGAATAAGTCAGTATTTGCACGACAAGTAATGTTTTGATAATTTGCGATATTGTCCGATTTAGGGACAACAGAGTCGAAACCGCAAGATTCGTTTGGCGATGTTCCGAACTGTCGATGGATTTTGCTGTGGCCGAACTATTAATATCTTCGTATTCGTGCAAAAATTCAATGTTACACGACAGTCACCTCAATATAAAAGCAACAAACATGGCAATAAAAAGATGTACAACCTGTAATATCAATTAATAAATGGTTTGTGTGTAAAAAAAGTAAATTTATAGCGGAACATTTTTTTCGTTCAGGTACGTTATACGTTTTAATTATTGATTATGTTTATTTTTGCTTGTATTAAATGCAGCGTGTGGCATTTTTAATAATTTACTAATGTAGTAGGGTAGAATAATAGACATTTAATAACAATTTTATACACTGGGATATATTTATTATATTTGAAACAAGTTTTAATTAAACTGGCACCTATTTAAATTCCAATTTAAAAAAAAATATAATTCAAGATCATTACCATGTATTTTCGTTTAACGCTTTATAAATATATTCTTGAATGAACTATTGATTATCTTCTACATTTAGTTTTTAGCGTTCACTCACACGCTTACAAAGCAAAATGTTAAACTAGTTTAATCCAATTATATGTTTTAAGTTTACTCCGCAACGCAAAAAAAATAAGAACGAACTTGCATTTTTGTATTTTAACTAAAAATTTGACCACTGAGTATAATTACAATTTCTTTGATGTTGTTATCACACCTACGCGACATCCATCTTAAAAATAATTTTCTAAAAATACTAAATAACTTTGCAATTTATTTATATTGTCCTATAAACACTTCTGTTGTTTGCCTACTTTGTACAGGGTCTTCTTAAATTAGTTATCCAGAAATAGCATTTAATTACGAGGAAATCATAAATTTTATTGAACTAAATAATAAAGTATAATAATTCAGCGAAACTTCAAGTATCATTTAAATATTTAAATATGGTTTCCTCTTATAACACGACATATATCTAATCTGTAAGTGAATTCGTCGCAAATTTTACGTATGATGTCATGGTCAATGGTTGCAACTGCTTGTGTTATCCAAACTCTTAATTCATTTATACTTGCAAGAGGTTGAACATAAACTTTGTCTCTAACGTAGCCCCACAAATAGAAATCCAACGGTGTTAGATTAGGAGATCTCAGCGACTAAGCTGTCGTTCCAAAACGTCCAATCCAGGTTACGGTGCAAATGAGGTCGTGATGGAAATTGCGGAGGTGTACTATCCTGATTTAAAATAAATTGTCTGTTCATGTCTTCTTGCAATTGTGGCATGAGATAATTTACTAACATATCAAGATAAGTAACTTAAGTTATAGTTTTCTCAATGAACGAACACTTAGTGGACAAAAGATATTTAACTTAGGCGAATCTGTTTCATGTTCGACTATCTCATATGGTTTTAAAGCACACCATATTCGCCCAATATAGCGGTTTTACTTTTCCACTTACATGGAATGTAGCCTCATCACTAAACACGAAAATTGTCATCGTTCTCCATTCTGTCAATTATTTCAACACCAAATTCAAGTCGTCTTTCTTTATCAGTATCACTTGAAGCTTGCAGCAACTGTATTATGTATGGTTTAATTTGCAGACGTGTTCTTAAGATTCTCCACACCGTAGTTTATGTAATGTTTAGTTTGAAGCTGGCATGTTCAAGTGGTTTCTTTGGGCTACGAACTTAGGTCTCGCGCACCTGTTTGATTGTCTCTTCTGCAACTCGTGGCCTACCTTGACCTTTTGCTCTGTGTCCCACACGGGCAAAAGGTCGTACTTTAGACACCAAGTGTTGAAATCCTGTTATCAAGGAGAATCTCAAAATGTAAAAAATCCAGGGCGTTCGATTTAAAAAAATATAACTTTAGTACGTTACATATTCTTTGAAGACTCGGTATATTTAAAAAATACTTCAAATGATGCCTTTTCATCTTTAATTTTAGTGTCTAAAATCTTATTTCAATAGCTTTTTTAATAGATATTTACATGTTTCTACACATTTGCACATGTCTGGTCTGGCGTTGATCTATTTATTTCGAAAACCTCCTTGATATTTTCCAATTACTCATAGTTCTTTTACGAATATATCTAATCTTCTCTTTATCAGCGAAGCTGCTACTAAGATGACTTCTGACGGACAAGAAAGGCTTGCCGGTATGAGAGCTTTCTGGCCGCTTCTAGGAGAGATTGAAAAACGTATAATTGTGTAGTGTATTAATTCGTAGCAAGATGGCTCAATATTCCAAAAAATAGCATATTGATGTGTACACACATCAAGTATTTGTGAATACAAATTTTCTCGAATTTTTATTGATATAAAAATTAATAATAATTTCCCTTGTTTAAAATTACATTGGACAATTGTGACTTGAACATGTCAAAGCCCCTAAGAAAACAGGCTGAATTTTTTGAGGCATAATATGCACTAACTTGTGTTTCTACGTCATCAGCATTTATAAATTTACGTTTTAACATATTCTTCAAATTTCGAAACAAGTAATAAACAGAAGGTGCTAAATTGGGCGTCCAACCCAGCTGAGTGATCTTTTCGAATGTAAAATTTGCTTTATGGGCTGGACAATTGTATTGTAGAAAT
Organism: Melolontha melolontha; assembly: GCA_935421215.2. Classification (NCBI taxonomy): domain Eukaryota; kingdom Metazoa; phylum Arthropoda; class Insecta; order Coleoptera; family Scarabaeidae; genus Melolontha; species Melolontha melolontha. The sequence continues at coordinate 83,848,064 of OW285243.1, forward strand.
TTGACTTTACAACACTTCCTAGCCGGAATCTTGACATTGACCACATCAAGAAGCTTCATGTAGTATGTTTTGTTAATGGATTTACCCGATTTGAGATAGTCAATATGCACGATCCCATCTTTATTCCAGAACACTGTAGCCATGCTCTTTTTGAATGTCATTTTGGTACGCTCGACTACTAGCGGTGGCTGACCAGGAAGCTGCCATTCGGAAGGGTAGTAGACCCAAGTCTTATCGACAGTTAGCAGATTGTCCAATAAATCATCTCAGTCGGTACCATACTCGTCTAAAATCGATTGAGCATCATCAACTCTTCTTCTGCTCATTAGACAGCAACTTGGGCACCCACTTTGTCACGACGTTTCTGAACTCAACACGCGTTTCGATTATGTGTTGTAGAAATTCTTTTGACTCGCCGAGTTTAGCAGAAAGTAAGGCCAGTGATGTTTTGGGATTCTTCACCAGACAGTCGGTGATGGCTTTTAACAATCTTGGATTAACCGGATTTGGAGGTTCTTTCGTCTGCGTGGCGGTTTCTGTACTACCTTGTTTAAAATAATGATACCATTTGGTGTTGCAATGTGAGCATTCACTGCCATATCCAGCTTTCAGCTTGCGTGTCGTTTCCACTAGGTTATCACCTAGTTTAACGCAGAACTGAATATTAACATGAATTATTTCAGAACTGTCCATTTTCGAATAAATTTTACGGTTTGCAGGCACTAACTTCTAAGCTCCTGCACAGAAACACAAATGAAGAAAATACAGCTGCTCAAGAGAACTATCACTTAGTTAAAATTTCTTCCGCAGGCGGATTTACACCGAATTTCTCATTCAACCCAATACATGGCAATGAGGAAATTGTTTGAATTAATTCGTATTCATCAGCAATTTTGTTGGAATAATGAAAATGGTATAAAAAGAGCCACATAATTTTAACGTTTACAAATCTTAAAAGTTTAAGAACTCCTTAAGAAAGCGAATATCTATCTCGTTTTAAAATTCACAAAAGATTTTGATAAATACAATTTACTATATGTCTTAACAATCAAAAGCTATCTAAAAGTTAAATTAAAAGTGTGCTGTACGCTAGGCCAAAATAAATTATCGTTAAAAAACGTGAAGATCCTTTAAGAACAAATCTCTTTTCCTTAACATTTTAGAATTGAAAAGCAATAAAAATCGCATCAAGATGAATCTGATGTTTAGGAAAAATTTTAAGGAATCGAAGGGCGGTAGTGGCGTAAAAATTTCAGTAATGAAGACTAACAGCAGAACCAGCAAGAGATCCAACAGGGAACAAGGTTATACACCAATAGAAGAGCACCATTACAGAACACACTTGTTCTTTAGTCCACCCAGATGCACTTACACATTAGAAGAACTTGAAGGTAGAAATATTTAACTATTTACTTAGGAAATATATAACTTTTTATAGCACACACGAGTGTAATTTGGCGGTAGAGTGATTTTTTCATTGAAATACTTATTTTACGGCAAAATAGTTATTTATGTACCAAAGGTATTTAGTAGATCGTTAATTGACGAAAGAGATACTTGTTTAAATTTCATTATAACGATAAGAAATAAGTACTAAGAAATTGGTCTTTTAGTCTTTTAAAACACAATACTATACAGAACATTATTAAAAACAACAAAAATAAAATAGAGAAACAATCAAGCTCTGGTGTATATAAGTTAACATGTGAAGATTGTAATAAGGTATACATAGGACAAACGGGGAGAACGTTCAAAATTAGGATGAAAGAACACGAGAGAAGTCATAAAGAAAATAAAACAAATTCAACTTTCGGAAATCATTGTTTAGATATTAATCATAGATTCAATATAGATTTCAAAATTTTACATATTCAAGATAAAAGCAAAAAACTTAACTTGTTAGAAAACAGAAATTAATAGATATAGTAATTTAGGATTAGCTTTAAATTACCAAATTGATTTAAACAACTCCCCTTTACTAAATTTAAGATCGCAAAAATTTTTCCACCACCATTTTTTCTCAATAATTTGTACATAAATATTTAAACTTGCATTTTAAATATTCAATTTTTCATCCACCTGATTAAGCCATTGTATGGCGAAACAATATTTTTTTTTTGGAAACTAGAAGTTAGTACTTATATCTTATCGTTATTTAGTAGATGTTTGAACGATCTTACAAACCCCAGGGCCTCTGGCCTGAGGATTTGTAAGTCGCTCGAGGGCATATACATCTATTAATACCTTCGGTGCATACAAACTTTTATGTCATACTAGTTCGATATTGCATCCACAATATAAACATTAAAAAAAATCCGAAAATTCAATTTGATTTTAACAACATTGTCATTTTATCATAGTAGACACTATCGTTGCTAGGGAAATGCTGTCAAACGTAAAAAGTCAAAATGTAGGAAAGTTTTGAAATTCCTGAAGAAATTGTAAAAAAAGCGGAAAAGTAACACAAAACTTGTTACCGAAGGAATCAAGAGACGCTTACGACAGAGAATATGACAAATTACTCTATTTAATGGCAGAAAACTGGGTAGAACGTATTAATGAACTTTGTTGCTTGGATACTTCGGCGATCTCATTGAAACATTTTCTCCGAGTTCCTTATGGTCCAAATATTCAATGGTAAGAAGACTTTAATAGTAAATAAGAATATTAACATCGCTAATTATCATAAGTTAAGAGAATATTTGAAGCAGGGGTGAAAAGGATTCCAGCCAAAAAAGTCTAAAGTTCTGTCTAGAGAAGATTTTGTAAAATTTATTCATGAGGTACCGAATGATACTTTTTAAAGAACAAAGTTGCATTCATATTTGGTGTATTTGGTGAACGCCGACGGCAAGAACTTGTGAATATGCTAGTTATTCAGGTAGAAGATAGAAAATCAGTTTTCATGGTAAACGTACCAGAGACAAACCGATAAAAAGTGCGATTTTATGATTGCTAATGAAGACGAAATGAACAGTTTGAAGCTGATAAGAGACTACATGTCTTTACGGCCACGTGGTTGTTCAGAAAAAAGACTTTTTCTGACCTATAGACAAGGTATTGTACAGCCAGTTGAAAAAAACACATTTGGAAAAATTCCGTTCATCATTGCGAAATATCTGGGTTTAAGGGGGTTTAAGGGACATGTATACAGGCCAGTATCTGCGTTGAACATTGGCAACTCTTCTGGCAAAGGCTGGAGCCAGTATGACCATGTTGAAGCAGCATGGTGGATGGAAGAGTACGTCGGTAGTATATCTTCAAAATTAAGGTTTCAAGGATGCTGGCAGGTATATCTTCTGGATCTAGCTTTTCCTTACAGAAACTAACGTGTTCATTTGAAAAGTCAACCTAGGTTATTTTGAAATTTTGTTAGAATAAGACGCAAATATATTAGTATGTGTTTGTTGTTCCGTAAACGTAAATCCAAATGACATTTGATTATGTCAATCACAAATATCAGTTAGTGCATAAAATAATCGTGCGTCGATTCTGGTTTAAATAAATTGCTTCTCAATTTTAAAATGGCTTTCACTTTAGAACATAAATTTTTTTTAGTCCAGGCTTATTTTCGAAGTGGTAATAAAATTGATGGTTTATGGGTTTATTCAGTTCAAGACTGCATGGTAGAATTTCAAGTTGAGTTTACACATTTTGTAATAGATTATATACAATTTAAGAATACTTTGGATAGAACTTTAAAACTTTTTTCTGAAACTGGTAGTCTCTTAAGAAAATCAGGCAGCGTAGCAGTTAGAAACGTAAGTAAGAAACGTACACCTCAAGTTGTCACTCGTGTTGAAGAAATAATGGAAAATGAACCACAAACATTTGCTCGACATTTGAGTCAACAAATAAACCTTTCTGTTGGTACAACTCACAAGTTATTAAAAAAAGATATGCAACTTTATCCATACCGTGTCACAGCAGTACAAGAATTGTTATAAATTGATTACCCACGTAGACTACAGTTTTGTCATTGGTTTGTAAAGATGAACAATAATGGAGAACTTTCGCAAAGAGTCATCTTTACTGATGAAGCATGGTTTTATAAAACGCGATACCTAAATTCACAAAATACAAAAATTTGGAGTAGTGAAAATCCACATGTAATTAATGAAGAATCGTTACATCTAGAGAAAATTGGTGCTTGGGTAGCGATAAGCCAAAGGCGAATCATCGGACCAATATTTTTTCAGGGAACGATAAATGCTCAAAGGTACCGTACGGAAATTTTACAACCATTTGTCAATCAGTTGCATGATGATGAACTACAAAATGCATATTTCCAACAAGACGGAGCACCTTGTCACTGTACTGCAGAATTTTTGGATTATTTAAGAGAATTTTTTGATGAGCGTATAATTAGTCGAAATACTGAAATTGCCTGGCCTGTACGTTCATGCGATTTAACACCTTGCGACTTCTTTTTGTGGCCTTATCTAAAAAATAACATATTTCGAACACCTATATTGAATTTGAATGATATGATACAGAGAATCGGACAGAAATGCATGGAAATTAATAACAATCCAGTAATGTTGCAGAATATCATCAGAAATTTTGAGCGGAGGATTTTAAAGTGCATTGATCTTGAAGGACAACATTTTCAACATTTGTTATAGTTTTCAATAAATACCTATTATTTGTTATTTATTTGTATGCATGAAACTGTCAAAATATACGACTTCGTAGGTTAAGTAGGAAATTTTAATTTACGACATACTTCAAAATGTTCTCAGTAAATCACATGCTACTAAATTGACTTTTCAAATGAACACTTGTTAGATACCCTGACAATGAAACATGAATCAATATTTGCTGAAAGCAATTTAACTATCACCGGATCCTTCCAGAATTGTCAATTTGATGCGAATTCGACTAAATAATGTTAAGTATATTTTGTAATTTTACTAATAAATGTTATTAATAAGTTAATCAAAAACTGTTTTTTCTGTGCCTTTATGCCCGCACGGGCATAAAGTACACTATTATGTAGTTGGTGTCTAAGCAATAAAAACACAATAAGGAACTAGTATGACATAATAGTAGTTTATACAACGAGTCAATAATGACGGTTATTATTCTCGAGAGCTGAATTTACGAACCGAGCCGCGAAACGGCGAGAGAGACTCAGCCCAGGGAATAATACTCATTATTGCGAGTTAGTATACACTACTTTATCTACGACTAACTGAAAATTACTAAAAGAAAAACAAATATTATACTATAATATCGATATGGCGCTTGACGTTTTGACAGTTAGTCGAAAAAACGCTGAAGTATATCGTATCGACGACACGTTTGACAATTACAATATCCGGGCTTGTTTATCGTTACTATGGTAACGCTGGTAAGATAATGTTTTATAGGCAGAATGCCAATGGAATAATGAGTCATAACGTTATCATTATTCCCTGCATATTTATCTAAATTGCTACATATACACAAGTCAGATACAATAATGTCGTGTCGTCTATCCTTTCGTTTGTCCAGGTTTTCGTGATAAGTCATTCATTGTAGACTGGTTAAGTAAAAACTTAAAAAAGGTATAAAACCCCTTACCACGTTAATATTTGTATTTTAAATACGTATTTGGACAATTAAGTTATCATCCTCAGTAGAAAAAAAATAACATTGTTGAACGTGAGGTACAGTAAAGCTAACATAACAATCGCGAATCACTTTACAAGACGTCCACGTATATACATTTTTGAGCCCCATGTTGAACATTGTTATTTTTAACTACTGAGGATGACATCTTAGTTGTTGAAATATGTATTTCAGATACTAATATTAATGCGGTTAGGGGTTTTATACTTTTTTTATACGTGCGTGATAATAAGATCAAGGCGACATTAATGACAACTGTCTAATTTGGTCGGTTATCAAGCGAACGTAATCTGCTTAAAGAAGCACAAATACAGTCAACTAAAGTATTAAAAACATATCTATAAAGCCCTAGTAGCCCATTAGGACCTGAGCTGAAACCAAGAAAACAAAAGAAAAAATTAGGACAGCTAAACCAATGATTCTACAGCTGTATTGACTCCGGTGCATTTTCGGATGATGTTGAAAGGATTACTGAAAATGTCTAATAGAGGTTTAACTTTTTTGAAGTCTAGAAAACGATCATGAAAAGCTTGTATTAAAATATCAATTTTTTCAACAAAAACGAAATTGACATCAGTTTTATTGAATTTCTCCATAATTTTTTTGTAGTTCGGAAAATGGCTGTAATTGACTGAATTGATTTGTGTCCTGAAAAGACTAAATTTGCATTGAAAGTACGAAACATGAGAGTATAACTGCGAAATCAATTGATCCTTGGAGCCTTGGAGTCGCGTATTTAAGACATTCAAGTGATTTGTGATGTCTACAAGAAACGCTAAGTCACACAGCCAATCAGGGTTGTCGAGTTCGGAGACGTGTTTTTCTTTTCCGCCAGAAATATTTTGATTTCTTCAATCAAGTTAAGAAACCTCTCTAGTGACAACCCACGACTCCACCTTACTTCAGTGTAAAACAGGAGATCACCATATTCGCTTTCAATATCCTCGAGAAATTGTGTGAATTGTCCGGTGATTGAGACCTCGTGATTTTATAAAGTTTACAGTAGGTACTACAACTTTCATCACATTTTCAAATCTCAATAATTTTGAACAGAGGGCCTCTTGATGTATAATGCAATGAAACTGCATTAATCCTTGGTATCTATGTTTTTAGTTTGTAAATACTCTTTTAACATAGTTATTATCCCAGATTTACTTCCAACCATTGAAGGTGCTCCGTCAGTCGTAATTCCAGATAATTTCGTTAAATCCAAATCTATTATAGAACATTTTTCCATAAGGGCTTTGAGCATGTCACTCCCCTTGGTTTGACTTGTCAAAGAACTCATACCAATCAGTTCTTCACTCATGTCAAAAGTTTGCGTTACACCTCGTAAAAATATTAAGAGTTGAGCAGTGGAACTTATATCTGTAGATTCGTCGAGTGCTATAGAAAAATACTCAAAACTTTTCGATTTCGTAGCTAATTGCTCTTCTATATTAGCTGCTAATGTGGTAAGTTTTCTTTGAACAGTCATCCGATTTAGTTGAATTTTATCAAACCTCTTTGCATCTTTCGGACACATTTTTTTTGCGGCGATATCTAAACACTCCTTAACAAACTCACCACCTTGAAAAGGGCGACAAGTTTTCGCTATTATTCGAGATATTTCAAAGCTAACTTCAGTAGCTGTTTCAGCATCTTGAATTGGTTTTGTAAACATAGCTTGCTAGCCTATTAGTTCCGTTTGTAAAGTGGAGATTTTTTGCGTTCGATTTTCGCCGGTTAATTTGGTAAAAGTATGGTGCTGGGTTTTATAATGCCTTTTCACATTATATTCCTTCGGAATAGAAACACTACTCTTGCATATTAAACAGACACTTTTGTTATGTGATGAAATAAAAAAGTATTTTTCGATCCAAATATCTTGGAACTGTCGATTTTCATCTTCAACCTTACGACTACGTTTTTTACTAGGGCCTGGTTTATCCATATCAAAATTGATATTATATTGTTACGTAGGTAGATGCCAAGTTCGAACGACGAAATATTTATTCTTCACAGATTACAATTCAAACAATATAACGTTCGCTTGTCCGTAGTTAAAACTAAACTGCCCCGATAGCGTGCGATGTGTTGTATTTATACGAGTTAGTCTAGTTGGTTCGACAGATTTCTAGTCTCGTAACAATATGCTTGGAACAACGAGGAGCATACTTGTCATACGTAGTAGACCTGAACAAGAAAGTAGTAGGTACTTAAAGATACATATCTTACTAACAATTACAAAAGTTAGAATAAAATAAAAAGTTAAGAAATATTGATTTGAATGGATTTTTACCTACTTTTGTAGTTTTTCGAACAATTTTTAAAATTCGTTGGCGGGCCGCATAAATAACGACAGTGGGCCGCATGCGGCCCGCGGGCCGCGGTATGTGTATCGCTGGGTTAAATGGTCGGTTTAAAAAACGGAAAAAAGAGTGGAATGAGTACGTAAGCAGAATGACAGAAGCCCAACTACTAAGAATAACCAGAGATCGAAAACCACCCGGAAAGAGATGAGTTGGAAGACCTCCAAATAGATGAGACAGAGCTGGATATCATCATCCGATGAATAAAGAGGAGAAATGCTATAACAACAAGAAGAAGAACTGGATCAAAGGAAAATAGGCGATAACCACAGAGAATGGATATTTTGATAAGTTTCCGAAAGATTACCATTTAAACGAGATAAAAAATTGGACAGTGTTTAAAACGAAAAATAAAATATATTTTTTACTCTAAATTAAGTCTTAAACTATAAATAACGCACGTTATATTTTCACAAACAATAGTATATTAACTATATGTACATTTCATGTGCACTGCACACATCGTCAGTAGTTACTATTTAAATACTGTTACTGTTTAAATAGTAACTACTGACGATGTGTGCAGTGCACATGAAATGTACATATAGTTAATATACTATTGTTTGTGAAAATATAAGGTGCGTTATTTATAGTTTAAGAGTGTAATAATTTCACAAGTGCTCAACATATACTACTACTCTAAATTAAGTATTTCATTGTCAAATCACCATTGCCCGTTCCTAATTTATTACTTTTTTGTTTGCTATTTTGTATTAATGAAATATTCATTATACGGTTTTAATTTCTGTACAGGCTGTATAGTATATTACGATATAGAAATTTCTCCGATGCCATCACATTTAATTTCATTCGCCGAATCTATATTTAGATATATTTAATATTTTTAGCGAACATCCTGTATATTTATACGAGAGAGATAGATCAATAAATAATAACATTCCAGTCTGAACCTTGAATTCACATTCATTTTTCTTAAATTGTTGGCATGAATCTTACTAAAAATATTGTGATGACTCATCCTACGACTAATAGGCGCGTCATACTTGTCTGGTGTTCTCTTCAGCCTTCTACATCATTCGAGAATATATGAACGAGATATATAAGCCGCGTCGAAGAAGGGATAGATTCATTGAATCCTACAGTCTCGCGAAGTACATAAATATAGTTACATAAATATAGAATACATAAATGTACTTATTGTTGTTAATAGTTAGTTTTAGATTATTATACGTTTTAATATTAATATAGTGTGTGTGTCTAAAGTTATTGTTAGTTTTATTTAAGAACCCTAAAAGACAAACGTTACAGTGGTATTCAGGTGTGGACTAATTAATAAATAATAAACTAAGTAGACAATTAAGTGTTAATTAAGTATTCGTTTAAATAAATATACAGTGCGGAAAGACGTTATTTTAAATATCGTGATGGCTAATAGAATGAAACTGACAGAATTAAAAGTGTCCGATTTGAAACGAGAATTAGAAGAGAGGGATGAGGATACAACTGGCAAAAAGTCAATCCTCCAGCAACGGCTTCGCAATGTGTTGATCCAAGAAGGCGAGGATCCAGAGGATTATGTCTTTCAAGTTCCAGGCGGAGATGCTGACGTGAATTCGCTGTTGACGAAAATGGAACAACGATTAATAGAGAATGCGCAAATTCAAATGCAACAAATGGAGCAGAAGAACCTGGAAACTTCTGGAAACTTAGCGAAAACTCTAGAACAAAGACTAATAGATAATTCGCAAACCTTGGAACAGCATCTAATAGAGTCACAAACTCAAATGCAACAAATGGAGCAGAAGAACCTGGAAACTTCTGGAAACTTAGCGAAAACTCTAGAACAAATGGAACAGAAGAATCTGGATAGTGCGAAAAATATGGAACAGCGTCTAATAGATTCACAAACTCAAATGCAACAAATGGAGCAGAAGAACCTGGAAACTTCTGGAAACTTAGCGAAAACTCTAGAACAAATGGAACAGAAGAATCTCGATAGCGCGAAAAATATGGAACAACGATTAATAGAGAATGCGCAAATACAAATGCAACAAATGGAACAAAGAAACCTAGAAACCGCTAGAATCCTCGAGAAAAATCTGGAAAAGAAATTACTAGAAAATTCTAGAAACTTCGAAAAAAGTCTGGAACAAGTGGAGAAAGTTCTAGAACAGCGATTAGCGGATAAATCAGAAGCGTTAAAAGAAGAGGTTTTCACAGCTGTAGAAGAGAAAATTGGAGAACATTCTAGACTTTTAGAGGCAATAATGATCGAGATGAAATTACCCGCTACCATGAGTCATTCTGATCCCAGGCAGGGCAACGAAGAAGTCATACCGCGGCCCATCGAAATAAAAGAAGAACTTGTGGCTATTTCAAGGACCAGAATCAAGCCACCAACCTTTGATGGAAAGACGTCATGGGCAACTTACCTGACGCAATTCGAAGCGGCCGCAGAAGCAAACGCATGGTCTTCTGCCGAGAAGGCGACTGCTTTAGTCATAGCATTGAGGGGTGATGCTAGTGATATTTTGCAGACATTGCCTCCTGAGGAACGTAAAGATTATTCTCAACTCATTAAACGCTTGGAGATGAGATATGGCCATGCGCATTTGGAGCAAGTATACCATACCCAACTGAAGAATCGATCACAGAAGAAAGGCGAGAATCTTCAGGAATTTGAGGCAGATATTGCTCGTCTAGTTCGACTTGCATATCCGATGGCACCAGATAATTTCATGGAACACCTAGCGGTCCAGATATTCATAGATGGTCTCCGGGATATTGATACGCAGCAAGCATTAAGGTTGGCAAGACCGAAAACCTCGATTGATGCTTTGGCGTACGCACTTGAATTTGAGACTGCAAGACAAGCCTCTTTGAACAATGCTCGTGGCTGTTCTGTCGACGAACAGGAAAATGAGCAGTTCATGGAGCAGGTGGTTAGTCAAGTCCTAAATCAGATCAAATCAAATAAAAGTGCGCGGCCATGCGGGAATTGTAGAAGAAACGGTCATATCCAGAATAAATGTGATAAAAGGACCAAGAAAGAATCCGCTGAGAATCCGAAAGTCCCAAGGACTGCCCAAATCGCATCCTTGCAAAATCAAACCAATGGCCTGTATGTGGATGCTATTATGGAAAGAAGAACCTATGCTTGCTTGCTAGATACTGGATCGACGAAAACCATTGTACGACCCGATTTAATATCCAGGAATAAAGAATTACTTTCTAGTAAATGGAGACTAAGGACAGCTACTGGAGAAGCAGCTTCTGTGGCAGGTGAAGTGGATGTCAACTTTATCATAGGACCAACATCAGTCCGACATCGTGTTCTCGTAGCGGACATAGAAGAACAAATAATCTTGGGATTAGACATCATGAACACCTACGGCTTCCAGTTAAACATGAAAGAAGGCACTTTAAAAATAAATAATGAGGAATTGTTTCTTCATGGGAAAGATTGTGGGAATGTACAAGTAATTACTGCAGAGAATGTTGTTCTGGATGCAAGAAGTGAGACATTTTTGACGGCGTGTATGGAAGGTGATTATTTGGACGGAAATGTTATAATGTTGGAACCAAAGGCTGATGATGACGAGGTGGGCCGAGGAATAGTAGTTGCCAAAATGCTGGTTAAGACTCAGAAGACTGTACCGATAAGGGTAATGAATGTGAACCATTACCCTGTTTCATTGAAGAAGGGTACTATTCTGGGGTGGTGTTCGCCAGTGTCGGCCGTCGTTCATCGCATAGAGGCGAAGAAGAATGGATTCGTGCAGGTTCCTGAGAAATTGTCCAAGATAATCGACTCCGCCTGTCAAGGATTGAGCAAGAAGGAACAAAGTCAAGTTAAGGATTTAATCAAACATTATGAAGACGTCTTTGAAACTGAAACTGGTACGAAAGGAAGAACCAATATTGTAATGCACAAAATAAATACCAGCGATGCAAGTCCAATTCGACAAGGACCAAGAAGGTTACCTCTGGCAAAACGTGAGGAAGCCAAGCAAATTATACAAGATATGGAAGGCCAAGGAGTAATTGAACCATCGAATAGTCCATGGGCTTCACCAGTGGTCCTTGTCAGGAAGAAGGATGGATCTACCAGATTCTGTGTGGACTATCGTCGCTTGAATAGTGTGACCAAAAAGGACAGCTATCCTCTCCCAAGAATAGACGATACGCTAGACACCTTGGCAGGAGCAAAATGGTTCTCCACTCTCGACTTGAAGAGCGGTTATTGGCAAGTGGGAATGGATCCCAATGACAAAGAGAAGACTGCCTTCAGTTTAGGTACAGGACTCTGGCAATTTACAGTCATGCCATTTGGACTGTGTAACGCCCCAGCTACTTTTGAGCGACTCATGGACACTGTACTGAGGGGATTGTCTTGGGATACCTGCCTGGTATATCTCGATGATGTGATTGTGGTAGGGAAGACCTTTGAAGATCACATGAAAAATTTGGAAGTAGTATTCCAGAGGTTGCGAGATGCCAACCTGAGATTAAGTCCAAAGAAGTGTCACCTTTTCCGCAAGGAGGTAAATTACCTTGGACATGTGGTTTCCGGAAAAGGAATTGCTGTGGATCCAGAAAAAGTAAAAGCTGTGGAAAAATGGCCGGTACCCAAAGACAAACATCAGCTAAGAAGCTTTTTGGGATTATGCACATATTATCGACGCTACGTTCCTGGATTCTCCAACATTGCAAAACCACTTACTCGCCTAACAGAAAATCGAGCATTCATTTGGAACAACGAATGCCAAGCGGCCTTTGAGTTGTTAAAAGGTACGTTGATCAGTGCACCCGTTCTGAACTATCCGCTGCCATCTGGGAGGTTTGTTTTGGATACGGATGCCAGTAACGTCGGGATTGGTGGCGTGCTCTCTCAAATCCAAGATGGCCAAGAAAAGGTCATTGGATACTTCAGCAAGACCCTGTCCAAACCAGAGAGGAACTACTGCGTAACCAGGAGAGAACTATTGGCAGTAGTTAAGACCATTGAGCACTTTTACAAGTACCTGTATGGGCAGAAGTTCCTGATCCGCACTGATCATGCCGCCTTAAAGTGGCTCTTGCAATTTAAGAATCCAGAGGGTCAAGTAGCTAGATGGATTGAGAGGCTACAGGAGTATGACTTTGTCATTGAACACAGAGCAGGCCTCAAACATCAAAATGCAGATGCCCTTTCCAGAAGGCCCTGTCCAGAAGACTGTCGATATTGCAACAGAATCGAAGACAAATCGGCCAACGCTCTTCGAACCACCGTTGTTGATGACCAATGGCAACCTGACAATTTGCGCGCAGATCAAGAAGCTGATCCGGATCTTGCAGTCCTCAGGGCTTGGAAAAGAAATGGGCAAAGACCGACCTGGCAAGAAATTGCTCCCCATTCACGAGAATTAAAGTCATACTGGGCACAATGGGATTCCTTAACCATGGAAGACGATCTCCTGAGACGTGAGGTCGAAAATCACGATGGAAGCGAGCGGAAGATGCAAATGGTGGTTCCCAAGAAAAGAATACCAGAGGTATTGCGAGAACTCCATAATGGTGCTTCTGGGGGACATTTTGGAGTCCATAAAACACTGGAGAAAGTGCGCCAGAGATTTTACTGGGTGAATTGTTCACGAGATGTGAAAGAATGGTGCCGAAAGTGTGCTAATTGCGCCGGAAGCAATGGTCCCCAGAGGCGTCGACGTGCACCCATGCGCCAATACAATGTAGGAAGCCCATTTGAAAGGATCGCCATAGATGCCGCCGGCCCTTTTCCAGAAAGCGACAAAGGAAATAAATACATAATAGTGGTCATGGATTACTTTACCAAATGGGTTGAAGCATATGCTCTACCAAATCAAGAAGCTGGAACTGTAGCAGACGTGATTGTGAAGGAGTTCGTCAGCCGTTTTGGTGTACCCTTGGAACTTCATTCCGATCAAGGGCGAAATTTTGAGTCCAATCTATTCGAAAAGATGTGTGGACTTTTGGGCATACGGAAGACGAGAACAACTCCCTTGCACCCACAATCAGATGGGATGGTAGAGCGAATGAACAAGACCATGATCAGACACTTATCCAAAGTGGTCTGCCAACACCAGAGAGATTGGGACGAACATTTACCATTATTTCTAATGGCGTATCGGGCCTCCGTTCAAGAGACAACAGGCCAATCACCAGCCAACGTACTATTCGGGAGGGAACTCCGATTGCCCTGTGATTTAAAGTTTGGGAGCAAGCCTGGTGATGATCTTGCCGGAGAAGATTATGTCAGCACGCTCAGACGACGACTAGATAATATCCATGAACAAGTCAGACATAATATCCAAGATGCTAGTGACAGAATGAAAGAGAGCTACGACATCAACGCCGAGAAGAGTGGTTACCATGAAGGCGATCGGGTTTGGTTGTATAATCCACAACGCCGACGGGGCCTATCTCCAAAACTTCAAAAGAATTGGGAGGGGCCATACGAGGTGTTGAAGCGGATCAACGACGTAATATACCGCATCAGGCGAACACCTCACACTAAGCCAAGAGTCGTACATTTTAATCGATTAGCCCCATACTCTGGAGACAATAATGACGAAACCGCTGACTTGCGCCGATTGGATAGCCAATACCATGAACTAACCTTCGAAGACTTTATGCAAGAATATTCTGGTTCGAGAAAAGCTCGATTTGGAGTAACCATCGAGAAACAGCAAGATTTGTTTACGGTGCCGCCAGACTACGCGCTTGCACATTGCGTAGCCCGAGATCTGCGAATGGCCAAGGGAATTGCCAGTGAATTTAAAGAGAGATTTGGCAGAGTCGAAAAATTAAGGCAGCAGGGACCAGCAATTGGGAAGAGTCTCCAAATAGTAAATGAAGGACAGCCCATATTTTATTTGGTCACGAAAGAACTGTCAAGCCTGAAGCCAACCTATCGTGCCTTATGGGAGGCCCTGGCCCACTTACGCGAACAAATGTTACAGCAAGACATTCTGAAATTAGCAGTTCCAAAATTGGGTTGTGGATTAGACCGCCTGGACTGGAGAACTGTAAGGAGCATGTTGGAAGTAATCTTCCGACATACTGGCATGGAAATTCTGGTATGCAGCTACCGGATTGAATATTCCTGTCCATCCAGGCAAGATAAGACCGTGGACTGTTATTTCGATATGACGTCGCAATGTAACAAAGGCCCTACCTGTCGATTTCGTCATCGTTCAAGGAGACCAAAGCATGACATGTTTCGGGACGAAACTTCATTCTTAAGAAGGGGGCAATGTGATGACTCATCCTACGACTAATAGGCGCGTCATACTTGTCTGGTGTTCTCTTCAGCCTTCTACATCATTCGAGAATATATGAACGAGATATATAAGCCGCGTCGAAGAAGGGATAGATTCATTGAATCCTACAGTCTCGCGAAGTACATAAATATAGTTACATAAATATAGAATACATAAATGTACTTATTGTTGTTAATAGTTAGTTTTAGATTATTATACGTTTTAATATTAATATAGTGTGTGTGTCTAAAGTTATTGTTAGTTTTATTTAAGAACCCTAAAAGACAAACGTTACAATATATATATTCCAAATGCCAGGATTATTTTTCGATACATTTTTAGGTTTCAAATCCTTGATTTAAACTGGTATAATCCTATAAGACTTTAGTGTACTCACATCGATGCTGTACACGCATTAATATTTTATATCAAATATTAGCAGTATTAAACAGTATTAATATATCATAGACTATGTAAGTAATCAATAGATAATAATAACATTGCAAACATCACCAATACAAATATATACACAGAACTCTAGAAAGTAGTATTGTATGCCTAAGTAGTATGTAATACTAATACAAAATTAGTTAATTGTTATTATTTAATGTATATTAGTATCGAGTATGTTTTTTGTGTGTTTTTAGTATAACATTGCTGTTTCATTTTTTAAAATAAAGATACTATAAAAGTATACACATATGTATGTAGCAAAAAAAAATAAATCACACGTCTAGTATAGATTTTAAAATTAAAGAAATAACTTATTTATATTTTGTCCCAAAAAAAGAAGGAGTTATTCAAATATCCCGCTAAAATCCGATGCAACAGTTTAAATAATTTGACATCTTAATAGTGATAAGTAATTGTTTTCCATAATATCAATAAATTTAATTACTTGTTTTGATAAATTGTGTAGGTAATGTCACGTAAAATTTAAATTAATAAAATAATTATAGACTAAAAGTTATCAGTAGAGCTTGAAAAATATGCACTAAAAAAGTTAAAGAAAATGCATGCAAATATCCAAGATAAACTATTAAATTATCCTCTTAAGCATGCGTTATACTTTGAAAAGATGCAATTACTGTACTAAACTTTATAGGTAATAAAATAATTAATATATCAATACCAACCATCGAAAAAGGTGTCCGGGATTTTGAAGCGAAATAAAAATCTTAATATAAATGGTAGAATATTTATTTGTACATCAAAAGATGCAGCAAATCTTAACTTTTTTGATCCCATCTAAAAAGTTTCAATGTCAGCTCCCCCCATCGCACGGCAGACATCTAGCCGATAGTCTACCTCCAGCCAGGTGTTCTGAAGCATTTCAGAAGTCACAGTTGAAATTGCTACGTTGATTTTTTCTCTCAGATGCTGTAAGTCACGAATTTTTTCAGAATAAACAAGGTTCTGAATGTAGCCCCAAAAGAAAAAATCGAATGGCGTCGAATAAAGACTTCTAGGTGGCCACAAAACAGGACCATTCCTCCCAATCCAACGATCAAGAAATCTGTTATTGAGAGCTTCTTGGACGATTAGGCTGTAGTGACATGGAGCTCCATCCTGTTGGAAAGGACATTAATGCTCTTTTCCCTTTAAATTTCTTCAACTTGAGGGAACATATACATTTCGTCGTTAACGCTTAAACAATATGAAGATCGGCTTAGAAATTTGGTGAAGAAGCCTCATCCTAGGCAACAATTTATAGTTGGTACAAGGAATTCAAAAAAGATCGGTATTTTCTAAGTGATGAAGAACGCCCAAGAACTGCTGGACTGATAAGAATATTTCCGCTGTTCGAGCAATGCTCGAGGAAGATCGACGGACATCATATGAATTTATTCGAGCTACATTGGGCACTAGTATGAATCAAATCCAATTTTACATCAACAGTTAGACATGAGAAAAGATTGTTGTCGATGGATTCCACATCAACTGAATCCCGATAAAAAACAACACATTGAATGGTCTTCAAATTCGGTTTGGAATATCGTTCTTGACGATGAATCATGGATTTATTGTTATGATCTTGAATAGAAAAGTCAATCGCCTCAATAGGTTTTCGAAGGCTTACAAAAGTCCGACGAATTCGCAGAGCTGGTAAGAAGATGATTGCTAGCTTTTTTCAAAAACGGATCTTATTGCTACTATAGCATTAGAAGGTAGATGTACCGTTATTGTCGATTGGCACACAAATGTCTGTTTGTCGCAAATTTTTGTTCGTGAAAAGCGTTCAAAAGGAAAAGTAATTTTACATCAACATGACAACACAAAGTAAAAATAAAACTATCGACTGAGTATCTGGATGCCATAAACGTCAGCACCATGGACCCCCCACCATATATCCCTGACACCTTGTGATTTCTTTTTGTTTCTAAAAATTTACGCCGTCAGATAAAACCACTGGAACATTATAAAAACCTGGTTTATGAAGTACCTCAGGAAGAGTAGTATCAATGCTTTAAGGATTGGTTTTATCGAATGCAAAAATGTATTCATGTTAAAGAAGAATATTTTTATCATTTGATTCATTTTAAACTAATCCTTGTTTGAAGTTCTAAAAATTCCCCTCGTATTAACAGCCGTAAACGACCGTCTAACTTAATGTATTCAACAGTGCAGACGAATGCATTACGCAACGTGGTAATGCCGAACAAACGACGTAGTAAAACGCAGCCATTGGCTGACGAAGTAAAATTTATCGAGTATCCTAAATTAAAATATATTATTTGATTTACAAAAATTCGCGGGGCCAATGTAGCTTTAATAATTATTATATTTACTGGGTAACAGTTATCGATCTGTGAAATGTAAATTCACAGTATAGTACTATAGATCCGGCCTAATTACCCTCACTGCTGCTAGCCATATCGCGCTGCTGTCTACAATGCATCCCTTGGACAAAATGTGCAACTCTAGTTATGAGACCAAATTGTTGACATTTGCTTGCTTTTGCAATCAGGGTAGTCCTGCCAAACTATTTCTTAATCAATCGATTTTTCCTCGTTTTTATTTATTTTTAGCCCAATGTAAAGTATGAAATTTAATCCTGGCCCTAAAATTAATCATTCTAATATTAATAATTCTACACACTTGACTATTAGGCAACCGAGTGCGATAAAAATTTAAAATCTAGCGTTGACTATTTCAAGTATGTGTATAGTATCAGGTGGGCAGTAACTTTTACATTTTATTCGCAAATATATAGTTCTTTCTTGTCTCTTTTGGTAATTTGGTGCTAGTCTTTTGCTAACACTGCCTCCAATTGTTGGCAGCCAGATATCTTGGAATTTTAGATTTAGTTTACTTATGCCATCTGGTGTTAGTCATATACGCTGTTTCTTTCAGCTTCGTTTTGATGTGGCGATCTTCTTTGCTATAATAGACGTTTGGTCCTATGCAATCACATAGTTTTATTCTCAAGCATGTTGGTCATGTCGTAAGTTGTTTATTTATTCAAATTGAACAAATTTCTTGTCTTTTTTTAAATTGACTACCTGTTTCTTCGATATATACTTATCTACCTTCACATAGTTCTTGATATATACCGAGCGATAATGTAATGGTAACACACTAGCTTATAAACGAGGTGGTCTCGGGATCGAGACCACCTTGGGCTTGCTGTTTCAGGTCTTCATGGTATTCCTTCTTGTTTAAGGCGAAGGCCGACAGCCAAATATCTTAAGCTGCTCCACGGGCGCGATAATATGCAATTGTGGGGGAAGAGAAGACATTAATTATTATGTACACTCTTTTGTGTTCTGGTTTTCGTCGTCGAGTTTATTAGGATTAACTTATTGTAAAGAACTTGTCTTTTTAGGTTCGTTTAAATAACGCCAGCGATTATTAAAAACACTATATTAATAATAAAAATACACTAAAACCACTTAATAACTAATAACAATAATAACAGTATTTACAATCACAATATTTATTTCACATTTATAACTATGTTCCAACACCACGGACGCTGCTTGAATGTCCTCTTCCTTTTTGTCGAGCGACATTTATAGTACATCGGTTTTCTCGAATTTTCTATTCGGGAAAGTTCTCGGGCGAGCATGTCCGGTGACATCATCCGTTACGGTATGCTGTGACTCACATCACACTATTAATGTTCGTGGTCTTCATGGCTGTATTGACCTCGTATTTGTTTCATATTCTTTTTATTTCTTCTGCTAGGCCTCTGGCATATAATATTACCGTAGTAGATATGTTGCACTGTTATCTTCGTTGCAGATCTCGTTGTACTGTCCTATTTTCTATTGCTTTTGTGGTCTTATTTATACGAGCTGCTACCCAGAAATTACCGGAATTTGAATGTGCAGCGCGAAGTCATAATAGTACAGCTTTACAGCGGTAGAGTGTGAGATACGTTTATACTAAGTAAGTCTATCAAATGGTACTTTGCTAGGTGGTGACAAAGTTCACGAGTTATTCTGCGACACGACAATGTTGATGTGAAAGAACAAAGAACGTGCATCAACTTTTGCTTCAAACTTGGTAAAACGGTAGGGTAAATTATGAAAATGCTTAAACAAGCTTTTGGTGACGATGCGTTAGGCCAGACGAAAACTTATGAGTGGTACGACCGTTTTAAAAATGAACGTATGTCAGTTGAAGAGGGGGCTTGCCCCTTGTGACTTCTTCTTGTTTCCGAAGTTGAAACTCAGCTATTTTGAGACGGTTGAGGAGATCCAGATCGAATCGAAGGCAGTGTTGAACACGTTAACACGCGAAGACTTCCAGCACTGCTTCCAGTCATGGACAAGTCGCTGGAAACGGTGCATTCATGAGGAAGAAGATGAGTTTTAAGGAGATGGTAGTAAATAAGTTTTAACAATCATTTATTGCTTTTTTTCACATTTCGGAATTTCTGGGTAGCACCTCCTCCATTAATGTGTTTGTTATGTTAATAGTTGCTTTATATCTATTTTTTTCTGAGGAAATGATTGTAGATTTGTCATATAGGAACCCAGCTTCTGGTCAGTGCTTTCAATCTTTTTAAAAGTTCTACCTTTGCGTCTTCAATTATACTTTTTTCTTATTTGAATACTTATATTATTAGCAAACAACGGCAAGCATACACTCCACTTTTTCTTTTGCGTGTCAAGTGAAGTGTTTTTCGTTAAGATTGTCTTCCAGCGATTTATCAAAATACCACTTAAATACCTTACATGATTTAAATAATCGTTTTCATATGCAATTTTCATCACTAAAAACGCTTCGATATCACTTTTGCCACATTTAAAACAAAACTTCACCGTAACCATTATGCTTAGTTGCAAAAATCGCGTCAGATTTAAACAAGTATGCTTGGCATAGACACAATTAATTAATACCTGCCGTTATCACACCGACATTTATAGTAACTGGAAGAGGTGTGATGTCCCTTGGTTCTCGTTATGGCTTCATCTCCGAGGCGAATTCATTAGAGGCCGGTTTTATTGGTAAAATAAATAACACACTCGGGAACAATATAACACAACATTTAATAAATACATAACAACAACACTACATGCTACGATTTTCACATGTATGTACAATATGGATTAGATCAGACTAGAGTAGATTTACAAGACTGACTCGTTCTCCTCTGTCTTCCATATATATACCATGTCTACTTACTTAATAACCTATTTAATGTGATGCTATCCTAGTTAGTCAACTAAACTAGAATACGAAATATGCAGTAATTAATAAGGACATGTTTCGTTAAATAAGTGTTACATTGAATCTGTAGAAATAGCTGTCCTACTTTTGTTATTACAGGGGGTCAAACTAAATATTTCCGTAGGCGAAATATAGGTGGTATTACTTTTACGCTCATAAGGTGATCCGTTCTTGATCTTTTTGAATGCACTGGTGGATGGTAATTATTAAAATCTTTGCAAATGTTATTTAAGTAACTCTTTAACATTAAAACAACTGTTAGTTTAGGTATGAAGCATCTCCTCATAATTATAATAATCCTAAAACATGGACAAGAAGTGGAGATGTATTGCATGGCCATCAAGGCCGCCCAATTTATAATCTTCATGATTACTATTGCTACATTTAATTTTTGATAAAATAAAGACTAAATCGAAGAATTAAGTTACTCTGATCAATTACTGTAATTAAACTTAGAAAACACCTTTGGCATGAAATCTTATACAAACTGGATCTATAGTTTACATGTACAAAATAAAATCAGTATTTTTAAATGTTAAATTTGCACAGAACCGCGTTGTGGACCAATGACTGGTGGCGAGCAATTTGTGCCTTTAACTTCAACTTCACCGCCGATCAGCGAATCGGACTTTCCTCAACCATTGGTGGTAAGAAGTCCCTCAGTTTCGCTTTTAAAATGGCCTTCGCCAAAAAACACACCGAGCAGGCAGGTATGTCCCAAATAATACTTATCTTTTACATTTCAAAGTACAGCATAAAATACACAAACGCCAAATTCAATTATAATGTGTTGACAAAGAGATTATTTTCAAATATGGAATTGATATATTGCAGGATTCCAACTAACTTCGATTTTTTAAAGTTTTAAAACACTTTAAATTTTCGAAAGACGCTAATTCACACACAAAAAAATTAAATGTTAAGTCTTTCTGAAGAGCGAGAAATTCAGTTGTGTATTTTATTATATCTTCCACCATCATTTTGTTTATACAAAGAGCAAATTAAAGAAATAAATTTGGGACGCCATTTCTGAAGATGGTATTTTTAGCACAGTTTTTCAATATGCACTTTTTCTCTTAAAGTGAATTCTGTTAACTTATCTGCGTATGTTCGGTACGTTCTATGATGATAGAATCTAACGGCTTTGTTTTATTATTTATTTAAACATAGAAAACAATTAAAACAAATAGTAAAAGGCAGTAAAATATCACGCAGATTGCATAAATTTTCTTTTTATTAAAATAAAATGCATAATACTAAAGCAAATCTAACAGAAATGACAGAAATTAGTACTATGTGTCATTTATTATGTTCAAACCAATAGGTAGTTCAAATTGAATGCCGGGTTTAAATTTCCCGCCACTTATTTAGTTTTGCGATTGACAACACTGATCCCATTCCAATAAATATATTCCAATTTCCATTAAAAAAAAATATTTCCTCCAAAACTTTCGAAGCTCTTCATTGTCTACCACATTTTGTGGAATGTTGCGTACCCTTAACACAACTTTCCAATATGGTATTTCAAGTATGTTTCACATTTAACAGGTGGCGTGTGCTACGAGAGTTATATTTTTACAAAATCTGGGAAGAAAACAAAATTTTTGGGAACAAACTATTTTATTGTTTTTCAAAATATTCGCCTTTATGGTCTATACACTTTTGGATGCATACGAACCAGTTCTCAAAACATTTTTTCCACTCTGAAGGTGGTATCTCAGAAATATGTTTTTCATAGGCTTCGAATGCTTCTTGAGATGTTGAAAATCGCTGTCCACGTATTTTTTGTTTCGCAGTTGGGAACAAAAAGAAATCATTCAGCCACAAGTCAGGTGAATATGGACAATGAGACATTATTTCAACACTTTTCTCCTTCAAATAGTCAACTGTTAGACGTGCTGTATGGGAACTCCCATTGTCGTGATGAATAATGCGACGTTTTCGGTTGTTCTTTCATCCTGATTTCGTCTATAACTTTTGGCAAACAAATTACTGTATACCATTCAGCGTTAACAGTTTTTCGGTCCTCTAAAGTAATTGTTGCGATGTGTCGTGTACAGCCGAAGAAATAAGCGATCATTTTCTTGGAAGTGCTCCTTGCATGAACAACTTTTGTGGGGTTTCCGGTTCATACGCATATATCCATGTTTCATCACCTGTGACTATGTTGTATATGGATTTTTCGGTCCCTACGTCAAATTTTTTGCGCATCTCTTTACACCATCCCATCCCATCCGCTCAATTTTTTAAAGATAAATGTATAATCCTTAACCCTATATATATATATATATATATATATATATATATATAGGGAATACTAAGGCATGATCTATTATTATTATTGGAATGTATCTTTGAATAATTTAAACCATAGCAACTTAATTATTTGACATTTATATTCTGTCATTTATACTTTGTATTCTTTTGACAAAGGCATCATTGCCGAAACATGTAGAGTTATTTTAAATATATATACTTTGAAGTAATGAACCAGACCTTTAATCGCCGACTTATTAAGTTTACCTTATATATATATATATATATATATATATATATATATATATATATATATATATATATATACAGGGTGTCATTTTGAAAACGTACCACCCTCTATATTTCGGCCCCTATAGAAATTCCAAAAATATGCAAAAATACGTCAAACTTATTTTTAAGGGGGACATTTTGTAGGCTGGTTTTCAATTAAATTACATCAACCCTCTAGCGGGGGTGGACATAACCTCTAAAAATTTAAATGGAAATGGGGGTTGAGTGATACCTCATTTTAAAGGTCGTTTAACCCGCCTTTCAAAAATGCTAAATTCTTGCCTTTTCTTTTTAGCAGTTCGCGAGATATTTGGTGAAAACTGTAAAGAAGTTTAGGTATCAAAAACACTTTGTGATATTGCTTTAATGAATTAAAATAAATGAAATTGAGGTATTACATAACGGTAAATTTTTAAACTATTTTTACTTCTAATATCCAACGAAATAATAAAGTCGCATACTATTCAGTTAAACATTATTATTGGAAAGAATGTGATTTACCTAAACTAGTACTTGTACAGGTAGTTTAACGTAGAAAAAAAAGAGCCCTGGTTTAAGCATTCTTAACATTCTTGTCAAATTTTTCTTTATTTGTCACTCCATTTATTTTAGCCAAAATTACTTTATTGTAAAATTAGTTTTGCGAAGTAAAAGTTGCGATTTTATTATATTATTTTTAAAAATGGTGTTTACACTTCAACAAAGAATTGAAATTATTCTTATTTATGGGGAATGTGGAAGATGCGCAAGAAGAACGTCAAGAATGTTTAATGAAAGGTATCCGAATAGAAATTTAAATCATAAGTATGTTCTACAATTAGTCGCTAAGTTTAGTGAAACTGGTTCCGTTGCTAACAAAAAAAGAAATATTAGCCGTGTCTTGGATGAAGCAGCACAAATAGAAGCATTTTACTGCAGAACCCTCCACATCATTTCGCATTGTGGCACGCCAAGTAGGAATGTCTCACGAAACAGTAAGGAAAGCACTAAAGTTAAAATAAGTTTCACCCCTATAAAATGCAAATTCTACAACAGCTTTTTGACGACGATTTCGACAGAAGGATTGAATTTTGTGAAACAATGACGGATTTTATAAATGAAAACCAAAATATCTTGCACAATATTTGCTTTACTGATGAGTGTACTTTTTTTCTTAATGGACATGTTAACAAGCAAAATTGTCGCTACTGGAGCGATGAAAATCCGCGACTTTTTAGGGAAGGTCACACACAGTATCCAGAAAAAGTGAACGTTTGGGCTGGTATCCTTGGGAATACTATTATTGGACCTTCATTCATTGAAGGAAATCTAACTGGTGAGCTCTACTTAAATTTGCTTGAAGAAATAATAGACCCCTTAATAACAACTAGTTTGGAAAATCAAATTGACGCGGCTGGTAACATGGTTTTGCAAGAAGATGTTCTACACTTCCAACAAGATGGAGCTCCACCACACTACTATCTTCCAGTTAGACAGTGGCTAAATGATAGATTTCCTGGCAGATGGATTGGTCGAAGAGGAGCAATAGAATGACCACCACGATCACTCGACTTATCGCCTCTAGATTTCTTCCTATGGGGGCATCTAAAATCGATTGTTTATAAAACACCGCCTCGAGATTTGCAAGATTTAAAGAGAAGAATAACAGCTACATGTAGAGAACTTCAGGCAGAAGTGTTTCGAAATGTTAGAGAGGAGTTTGAGAGTAGACTTTATCACTGTTTAGAAAATAATGGACAACATTTCGAAAATTTTAGAAAATAAGCTACTTTTTATTAGTTTTTTAATGTTTTATTGCAAAACACTTGATACTTGTATGTTTATGGTTTGACTTGATTTCTTCAAAAGTATTAAAAATAAAGGACAAGATTTTAGCATTTTTGAAAAGCGGGTTAAACGACCTTTAAAATGAGGTATCACTCAACCCCAATTTCCATTTAAATTTTTAGAGGTTATGTCCACCCCCGCTAGAGGGTTGATGTAATTTAATTGAAAACTAGCCTACAAAATGTCCCCCTTAAAAATAAGTTTGACGTGTTTTTGCATATTTGGAATTTCTATAGGGGCCGAAATATAGAGGGTGGTACGTTTTCAAAATGACACCCTGTATACAGTAAACTTAATAATTATTAATAATCATTGCCGAAACATGTAGGGTTGTTTTAAATATATATACTTTGAAGTAATAAACCAGACCTTTAATCGCCGACTTATTAAGTTTACCATATCATACCAAGGTCACGAAAATATTATATTATATATATATATATATATATATATATATATATACATATATATATATTGCATGTCTGTTTCATTTTTAACAAATGGATTATATGTGCTTAACTTATTGATATACACAAATTTCTTTAGCTATAATAATTATTTTGACATAATGAAGATCGCTTTATAATGCAAAAAAGAGTGGATCAGTTTTTATGTCCGTCAGTTTACATTTGTGAATTACAGACCAAACATACACTAATCAAAAGCGTAAACCGTTAGCTACTTTACAATATAATTGCCGCCAATGTTGCACTTATCCCAGCCAGGTACAAGCTTCTGTATACCCTCTTCGTAAAAGGTACGATCCAAATTTCTAAATACTGCCGTACTTCATCTTGCAGTTCGTCGTCGTCTTCAAACCTTTTACCTGAGAACTGAGCTTTCAACGGCCCAAACAAATGAAAATCAGAAGGAGCCAGGTCTGGACTATGGGGCGGGTGGACAATAACTTTCCAATTGTGTTTCTGAAGCCAGGCCTTCGTCTGATTTGAGGTGTGTGGTCAACCTTCTTCTTCGTTTCTGTTGAATGGCTTGGTGACAATAAATATCACTGCTAATTGTCGTTTTCGGTGGTAAAACCTCTATGAGCAAAATGCTTTGCATATCCCAGAACACAGTTGCCATTGTCTTTTTTTGGAGACTGCTGAACTTTGAATTTTTTCCGTGTTGTTGAACTCGGATGCTTCCACGTCATCGAGTCCTTTTTTGATTCGGGGGTATGGTGGTATACCCACATTTCGTCTCCTGTAACTATAGACTCTAGAAATCCGTTTTCCTGACTATAGGCCGCCGTCATTCGTTGCATTTTGTGTTGGTCGGTCAACAGTTTTGGTACCCATCGCACGGACACTTTTCGATAGCGTAATTCAGGTACGATTTCATGATCGGAGCTTTTAAGAATGCCGATTAGTAGAGCAATTTCCCATATTTTCAACCGACGATCTTCTCGAATCAGCGTATCGAGCTTAATTGATTCTCATCCGTTTTCGTTGTTGATGGTTTTTTTCGCACACCCTAGGGATCATCGTTCAGAGCTGTGCGTTCACTTTTGAACTGTTTACACCAAACACTAACAACTTGTTTTCGAACCATAACGCCTTCTCTGCAAGTCTTCAGTATTTTTTTATGAATTTCGGAAGGTGTTTCATTATTTGCATGCAAAAAACGAATGACCGCTCGCACTTAAAACTTGGAGTATGTTTCGATCGGAACTGACATTATGCGACTGTCACTGCACACGTTGTACTGAACCTAAGAATAACAATATCCACCTTTGCAGTACATATGCGTATCTAAAATGCGTGCATGTTTCAACCTGATCAGCGATGTACGCAAACGTACCTTTGGAACCGGACATCCCTATGCACGCTTTAGGATAAAATCGCCGTCACTGTAGATCCATTAGTTTGTCCAAGTTTAAGTCAAAATTTGCGACATAACGCTGCTATTGCACGATATTAGTCAAGAAATAATCCACATCCTTATAATACCTCAAAAAGAGATAACAAAAGGCATAGCAAGTATTATAAAGGTCGTTTTATATTGTGGATGTATTTCCATTTTTTCAAGATATTTTAAACCAGTCGATATATTTAAAACAATACCTAAATAGGAAACAATTAAATGAAAGATATAACTGTGTGATATTTTCTGTGTACATATTTTCTTTTCATATAAGTTACTATAAACTAGAAATTTTACTGACTTTTCTGCATGGGGTTGTTAAAATAATGCCTGCAAATAGAAGTTTTAAACGCTTTGTAGGCTAAACAAAACGCTTCACATTTTTGTTTTTGTTGAAATGCACATTTGAATTAATTTTCTATATAATTTTATACAGAATGAAATATTTTGAATATATTTTACATATCTAGAATTTCATACTACACAATCCTAAATTATTTGCTGTTAAAATATATTTACTTTTCTTTTATCTTGTAGGTATCATCTGTACAAATATATAGTTATTGCCATGATATTTTTAAATTACTTCAATAAACAGTAATCGGTGTGTAAGGGTGATCTGATACCTACTCCTAAATACCTGCAGCTAACCGTGAAGGGCTGCATTGTGGTGAAACTGTTATTAATTAATCAATCACAGGCGCGGCTCGTGATGACATATTTTGGTTTGCAGTACAATGATACGAGTGCCTCGTGTGTTTTCGGTGTTTACTAAGCAAACGTTACAGTTAGTACACGAGGATACACGAAGCACTCGGATCATTGTACTGCAAACCAAAATACGTCATCACGAGCCGCGCCTGATCAATCATCTAAATATTTCATAATTCAGATTACCAAAAACTTTCGTAAAAGTGTTTTCAATTATTGCTTGCTTCTGTGATTCTGGTCTAGAACCTCGTCTTTGTCACTTGGCACTGAAATTGAAAGTCTGTTTGTTTGGGACGGGACTTAAACAAGGTGTTCTTGAAAGAAAAATATAACGTATAAAATATGGAAAGATGCAATTATACAGAATATGAATTGAAAAAATTGTTAATTACGACGCGAACTACAAAATTAAAAACCCACTGAAAATTGTATTATGTGTCGCCTATGAATTCAGAATGTCTATAAATAATATCTCTATTGAACTTACATACACACATACCATGAGTTCTTTTTGTCATTGAACATAACACATGAATACACCTATGTTCAGTTTTAAAATAAATGCTTCAATCCATGGGAACGTTATGCAACCAACATTACGAGTGTCATCACTTGTAATAAGGCATTTTAGTTGTCGGGTGTCAACAAAGTGTGAATAGCTATTTATGGTATAAGTGAATAAAGACAAATTTTATCCACGAAAAAATTGTTTAGCGCACGAGGTGCAAGCCGAGTGCGATAATGTTTTTGAGTGGATAAAATTTGCTTATTCACGTGTATCATACAAGTTTTTTCCAATTTTGCAAAAGTTTCAAAAAAATTTATTGATTAGGTAATTTATTTACATGAATATTGATTGTACTATTAATAATTTGATGAATACTTAAACCAGGAAAGTTGACTCTATTTTCGTCAGAGTCAAGTACAGTGCAAGCTAAGTTGACTCTACTTTCGTCAGAGTCAAGTGCAGTGGAAGTTCCAGGCCTTTCATTTGAATTTACATCTGTCAAAATTTTTCTTGACGTGGACATTTTTTTCTTTATTCGTGTTGTCAATAGCAGTGTGAATAAAGTGTTGCTAGAAACATTTTATTCACTGTTTTGATTAATTTTATTCACCTTTATGATTAAAATGTTGTTTTAATAATGAAATTCAATATATGTAATGATCATTTTAATAAGTAAAATTGGAAAAAATAATTTATTGAACATTTAACTTACACAGACAATATTAAAATGAATTTTTTCTACAAACACCGTTAAAAGCTTACATTTTGACACGGCTAACTTCACTTAAAAATGCGATTTTATAGCGTAGCGTGTTAAAACGGACACTTTTAACACTTGTGTTAAAAGTAAATGACAGTTTGTCAAAAATGACAAGAGAAAATTCCGTACATATCAAATGATTTTTATTACAATGATAATTACAAATTCTTTGGATAATTAATATTAAATGTACAGTTTGTGCAATTGGAGATATTTATTCCATGTGTTGCTGTACTTGCAGAATTATTATTTGCAGACAAATAGTTCATAGGAACTAAAATATCGTGATTTATATTATCATTTGCAATAGAATTATTAGATAGATCTGGGAAGATGGAGTGAGCAATTTTGTTTTTATTTTCTAGAGAATCCTCTAGGTAACCTTCAGCAACGGTGGAACTTTTCCAGCCTCCATGTCGCTTAATTGAGCATAAGCTTGCACCAGAATCTGCTAGCAAAGTAGCAGATGAACGTCGGAAGCAATGTCCCGTATAAGATTCTGGATTCGGCAATTTCAAAAACATTGCGATAATTGCAGGCATCTTTGCCAAACGAATTTATTCCAACCGCTTGACTTGTGCATTTATTATTAGCGTATTTAATAAATAAACGTCGATCATTTATATTAGATGGACGTAATGCTTTGTATTTGCGATACAAGTGTATATATGAGCCAATAACGGTAAATATTCTTTGAGTATTGGTTTTAGTATCTGGTATAGTAACTACTAACACATTTCCTCTATCTTCAATGTCATCCACAGTTATACGGCATAACTCTTCCCGGCGACAAGCGCCAAATATACCCATAACAACAGCTACTTTGAACAGCATATATTTTTCATCTGCTGCTTCAGAAATAAATCTATAAATTTCTTGTCTTGTCAATATTTTTGATTTTCTTGGTCGGTAACCTTCTGCTTTCCGTTTCAAAAATGCAATAAGTTTATAATATTTACTAATATCATGGTTGTCTTTTATATTTAGCAAAAGTTTTATCATCGAAAAATGTGACCAAAGAGTAGAAGATTTCCAAATTTTAGACCTTTCTTTAAAATGTGCTAGTAGAACATTTTCGCAAAATTTACCTATCACATTATTGCATCTGCACCATTCCATAAACCTTTTGTACGCAATTTCATATTGTTGCCTAGATTTTGAGGGCAACAAATCTAATGTCGCTTTATTAGCGGCTTCAATTATTGCACTCGGTATTACTTCATTTTCTTTATTAATACACGAACTCATCTTTTGTACAAATTGTGACAAATTAATATGACGTAATTTAACGGTTGCGTCCAGTTGTGTCAAAACGTATTCATGAGCTGTCAAATTTGGTCAGTGAAGTTTCATTATATTTTATAATAAAAATTGTGTTTGTAGAAAAAATATTGTACGATACACATGTTAAAAATGCTATTTTATTTCACTCGTAAATTGCGACACTCGCTAACGCTCGTGTCGCAAACTTTTACTCGTGAAATAAAATCGCACTTTTAACACTTGTATCGTAAATAACTATTAGGATAAATCGAAAAAAAGTGTTTTTATTTATAATTCTTTAAGTTTTTAATAAATGTTCGAAATGTCCACGTCCCCATTCCATACAATATGCGAGTCGATTATGCAATTTCTGCTAAGAGTGTGTTAAAAAATCCGGTTTGGATTGTAATTCGTCGCAGGCTGTACTTATGCGTGCTTTCGAATCTTCAATGTTAGTGAAAATTACATTATTATATATTTTAGATTTAAGGTATCCCCAAAGGAAAAAGTCATTTGGCGATAAATCTGGCGAACGGGCCAAACTAACGGACCAAACCTCCCTATCCATCGACCAGGAAAACTTGAATTTAGAAAATTTGTAATTGCTGCAGTTGAATTAATTGGGGCTCCATCCATTTAAAACCAGGGATCTTCAATGGCTAAATGTTCGAAGTAATTCCAAGAATTTATTGGAATTAAAATTTGTGTCAATAAAGTATGGTCCCACAAGTTCAGTGCTGATTATACCTGCCCATACATTAACTCTAGCATTTTATTGTGTGTGTGTTTTAAATTATGAATGTGATCATTCGTCCGCGACCATTTCCTTAAAATGTAATTAAAACGGTAAAATTCAACATATTGCTATGTACTATGGTGTTGATTAATTATTTGAATTGGCCCACAATACACAACAACTTGCTCGGTTTTACTCTAGTCGGTTCAGCCTTCCAGGAGCTCTTGTATCTTCAGGTTACCCACAAAGGGGTATGTGTTAAATAAAAAAGGTATTAGAAATAAAAGTCACGTTAACAACACAAACATATAATTTAAAAAAAAACTCAAAAAAAACTCTCTTAACAAAGTATTAAGAGTGTCTTATGCAACACTAATGCATAAGGCTGAGGAAAACTTGTATAAATATTGACTCGTATACAAGGAAAAAACCTCAATTTGACCGCGAACAACCCTAACCTAATTAAATAGTTAGCAAAACTTTCAAATTAATTAATTACGTTAACCAAAAACTTCAAACGTCAGACAGAAAATTATCTGTGAGCGCGCAACTCAAAATGACCGGATCATGCGCTTTATAACATGATCAACTTTCCCACCAAATACCCTGACCTTCATAGAACTACAGCCAAAGAAAGCAAAAACTAGCAGAAAAACTAAAATATTGAAAATTTTCCTATAAATATATATTTTAAATAAATTTTATTAAATTTATGAGCTCATTTGATATACAAATATCTTAAAGAACTAAATATAAATATACTTGCAAATGCCCACGTACATTAATTAATGTGGTCGTCGCACATCACTAAAAAAATTTATACTTAAAGAGAGATTTCAGAAAGGTCGCACAAAATCAAAATTTACAAGTATACAAAACTCGTAATTAATCGAAAATTACATTAAACACATCAAAGATCACAACTAAAAACACAAACCGAAATTAACTCTAATACTTTGAATAAAGAGGAAGTCCTTATTCAAAAAAAATCAACTCGACCTATCTATCTAAAGGATAAGAAATCTCTGAATCTCCCCCGCGGAAATGAATATCACCATGCCTAGACCGACTACGATAAATCTCCAACCGGTAACAGTCGAACTACCCAGTTCAAGACACCGCTCGGACAACCTACAGTCGTGGACAAAAATACACATTATCATCAACTTTTAAATTAAATATACAAAATCTCTAATTATTATCCTGGAATAAAATGTACATAATTATAAATTGTCTTTTAATGTTTCTTTTATTTTCTTTTGGGAAAAATCCATGACAATATGTATTGTGATTTTCATTTAATAAATTAAATTAACACGTCTTATTTTATCTTCATCAAATAATTGTTGGTAATTAGAAAACTTGTAAGGTTTGTATTTGTACTGATTGAGAATTTTAAATACAGACATCTTCGAAATATTAAATTGTTGTGCTGTTTTACTAAACGATGTTCTTTAATGTAACATAACACATTTAATTTTAGGTGTTCTGAAAGAATGTGGGGGGTTTTAATTTTCTTTCTGTGTGTATTTATTATGCAGCCATCAGAATCAAATTTCCTGGTAATCGCCTGAATTATTCCGATAGATGGTATGGGCCTGTCAATATATTTGATAGAAAAGAGATCCCGCACTTTCCTTAAACTGTTTCCAGCTTTATACCAGTTTCAAATTTCTATTTTTTCATCTTTTATATAGGTACATTTTTTAAATTAGGTGAATACAAATGTTAAATACTAAAATATTTAAAATGTAATTTCTTTTATGCACATTACTGACATTGATTTTGACATTTGTCAAAATATATAATCGAGCGATGTTGGTGCATAACATTCTCGTGCATTGAGGCGTTTTTTTAAGCTGAACATAGGCTATGTATAGAGATAAAAAAAACTCATGGTATGCTACAGCGTATTAACGTTTAATTGATGTTTATCATATTAGCAATCCTCACTCTGCGATCTGCTAATATCATATTATGAACTTTATTGATAATATCGTCCGTAGTCACCTCAATGGGGCGACTTGGCCGCTCCTCATCAAAGACGGATGTTTGACCTCTTAAATTCAGTAAATCAGTATCTGATAGTAATAGTCGAAGGTACAGTACTGTTCAAATAAATCTGGGACAATTTTAATTTTCTATCATTTAGGTTTATAAATTGAACAATATTTCCATGGTTTTCATCTATCACCAAAAATGACAGAGTTTACTTAATACAACTGTCAAAGTGCCAAAGTCTAAATACATGTTCCAAAGATATTTTTAGATTGAAAAATGCTTCGAAAACTTACAATCATGTCATTAAATTATGATTCTGTGAAATTATAATAAATTTTACCTTTTGTTAACTATCGCCATAAACTTTAATGAAATCTAGTTACAACTAACATGTTGAAAGCCACAAATACAACACATCAAAAAACTTGTCCCAGGTTTATTTGAACAAGTGGAATTAAGAGTTACCTTACAAGAGTTGTCCCAGATTTATTTGAACAGAACTGTACATAGTCCTTATAAACTGCATCCAACTTCTTTTTGATTTCTGCATACGTTTTCTCATCCAGAAAAAGAAATCTACTCACTGATCGGTATTGTTCTTTTGCCATGATTCCACAAATATATAAACTTGTTCACTTTCAATAGTTCTCAAACCAACACTACACGATGAATCTGTCCGAAATTTTACGTCAACTACACAGTCGGTAATGCAGATTTTGACACAAAGTGTCATCTGTCTCCAAACACGGGTACTTCTTATACTTATAATATAGCGAATGTGGAATAGTAAAGAGTGAAGTTGAAATTGTAGACGAAAAATTAGTTGAGCCCTCAGAAAAAAGTATTCATTTGTCAAAGGATGCGAAAGAAATTATATTAAATATATACCTACAATACTTAGTAGGAAAAAATAAAACGGAAAACTGAAATAACAGTGTTGAAGGAAGAAGAATGTTTAATTAATGTTCCCTTTAGTGCTATTAGATCAATTGTTGTAAATGTTATGCAGAAAAGGAAAAATATGTAAGTATTGTGGTCACTTTACATCTATACAGGAATACAACGCAGTTTTAATAATATATATAATAATAAAGTTATATAATTGAAACCACAAAAAATTAGTAAATTAGGAGAATGTGTTTCTTTTTAATAAAAAAAATTCGTCGAAATCATATAGCGCTCTTCTTGATCATAAATTACATTAGTAATTAATAGCGCTAATTGTTTATAATTTAACACAAATGCTCTCACATACTGCATGCTCTCGCATGCAGCTCATAGCTGGTCCTTATAATAACCAGATTAATGGAGTCATTTTCAAATACCATGGCAGAAACTATATATTTATAAATTGTAATATAAAAAATTAAAATTATAAAATTTTAATCGTTTCTTATCTGTATATAGGTAAGCTTCGGCCATGGAAACGATACTGTCCAGGCAAACAATATGGAAAATGTGAGCAGAACTTTGACCGCTTTGGACAGGGACTGCTTCATCATTCCAGTACATAGTTTGGAGAGATTTCTGCCGGCAGGAGTACCAATGCCAGTAGGTAAAAAATGATGAAAAGTCCCAGTGTTCTTTAACTAAATCATATTTTAATATTTTGCAATAGAAACCTACCACTTCTCTGGCACCCGGCGAAAAAAGGACACAGGGCTCTCTGCATGTTATGGAGGTGAGATAATTGAAAAATTAATACAATTTTTATTCGAGATTTTTAACTTATATTTTCTTGTTGTACATCTACATAGTTAATATAGCTACAATTTCTTCGTCCAGTATTCCAATATCTTCAGTTTAAAAGAATTAAAAACCGATTAAGTACAATATTCGACAATACAAGGAGTACAATAACTTTTCTCGTGTTATTTCTGCTAATGTTTTCTTTCCTTTGTGTCATGAAGAATAGTCACACTTTATTTACTTAACTTAAGAGAATACATTGTACATGATCCTAAATTCTGGTGCACCGCCTAGTGGCACTACACCGGATCCTAAACTCTGTGCTTTATTGATCTAACTAAATAACTTAATTTAACTAATCTTACAACTAAGCTAATACGGACCTAGTCTGCGCACTGCTTAACGATTTACAATTGCGCTCCTAACCTGCAGAAGTAGGCTGCTCCTTAAATATCTCATTTCTTATATACATTTTTAATCCCTTCTGGTCCGGGAGCTTTCCTGTCCCGTCCGGGATCCCGATCCATTCATCCTCGCGCCGGCCCCGCACTAGTAACAAGGAGAAAAAACCGGCAGTCACTAATATCAAAACTACTCAAATAGTCTGCAGGGTTGATCTGCTTCGTCTTTACTGCATGCTTTTGTGTGTGTGTGCGCGCGCGCGCTGTGTTCATTGTTTCATACTAATTTGAAAAGATACTTGTAATTTTCCCGCTGCTGGCGGTTTACGTCTCTTTATGGGTGTGAAGTTGTGTGTTGTCTGCTGCTGGCAGCTTGTGTCATTTTCTGGGTGTGGATGTGTCTGTTTTTCGCTGCTGTCAGTTTGCGTCTCTTTCTGGGTGTGTGGTTTTGTATTTGTGCGAGCGCGCAACTGTAGGGGTGCTATGTGTTAGCGCACTCATGTGTGTGTTGAGTGTCGCGTCGCCGTTGCGCAGGGTCGCAAGGCCTTTTCCGGCAACTTCTTTAATATTCCGTGCAGTACTTCGACGGCCCGACCCTCGCCTTATCGAGTCAAGGCCCAGACCCACGAAGCGCAGCCTGCACGGGGTTGCTCGTCGGTAACCGAGGCAACACTCTTAGTGGCTTCTTCGGTCGACGACGGTCACACTTTGTGCCGTCTTAACGTTCTCCGCTATTGCGGGGGCATTGCACGCACGTCGAGCATGTGTGTGCTGTTCACGGTAGCCTGGCCAGGTTGCCGCCCAGGAGTGTGCATTGCGCGGCGCCGACTTTTGCGCCGCGTAGCTTGGTTCCTCTCTCCCCTGTTGGAAAAGCGGAATGGCACCTGTCCGCCCATCGGGCAGCCCCCCCCTAATGTTTGGTACCGTATATGCTAGATCACCACCCAGTAGAGGACCACGTCAGCACCCCACCCGTTTCGTCGTTTCGCCTCCTGGTAACGTTGCCCGCGTTCTCACGCTCTTATTCTAATCCTACTTTATTCTTAATCTAGTCGTGTTTTAAGCGGCGGAGTAGTCACAACAATAATAAAGGTCGCAATTCTTAGTGACGTCACTAGTTTCTCTTATTTTGGAAAAAAATGAGAACATTACAATTATCAGACGGTCTTTCGAGCCGGCTACATAGAAACTTCTTACATGGTCCTTCGAGCCGGATATACAGAAATTCGTAGCTGGATGAACTTGTGCATGATGCTCTGAATCCGAATATTCTAATCTGATACTCAACTTGTATTATACAGAAGTCAAGTTGTTAAAGTAGAATATTTCCGAATACTTCCACTGCATCGCGTGGAACACCATTCAGTTCTATTGTAGATTTCGAACGCATCATTTCTGTGATTAAGTATCATAATAAACGTATTGAGTTAATATACAAATTTTATTTCTTATGATCGCAGATTGACAGTACTAACCGATCGCCCTTAGTTCCTGACACAACTTTAGTATCCTCGGACATGCAACCTGCGATTTAATATAGTTTGCACTCCTATGACCCATACGTGATTCACAGAAGTGCAAAACCCAACGTAATTTCGAATCACTTCTTTTTACATACCTGCCTTACCTCGATGCATTTTCTGTCATCATACGCATGCACCTTAAAAAATAGTAAAGTTCTGAAACACATCCAAGTATTTTTCATAAATTTTAAATAAGAATTTTTTAATACAAAAGTGAATATAGTATGTGCAACTCTTTAATACTAGTAGAAATTTGATTTTGGCAATTTTAAATAAATTTTTATCAGGTTCCAGATCCAAAGTTATGCGTTCTCTGCCATCTAATGAGTCCCCTTGAGCCTATAGATCCAGCGTTGGAGTCTCCTCTTGCGCAGCCAATTCTCAAACAAAGAGTCGCCGCTGGCGAACTAGTTAGTGAAATAGCACAAGCCAAAACCGCCGTAACTGGCATGCTCCTAGCCAATATGGAGAGGAATGGTACGTCTTTTTAATCATCTTTTTAAAGCAAAGTTACTCAATTTTGTGTTATTATATTATTGGCATTAATCTGTTTTCATTTTTTCAGCGGAATTTCCATTTATAGCCTATTACGTGATCAACAGTGCTCAAACTAATCCGGTCTTTTTCTATAACAACTTAAGAACGGCCAGTTTGGCCAAGTTCGATCCGAGAGTGATCAAATACACCGCAGCTCACACCTTGGATCTATATTCGGAAGTAGCATCGATCTGCAGGCCTCCAATACACGAATCTGGAACCTCATTAACTAGAATTCACACGCCCCATACTGGCTACGTGGTGTCCGTCTACAAGGTCTTCGAGGGGGACGACAGGGAGAAGTTCGAAAGAAATTGGCTGTATTGGACGGGCGCCAGGATGATCTATAGATATTTGCCGGCCCATGCCGGCCTTAAAAAGATCGCATTACATAAGTCTATAAGTCCTAAAGGCGATAAAATGTATATATTAATATGCGAGTGTTCTAACCTATTAAAAGACATCACTGTATGTGCTTTACTTTTACCAGCTTTGAGAGCCAGACTTACAGGGTATACGGGTTTGTTTAGACCAATACAGACGTTTTAAAACGTCGCTTATGATTTCAGATTTTCGTATAGTTTATTAATGATACTGAATGGATAAAAATAAATCTAACACTTTAAATCCAAATAATTTTCATTTACATTTTCATGGAAAAAAAGGCAGAGATGAAATTTAACAGACATAAGAAGAAATGCAGATTTTTCAAGTTTAATTACATAGAAATAAAGTTAGTAAGTAGAATCCAGTTTATGAGAAGCACCTATAAATTAACTCCGAAAAATAACGTTTTTCAAGGGACGGCCTTCATGTTGTATGGTCTCGACCAACCTATCTTCAAAATTCTCCGTTGCTCTGCCCAACATTTCGACCTCCAAATTAGAAATCGCTAATTTGGAGGTCGAAATGGCGAATGGATTCTTTCAGTTCTTGGATGGCATGGGATTTGTTAATATACACCTTATGTGGCCATTGGATATCACCAAAACGGGAAATGACATGTTGAGAAGACTAGGTGACTTCCTTTTCATGATGAACTCTGTTCTAAATGCTTCGGCCCATTTAAGATCATGTTTCCATGGCGCTCTTAAACTGTATACGGAAACGGCACTGAATAGCAATTGCGGACTTTATTTCGATATAAGTTCCGAAGACAAACACTCAAAGCTCCAAGGTCCAGGGTACAATGGCTGTCTACTAACAAGATTTGGATATCCTCACTTTTTTTCTTGTTAAGTACTAGTCAATATAAAATTATATTTTTCCTCAGCTGCGCCAAGATAATTGCATTACATTTCTAAAATGTTGAAAATCATCATAATTTCAATAAATTTTACTTGACAATACCTTCTATTAAGTCTTCAACATATGCAGTTTAATTTATGTTTATTAAATTCTCTAGTTCGACGCGTAGTTTTAACTAGGTGAAGGCAAGAGAATAATTATATTGTTGGCATCATTAATAGTTTAAAAAACATGATGCATGTGCCAATAACTAATTGTTATTTCTAAGCTTTTTATGATGTCTTCTTTCTAAGTACACACTGCGTTGCTTGGAAAACTAGTTTAGTTAACATGTAACGTGGCGATTATGACAAGTAACATTTCATTTATGGATTTTCCTAGTATACTCGTATAACACAATCATAAAATATACAAAACGTCTGTTTATTTACAGCTTTAAATGTATCAGACTTCAAAATTTCTTTCGGTAGGTGCATTAGGGGTGTGGTAGGAAATTTAAGGTAGTGCAGGAGTGTTAAACATCACGCAATAAAACGAAAGTGGTTCAATAATTAACTTGGTACGATATGACAAACACCAATTTGAGTTTTGTATCTAACTTCATTTTTCGACATAACCCCAGAAGTTCAGCGCACTTGGTTCTTGATTCCTTTCCTGAAACTGTTTTGTTTAAGGCCTTCAAAATAGTCATTAACCGCCTGGATGGTTTCTTCATTCGGCTCAAATTTTTGTTTGTCCAACCAGGAAAGTTTTGAGTTTGGGGAAGAGAATGGAAGTCTGAGAGACTCAAATCGAGTGAATAGGTTGAAGGCGAAAGCAGCTTAAAACGAATTTAGGTAAATTTTTGGTGAGCGGCCACGGTGCGTTGTGGTGGAACAACGCTTTTTTCTTGGCTATTCCAGGATGCTTCTTTGCGATCGCTACCTTTAAGATTATACATAAGACATGTGTAGTATACGCCAGTTATGTTTTTTTCATTCTTGAGGTAGTCAACCAAAAGAATTTCCTTCGCATTCCAAAAATCTGACGCCATCATCTTCTCAGCTGATGGAACGCATTTTGCCTTTTTCAGAGCCGGTTTTTCCTGTTGTCGTCCATTGTTTTGACTGTTGTTTCGTTTCCAGAATATAGTAATGAATTCAAATTCCGTCTAGTGATTTAACGCTGCAAAAAATCCGCTTAATTCTTTAGAACAGTTGAAGACATTTGGCAGATGTTCGGATGCATTTCGTTTTTGCCCATTTTGCGCAAGATTTTTTCACGTGGAATTCATTATGCAAACTGAAATGTACCGGTCAATTGAGATGCCTGTGACCTTTGCTAACTCACGCACTTTCACTTGCCTGTGGCAAAACGATATCATGGACCTGTGTCAATCTTTTCTAACGTCATTACATCAGATTTTGTCGTCCCAGAACGTGTTACGTCTTCAATGCTTGTCCTGCCTCACTTGAACTCATTGAACCAAAGTCTCACGGTCACATAGAAATGGTATGGAGTCACATAAAGTAGGCGCAATCCTCTCAAAAATTCCTATCTGTTTTTTTTCTTCCAGCTAAAGAATTGAAGCCCACCACGAATTCCAAATTTACCATTTTTCACTCTTTAGAGATTTCATCAAGAAAGAAGCTTCCGACCTTCATATATAGATGTCGCTGTTATCCTCTCTTAGTATCCAAGCAATTGAATTGTTGAACAACCTTCGTAAATCCGCTGACGTGCGTTGGGAAGTAGCTCAGAGTGCTTGCTTGAAAAGTACCCAGTTTGTGCTAAAACTGTTTCTTTTAATTACAACATCCATAGTTTAGATATCAACAAGAAAGATAATAAATTCTATTTAGATTTACAGCGCCTTGAATATAAACATTTTTTAATTTGTTTTGCTAGTAAATTATTAGTAAAATTATAATTTTTTTAGTCCTACTACTAAAGTCTGAAAGTGTTGGGTAGCAGAAACGGCAGATCTAAAAAGTGAATTGGTCAGTTTTATGTATATTTTTTGTTTCTCTTGAATGATTCGAATAACAAATTTAGTATCTACCTCCTTTTAGGATATTTTATTGTAGTAACATGCTTCGTGAACCTATTATTAAGAAAATATTCAAATTTAGTTATTAAATTTATTATTATTGATGGGATAGTTTGGATGTGTGGATTTTATAGATAATTTATTTCGATTCAAAATAATATTTCAACTCGGAATTTTATAAAGAAAAAAGGATCTCTTTCTTTAAATAAATAAGATTAAAAGAAATTAATTAAATTCTTCAAATAGAACAGTTCTTGAAACTACGTAAGTAGAAAATTGTTTGATTTAAAGTGTAATAATTATTTTCATCTTTCCTATGTATAAATGAATATATTTTTGTTAAAATTTGATTTAAATTGTGAACAAATCTTATTTTATATCCCAATAAACCCTTTCTAATAGTGATGTGTAAAACTGCTATTTTTCATTAGCAGCTACAAACTGCTACTGCTACTTTTCGTTAGCAGTTTAAAAAAACTGCTACTTTTTGTAGCAGTTTCTCCTATATAGCAACATACGTACTATATACTTTAAATAAAGCATTTTTCATTAAATACGGCTATTTTTTAATATCTTATTGTCTTACATAATAACTAATAAACGTTACAACATTTTCTGTCTTTTTCAATATTGATTGTTATTTGGTTTTGCTATAATCAATACAAATGCAATTAAATTCTGGTATTTGAAAAATGATTATATGTATTACCTTAGTATTAAAATAAACCATCCATTTTTTATTACTAATACGTGAAAGAAGTTTCTGAATCGATAGTTTATAAATAGTTCTTAAAATAGTTCTAATCTGCTGCATAAAAAATATTGCCAGCTTAATATTACTTTCCGTTAGAGCTGCTACGTCAGAAACATTTACATCGGAAAACTGCTACAAAAAGTAGCAGTTTCTTTTCATATTCGTTAGCTGCTACAAACTGCTAACGATAGTTAGCAGTTTCAAAATAGCAGTTTGCTTCGTAGCAACCCATCACTAAACTTTCTAACGTAAATTCAAAATCAGATTTCGAAGTAATCTATGAAGATATAAACACAACCTTTTAAATTCACCCCTATTCAATTTTGTAGGTTATGTCTTATTTTAATGTCCTTTAATATGTTTCACTATTAAACAGTGTTTAGGTTAGAATAATGTAATAGTAAAAGTATACCTCAATTTTATCAATAAGCAAAGTGTTTATATTTGTTTACACGTAACCTAAACTATATTTCTAATTTAAACAATAGTAATTGTTCACGATATATGCAGTATTGAACAAAATATTTCAAAGCATTTTATAAGGTACAGTAACACGCCAAAGTTTTCTAATATCAATTATAAAGTAAGTTTTAACGTATTTTAGTGTTAGAAAATTAATTGCTTAAGCCTATGATGCAGATTTCGGGCTTGCAATGTATTTTACTCGGATTATACACATTTAGGATTAAGATCGCGATATTCTTATCTTTGGAGATAAAAGATGCATTTTTTGCAGGAAATTTTGTCAATTCTTAAGCAAATTTTTGCGTACTCCTGTACCAACGTCTTATACAAAAATTTTAAAGCTAGAAACACTTTTGTCCCACACAACGTCTTACCATACCATCCCATCCAACGTCATCTTAAGTTGTGTGATGCCATCATAAACACATTTATATAGCAAGCGCCAATTAAGTTGGCGCGAGCAGGGGGTCATGAGTCTTGAATTTTGTTTTGTGGTCGAAGATGCCTCCATTTCCACACCGTTGTTATGT
The DNA here is from genome assembly GCA_935421215.2 of Melolontha melolontha. Classification (NCBI taxonomy): domain Eukaryota; kingdom Metazoa; phylum Arthropoda; class Insecta; order Coleoptera; family Scarabaeidae; genus Melolontha; species Melolontha melolontha. Next base: position 83,890,337 of record OW285243.1, read on the forward strand.
ATATCCCAGGGTTGTGACGTGTTTGAGTCTGATTTAATCGTTCGTTGTTGTGTTTTTTTTTTTTTGCGCGGTCCTGTGTGTATTGTGTGTGTAAAGTCTGTGTGTCAGTCGCTTTTTTGCGTTTAAGTCACGTGTGTACGTTTGTTGGTCATCATCACATTTTTTGTTTGCGTTTCAGTTGTGTGTGTGTTTAATGTGTTTTGTTGTAAAGTGTTATTATTGTCTGTGTTTGTGTTACGAAGTGTTGTATTTGTTCGTTTGTTGCGTTTGTCGAATGTAGTGTTATTAGCATATTGCCTAAGGCAAGTGCTAATTCGTCAACTGTGTTAAGTTTTGTCTTGTTTTGTCTTTGTGTCCATGGGTTACTTGTTGGGGGTGGTGCTGGTATGTATTTAGGTTGAGGTGTGGTTTTGTTTGTAGGATTGTTTGGGTTATTAGGACAGTTGATGAATATGGATAAGTGTGGACCACCGCAGTTTGCACACTTTGGTGGGGTTGTTTTGGTCTTGGTACATAAGTGAGTCGAATGTCCGTCTCCGCATTTCATACATTTGTAGTTCACGTTGCAATTCCGTTGGTGATGTCCGAAAGTCTGGCATTTATGACACTGTATTATGTCTGTCCGTTTATGTAAGGGTTCTATTTTAATTGTAAGTCCGCAGCAGTCTCGTAGGTTGTAAATTGACTTATACTGATTCGTCAGTTTGATTAGTGCCAGTGGTGCGGGAATGCCGTGTTTGCCGTTCAATCTCTTAATTTTCAGTGTCGGGTATCCTTGGTCAGTCAAGTCGTCGGTAATTTCGGTGTCAGTAATAAAGGTAGGAATGCCGCGCATAACTACCTTTAATGTTTTTTCGCTTCTAAGTTGAAATGTGTAGTATTGTATGTTTTCTTTGTCCAGTATTTGTTTCAGTGTACGGTAGTCATTGTCAGTTTTTGGTTCTATGTGAATACCAGGTTTCACAAGTTTGCTTTCTTCAGTGTTAATGTTGTTTGTCTTAAGTAAGTGTCGTATGTGTGTCCAATTGTCTTTGTCCGTTACTATTATTGGTGCAATTTTTCGTGGTTTTCGTGTGTCAGTGTTTGTGTTGTGTGTTACGTAGGTTTTGTCACTTACCCTGGGAGTGCTGTTGTTTGAGGTTGACGGTTGTGGAGTGTCTTCTTCCATTTTTTCATCGGCGATGGTTTTTTCAAGTGCGCTGTACGAGTTTTTTATTTGGATCGGTGAACTTTCGTGTTCTGTTTTTTGTTTCTTCGCTGTTTTCTTCGGGCTTATGAATGCGTCGGTGATTATTGTTTCGGTTGTCGGTTTTGTTGGGTTTGTTTCTTCTATGTGTTCTGTGTTGAATATGATTGTTGCTGTCGGGTTGTTTTCTTCTGTGTGATGTGTGTTAAATGTAATTGTTGCAAATGGATTTTCGCCATCAACCATAAATATTTGCGATTGATCGCGCAAAAGACGTTGGATTTCTTTTTCGTCGGTGGTGTCTTCAATTATAGTTTTAGCGTCTATTAATTGTTGCTCGGTGCATCTTCTTCTGAATGATGGTCTCAGTGCCATGTTAGTGATTTGAATAACGTTATCTGCTCTTTCTCCGGCCATTTCTTCCGGGTTCGTATTGACGTTGTATTGTCGTAAGTTCTCTCAACTGCGATGTTGCGAGAACAGATATCGCAGTGAGAATGTGCGGGAGCAGGGGGTGCGCAGAAACCGTTTTTAAGAACGTCCACCCCCACTACTCAAGTAATTGTCAGAATACATTTGTCATTGACGTTTGACGGAACATAATATCTTTGCTAGGGGATCACGCTCAGTGGTTAGAATTATCTGACATTTGATGTAAAACCAAATACAAATCTCCCCACTACTTTTAATCCTGCGCGAACTTACCCCTCCTCGCGCCAACTTAATTGGCGTTTGCTATACCACGCGATGTATAATACTTTTGTCATAATAATTTACTATTTTCACGATAATGGGAAACAAATTAACAACGTAGCACTTACTATCTTGTCTAGTTTCGGTTAAATTGCTAAACCTTCTGCAAATCTGTTTAACACACCATCACAGCGTTGCGTGAAGTAGGGTATGAAGGCGTGGCGTTGAATAAATGTACTCAAACAAGCGTGTATTGCATATAAATAAATAAGATTCAATGCGATCAGAATTTAGCGCGTCTTAAGGCATTGGATGGGATGGCGTAGTAAGACGTTGCGTGGAACAAATGTTTTTCTAGCTTAAAAGTTAGCGCATGTACGGAATAATCCCAAATCATGGCGGATTGTTGTGTTAAAACAAAACAGTTTTGTTTTTCCGTTAGACGTAAACTGGTGATTTTAGTCCAGTTCCATAACTTACTTATATTGTCTATATTTCCTCAAAAACACAGGGTCTTATGAAATATTTATTAAATGCACTCTAAAAGAATTGTTAATTTAAGTATTAGATGCAATAATGTAGAATTAAACAAGTATTTTATAAAATGGTTAAAAACGCCTGCATTAAAATAAACGTTAATTGTTCTTCCTTGAATTGAAAATGATCAATGGATTCAATAATATACATAAAAATTATTATATGACACGATAATATGCATGTTAATGTATACAAATGCATACTACCCTATTACACAATACAGAAACGTAAAGCGTAAAACCAAATCTGTTGATGTAGTGAATACTTTCTGTTGCACAATTGATAGCTAAAGCCTGTTTTAGATTTGTCTATAATCTCGTCAATAAATCGTATAAGTTTATCTTCGACTTATTGGCATATGTAAAGTATCAACTTTACATGAATTTATTGAGGTAAAAAGATCGTCGATAAATTGAGGATATTAAAACATATTCTATATTATACTATACATTTCGTTGTTGGTATAAGCGTAAATATAAATTGTCACTACGTCAATTTGTTGAAGTATTTGTGTGGATTAGTGTTGAGGAAAAGTACAAAATAAAACAAACCTTTCGTATTTTTTCTATAATATCACGGGAATATGTTTAAAATTAATAATAAATTGTAAGAAAATCAAATGTACACCTACTGTCATACAAATTTCTTTGCCAACCTTCTAAGAAAAACAAACTGAACGAAAAGTCAATTTCGTTATAAAATCGAGTGTAAAAATTGGTAGGTGTAAAAAAGCGTAGCACAATCTTCAATAAATCGACGACTTACTGAGCCAGAAATCGGTCAACTTATCGGACAATTTATCGACAAATGCAAAACAGGCTTAAATTTTAACGTTAATCAATAATGGTAGTGTAACACCGTTTGCAGGTCATCTACAAATAATTAACGTAAATGCAAATTAATGAAAATTGGGTTAAGAGCATCCTGGAGGAGTTACATTTTATATAGGTGTGCCCTTGAAATAAAGAGACAACGTATCAAAAAATGGAAAGAAGTAATTATATAGAATATAAATCCAAAATATTGTCAATTATGACGCGAACCCCAAAATTAAAAACCTCCTGAAAATTATATCGTATGCCGCCTATGAATTCAAAATATTCAGAATGTGTATAAATAATAAATACCTCTATTGAAGTTTGACAGACACACATACCCTACAGCGTATGTTTACATATTGCTATGAACTGTGGTTTTTATATTTGCTATACCACCGTTCACGACAAATCTATCCAGCTAGGATATTCAGTCGGTTTATTTCCAAAAAATGGGACTGCCTTCCTCTTAGGGTTCCAATCGGAAACGTGGTTGACTCTTATAACAATGTGAGACACATTAACGAGAATCGTTATTAAAGATATAATAAATCAAAATTACGAGACTAACAAACTCGTAGAAAGTTCGGGAATTGAAATACAATCACATCAACTATTAAACTCAAAACAACCCGAATTTACAATAGATAATTATCTATCTTAAATAAAAATGTACGCTCTCGTCAACAGTCAACTTGTGTCTGAAGGTCAAATAATCAAGCACGTAGGCTTCGCATAAAAATACAGTTTTTCTTACACATAAATACATACGGATATACACAGATATCCAAAATAATATTACATTCATTTTTAAATAAATTTTTACTACTTATTGGGGAAACATCCATAGCAATATGTAACAGCTTTTGATATTATAAAAACTATAACATTGTTATGATAAGATCAATAACGTCGTATAAAATCAGCTGTTTATACATTCAAGTGAATTATTAAAAATTAAGATGTGTGTTACGTTAATTTACAAAACCCTTTTTAAAAATTATATTAAAAATAATTTGTGGAGTTTCAGAACTGACATCATTTCAAGTGTATTACATATTTTTTTTTTGTTACGAGAAGTAAGAAATATAAAAAACCAGCTGATCCGACAGACGTTGTACTGTCCAAATTTCCTTTTTGTTTGTGATCGTTTTGTGAATTTGTAAAAAGCTATTGGAAATATGTTAACAAAGTAAAAATGAGAAAAAACAACGTATTTCTGAGTGATCATTGTATCTATTAACTATTAATTGTGGCCATGAATATTCAATTTGAGGAGAAGTACTATCGTGAGCAAAAAAAAGTGGTACAGTCATATTTTAATCGGATTAAATTAAGCTGCGTGAATGTAGATATATATTAGATGTAGGCGTCAAATAACCTATAAGTATCAAATAACATATACAGCAGACCGATTTTCATGTGGCCGGTGGGAGAATTTGTACGTGCGTCAAGTAAGGGTCAGTGTTAGATAGAGACAGTATTCGGAAAAATGAAATGCAAACTCTTTGTGCGAGTCGTGCATTGGGACGTAGTAAGGGATAGAAAGGGATAAAACACTGAATGCCAGTGGTTCCCCTACCTATGAATTTCGTGCGCATCTCGAGGGCGGTACTTCTAACCGGCCACATGAAAATCGGTCTGCTGTACGTTGATATACAGATAGGTGTAAGTGTCAAAAATGACTTTTGCACTTTACTACGATTTTAAGTACCTTAGCAACGTCACAATACTAAAATGTTTAAAAATTGACTTTACATATAACTTCACTACTGTACCACTTTTTTTTGCTCACGATAGTACATTCAGAAGTACACCGATGGGAAATATTACATGCGAGATGAATTCTTTGCGAAACAACACAAAAGTAACAAAAATCTCGAAAAACGTAGTCCAGTCTAAATTAAAATAAAATTTTTAATTTAAACTGGAATGTCTTTCAGATTTTTTTTTCAATGAAAACATTTAATTGAGTTATTTCCATCCCGGCATCATAACGAATAAAACAAAAAATAATCAACAAAATATGCCGTTTCTATTGTCAGTTATCATTATGAGAGTATAGCAAGCGCCAAATAAGATGGCGAAAGGAGGGGGTGCGCAGAAGCCGTTTTTATAAACGTCCACGTTATATATTTTACTCAAATAAATTATTAATTTATTAAGTGATAGATGTGTAGTTTACGCCACCTAAGGTATCTTGTAAATAGATGTAAAACGATTTTCCTTTGTAATTACCCCAATTTTTTTTTTCCTGGAAACTTTTCCAGGGTCATAACGAACAAAACAAAAAAAGAATAATCTATCGTTCGAATCGCGAGTTACGGTCTTGAGTTCATATAAAAAACCCATAGAAAAAAGCACTGCCAGCTTTTTCCAATTTTTCTAATTTTCGGGGCAACTTTTCCAATTTTTCTTTCCCTAAAAACCCTATTCGAATTATTACGATCATTAAAAAAAAAATACACAAATCGGTTCAGCCGTTCTCAAGTGATGCGCTTACCAACAAACAGCATTAATTTTTATTTATATAGATTCATGAAATTTCACATATTGCTAATTTTTTAATATTTGTCGATAAAATTTGGGGAAAAAATATGATTACAACCTTCCACACAACATAAGGAACACACACAAAATTTTATCAAAATCGATTATGTTGTTTGTGAGTGTATAAATAACAAATGATTTTGATTTTTATATATACAAGATGTCCTTGAAATAAAAAGATAACGTATGAAAAATGGAAAGATGTATTTATATAGAATATGGATCGAAAATATTGTGTCAATTATTACGCGAAACCCAAAATTGAAAACCCTCTGAAAATTTTAATATGTGCCGTCAAAGAATTCAAGATATTTAGAATGTAAATATGTACCTTTATTGAAGTTACACACGCCGTATGTTTACATACTAACAGCTGTCGATGTTAATAAAAGGTATAATATCCTATATGCTAAAGTCAATACCTCGTACAAAATCAGCTTTTTAATACATTGAAGTGTAATTTACAATTTATTTACAAGTCCATTTTAAAAACCATACTAAAATTTCATGTGTATTACGAGAATGTTTTTTTTTGTTAGAGAAATTTAAATATGTATGTCTGAATCAGAATACCCCATTGTATTCAAACGTGGAAATGTTTATAAACACAAGCGACAAGTTTTCTTATGGCAAGGGTTCAATAACCTGAGTCAGCTGTTTATTTATATAAATTTATACTTGTAAATTCTTAAAGCTGATATACTGAAAAACATGCAACATATATTTAAGTTTCAATCTATTACCTTTAATCTAAATAAATAAACTTGAAGCGAGATATACAATAACAAGACTATTCATTTTGTTATTGTGGGTCACCTTTAAGTTTCGTGTACAATAGTATTTATAATATTTTCAGTAGCGTAACACAATTTTTTGAAATATTTTGTCTTTTTTCTCGCTTATGAGAGGGAATTTTGAGAAAATATTTTTTGGATATATATTCTATATAATTTAATCTTTCAATTTTTCATACGTTGTCTTTTTATTTTAAGGACACCGGTATAGAACAATATCGATTCAGAATGCCGCTATTGAACTTACAGGCAGCAATGTTTATGTTTATGAAAAGGCTAGAAAATAATATTGTGTATAAGTTTAGTATGGTAAGCCTTCGATAACATGGTACGAAAGTCAGCTGTTAAAAACTAATACTTTCGTGTGCATTTCTAAAGACGATAATATATTAAAAGAACATGTGTGCTCTACAGGCATTTAACGTGGTATTTTGTAACAATCTATCTTTAATCGAAAACGTAAATCGTATTGAACGTAAGTAACGACCAACAACTAGACGAAACTTAAAGCGGATCGATAATAACAAAACTATTCTTTTTGTTACTGTGGGTCAGCTTTAAGATATCGTCTCTGATACATTTTATAATATAGTCGGTCGCACAGTGGGGTGATAAAATTTTTTTAAATCTTTTTAATTTTTTTCTCGCTTTTGAGAGGTATTTTTGGAAAAATATTTTTGATTCAAATTCTATATGATAACATCTTTCCATTTTTTATACGTTGTCCTTTTATTTCAAGGACACCCGGCATAATATTGTGATCAAAATCTTCAAAAAGTACATTGGAGATTTTGTTTACGCGTGATTCTGAAGCTACGCGGAAAGATTTGTATATTATCTACATAGGTATGAATGAAAGGCGCTATAAGAAAAGCTATATTTTATTTTTCAACATATGATTCATTAACGGTTACACACTTATTTTAGCGTTTTTATAATAAGCCTACACTTTCCAAAAAAAAATTCTTTTGGCAAGTCTCCAAAAAAATCTATCACCGAGTTTTTCAGGCAATCATCTGAAGAAAAAACGTTGTCCACGCAGGTGCTTTTTTAATTTAGGAAAGAGATAATATCACTTGGTGCCAAGTACAAACTATAAGGTGGATGTTCCATTTTCGTTGAGTATTCCTCGGATTTGGCTTGCTGAGTCTTGTGAACTCTACAATTGTCATGGAACAGCATACTCTTTTGAGCAGTTTTAGGGTTCTTTTTCCTGTATGTCAGTTTCAAAATTTCGGATTGCTTCCGTACATACTTCTTCTGTAATTGTAGAGCCTTTCTTCATGTATTCAACTAACAAGATTTCTTCTGTATCCCAAAACCGTCGCCAATCAGTTTTCCACCTGAATTTTGCATACTTACCTTTTTTTTGCGGTGGGGAATCCTTGTAGACCTACTGTATGGATTCTTGTTTTGTCGGTGGGTGCCATTGATACATTTACGTTTCATCACTTGTTATATTTTTCAAAAAAAGTTTTTACCGTCAGCTAAAACCCTCAAGATTTCGTCGCCGACACAATTTTTGTTCGGGAGTAAGCAATCTGACTTTCTTAATGTTTTTCTTAGCTTTTGCTTCGTTAGCCCATCCACATCTACGATCGTCTTGAATTGATTCCTTATCCCATAGAAATTCCTTAGACCAAAATTTTACTACAAAATATATTTCTGGGTCTATCTCTTTCTTTCGTCAAGAATTTATCACGCTTCTATCTTCCAACTGAATTTCACTCATTTTTTTTTGGTTAAATAAAGCTCTGTAGAAATGGCAAAACTCTTTGGATTTTAACTAAACTTGATCCGTAGAATTCCAAATGTGATAGCTATTTGACAGCCAAAGCGTGCTATGGTCATTTAATTTTTTCAGGGCTAGGTAGATAATATAAAAATCTCTCCTTGTATTTGGGAGGGGCGAGGAGGCGTCCCCTAAGATTAAGAATTACTGTGCTAGACCAATTCCCTTCAACAAACAAAACTGTTTCATGGTTTCTTACTCAATTGATTATCACAAGTATACACGGTTTTGGATCTAAGCAACCAAAAGCTGTTTCTATGGTTATTTGGGGCGCTGAATCCGAATCTGCACTCCGTTTTTGATTTTGGTTCTAGTTTTCGAGATATTAAATAAACACAATTTTTACCATTTTTGACAATTAATCTCCATTTTATTCATTAAAAAGTGTTAAATTAGAAATAAAGAGCAGTCGAACTGAGTCGCTTGTACTGTTAGGGATCTGTTTCACGCATTAAAGTCCAACAGTAGTCGCTCATCATGCCCTCGTCCCAAAATCCTTGGTATCGTTTTCCGATTTTCGCCAAATCTTGGTGTAGTCGCTCTCCTTGCTCGTCGCTTGTATCACCCAAGTTTTCAGGAAAAAATTCGAGATGGGAATGCAGAAAATGTATTTTGAGAGACATTCGAGCTCCAATCTTGCAATAATTTTGCAACAAACTGTCGATTATCTGCTTGAAATCCGGAGATTTGCGGTTACCGAGAAAGTTGTGAACAACATCTTGAAATGATACCCATGCTGCTGCTTCATTGGGCGTTAAACATTTTGTAAAGTTTCTGTCGGCCATTAATTTTCGAATATCAGGTCCGACAAATATTCCCTCTTTGATTTTGGCGTACGACAACTTGGGAAATAACTTGGTCAAGTACTCAAAAGCCGGTCCTTCACGGTCGAGCGCTTTGACAAAGTTTTTGATAAGGCCAAGCTTTATGTGGAGAGGTGGCAAGAAAATGTTCTGTGGGTTCACAAGTGGTATAGAAGAGACGTTTTGTTTTCCTGGTTCATAATTAGTATGGCTTGGCCAGTCTTTTTTCACATAATGTTGGTCAGTTGCACGGCTATCCCACAGACACAAAAAACAGCAAAATTGGGTAAAACCAGATTGCATCCCCATCAAGAGACCAATAACCTGTAGGAATAGTATATAAATCATTTATTCTTTAAAATTGAATTGAAATTTATTTTCAAACCTTCAAATCGCCACAAATTTTCCATTGATGCTCTTTATATTTTATCTTGGTAAAAATTTTACATATTGTATCGTAGCATTCCTTCGTTTGTACTGCATGAGCAATCGGAATTGATGGTTTTATATTTCCATTGTGTATCAGAGCAGCTTTCAGGCTGTATTTTGAACCATCTATGAACAAACACCATTCATTTAGATCGTATGGTGTATTCATCGCATCAAACAAACCGTTGATGTCATAGCAGAAGCATATATTCTCCTCTTTCTCGAAAAACGGTAAAAGCGCCTCATATCTGGTTCTATATACAGTGACTTTTGTTTGAGTGTCAAGATATTTCCACTCCTGCACCCGGGATGCGAGCAAGTCTGATTTTTGTTTCGATAAATTCAAATCACGAACCAAATCATTGAGTTCACTTTGCGAAACTAAATGTTTTTTCTCCATGTTAAAATCGCTTCCACTGTTCGTCGGTGATGAACTACAAGTTTCCATGTAATTTGCACTCGTACCTGGACAAATTGGCAAAGGATCATTGCTCGCACGGGGAACTGGCTTAGACACTGATGATACTTCAGGATATTTATATTTTGAGTTTTTTGCATTTACACCGACGACATTCATCAAGCAAAAGTAACAATCATCTACATGATTTTTCGGCTCTCTCCATAACATTGGCAATGAAAATGAAAATCATACTTTTTTACCGGGTGACCACTTGTATAATATTGTGCTACACGCGTTACAAAACAATTTCGGTACCCACGGCTTGTGAGTGTTTGATACAGAGAAACCAAAATAATAAAAATATGCATTTCTGATCACATTAGTAATAACTTTGCCACTTTTTCTGATCATATAACATCCGCAAACATAACAAAAACACTTTGAATCAACTTTACAATTCTGTCTTTGCATTTTCACACGTTTTGGATTCCAAAAAAAACTTTAAAAATACAAATTAAATAATGTTTCTAGCGACGCCAACAGCTGACTGTCATTATGATAGCGCAATGCTGCCAACATGCGCGAACTCACAAAGTAGAACCAACTTTGAAAAACGAAACCCGGATTTGAATTCAGCACCTCAAATAACGTCAAGATTTGTTCTCATCTGCTCTGATCCAAAAGTTGACCGGAATTTGTAAACTTGTGTTATAGTCGACATTTCACAAGGGGTTAGGTATTATTGGATACTCAATTATTTTACCCCCATAATATAAATGAAATAGTTTGTTGGATTGGTCAGGTTGAAAATCACTAGCTAAAGCTGTCTTGTGTTTAATTTTACGTTTCTGTATTGTGTGACGGGTTTTACTACCTGACGGTTATCTCGACCATTTAAATAAAAGTGGAACAAAATAAATACATAACTGTAAATTGTTAAAGTTAAAATTAAACAATAGAATGGGTCTTTCTACGAATTTGTATTAGCTGTATATTATGAAAGTATATTGCAAAAATGAGATGTTTTGCAACCAACTTGAAATTGAAACTTAAGTTAAAAAATCCCTTTTACCACGGGCTGAAGCAACGGGGTCGGTCAGGTGTTCGTTCTCAAATTTCTGTCATGCCTCGAGAATGATTTCTTTAATTACTTCCTTCAACTGTATTAATTGAACTGGTAAATAAAAATCAATTTTTTTATGACATGAATAAAACAGAACGTGTGTTTTATAAAAGTTCACTAGAAATCAGAAAATGATCTTGGATTTTCTCCAGTACCCACACTTTCTTTGCTAGGTTGTGCGTTATACTGAAATATATTAATGTGGGTATCTTCTTAATGTTACACTTATTCAAAAGTTTGTTTGTTGTTTGTCTTTGGGGCATCCCGGATTTATGTCCAGCAGAAATCAACAAGCAAACTAGGACTCTATTTGCCATGATATCACTTTTCCAATGTTACGTCTATGTGGAACCTTTCCTTATGTTAATCGCTTACGCACCTAAATTTTTTGGAAGAAAATCGAGATGAACATCAAGAAAGTTAATTTTTAAAGACATGTTACATCCAATTTCTCTGTAGGCACTAAGTAATTCAATCGTATGATCTTCGTAATTTTCAGCTTTGACATTTCTAAAAAAATTTGTCACATTCAGGTACTTTTTCGTCCAAATTCCAAGATTCTGGTAGTTTTGGGATAGGAAGTTCTTCACTATGTTCAACGCACAGTATGCTTGGATTTTGGTCCGATGCCCAGTGTGTTAGTGAGTCTTTCATTCGCCCCACACCGTTGGTACTGTAATGCGCATTTTACATTTTGTACCTTACAACCAACAATGTTACACAAGTCTTACAACACATCTGAGGGGTCTCATTCCTTATCTTGATCTCCTATTTTAACTCCAAAATAAAGTTAGTAAGCTCTTCATGCAAGTTCAGTGAAAGTACATTTTTGCGATTTAAAAGTTACTTCTCCAAACATAACAAAAACTGTTGACATTATCTTTACACTGCCTAGGCATTGTACTTACTTGTTAATTCGCCACAGTAACTCCCAAATAAAGTTTGTAAGCTCTTCGTACAAGTCCGGTGAAAGTACGTTTTTTCGATTTAAAAGTTACTTTCCCAAACACAAAAACTGTTGACACTAATTTATACACTGCCTAGGCATTATACTTACTTATTAATTCACAGTCAATCACACTACATTAATTAATATAAATCCAGTATGTAGAACACAAACACATTAGTAACAACGTTTCATGGCACGACAAAGGAAATGCAGTAACCTCATATGTCGGTAAATGTCTACTAATGCACAATATCTGATTTGGGTGCATAGTTCTAGCGTGTAATAGACAGGAATGAACATGCCTTAACAAGGTACTTTCGTGAGTGCTGATACATTGCAATATGTAGTATATGTTGCATACTTGAATGGTTGTTACTAAAAATCTATTGGTGATTGGGCAATTTCTGCTTTTAAATTCCTTTTAAGGTGCCAAGGTACATCAGAAATACCTACAAATTTCCATATCACACAATGTGCTTGACAGTATTATTATGTATCTTTATAACGCAGCCTAACAACATGCCTAACAAATGTTTTTGATATGGTTTAGAGTCGGTTAACCAGCCGATCGTAATTTTACAGGGACTATGCCAGGAGTCCTTTACTGAAATGAATTGTGGCATTGTCTTATTGAAAAATCCATTTTCATTTCGGATATCTCGAAAGCTGCTTTTAAGGATTTTTGAAGTTCGAGGAGTTCCAGTCTGCCGCTGATTTCGTCAAAAATAATTATCGGGACCTTTAGATGACCTTTGGGGAATCAATTTATCCTAGTAAATTTTTTGACGCAAAGACACCGTTGATCTACAAAAAAATAAAATACTTTCTAAACGGCCATTAACCTTCTACGTTACGTTTTCGTCGAAATACACTTAAAACGTCTATTTTTTGGTCATTGTATGGTATTCTGGATTTATACCAATGTCATTTGCGTTTATATTTTCAATATATTCGCTTTAATTAATATATAATTTTGCAAATAAACGCAAATTGACTGTCAAAACGAACGATCTGTCAACAATAATTTGTTTTAGATATGCCAACTTTTGCGAAAGAAAAGTTACTGTTCGTATATATTCCAATTTTATTTTCCATAACGTCATTTTTTAACAGAAATTTATATAGTTAATTGACGAAGGAGATACTTGTTGAAACTTCATTATAACGCTAAGAAATAAGTAATTAAACTTCTAGTTTCAAAAATTCTTTTATTGTAAATACCACTACAATAAAAGAATTTTTGAAACTAGAAGTTTAATTACTTATTTCTTAGCGTTAGAAATTTATATAGTTCACAATTAATAAGTGCAAATTTACTTCTTGAAGTTCGGTTAAAATGTAATGGAATCAATTATTTTTTTTAAACTAACCCCAAGCTAACCAAGCTAACTCCAACAAAAAAACATTATATATCTTTAGAATATATCCGAACAGTAATATTTATATTTGTTACACAGAAGTTAGCAGTTCTGAAGCAATTTATTGTAGAGATATCGTTCCTTTTTGACAGTCAAATTTCAATTGCGTTTATTTTCAAAATTAACGATTCATTAAACCGAATATAATGAAAATATAAACGTAAATGGCATTCGTCTAAATCAAGAATACTATGCAATGGCAAAAAAGTAGATGTTTTGTGTATTTGGACGGAAACGTAACGTAAAATGTAAATACTTTTCGTCGTTTTGAAGGTATTTTTTTTTTTAGATTAACTGTGCCTTTGCGCCTAAAACTTTATTAGGATAAATTGATTTCCCGAGGGTTTTCTAAATGGAACAATATTTTTTTTTTGGAAAATCGAATGCAGGCTTGATCTCTACTATACCCTTAGGCTACTGCGGTCCAATACGTCACCATATTTTTTTTCAGGCAGCTATAATCGAGCTTGATTATAATTATCTAAAAGTTCATTTTAGTTCTACAATTGTTTGAATTACTTTGCGGTATTTTCTTTGTTTTTGATATTTTTTTAAAGGAAATTCTCCAAAGCTACTGTAATTCACAGTAAAATCGATCTTACATCTTGCGAAGTGTGTCTTTTTGCCTGAACGTTGCTTAGTTGTCGCATGCAAATCGAGATCCTTTAAAAAGCATTGAACATCGAGACTACGTCATATTTTTTTAGAGCTTTTGTTAAATTAAGTTTTTTTTTCTATTATTTTTATTTAAAAAAAATTAAATAATACTCTTAGATCCAACATAATTCGTACTATTACCAACTTTTCTAAAATATGCTATAAAAATGTAACGCATATAGTTGATTAATTGCCCAGTACATAAAAAACTGTACGTTAAGAAAACACACAAATAAGCTTATGTATTAACTTGCTGTTATCAAATTCTGACAGGAAATATATTTTCTACAATAATTCATGTTTAAATTCCTATTATTTTAGACTTATTAAATATTTATAATCAAATATAACCGAAAATGGGAAAATTTTCAAAGTTAGATAGTAGAAAGGCTCATTACAAGCAATACTTATTATAAATCAGTTATTATATTTTAAATATATTCAAATAATATGTTTGTAAAGACGATAAGAACGTTAAAATCAAATGAAATAACATACATAACCTCTCTTATTAATTAGAGGTTTTGCATGTATTTAATTTCTTTTAGAATTAGATGGAAGACTGTTATATAAATCAGAAATTAAAAATCTTTACCGCAATGAGGTTTAAATAAATACGTACCTATTTCGATAATTAACATTTTACATTTTTACGTTCAATTGAAGATGGCAACCTTTTGCAACTGGCATATAACATTTTAAATCTTATTGTCGTAAATTTTTAATTTTTTATTTAGTTATTGTTAACTTGTTAAAAATAATACTTTTATTGTTTTCAAATTGTTTTTATTACACACTATTATTAACATTTATACATGTTAACTTTATCACATTTCTAGTCAAATTAAAGCAAAATATTTCTAATAACCTTTCCGTCCTCGAAATCTTTGGCGATTGTCAAGCTGCTCGTTGTTATTATTGTATGAAAAAATAAGCAATTATGTTAAACACAAAAGAATATGCAAAATGTATTAATTGTATGTAAATAAAGAAATATTTTTCTCTTACCAACGATCTTTTACATTCGAAAAACGTGTTCCTCAATGCCAAACATTCCTCTGGTACATTCTGTGATTTTAAACACTCGCGTGGAGTTTTTCGTTCCTAAATAAAATCAAAAATGCAATGGTAATAAAGTTATGTAGTCAAGATGATTTGTTTTCTTTTACCTTTATACAACAATCACTTCTTAATAAACACATTTTTAAATCTGCTCTAACACCTGCACAAGATGATTTGTCAGCCAAACGTTCGCCTTCCTCAGAATATTCCATATTTTGTGCTTGCGATTTGTGAAACTAACAATAAATTTTGAATTCTGTTCAAATCATAGATGATAATTTTAGGTTTATAATCTGTATATAAATAATTAACAAGTATTAATGTCATTGTAGTATGATATATGCAAATTCGATGTAATCGTATTGTTCCTCTAACTTTCACATTTTCAGTTTCTAACCTCACTTTTATCTTTATTAAACCAATTATGATTATAATTTATAAAATTCTATGCATTTATTCACTATTATGAACAATTTAAATTTAACAAATTAAAAATGTTACTAATTTTTTGTAACGGATTTAAATTCTAGTAAATGTAATATACTTAAGACACTTTAAAACAATAATTGACCACAACATAAATGTGTTACCTTTAATGAAAACCCTTTTTGATAAATATTTTTCCAGAAATATAATTTTATTTGTACTTCACCTCGAGTTGATAACTGACTTTAGCGACAATAACATTACTGAACATAACCTTTAAACTCAAGTTTTGATAATGTTCATATTGAATGTGTCAAATTAGATACTAAGAAAATGTTACTGTTAAAAAAACTTTTATTAGATTCAAGTTATTCAAGATTTAAGTCGAGTTGGATTCAACCAAATGGATTTGATACCGGTATAAAGATTTATAATTGTATAACCAAAACCAAAGTTCCTCTAGTAATAGCAAACAAATCTTGTATGACAATGTATACCTGTGGACCTACAGTATATGATTCAGCACACATAGGACACGCAATTTGTTACGTAAAGTTAGATATTGTACAACGAATTTTAAGAAATTACTTTAATTTGAATTTAGTGACGGTAATGAATATAACAGATATAGATGATAAAATCATTAATGAAAGTAAAAATCTCAATAAATCACCAATAGAAGTTGCTAGATATCATGAAAAAGAATACATTCGAGATTTGAAAAGCTTAAAAGTTACGAAACCTGATGTGTTAGTCAGAGTAACAGATAATATGGGCATGATTGTTAAATTTATAAAAAAATTAGTTGATGACAAATATGCTTACAAAACTGGAGATGGTTCTGTATACTTTGATATTAGTCAATATAACAATTATGGCAAGCTACAAAACATTAGTACAAATACTGAATATAACGAGGACAAGAGTACTTTTAAGAAATCGCCAATAGATTTTGCTTTATGGAAAGCAGCTAAACAAAATGAACCTTATTGGGATAGTGCATTTGGACCTGGTCGGCCAGGTTGGCATATTGAATGTTCTGCTTTGGCTGGAAATATAATAGGATCAGTAGTTGATTTACATGCAGGAGGTTGATCAGATACAAAGTACGTTTGTTTGATTTTATGCAATAATTTTTAGGTATTGACCTTCGATTTCCACATCATGAAAATGAAGAAGCTCAGAGTTGTGCTTATTTTGGAGGATCACAGTGGGTGAATTATTGGATGCATACAGGACATTTGCATCTTAAAGATTCTGTTAAAATGTCAAAATCTCTGAAAAACACAATTAGTATACAAGATATGTTGAAGTCCACTGATGCAACAATACTTCGTATAGCTTGTTTGATGTCTCATTATCAGAGTAATATAGAATATAGTGAGAATTTCGTTGCTGCGGCAGAACATATATATAATAACATAAAAAATTTTATTGATGATTGTAACTCATTTTTAAAAGGACAATTGCTTTCCAATATCGATGATGTTTTGTTGTTGGAAAATCTAAACCGAACAATGCAAGAAGTCAAATCAGCTTTACAAGATGATTTTAATACACCGGAGGTTATACAATCAATACATTCTCTGATGCACACAACGAATAAAATGCTCCACTCCAATTCACAATCTAATTCTAATTATTTAAACCATTCTGTTTCTGTCAAGGCAACCTTAAATTATGTTTTGGAGATATTTAAAATATTTGGTGTGGATTTCAGTGAAAAGCATACAGAAATAAATGTAGATGATTACTACAATGAAATTATAGACATATTAATCAAATTCAGGCAAGGGGTAAGAGAATCGGCTATAAAGGAAGCTAACCAGAATGCATTAAAATTATGTGATGAAGTAAGGGAAAAGTTAAAAAACGTCGGTGTGTACATTAAAGATCATGGTAATATGTCTAGTTGGTCTAAATAATATGTATTAAAAATTGTTGAATATTAAATAGATATTAAGAACTATGTGAAGTAGTAACATTTGTTCCGTTATGCATTTCACTATACCATAAATATCCAAATCGTGTTCAAAAACTAGAGTAGGTATTTTGATATTATCTATTATTTAATGTTACTAGTTTGCGTAAGATGAAGATAGGATTATATTTTAGTTAATACATATTTTATTTTGTAATTTTCTAATTTTAATAAGATTTACATTAGTTTGTTTAATTTTATAGATCTTTCACAAGAACTAAAGAATATTTTTTTCACAATTATTATTTACAAAAGTAAATGTTCAATATGCATATACAAAAGCTATTTACAATAAATATTATTTACATTTGTTTTTAGTTGATGACTTTTCAATTAAATTTTATCAAAAATTATTCTGATTCACTTGAAGATCCATAATCTCCAACTAAAGAACACTGCGCTTTAATTTGTTTATTGTCTAACTCTTCTCCATCATCTAGTTTCCGTTTCTTGCTAGTATCTTCAATATCTACCTTATTATTCTTTACAATAACACCAAATCCTTTATTCTGGTCTTTAGTCAATACTTTTAAAGCCCTCTTTTCCATAGCAGGTGTGAAATTGCTTGGTAGAGATGAACGACTTATTATTCTTTGTCTAAGTAATTCAGTGTTTTCTGCAACGTTATTGACCGATTTTAGTTTCATACTCAATAATGATGCAATCTTCTTATCTTCTTCTTTTTCTGGCAAGAGAGGGATATCCAAATTGTATTTTGATAAAATCGACTTATCAGTTGCTTTTGTATGTTTTAATTCGACAGATTTTTTCTAAAAATTAAATTGCGTGAGATTACTTACACATAAAATATTACAAACGGAACTTACCCTAAATTCTTCTCTAAGTTTTTGATTTGCGGTATACACATCTGACCAAGTCGTTTCATTTCTATTAAACAATTTTGCTAAACGAGGTTTTGAACTTTCTGCTGTATTTTTATCATCTGATTCATGTTCCAACTTAAACATAGAATCATCGAATAATCTTTTTTGTGTCTCTTTCGTTTCTGGAACTATTTGCTCATTTTTTGTTGGATCCCATCTGTTCTCTTGTCTCCTAGCACCGGATAAAATTATGTAATCTAAATTCTAAAATACATAAAGTACTAGACCAAAATTGTTACATTTTCTACTTTAACTTACAGCTGGATCAGTTTTAATGGTGAAATGATTATCGCATAAATGACATTTCATTTTAAATTCATACACCGGTGTTGTATAATACATTCCGACTTTAGTTTTTTCAGCATTGTACCGAACTCCCATTCCTATATGATTATTACAGCCGTCACACCAAATATTATAGGGCATCTCAAATCTAATAATAATGATGCCCTGGTGGATCTTTCGGGCTCTTTCTCTTAAGGCATGTGTACCTTGCCATTTATTTAATCCGCCCGCTTTTGGATCATAATCTGGGGGGTAATACTTATTTGTTCCTTTACGTTCACCCATCTTGTTTTACCAGAAACGTTGATAAATAACGAAACAACAAAGTTGTATTTTTGTTGACAAATGTCAAATTACAAGTTTTAGAGGTTATATGAATAGAATTCAATAGAATAACTCATTACATTAGTAAGAGAAAAGACCTATACTACCAACAGTGCCGATGATGTAAAAGATGTAAAACTTGATTTGTCACACCACCGCTCTTAAAGTAGATTCAAATAAAAATTGGCCCCCTAGCACTGGTGTGCGCATTATATACCTAGAAGTTAACTTATATTATTATAGATAGCGGAAAGAAAATTGTTTTGGCAAATATGTTTTTACAAAACGTAAATTTCAAAATTTAAAATGCTGGTAAAACATCTGTTAATAATTGTATAATACTTGTTATATATGTCTTCTTGTACTTTATTAAGAAATTATCAGTGAAAAGGTATTTAATATTTTCGTATTACGAAAAATTGGCTTGATTCATCTTGGAAAACATAACATTCCTACTAAAAAAGCTATACCTTTGGAGATCGTTTATCGTGCAAAGGTTTTTTTAATAAGTAAAAGATACTCATCAGGCATAAGCAAAAACAGATTAGAATATTTATTGCAGTGCTTTCGATAGATATTAAGAATTCTTTTCATTATCAACAATAATATCAACCATGTAATGGACCTTACCAATATAGTGCAGAAAATTTAACTTCAGATAAATATAGCATGAAGATGTATTACTACTATTAAAATTTAAAAATAGTAATATAATTTCTTGTATGAAACTAATCGAACAGAAACTAGTCTGAATAATTGGAATATTGTAAAATAAATTTTTCATGCAGCATTGCTTCATATTTATTTATGATATAGAATGTAATTATTTGAAATATAAATCTATTTTTTAAGTTAACAATTTAATATAATTTTCTATTTGAAGAACATTACTATTTTTTTTGGTGATCTTTTTCATTAATGAATAGTGTTTTACTGTTTTTGTTTCATTAAGTCATTCATTATTATAAGTAAATAAAATGTTACGCTATCTTATCGACAACTAAGTTGCTATCCTTAGCTGGTATAGGTTTACCTACTGAGGATGACAGCTTAGTTGTCGAAATAAGTATTTAGGATAGGATTATTAATATGGTAAGTGGTTTTATACCTTTTTTAATTTGATGTATTTTGGATTTTATTTTGAAGTTTATGTATATGAAAACAAGTACACTGCGCGACATATAAAACCCGTACACCAACATATTATCAATGTAAACCAGGCTTACGAAATTTGACATGTCTTATTTGAATTGTCAAATTTTACTTAAAATGGTATTATGTAGCAATGTACGTAAACCTATGAAGTCTACAAGCGACAGTATGAATATATTTGTCCCGTTTACTGACTAAAAAACTCTGATTTTGTGCTCATAAGAGTTGTACGGGCTTTATATGTCGCGCAGTGTACAAAATGTATGAACATTACATATACTTTAGAGTTATCTGCTGATTTAATTTTATGTTACCATGCGTAAATATATGATATATTTTTAGATATATTGTGTATTTACAAGGAATAGTTTTATAAGGCTGATATAAATAAAGAAAATTAATGTATTCAAAATTTGTTTTTTATTTTAATAATCCAAATTATTTTTGGTCATATGCGTACCAGCGATAGAGGGTGCTATAAACGTCGTCCGCTGTTTATAGGTAGAAGTCTACCGCATCACCAATTATATATTCTTATAATTTTGATTTGTATAACCTCCAAAATAAAATCAATAATATTAAATTATTATTGCACATAAAATAGCATTTGTAAGGTTTTAAAAAGTGATCTTTTAAAACAGTTATATTTTAATCAGGAATACAGACCATACATTTTGTAAACTAATTAAAAGAAAATTGGATACGATTTTTACTAAAACGCAATTTCTAACCAAAGAAAAATGAACAAACCAGAATTAGAAGGAACGGCACATTTGCTTGATGAATTAGATAGTAAGTAAATTTGAATATTATACAATTAAAATAATATTTTTGCATTCATTTCAAACATTCAGAGAAATTAATGGTTTTGTTGAGAGACGGTCGTACACTAATCGGCTATTTAAGAAGTGTGGACCAATTTGCAAATTTAGTTTTGCATCGTACAATTGAAAGGATTCATGTCGGTAAAGAATATGGTGATATACCAAGAGGTGTTTTTATTGTTCGAGGTGAAAATGTTGTCCTTCTTGGTGAAATAGTATGTTACTAGAAAGTGTTGTAGTATCTTAATTATTTGCAATGCTCTTTTTTAATAAAACTAAAAGGATGCAGAAAAAGAAGCAGATTTGCCTCTTACCGAAGTTTCTGTAGATGATATTTTGGATGCCCAGAGAAAAGAACAGGAACAAAAACAGGAGCATCAGAGATTATTAGCCAAGGCTTTAAAAGAACGAGGTTTACATTTAATGGCTGATCTAAATCAAGATGACATGTATTAAATGAGTAATCTTACTTTTATAAACCATAATTTTACAAATTGAATTTTATATTTTTCACTGTTTTCAATTATATATAATTTTAATTTAGCAAGTATGTATATACAAATAAAAAGTTCGTTTTAAAAGATGATGATTCTAATTTTATGCAAAAAACATTTTTAATTTTTTCAAAATTATATTTATAAATAAAAAATTACAGGTTAGAGTATATAAAAAAAAATCAATACTGATATATTTAAACTATTAATAAGTCCTCTATATACATATACAAAAGAAAGAATTATTAATTAAAAAGACGTTTCGAATATTATTGGTAACCCATTTTCATCATATTGTTTTGGTTTTAAAACCAATTCCTTCTCTTCAGTTGAAGATTCATTATCAGAAGGTGTTTCACCATTTAAACAATATAACAATGATGAACTCATCTTACTACCACTTAAATCTTCATAATTAACAGAACTGTAATCATCTGTTCTACTTGAAAAACTTGAATCTGCAGGAGAAGATGTGGTAAGTATACTTCGACTGCATAAATACCCTCTAAAGGTATTTGTTAAAGAATTCGAATGACTGATAATAGAAGTATCTTGCTTTATTTCAGGTACGTTTTCATCTATTTGGAGATGCTCAGTCTTTACATTGCTGGTTTCTACCTCATCTGAATGATTATCACTAGATTTTTCTTCAGTTAAGCTGCTCATTAAATTATTTTGGTCATTTAACTTTGGTATGTTATGAATATTTGTTCCTGATATGACTAATACTGGTTTTCGACTTCTCGGAGTCATCATCGTTTCCTACAATGGGATGATATAATTGTTCTAGTTTCTAAAATGTATTTTATAAATCTAAACGTTATTTACAAACTAAAAATATTAACACTATTATTCAGATATTAATAATTTTTGATAAATAAAATTAAATAATTTATTACGTGCTAGGCTAAAACAAACAAAAAAAAAAGCAGACGTTCACAAAAGCCAATATTTAGTAATTGTATAAAAATGAGTTCTTTTACCTGCATTGCTCTGGACATATGCTGTGTAGACCTTGTAATGGGTGACATGGACTTACGTTCTTGGTCTTCGGGGGTAAATAAAATATCGTGGCAAGGTTTAAATGTTACACAAGCTGGGGTACTGGTCAAACAATTATTGTGTATGTGAATGTCTTTGTAATTTTCTATATTATTAGTTAAGTTTTCTGTGATTTTTTCTATTCCTTCAGTTTGATTGAAGGTTTGTACATCCGACAGTGGACTATGTTTTTTTAATTTTTTTGCTGAACCTCCTCCACTACTACTTACATCGCCACTGGAATCGCAACTAGTACAGAAAAATGTTCGCCTTACCGGTGTTGTTGGTGGATTCTTTGGTGTGGTCTGTAATATTAGGCAAAATGGACAGGACATAGAGCAAAAGAAAAGTATCGCAGAGATGCAAAGAATAAAAGCAACTGAAAGAGATGGGAGTTCTTTAGGAGGTTTAATTTTCTTAATTTAGTGTTAGATGTTTATTTATTAAAGAAAAATCAAAAATATTCCTACACGTATGGAAGGTTGGAAATTTGTATTAAACCCAGGTTAGTTTATGAGGTAACTAGTGGTAAACAGAGACAATATAACGCTCAGTCAGTTCAATTCAATTTAGCTAAGCATATTAAGCAAACATATATTAAAGGAAAGTTAAAAAGCAAAGTACTAAAATTACTTACGCTCAAAATATTCTCAGCAGATGATCGTAATTGAGTAAAACTGCTTTTTTGTACAGATTTAACTAAATTCTTATGAAATATGTGTTTTTTAATTGGATTGCTGAAGGTCTTATTTTTAGTTAAGCGACTTCTAACTAATTGCAATGGAGTACCATAACCATTTTCTTTATTAAATTGTTTAACTAATTTCTTCTTTTTTGAGGATTCCGGCAAACCCTATAATAATCACTACATTTGTTAATTTTCAACAGATTTAATAAAATTTTGTTTACTTGTATATAAGCATATAATTGTGCTAGTTCTCTCTCAGTGGGATTTGATTCATTTTCTTTGGCTGTTCTTTCGTGATCGACAAAACTGAATACTGTACGAGCTGCACAACTATCACTTGCAGATTCATCAAGATATTTGCGTTGTTCATTGAAATATAATCGTCGCCTTTCACGTTCGTTAAAGTAAGCTTTAATATCTACTGCTAATTTTGAAGGTATTGAAAACATATCTGATGAATTTTTAATCATGTATGATAATATTCCAGTTAATGTCTGAGAGCTAATATGTAAATCTTCTGGAGTTAATTTTCTGGGGCATAATAAATGAGGTGTATATAACGTGGCTAAACTTTCAGCAGACATCTTATTTTGGTTTTCATACGAAGCTGTTAAGTTTAAAAGATTTAAAACATCTTTCAATAAAATTCTATTTTCTTGTGGTAATAATAAAAGTAAGAGTTGTAGAGATTCCAGTAAACGTGATTCCTTGTTAAATTTTATACAATTTCCACATAAATCTTAAAAGACAAATAATTAATTGAATAGGTGTATATTAATAAATGAGGAAAGGTTTACTGGCTATTTGACAATAAGCTGGATAATGTGCCTCAGTTAATAAGGGTTCTGGTAAATCTGCAAGAAATCCTTTTAATACTGATGCACAATCGTGAACAGTGTATTGTCCATTTTCTAAGTTTAAAGCTGCACCTTGATTTAATAAATTTCTTAATTCTTGTTGCCTGTTTAAGGAACCAGTTCTTCGAAAAATACCTTCTACTGATATATCTAAATAATGTAAAAAAAAGATTCACTAATAAAATATCACAATGTAGTGTTCACATTCACTTACTAGATTCATTTCTTAAAAATTGTATTAATTGATACACTTGACAAATGCCTTCTTGTGTTAAAGGGGCTCCATCCATCACACCACGGAACTTGTTTTTCTTATTAAATGGAGTTATAGTCCATTTTTTCAATTTGTTTTTCTCTGATAATGTGTCACTTCTAAATAAATATGTGTCTATATTTGTTTTTAATAGGTTTTAATACTTACTCATCAGTATTCAAGTCTAAAACGAATGACAAATGCATTCGAACTAATATATGGAATTGGTCATTGTTCTCTCGTCGTAATTTTTCCACTAATATCTCATCACTAATATTGCTTACTGTGTTCATTTTTGTAGATTCTATAGATGAAATTTATATTGAAATATAATGATTACTAAGTTTTATACTTTTTTGCATATCGCTGTTTCTAATATTACTATATCACAAAAAAATATAAATGGTAACTTATCATTTTTACTTGTTTATTCATATTTAGTTTTAATCTTGCTTTAATATTCTCTAAGAGCGAATGTAGTCAAAAGACGTTATTTACCATTTCGAAATTCAAATGTTACTATTGGTTATGTTTTATGATAGACACCACATCGACGTTAGAGGTGTAAATATGTTCGTTACATATAATTTCCAAACAATCGGTAAAGTAATTTTGTACAATAAAAAAAAAGTTTGTATTTAATGCAATATTTTGCGGCTCTTCTAGATTTTTAAAAAATAAAATATTAAGAAGTACCTTTCTTTAACATTTTTTGAATTTATACAGTAGGTATATATTAAATTAGAGGGACCTATACATCGAATATTCACGAATCATAAACGGAAAATGTCATGATATATCTAAATGTTCGGGATCTATAAATATATACGCAAAGTTGTTAATATTATATTTTAACAAATTTTGATTGGTTTTCGTATTATTAACTGCTAAATATAATTAATTAATAATTATAAAATTACATTTTGAACATTGTTCATCATGCCTGGTGGTAGTAGAAGATTACCAAGAACTGTGCGTTCTACAGTCGCCTCATCCTTGCAATTAATACCTGGTGAAATAGGATATAATCGCTATTCAGCTTTGGGTGCACCAGTACCCACACTACCCGGATTAGATAACCCCACAGCTCCAAAACATTTTCCATTTCCCAGTACACCAGTCGATAGTGATTTGGTCTTTGAAACTTTGATGTATTTTTTTACAATAACAGTTGCAGGTCTTCAATTTTTACATATTTATCGAAGTGTATGGTGGCTTCCTCATTCTTATACAAACCAGGCTGTTGTAAGTGTTTATGTTTATCTAAAAATGTAATGTTTTATATTTTGATAGTTTTACAAATGTAAAACCCTTTTTTTTCTAGAATTTTTATTTAATTGATGTGAACTTGGTGGTATTTATATTGATAATTTTATCAAGAAGAGTCTTATATTTACTTGGATGCAGATTATTAGATAAAATAATGCCATTAAAGTTATCTTTAATAGGGTATCATTGTTACAGGTATTTTGGTTTATATTGGTTTTTCTATAATAATTACGTATTTTTTTGTTTCTTTTAGGCTGATTTTATTTGGAGCTATGTTGTCAGTCTTATCTTGGTGTGCATATTCCATAGTTTTAAATTATCCAATTATGTATATATGTTACTTATGTTATCCGTAAGTATTTGTATTGCATACTAGTGTCTATTATATCAAATAACGTTTAGAATTATAGTTTATGCTATATTATTTGGCTTTACAATTGCTCCATTTTTTGAAGTAATTAGTTGGAATCAGAGTGAGAAGCCACCATTACATGCATGTACCACAAATGCAGCCGATATTCGAACTGAAGTTGAGAATTTGAAGATAAATTTTAACAATCGATTAAAGCAAATATTATTTAGTTCTGTTTTTAATGCATGCTATGCTGGTTTTATCCCATGTTGTTTTGTACAGGTAAATATATATTTACTGACATTTGAAAATCTTGATTTAGATATTTTAATTTCATGTTTTTAGAACTTCGTTTATTATGATGTCTATTGGGCCACACAACATGTAACATTTATATCTTTAAGTTGTTTTACATCTTACACTAATCACATACTTCATTTACGATATTGTGATATTTTACATCGATCTGCTTTACATCTTGGATATTGGGATAAAGTTGAAACAAGATCAGTGTTACCAGTTGCTTATTCATGGCAAGAGGACATGCTTTGGCCTAATGGTGCTTTGGTCAGGCATGGTAGAGAAATGTATAGAGCTCATGGTAATACTAATGCTGCTGAGCCAGGAAATACAACGTTTACAAGGTTCTACGTAAGAACTAAATTAAAAATTTATGTAACTGAAACTAAATAAAATGCTTCCAGAATATGTTCAAGAATCCTTCAATAGCACTTAGTGGTCTGTTAGTTCTGCAGATATGTGTTGTGTTATATCAACTGATTTTATTAATACGTGCAGTCTTTTGGTACCACATAGTATCCTTGATGTTTTTATTGTTCTTCAATTATTATATATTATTCAAGATCGGGCGAGATTATCTTGTCAGTATGAAAATTTATAAGGCCGAACAAGCACTACATGAAAAATTAAATGCACATTAGACATATAAAACGTTGTTTGATTTTGTATCTGTACTATCTAGTACATGCTTCAATCATTACTTTATCATTTTTTTTAATTTGAATCCAAAATTGATCAAAATTAAAACATTTCTATACAACAATAAAATTGAATCTAAAAGCTGAGTTGACAACCAAATTGTATAAGCATAGATACAATATGTCCTTAAATAAAGTTGTCACTCCAGAATAACTTGCTTAGAAAGTACGGATTGTAAAATATGTTTTTTTTGCATATTCAAAGACAGTTTTGGAAGTGCGAAAATGTGAACCAGCCACACTATATTTGCATGTCAACTGCTAAAACGTATTTAAGTTATAGCCTGGTTATAGCTCACTTAAAATCTGTTGGCACTTGCGTGGATAACAATTTTAAGACAAAAAAGAAGAACACAGTATAACACAGTATGAAACGAGAGGTATAGAGATATTTTAGCCACGTCTCACGCATCCTGTTCACCGAGCTATCAAAAATTATCTTGGTAGGCGGTGGCCATGGAGATAACGTCTGATTTAATTTATATTATCCTTTTGAGATAACTCTTATAAAATGTTCAGGTTAAGTGTCATGCTGGCGTTAAAATTTGTCAATATAACAAGTGTTCATTTGAAAAGTCAATCTAGGTTACTTTGAAATTTTGATAGAATAAGACGCAAATATATTAATATGTGTTTGTTGTTCCGTAAACGTAAATCCAAATGACATTTGATAATGTCAATCACAAATATCAGTTAGTGCATAAAATAATCGTGCGTCGATTCTGGTTTAAATAAATTGCTTCTCAGTTTTAAAATGGTTTTCACTTTAGAACATAAAATTTTTTTAGGCCAGGCTTATTTTCGTAGTGGTAATAAAATTGATGGTTTATGGGTTTATTCAGTTCAAGATTGCATGGTAGAATTTCAAGTTGAGTTTCCACATTTTGTAATAGATTATACACAATTTAAGAATACTTTGGATAGAACTTTAGAACTTTTTTCTGAAACTGGTAGTCTCTTAAGAAAATCAGGCAGCGGAGCAGTTAAGAAACGTACACCTCAAGTTGTCAATCGTGTTGAAGAAATAGTGGAAAATGAACCACAAACATCTGTTCGACATTTGAGTCAACAAATAAACCTTTCTGTTGGTACAACTCACAAGTTATTAAAAAAAGATATGCAACTTTATCCATACCGTGTCACAGCAGTACAAGAATTGTTAGAAATTGATTACCCACGTAGACTACAGTTTTGTCATTGGTTTGTAAATATGAACAATAATGGAGAACTTTCGCAAAGAGTCATCTTTACCGATGAAGCATGGTTTTATAAAACGGGATACCTAAATTCACAAAATACAAGAATTTGTAGTAGTGAAAATCCACATGTAATTAATGAAGAATCACTACATCCAGAGAAAATTGGTGTTTGGGCAGCGATAAGCCAAAGGCGAATCATTGGACCAATATTTTTTCAGGGAACGTTAACTGCTCAAAGGTACCGTACGGAAATTTTACAACCATTTGTCAATCAGTTGCATGATGATGAATTTCAAAATGCATATTTCCAACAAGACGGAGCACCTTGTCACTGTACTGTAGAATCTTTGGATTATTTAAGAGAATTTTTTGATGAGCATATAATCGAAATACTGAAATTGCCTAGCCTGCACGTTCATCCGATTTAACACCTTGTGACTTCTTTTTGGGGCCATATCTAAAAAATAACATATTTCGAACACCTATATTGAATTTGAATGATATGCTACAGAGAATCTAACAGAAATGCATGGAAATTAATAACAATTCAGTAATGTTGCAGAATATCATCAGAAATTTTGAACGGAGGATTTTAAAATGCATTGATCTTGAAGGACAACATTTTAAACATTTGTTATAGTTTTCAATAAATACCTATTATAGGCGCGGCTCGTGATGCCTATTATTTGTTATTTAGTTGTATGTATGAAACTGTCAAAAATAATCGACTTCGTAGGTTAAGTAGTAAATTTTAATTTACGACATATTTCAAAATGTTCTCAGTAAATCACATGCTACTAGATTGACTTTTGAAATGAACACTTGTTATTAATACAAAGGTATTTTTAATAGGCAATGGTTAACAATTGGGGCGCCAGTATGAATACGTATTGATATGTATGCAACCATATATACAAATGTGTATGCGTATGTATTGTGCGGTTCACAGCGATGTCAAATCTAATTAGGAATTATAAACCATATTTAAGTTGCCCTTTTTTTATTTGACTACTTATTTGTTGCATAATAAATTAAGGAAATTATTGTAAATGAATCCAATTTTATTTTAAATCTGTTATATTAGTAAATAGTTAAATAAAATATTTACTTAGGTGTATTCTTTTGAAATACAGATTTTTTTTCTATAAATAAAATATATGGATAGCTATATTGCTATATTATATTAAAATAAAATTTATTATACCTACCAATTTTATTCCTATTAATTCCTAATTACGTGTTGCGAGTATATTTGACAACTTAGGAATCAATAGAAATAAAATTGGTAGGTATAATAAATTTTATTTTAATATAATATAGCAATATAGCTATCCATATATATTATTTATAGAAAAAAAATCTGTATTTAAAAAGAAAACACCTAAGTAAATATTTTATTTAACTATTTACTAATATAACAGATTTAAAATAAAATTGGATTCATTTACAATAATTTCCTTAATTTATTATGCAACAAATAGTAGTCAAATAAAAGCGCAACTTAAATATGGTTTATAATCCCTAATTAGATTTGACATCGCTGTGAACCGCACAATACATACGCATACACATTTGTATATATGGTTGCATACATATCAATACGTATTCATACTGGCGCCCCAATTGTTAACCATTGCCTTTTAATAATATAAAATATTATTAAAAATCTGGTGTGAAGAACACAAATACAGGTTCACTATTAATATTTTTTGTGAACGTGTCCGAACATATGACATGTTCGGAAACGTTCACAAAAAAAAATATTAATAGTGAACCTGTATTTGTGTTCTTCACACCAGATTTTTAATAATATTTTATATTATTAAAAATACCTTTGTATTATACAAAACTGGTGGGGTTTACCTACTCATGTATGTTTCAATTATTCTGATACTTGTTATTAATCTTAATGACACTATGACACTTAACCTGAAAATTTGATTAGAATTATTTCGAAAGAATGATATAAATTAAGACAGACGTTTTCCATTCCATGACCACCGTTGACCAAGATAATTTTTGATATCTCGGTATAATTGTCAAAACGTATTTGAGTTGTCAATTGTGTTTTGGCTGCAAGGTCATAGTTTTGCTTTTAGTGAATATGGTTTTAACCTGAATACAAAAATTTTTTATGATCGAAGCATATTTTCGCATATTTTCGCAACGGTCATCAAGTGGGAGGTGAATGGCAATATTATACTCGAGATTTTTTGACAATCGTATTATTAGTCACAATACATCAATTCCATATCCAACGGGATGCTGTGACCTTACTCCATACGACTTTTTTTTTGTGGCCGTATATAAAGAACTCAATTTTTCAACAGCCAATACATGACCTGGATGACTGGTTTAGAATATCGGAAAAAATAAATGAAATCAATAACCATCCTACTATACTGCAATATGTTATCAACGGTATTAGGCGAAGACGTCAGAAGTGTCTTGATGTAGATGGTGGGCATTTCGATCATTTATTGTAAATGTATACTTGCATTAGTTGTAGCAATCATCATGGGAACATAAATAAATTCGAAGTACAAACTTGTTCTTTGTGTTTATGATTGACTGTAAAATAATTTGTAGTGTGATACTGTTCACAATGTATAGTATGAACGGACACGCTTACCACATGACGCAAAGCCCAGTGCAGTACTGGCGAAAGGCTGTATTTCTAAAATATTTAATTTTATTTATATAATTGGAAAACGAACGGGTGGTGATCTATAAAATTACAAAATACATATTTATTTGTTGAAAAGTTATATTTATAAAGTTTTTAATTTTATTTATATAATTGGAAAACATACGGGTGGTGATCTACCTATCTAAAATTACGAAATACATATTTATTAATTAATTTTATTTATATAATTGGAAAACAAACGGGTGGTGATCTATAAAATTACGAAATACGTATGTATTTGTTGAAAAGTTGTATTTATAAAGTTTTTAATTTTATTTATATAATTGGAAAACATACGGGTGGTGATCTACCTATCTAAAATTACGAAATACATATTTATTAATTAATTTTATTTATATAATTGGAAAACAAACGGGTGGTGATCTATAAAATTACGAAATACGTATGTATTTGTTGAAAAGTTGTATTTATAAAGTTTTTAATTTTATTTATATAATTGGAACATTTTTATTTGTTTATTTTGTCGTTCAAGTTGAGTAAAGGAGTATTAATATTGACTAGCAATAGTTTCTCAAGGTTTTCTTCTGTTAATTTTGTTCTCTTTGAATTAAGTACATCCTTATAAATAGAAAACGTCCTTTCTACATCGCAACTGGTTATAGGTACATACTGGAAATATTCTTTTATTTCTTCATATTTAGCCGTTAGATTTTGTGGAATTGTCTCCATACATAATTGCTGCAATGTAATTAAATCTGGATTTCTATTAAGAATTGCTTCAAACTTTTGCCGAAGGCCACATCCGAAGTCACTTGGAATACTTTTCAAATTATTAACAGCCACATCTAATGTGGTTAATCAGTCATTTAATTTGAGATTTCGATTTTCAAAATAAGTGATTAGTTTTGGCAATTTTCCAAAGTGTTCGTGAAGAAAGTATAACTGATTTTTTAAATTTGGGATTTGTGTGAGCCCCTTGCACTCACCAATACTTCTAGCATCCTCCTTTAGCAGTGTTACGAAATGTTTTAGACTATCGAAATTCTCAGCATAATAACTAGTAGCTTCCAGCCATGTTCCCCATCTAGTTATTACTGGAGTGGGAGGCAGTGACAGAGATGGAAATTTTTTTTTCCCTGAAAAGAGCTACTCTCAATAGTGCTTTTCTGAAAACTTTTTAAAAAGCTGATACAAGTCTATCAACTTCCGGAAAAGTGTCTCTGATATATTCACAGATTCTGTGGAGAGCATGTGCTACACAAGTAATATGCAGCATATTAGGATATGTTTTCTTCAATAGTCTGCCTGTTTTTAACATATACGCAGCACTATCACTGACAAATAAAAGTATTTTTTCTTTGTACGTGGCGTCCGAATGAAGCATTTTTTGCATATTCTCCTTAATGGTTTCAGCAACTGTTTCCGCATCAACTCTATTTATAACACTTGTTGCTATTACATATGAGTTATAGGAATAGTTGGATGTAGTAGGTACACCAGCTACAACATTTACCACACAGCGTCCTAACATATCCACCGTTTCGTCGGCGCTTATCCATATGTATTGATTTAAAAGATGGCTTCTAATGCGTTCTACTGTTCTCCTATAGCACCTAGAAACATAATATTTGCGTAAAGTTGATTCATCAGGAACATTTCGACCAGTATATTTTTTCAGAAATGTCTTCAAAATTGGATTGTTCAATTTAAATAATGGAATATTAGCTGCCATAAAAGTTTCACAGAGTTCTTCGTTAAAATTGTCAGATTCCAACGGGTTCCATTTTGTTTTCGTGTTTTACGGTTGATTTATTGCAATTTTTCAATAACGTTTCACACACTTCACAATAAATTTCGGAATCACTGGCAATGTACATACAATCAGTATGGCCCTCAATCCAACTCGCCATTGTTTCACGATGCCATTCTCGACGCTCTTCCATTGTCTGAAAGTAAGAATATTCTAGATCCAAATAAACGAAATTAAATAACGAAATTTTATGCACACTTACGTGAAAATAATTGGAAGATGTTGCTTAAATGAAAAGAAAAGGAATGTATAGCAAACGCCAATTAAGTTGGCGCGAGGAGGGGTGCGCAGAAGCCGTTTTTAAAAACGTCCACCCCCACTACTCAAGTAATTGTCAGAATACATTTGTCATTGACGTTTGACAGAACATATTTTGTAATGTCTTTGCTAGGGGATCATACACGCTCAGAGGTTAGAATTATCTGACATTTGATGTAAAACCAAATACAAATCTCCCCACTACTTCTAATCCTGCGCGAACTTACCCCTTCTCGCGCCAACTTAATTGGCATTTGCTATACGTGCTATTTCTCTTACGAAATATGATAAACTTATTTATTTTATCTACGTACACGACACCACTGAAAACACTATATTCTCCGAATACAATAGCTGGGGGTTGTCCATTGTTATCGCTGCGAGACCATGTGGCCGAGTAAGTCAAACAAATACTTCATTGAATTACGCCGGGATGTACTGAGCGACGTTATACACAATTCCAATTGCCGATTGCGTTTTATGGAAATTGCATCTGTTCTCTAAGTATAACACACCAAGTAATCCACGTTCGTCATTAAAATCCATGACGTAATAGTTGTAGTACGTGTATAAGCCTTGTGTCGACTTATAAAATTTACGGTGAAGTTTACAAGTTATATTTATATTTAAATTGCCCAAATTTTCTAAAGGCAAATTACGTATAGCAAACGCCAATTAAGTTGGCGCGAGGAGGGGTAAGTTCGCGCAGGATTAAAAGTAGTGGGGAGATTTGTATTTGGTTTTACATCAAATGTCAGATAATTCTAACCTCTGAGCGTATATCACTTTATGATCCCCTAGCAAATACATTACATTATGTTCCGTCAAACGCCAATGACAAATGTATTCTGACAATTACTTGAGTAGTGGGGGTAGACGTTTTTAAAAACGTTTTCTGCGCACCCCCTCCTCACGCCAACTTAATTGGCGCTTGCTATACATTCTCATTAAAGGAAATAAGTATTAAACTAAAGTATTTATGACTATAAGTAAATAAAACTACATTTTTAAGTTCACTATTTAAGAACCAAACACTGTCAACCTACTATAATATAAATTATTCGGAAGTAACATGTAAGCAATTTTTGATGATCGCCAACATCTTAAGTTAATATCCTTAATAAAACAAGCTGAAATGACGCCAAAATTATAATTTTTAATTAATGTTATTCACCGAAATAGTCTTACAATTACTGTTATATACATATGATATATATCAGATAAATAAAATTATAAATTTAGTGATATAAGACAATTATTTTCGTCGTTATGGGATTGGCCATACAGACGTCATTGTTTTTGTTTGATAACGAAAGTGGATTGCTTCGTGCGTTTTGCTATACAATTCATGACTTACTTTGAGCATGAGTTAAAAAAGACTGTTATTTGCGACATCTGTTGGCCTCGAAAGAAATAGAAACCAAATATTTATGTATTATTTGTTATTTAATAATTGGAGAAACTTATATTTTAGATACATTTCTCATTTTAAGAAGACGACAATATACATTTTATATTCACGTATTCTTATCTACATATATGCAAAATTTATTACCTCCAAAAAATAGTATATGTATTTTGTATTAAATATTTCAGTTTGGTTATATGTATAAATTATTGAATGGCATGTTCACATTTGGCCTTGTTTTAATATGTAATAAAAAAAGCATTAAAAAGTGCGATACTCATTTTATTACTTTATGTTAATTTTTGCAATTTTTTGTGAATTGAAGATAGGTTTTTCAGAACATCTCGTGGTCTTTTGTAGCAATCATGCCAGAGGGATCAGCTTCATATGCGATAATTTAGTGAGAAGTCATCTGTATTCATCTTCTAATTATTGATTTTCTAAAGTATGGATCGAAAAAAATAATTATACTGGTTTAATACCGACAAAAGATTTATTATTGTCACTTGAAATGACATGACATGCAGGCATTTCCTCAAATTGTGGATTTTCTGCAATGCACCCTATTACTACTGGCTTTATAATTATGGGAACTTATTCCTTACGAGTCATATTTAAGACAGGATATGCTGTAAAAATATAATTGTATAATATGTTCTAATGCTGGAGTCAAAACAAGCTACTCTATTTTTGACTAAGAAAGAAACTTTCCATATTCAACATCAGCCTCTTCACAAACTTGTCTAAAACTGGCTACTTGAATTGTGAAGCGACTAAAATGTAAATATATGCTTGTAATAATAATGACTTCCACATCAATTAACGAACTAGAAGCTGTATTAATAGCGTTTGATAAAATGTGCGCGTTGAAACTGATTCTCAAAATATTTTTCTTGAGGAAACATCAAGTTTTGTGTGTAGGTACATTATTGACAATTATTCAAATACGTCCACCAAAATTCGTATTTGTGTTATCTGCCGATAACAATATAATTTTTGAATTCAAATTACTTTCTGACATAATAAGGAGTAAGTGATTTGATAAAGTTTCTGCAGTTTCTCCTTCGACGGATTGTACATTCAAAATATTAGGGCAAATGACACTTTTAGGCATCATTTAATAATAATAATAGATATATTTGCCCAACAGATATACATCTAATTACAGGACAATATAAGAATTTGATAATACAGTTCGTGTGTTACATATACTTAACGAAGGCAGAAGTAAATAACAAGTGGTATGAGGTGGTTGATACAATGCTATACGATAAAGCTATTGGGAGTGTGTATATTAGTTAATAGGATGGGTAGGGGGGTGGAAAATAGATCAATACTTTTGTTGGCTGTGAGAATTTCATTGCAAATGGTACACATTGAATAGATTGGGGATTTCCGCAAAGTATTAGTTTTAGGAGTTTGGCAGTATAATGCGGTGTACGTACGCGCGGAGCGCTGTGGTGTCGCGAAAGGCAGCTTAATCAGTAGTTTGGGGGCATCAATATTATTGTGTAGTAAGTTGCAGAAGAATGTAATGCTGGTTAATTTGCGACGGTGTTCCAGTGAATCGAAATGAAGTAATTATAGTAAAGTAGTATGATCGTATCCCTGCCGTGGGTATTCGCCATATTCTTTAAAATGTAGATATTTTAAAAATCTACGTTGCACTTTTTCAAGTGACTCAATATGAGTTGTATATATAGGTGACCATACCAGTGAGGCGTATTCTAATTTAGATCTCACGTAACAGTTGTATAACTGAATAATGGTATCAGTAGACGTGAAGCTTTTCGAGTTGCGTATAACAAAACCCAAGGTCTTGAGAGATGTAGACGTCACGTAAGATATGTGTTCCGAGAAGGACAATTTGGAATCGAATACAACTCCCAGATCTTTCACAGTCGAACCCCGATTCATACATGTACCGCCCCACCGGTAGTCATACACTATTGGTTGAGACTTACGAGTATAGGTAAGTATATTACATTTTGGCTCATTCATCGCCAGCTTATTGTCATGACACCAGGCAAGAAGTTGGTCAATATCCCCTTGCAACTCAATGCAATCCTCTATTGAGTTAATTTCCTTGTATAGTTTCAGATCGTCTGCAAATAGCAGCTTCTCGCAGGCAATCGCGCCACAAAGGTCGTTAATATAAATTAAAAATAAAAGTGGTCCGAAGTTACTGCCCTGTGGTATTCCCGATGTTGGACAGAATATTTTAGAGGAATGTCCACGATATGTGACCAACTGCCGTCTGTCGCAGATGTAAGACCTCATAAAGCAAGTCATGGATGGAGAGAATCCTACAGCGTCAAGCTTCTGTAATAGGATGTCGTGATCTATTCGATCAAAAGCCTTGGTGAGATCCGTGTACACGACGTCAATTTGTCCATTGTTGTCAATGGATTCAGCCAGCGTTTGCGACATAATTGTTAAATTAGTAACTGTCGATCTCCTATTGATAAAGCCATGTTGATCTTCACACAAGTGGCATCGAACACTGGGAAAGATATAGGTATACAGACAGATTTCGAATACTTTCGCGAAGTTATTAATAATTGCTATGGGTCTATAGTTCTCTACCCGGCCTGTGTCGCCCTTCTTATGAACAGGAGTGATTCTAGCCACCTTCCAGCAATCCGGGAAGGTATTGGTTTCCAACGACAGATTGAAAAGATAAGTTAATGGATTCGCATTTTGTCGCACGAGATCAGTTTAGAAAACGAGCCGCGATAGCGGCGAGCATATTATTAAATAAAAAAATCAACCATATATGCTTACATAAACTGTTCAAAATGATGTACATTATGTTCAATACATAAATTAACTCGTCGCTTTATATTGTTACTGACATTCTGCAAAATTTCCACATGATTATTTAAATATTCAACTTCATTCTGTATTGCAGCTTGTAATTCTTTTGAATATAGACAAATTTTGAATAAAACGTGATAAAACAAAGAGAACAAAACCCAGAAAAAGACTACGCCATTGATCGCATGAAAACACTGTTATTTGACATTCAAAATGATTTGCTGCCAATCGCAAACTCAAAAATGTTCTAAAAAAGTACTGCCAACTCACATATTCTATTTGGCTCTCTCCGTATCATATCTGTCAAATGTACATAAATTCTTAAAATCAAATGACAGCAATGATATTTATTTCTGTATTCGAACAACGCCAACATTGAAAAATGAAAAAAAGTGTATCGAAATGAAGCTCATTTCGATGCTGTTTTGGGTTTCATAATGAGTTCATTTCGAACGCAAAATAGAAAATAGTATATTAAAAAACAAGTTTCATAAGGCACCATTTTGCCGCACGAGATCAGTTTAGAAAGCGAGCCGCGATAGCGGCGAGTTTTCTAAAGAGCGAGTGCGGCAAAGGGCCTTATGAAACGAGTTCTTTATACTATTTTTTCTATTTTGCGTTTTTTACATTAATAAATTGCTTAAATTGGAATAATTTAATTTGAAAGTTCAGAGTTTAATTTTTATATAAAGCATGCAGTTGGTCACATTGATACTTGACATTTTCAAATTTAAATCTTGCTATCCGCGAAGTATATTATATTACATATTCTTTATTAATTTTCGTTAACATTACTTGATATTTCATTTAAAAATATAAACATGAGTGACATAGAAACATATATATGTTGTTGTCAATAGTACACAACATACGTTGTTTGTGTAAAATACGAACATATATCATATCTGTCAAATGTATATAAATTCTTAAAATCAAATGACAGCAATGATATTTATTTCTGTATTCGAACAACGCCATTGAAAAATGAAAAAAGCGTATCGAAATGAAGCTCATTTCGATACTGTTTTGGGTTTCATAATGAGTTCATTTCGAACGCAAAATAGAAAAAATAATGATGATTTAAAATTTTGATAATCAGCGCCTCTGGTGGCTTCGAAGGCATTTTATTATACTACTAGCTTATAGTAAATCTGTATAAGGTGTATAGTGGAAATAATTAAATAAATTATCGTCAGATGTCACAACTATTTCGAAATTACAATAGAATTAAATTATTTTTGAATTTAAAATTGAATGTTCATTAAAATAAAACGTTTATTTTAACTTTAGAAGTATTTAATATGAAATTAATTGCTTTGGTTTTTTACATGGCGTTAAGAATGTGATTAAACTTTGTTACTTTTGTCCTTTTGAATGTCCAAAATGTAATTTATGGAATTGTTACTAAATTTTTTTAAATGTGTTTTGGAAAATTGATAGTGGAATCTGTTTTTAATGCAAAAAATACCAGGATATTTTTGATTATTAAAATCTAATAATACAGAGAATTCTAAACATTGATAGTGTAATAAAATAAAAGCTTAATAAGACTTTTTTAGAGTACCACAGTTAAAATTATATTAAAAAAATAAGAGCTTTGTTTGCATAGAAATTTGTTATTGGTAAATATTTTAAAGTTATTTGGAATGTCAAAAAATATTTGAGTAGAATCTATTATAATTAACAATAATTATAAGTATTAATTGTAAGAAAGTAATTTTTAAATATAGCCGCCAAAAAGAGATGCCAACATGCGCTAATTTTCTCGGTCTCCATGAATTGTACTCGGAGAAATGAGAAACTGGGAAATCAATAATTGCTTTGCTTTCGTGATATCTGAAACATTACTCATAACTCGGGTAAAATGCAATGTCCAATAAAATAAATTTCGATTTAATTATAGAGCATTTAAATGCAATTCTTTTGAAATTAATAACAAAAAAACCCAATTAAACTTAAAAATTAATTAAAAAGTGAATAAATCGCATAAATGTTAAAATTTATTAAATAAATACGTGTGTTCTTCTATAAATGGTTTTTAAATGTTATAAAAATTAAAAAATAAATGAAGTCGTTCAACGGAAAATAATAATTTAATCTTTTATTTAATAGAAGATATCACTCAAAAAATCCTATATAAAATTCGTGATGTGACATGTGTTTTTAAATTTTAAAATAAGACAAATATTCAGAATATATATAAAATGTTGGAAGGAGCCGTAGCTAGATTGTTAAATCAACTCTTGGGAAAATATGTGGTCGATTTAGATACTGAAAATCTAAATGTCGGCATATTTTCCGGGCAAGTCCAATTAACAGATCTCAAGTTGAAACCTGAAGCTTTGGTGAGTATTTTTGGAAATAATTAGGTATTGAACGGTATTTTTATTGAAATGTCACAAATATATGATAGGTTGTTCACTTCTTGAGCAAAGCGATTGGAGTAGATTGTTTTTTTTTCTCGCAAGGACGATTCTGATTGTACATTAATTCATCTTTTTTTGTGTAAATATGTATATGGCGGTTTTATTTCGAGTGCATATTAAAATCTAAATTTAAACAGTTAAGTAGATGATGTAAATTGTACGATAATTTCGAACAAATTTTACGTAATTTGACAAGCTTATGCTATTTCAGATAAGTCTTTTAATATTTAAATGGTCAGTTAGATGCTGTAGATGTATTTTTATTTAGATGAACCTACGCAGTGCTCGAAAACATTAGTGGAACACTGTTATGTACATTTATTTTTTGAAGGCAAGGGTGGGTAAATATAAGGGTAGATTTGTTAAAGATGCAATTTATTTAACTGAATAATACGATAAAATCAATAATGAACAGATAATGAAAAAATAAGATGCAATTGTATCTACCAGATTATTAAATTTCAATAATAATAATATTTATTCACGCAACAGATCAATACAATCCAGTTACAGGGTACAAAATTAAATAATAGATAAAACTAAGGATTAATAATTAATACAAAACAGTTTTAAAAACAGAAAACAAATAAAGAAAGATTACTAATACAAACTTAACAGGCTAATGCAAAACAATCACTAAATTATAAAGACATAAGAATTAAACTAGAAACATAAAGCCAAAAATGAAAAGGAAATGAAAAAGATAACTCAGAATAATTGAAACATACATGAGTAGGTAAACCCCACCAGTTTTGTATAATACAAACGTATTTTTAATAATATAAAATATTATTAAAAATACCTTTGTATTAAAAAGATAACTATTTTTTCCACAGCGGATCAGGATGAGCATTACTGCACATTAGGCTGGGTCAAAAAATTTTTCTTCATTTCTTGAGAGGCTCAGTGATAAAAAGGTGCTAAATGGTATAGCTAATCTGCATATAAAATTTCATTGCATTATTTAAAGTTTTGCTGCCTCCGGATAGTGATAGAAATTTCAGAAAAAGTAGATTTTTGACATCACTTTAATAATACTTTTTAAGTTACATATCTATACAAGTTTTATGCAAAATAATTCTAAGTATCGCTATATAGAGGTAATCCCGATATAAAACTGTACTTTTACAATGTGGATTCACACTGTTAAATTTCCCCAGAACACGCATTTACATATCGCTACCTTAATGTAGAAAGTCCCTAATTCAATTTTTTACGAATCGAGTTTTTTTTTTGATATTTCGATATATTAGAAGATTATCTATCGAAACATGCAAAACCCTCGATTTAAAAGAATGAATTAGGGCATTTCTATATTAAGGTAGCGATATACAGCACTGATTCAGTCTAAAGGTTCAATTAGACGTGCCACAGCCGTAACCATATAAAACCAATCGTATGTGCTACAATGCTTTCGATTTTGGTAACATGCCGTAACGCCATAGCCGTAACAGTAGATATTAATTGAATTTTGGTTACGGCTATGGTTATGGCTATGGCACGTCTAATTGAACCTTAATACGGACAAATAAGTCATTAAAAGGAACAATAATATAAAATCCTGCTTTTTTATATATTACAAAAACTAAAAAACGTGCTGCTTTTGTATATGTTATCTAAACGGTTCAAGGCAAAAACAAAATAGGGAAATCCCCGTACAATCTTTATTTCTTACAACACGGAGTTAGATGAGACAAGTGTGCCGCGATCGTTAAAATAATTAGTGTTGCGTTGTAAAGTGCCTGTCATTTATTTGTTTATTTTATCATTTGAGAAACAGTTTCAACGGGTATAGCTGCATACAATTTGGCAAATAAATCACCCGGCAAAATGTATCATTTTCGATGGCTAACACGTGCTAACAGAATTCTTCGTCTAAATATTTCAGTTTAGAACCCTTCTGCAAACCTTACCACTCTTGCAATATATATTGTCAAGGTTTACGCTCCAGTGTGGTTTTCTATAAAAACTCTCCCCAACTGTAAAGACGGATCACGACACCTTTTTAAACTAATTAAACTAAGCAGATATTTACCAACAACTTTGGAAGCCGTTGTTGACCCAGTAATTCAAAGAAACAGATATTTTGCACACTCTGAAAACTTATTACTTGCAATGTTGACAGATCCCCAGCAACACATTCGTGAATTAGCTGTCCATCGAATTTTGACCTTTTGAATTGGGAAGAAACTATTGCTGAACCACCTATATTAAAATCTGTAAATGAAGAAAATCTTCGACTGTTTATTGAAGAAGAAAACAATGGAGGAATTGAGCTATTACACCTTCCCTGTCACACCCAAGCGGTAGAAAGAGCAGTCAAAGCTGTGAGTGAAGGAAGCATCATCAACATTGTGCAACAAAACAACAAGAGAAGGTTTCATCAAAACGCAGATAGAATCAAGAAAATTAATGATTTTGTCACAAAATAAACTCATTATATTCATTATTTTTATGATTATCCTTTCTTGCACTTTTTTAAAAAAAATTTTGTCATGCTTTTTTTTCTCTAAATAAATATAATTACAATTGATTTCTAACTTTTCCAAACAAATAAACTTAATTAGAGTAATTTTATATATCATATTTTAAGTTCTTTTTTAAGTAAATTTTTGAAAGATTCAACATTAAACCGGAGGCAGAAGATTAACTCCGAATGCTACCAAACTTCGAAACCTAATAACACTTATAAATTTCGCATCTTTTTGTCACCGTGCCCATAAAAAAAATTAAATTTTTTTTTCTCCATACATATGTGACCCAGCCTACTGCACATATGCAATAACGAGTTTTGTAGAGGATATTTGACATTTGTACATGCTTTAGGTATATAGAATGTATCCTATGAACTAATGCTATATTTCGGCACCAGAAATTTAATTTGTCGAAGCAGAGAGGGTGAATCGTCATTACTGTTAACGAGTTTAATGAGGAACTTGCTTCATCTGTTCTTTGATTTAGGGAAGTGAAATCGTGCCTATTTAATAAGCTCTCGTAACCAGTACCACGAGATAGATATATGCCATCCAATTCATAAGACAAAAACTTAAAGAATTGTTTTTGTACACATTCGAGTAACAGTTGCTGATATATGAGGTTCTTTTTTTATTATTACTAGAGACCGGACACGAGAGGTTGATGACTCATCGCCCACGAGCGTACTATTGAACATTTGTATTTTTAAAGTTTTTAATTTTATTTTTATAATTATACTTATAATAATAAAACGGGTAAATATACGGCTACAAAATACTAAATAGTATATTTTTGGAGAAATATTTTTAAAGTGGGATTGTTAAGTTTATTTAATGGAATATTAGCGGCCATAAAAGGTTTACAGAGTTCATCGTTAAAATTGTCAGATTCCAACGGTTCCAATTTCTGTGCGTGTATTTGCGATGCTAAGTGACGTTGTACGTGCGATTTCATGGAATTTTTTAACGATATTTTACAGATGTTGCAATAAATTTCGGAATCACTGACAATGGACATACAATCAGTATGACCGTCAATCCAACTCGCCATTGTTTTACGATGCCATTCTAGACGTTCTTGCATATCATATCTGAAAAATTAACTTAAACAATGCTCTAGATCTAAATAAATGAAAACTAAAAATGTATGCGTAATTTAATGAAACTGAACGAAATTCAATGCACACTTACGTCGAAAAATAATTGGGAGAAGTAGATTCAATCAAACGATATTAAACAGGATCTATCACAAAAATTACGATGTAATTAACAGTTAAAACTATGAAAAGAAGAAACTAACTCACAGCACTTTATTTATCTTACGAAATATAATCTAAATAGACTAAATTATTAAAACTCCACACGCTTCTATCTACGCCCATGAAAACAGTAATTTAATTGTAAATATATAACAAAAAACATCGCAATTCTCGATGAAAACAGATGTGCGCGCTAGCAAGATCAATAGTGCATTCAATAACTGCGTGATGTACTTACAGATGTTGTAGACTATTTATATCGTCCGTCGTAATGACGACGTCATTTCAACCCGATGTGTCCGGTCTGTGATTATTACACATACATTTTCCTATGTGTAACTCTAAAAAGAAAATTGTTAATGCATTAGCAATATAGTAGTCAGCC
The DNA here is from genome assembly GCA_935421215.2 of Melolontha melolontha. Classification (NCBI taxonomy): domain Eukaryota; kingdom Metazoa; phylum Arthropoda; class Insecta; order Coleoptera; family Scarabaeidae; genus Melolontha; species Melolontha melolontha. The sequence continues at coordinate 83,934,059 of OW285243.1, forward strand.
AGTCATACATTTATGTTTCGACGACATACCGAGCCGGTAATATACATCAGCGGCAGAATTAACCGCCCACTCTATGTTTTGTTGGAGATTTTCGTAAAGCTTCGACATTAATTGACATTACATGACACTTTGACAGTAAATAATTAAGTTTAACCGTCATTGTCTGTGTATTACTGTCATTCGTACGCTTATTAGTAATTTGGTTCAAATTTGACTTGCTTAGTGTTAGTGTATTTACGATTTCTTTTTTATTAAACTTAATTAGACTTGTTTAGTGTTGGTGTATATCTTTTCAAATCGTTTTAAGTTAAGTTAAAAAACTTTTTTAATTCGAAACAATGCCATTGAATGCAAATTCCGTAGTCAAGGCTGCGGTTCTATTCGATGAAGGTTACAGTCAACGTCGTATTGCTGGAATACTACTTGGTGCTGCTCGTGAGACAGTCAGAGATGCCATCAGGCGTTTTCGGGAGGCGGGTTCTTACACCAGAAGGCCTGGTCAGGGCCGCCATCGCTGCACTTCCGTGAGGGACGATCGTTTTGTTGTAAGCACGATTTTAAGAGATCGGTCTTGTACCGCCGTTGAAGCCCGTAATCGTCTTGCTGAGGTTAGAAATGTGGACGTGAGCAAGCGAACTGTAAGAAGAAGGTTGGCAGAAAATAATCTTTCAGTGAGACGCCCTTACCGAGCCCCACAGCTTCGCCAACATCATAAAAGAGCTAGACTCCGTTTTGCGTGGGAATACATTATGTGGAATATGATTCAGTGGAAGAATGTTTTATTCGCCGACGAGAGCAGAATTGCTTTAAGAAATCCCGATGGTCGCCAGCGTGCATACAGACGTCCAAACGAGCGGTTTGCTCCTTGTTCTCTTGTTAAAACTGTCTGTTACCAAGGAGGCTCAGTAATGGTATGGGGAGGGAAGTTCTTACGAGGCTCGTACGGACCTGTACAGACATGTACAAAAAGTTCTTCAAGATCATGTCATTCCGTTTGAGCCATTTATTGGAGATAACTTTGTTTTAATGCAAGACAACGCACGCTGTCACGTCGATCGAGTGGTTTTGCAATACCTTAATGAAGTTGGCATCAGAACTTTACCATTGCCAGCAAATAGTCCAGACATTAACCCAATAGAACACATCCGGAATAACCTGAAACGTCGGATTTGAGCACGAAGACCAGCTCCAACCACCATTAGAGAGCTGAAAACTGCTGCGTTGTAAGAATGGGAAAACATCCCACAAGCTGACATTCAAAACGTCATAGATACACTTCTATGCAGGCTCTTTGATGTGATTAGGACACGGGGAGTAATACTCATTATTGAGGTCAAGTTCGTTGACAACAATACTTTTTTCCATAAATTTCATGCATTGCTAATCTTGTTTAAAATGTTCGAAATTTTCAAAAAGCGTTTTTTCTGTAATTTTTTAAGAGTAAACAAAGAATTTCAATTAATTGGTGTTTGACAATCCTTTTTCAAGATGTACTTCGATATTAAAAACTTTAAAAAATCAGAATTACAAAAATCTCCGAATTAATGACAAAACATAGGGTGGGCCGTTAATTCTGCTGCTGATGTATTTAATTTCTTTTTTATTACACGAATTAGGTTGGGTGAAAGCCTAGCATCCAGCTCCTCTAGTAGTGTTTTAGTATGGGGTTGGCCTTTCGTTAGCCTCCAATTTATTTTTATGTTCTCTTTCTAGCCATAACCAGATCTCTCTTTCAACGGAATCCTTGACGATTACACATCTGATCCTATGAGGTTCCTCTTGGCCAGTTGATCATTTTCATTACCTTTAAGCTCCTTATGTCCTGGTACCCATATCAGTGACATAGTATTGTATTGTGCCAATCTATAGCGGACCTGTTTACAATGTTTCACCAGTTTAGACCTGGTAGATGGATTCATAATAGTCGCCTGACTATCAGTCATTATGTTGATTTCTTTTGTTCGCGCAACTTCAGGAATTTCCTCGGCGTAGGTTGCGATTGCAAACGATTCAGACTGGGAAATCGTCGTATATTTCAGCAAACTTAATGAAATCGTCCTTATAGTGCACATTCCACATATACTTGCGCCTGTGTTCGATTGGATTGTGATCCATTCGTGAACGAGGTGACGGCATTCTAATCGCTTGAGCGACCTTTTGCCTGTTTTCTGTCGATATAGATATGTTCAGCTTAGATGTAAGCATAATCTCAGGTCCCATACTGTCTGACAGCTATTGTAATATCGGCACTTCCAGTATAGTTCCCGTAGTATCTGCACGCCCTCCTACAACCTTATTAGGTCACCATAAGCCATTGGCCATCAGCCTTAGGATCGCAGTCTCGGCTTTCACAAATAGTTCCAGTCGAGGGAGACTGTTCATAGCTCCCGTGATTCTCAACAGAGCCTGTCACTGGAAAGTCGAAAGGAGCCACACCGCAGATGACAGCTTCGTCCTCCTTCACTAAATAACTGCCCCATAAGTAATCGTTGGTCTAACTACTACTGTGTACAACTATTGTACCACAATTGGTTTAAATCCTCAGGTCTTGCCAACAGCTCTTCTACATCCACAAAGGAATTGCGTCGCCCTGTCTGTCACTTTGACTAGGTGTCTGGCCCAAATCCAGTTTAGTATCATGTATTATGTCTAGATACTTCATTTCACTGGTTAGTTCTAATTCTTGTCCAAACAGTCTTATGCTGCCCAGATCATTTAGTTTTCTCTTGTTGGGAAAAGCTACTAACTTTGTTTTTTGTGGATTGGCAGTCAATCATTCCTCAAGGCACTATCTTTCTACAATTCGCCGAGCATTTCGCACTATGCTTACCACTGTCCCCGGAAATTTCCTCTGGGGCATTTTTATGGTTTTTGTTGCTGGAAGTATGGTTGAATACATACCATTTTCAATTTTGGCAGAATTGGTAATTTGTTAACCAACGAATATCTTTTGCTATGTCAACAATGTCTCTTTGGTACCTTTGCAGCATGTTATATGAAAATTCTTCAAGTAAAGGCTTTGTTTATATAGATGCTTTAGGGGCTCTATGCCAAAATTTTACTTAAATTCCTTGGTAGAGGTGTATCAAACAAAATTGACAAATTGTCTAACTTTCATCACAGATCTGTTGTAAAGAGCATTACATAGTTGAAAGACATGGTCCAATTCCAATAGTTTTCGACATGAAATAGCTTACAATGATTTGAAATTGATGCAATTCATTCGGACTATTAGTTACAATCGTCGATCTGAATATGCGCTTCTTTAGTTACGCGATTTCGATTGCAAAAGGCAATAGTAATGAATGGGAACATGTCATTGAAAGCTGTACATGTTAAAATACAAATAGTTCAATTTCTTTTTCATTTTTTGTATTTTTCTTACTTATTTACTAATTGGCATTTCAATACAAAATTTAATATTTTGGACATTTCTTGGCAAAACATTTTAGTAATTGACTTAGATTAAACATTGAGAATAAAACTTTTGGCTAGATTTCTTGGCTGTTATGCCATTACCAAAGAGATATCTTTAAATCTAACGTAATGGTTGTAAGTGTAAGACTTATATACCTAACGCTCTTATGGGTGGGTGGGTGGTTAATTGATATTTACAATTTACAATAATGTCTATGAAGGGAGTATTCGAGAAATCTACCTGTGTATTAGTAACTAACAAATTATGTTTCTGTGCTTTTTTGATTTCTAAAATTTCTAACAGATCTAATGTTTTACATTTTGCTACATTATGTATTAAGTTACAGCTATTAATATCCGGCAAGTGGTTATGTTCTATACAATGTTCAGAGAAACCTGTTTTTTGACACTACATATATTGAATAGATTTTGTGTACCTCGCAATATGTTTTTTAATACTTCGACCGCTTTGCCCTATGTAAGTATGTATATAGCTTCACATTATTTACATTTATTGTATATACGCCTGACCTATCTAATTTATCTATTTTATCATTGTTGTTTAACATTGTACCTAATTTTGTTTTATTAACCCATATTATTTTATCGTCTAATTTTCTTAATATTTTATTTAATTTATATGAGATGAGAGGAATATATGTAATCGAATGCTAAATAGTTTTGTCTATTTTTTTATTTCTGGGTATAAACTTTTTTGTGTTTAACATTTTATCAATTATTTTGAGATTATATCCATTATTTTCTGCAATCATTTTAATAGTGTTTATTTCTTCTTCAAAGTCTTCAGTATTTAACCCTACGTTAGTCGCGTGGGTGACAGGAGTCAACCACACTTACATTTATGTTGGCTGCACTTGTTTGGTGCGCCGTTGACACATTTCTCTCAGAGTACCTTTCTATTATTAATCGACAAGTAACTCTAAGAGGTTAGTTATGTTTGATTTATCGTGGGGTGTGTTTCGTTGCGACATAAATCTTACTGGTTGATATCCGTCACCCCGCGCGCCCAAATACGTCATTATTAATTTTAAAGGTATATTATTATAGTTTTTATTTTTCTTTGTGTTTTTACATTATTTAATTTTTTTTCGGAAAACAGAAAATAATTTAAAATGTCCCAAGAGAAAAAACGGAAAATTGAACATAGCAGAGATCCAAACAAATGGATGGAATGGTATAATTCACTCAACAGCGACGAAAGTAACGATGAAAACGAGGACGAAAGCGACCATGACGAGGAAGATAATGTCGAAGAAAACACGTATGACTCAAATTCCGAACAAGAATTCGATGACTCAGAAATTGAGGAAGAACCTACAGATCCTGAGGATGAACTTTATTTTCTAGCTAAAAACAAAACAACAAAATGGATGAAGCATCCCCGACAGCCATCGAATGTTTGGACAAGAGCCTGTAATATAGTTATGCATTTACCTGGGCCTAAAAATAAGGCGATGGAAACACGAAATGAAATAGATATCTTTGACTTATTTTTTGACGACGTTATTCTTGGAATTATAACAACTTGTACAAATACTTTCATAGACAAAATTCGTGACAATTTTGCTCGGGAACGAGATGCCAGATACACAGACACTGTTGAGCTAAAAGCTTTTATTGGTTTACTCCTTTTAATTGGCTCCATTCGGTGTTCCAGAAAAAATCTTAGAGACCTGTGGAACAACTCACAGGGAAATGGACTTGAGCGATTTAGATTTTTGCTGCGTTGTATCAGATTCGATAATATAAATGATAGAGATGAAAGAAGAATGATTGATAAATTAGCTCCATTTAGGGAAGTAATAACAATATTTACCAACAATTGTCAAAAATATTTGACTCCTGGCGATTTTCTCACGGTTGATGAACAGTTACTGGCATTCAGAGGCAGGTGTTCGTTTCGCCAGTACATCCCTAACAAACCGGCCAGGTATGGCTTGAAGGTTTTTGCACTAGTTGATAGCAAAACAGCCTATACCGTGAATCTGGAACCGTATGTTGGAACACAGCCTGATGGGCCCTACCACAAGCAATTCAGCAGAAGATATTGTTTTGCGCTTAATAGAACCGGTAAAAAATTCTAATAGAAACATCACAGGTGACAACTGGTTTACTAGTTTATCCTTAGTAAATCAGCTGCAGAAGAAAAAATTAACGTATGTGGGAACAATACGCAAAAATAGAACAGAAATACCAATAGAGTTGTTACCAAATAAAGAAAGAAAGCCACAGACATCCATATTTGGTTTCCAAACTAACTGCACAATAGTGTCGTATTTTACTAAGCCATCGAAAGTGGTGTTGTTATTATCCAGCATGCATTTTGATGATACAATAGATACTTCGTCCGCTGAAAAACAAAAGCCGGAGATGGTAACCTTTTATAATATGACGAAGGTGGGAGTGGATCTCGTGGATCAGCTTTGTGAAAAAAAATACCGCTCGCAACACTAGAAGATGGCCGATAGTGCTTTTTTACGACATTTTGAACATAGCCGCAATAAATTCATTATGTATTTATCATTTTCATTCTGCAGCTACAGCTAAAAGGATCAGAAGAGTTGATTTCATACAGAAACTTAGCTGGGAGCTTATAAAATCCCAAATTGCACGCCGTTCTACAATTGAGGCTATCCCAAGAGAAATTCGTAGACGCGCAAGGCTACTGATAAATGCTCCAGAACCTGAACTCCAGGAGACACCTAGGGCATCATCATGTGGAAGATGTTATGAATGTGGAAGAACACGTGACCGAACAACACGGAGATGGGGTGTAATGTGCCATAAGTGGGCTTGTATTGACCATCTAAAAGATATTTGTGTTCCATGCTTAAAAAACTGATTTTTCTATATGTTTTCATTTTTACGTAAGTTTCTAATTAAAAAATGTTTTATTTGTAAGCTTTATAATTAAATAATGATTCAGCAGACCTAGCTATGCAATTATTGTTCTAACATATTTGGATAAGTAACGAGTGATCATTAAAATTTTCGCTCAAGTAAGCCATGTACACAAAAAGTACGTCCTAACTTAAGTTATTAGAGGAGATCTGTCATTATAATTTCAAACGTCATGATTGTTAAAAAATAATTTGAAATGCTGACTTTTATATTAAATATATTTATAATTTTTATACAAAGTAATAGAATATTATAAAAAATGTGTAAAATGATGACCATTCTCTACCAAGCATAATCGCACTCTATTTCGTAGAGCATTGAAAACATTGATCAGTATTTGCGGTGAGTTATTGATGTGTTCACATTTTTCTATGATTTTATGTCTTAACTCTTGTAGATTATTAATTGGTGTTTCATAAATAATATTCTTTATATATGGCCACAAAAAAAAATCCATGACTGTTAAATCACACGATCGTGGTGGATATGGAATCGCTGTATTTCTACTTATTATCCTATCGCCATAAAATTGTTGCAAAAACTGAATATTTTAAAGTGTAACGTGAGATGTAGCCCCATCCGGTTGAAAATATCCGACCTGGAGTTCATCATTAGTCAATTGATTAGTAAAAACACTGAGAATTTCGTTACGATATTTCTCCGATGTTATCGTGCCCTCAAAGAATATTGATACTATTAATCGGTGACGACTCATACCTACCCATATGCCTATTTTTTCTGGATGTAGAGGAACTTCTCTGTAGAAATGAGGATTTTCACTGGACCACAAACGCATATTTTGCGAATTAACATAACCTTTCAAATAAAACCAAGCTTCATCGGTGAAAAAAGTATGATTTAAAATATTGTCTGTCATTGTTTGAATAAACCATTGGCAAAATTGTGTTCTTTTTTCATAATCCGTAGGTAATAGATTTTGTACAGAAGTTAATTTATATGGATACAAGTCCTTTTTTAAAATTTTTTGACATGTTCCATACGAAAGTCCTACTTGTTGCGAAACTCTGCGAATAGATGTTTGAGGAGATTCGTTAATTTGTCTGACATTTTCAATTACGCCACGACTTCTCTTGAGAGGAGGACCGCTTCCTTTTTTCCTTAAAATACTGCCTGTTTGACGAAAAAGATTTACACAATGCATTAGCGTATCACGGAAAGTTTTATAGCTAGGAACAGTATTTGGATATCTCTTTTCAAACTCCGCAAGGCAATTTTCTATTGAATGCTGCCAAATACCATCAATTTTTTGAGATGTCAGGAAGTAACATTCTACCATAAACGCTTTATGCATATCATTAAAGGCCATTACTTTTTCTTTTGATGCAACTTTAAAATATATATTTGACACTGACAGATGTTTGAAATAACATCTTAATGACTAAAGCTACGACATAATTTTTATATACACGGTCAGCTACGAGTGAAAATTTTAATGATCGCTCGTTATATTTTTTAAAATTGCAGCATTTTAAAAGTGGGCGACACTTGTCCCCCACGCGCCTAACCACGATATTTTAAGCTACGCGCGTTACGCAGGGTTAATGGTATGTGTGTTGCTTTATATAGGTAAATGTGGAATGTTGACATTTTTATTTTAAGTGATTGTTTTGCTTTCGCATGTTGTACATAATTTGTTAGTTACTAATACACAGGTAGATTTCTCGAATAGCCCCTTCATAGACACTATTGTAAATTATATTAACCACCCATCCATCTATAAGCGCGTTAGGTATATAAATCTTAAGGCCGCTTTACAGTTTGAAATTTTTGTTGCATGCAATTTTTCTTGCAGTAATTTTTATTGCACGCATGCGCAATACAAACATTTTTTAGGGATTTTATCATAGCAACACATGATCAAAATTACTGCCTTTTTAAAAATATAACCTACATTTGGAGGTTGTGATTTTCGAATGATTTTAGATCGTTGATATGCAAAAATTGTTGCGTTAAATTTTTATTATCTTTTTTCTATTTAACCAGGGTTTAACCACCATCTTCGTTTCCAAATGTTTGCGTTTTCTGCTAATAATGCTGAAAACGCAATAATTTGTAGGATTCTAGCAGTTTTAATTTTAATTTTACGTTGATTTTTATCCCTAACAGTCGCTTTCTGCTTTCATAGGATGTACAGATTATGTATGTTATTTTGTTTGTGATAAATGTGTGTTGGTCATCCTAATTGACAAAAATAATTTCACGGACTTGCACGTAAAGTGTAATGTGCAAGAAAAATTGCATGCCACGAAAATTGCAAACTGTAACGCGGCCTTTACACTTACAACCATTAAGTTAGATTTAAAAATACTTCTTTGATAATGGCATAATAGCCGAAACATATGTTAGTTATTCTAATAAAATTAGTGAAATATGACCAAGGGTTTTATTCTCAATTTTTAATCTAAATCAGTTAATTTTTTTTTTTTTTAAAGGTATATAACCCCTTACCAGAATTATTAGTCGTATCCTAAATACGTATTTCGACAACTAAGTTGTCATCATCAGTAGGTTAAAAACTACTAATTAAAAGTCGCACATGGGGCACAGTAAAGTAAGAAAAACGCTTCCGCACAACTACTATACACTGCAACCCTGTAAAGACTAAATTTAACATGCCAATCTCAAAACTACGAGACAAACACTTGCCTCTTAAGGAAAAGGTTTAAACATGTGTTAAATTGTCGAAACAAAGGAACGGCAGAAATTCATCTCTAAAGGAGGCGTCAACTAAAAACGATTTTTAAAAACTACGATGACCTACTATTAAACTTAAATGAAACACCTTATATTTTTACAAAACACTAGTATATTTAACTATATGTATATTTCATGTGCATTGCACACATCAGTAGTTATTATTTAAACGTATTATTTCGAGTACATGTATAGTAACAATTGTTACTATATTTAAACGTATTATTTCGAGTACATGTATAGTAACAATTGTTACTATACATGTACTCGAAATAATACGTTTAAATAATAACTACTGATGTGTGCAATGCACATGAAATATACATATAGTTAAATATACTAGTGTTTTGTAAAAATATAAGGTGTTTCATTTAAGTTTAATAGTAGGTCATCGTAGTTTTTAAAAATCGTTTTTAGTTGACGCCTCCTTTAGAGATGAATTTCTGCCGTTCCTTTGTTTCGACAATTTAACACATGTTTAAACCTTTTCCTTAAGAGGCAAGTGTTTGTCTCGTAGTTTTGAGATTGGCATGTTAAATTTAGTCTTTACAGGGTTGCAGTGTATAGTAGTTGTGCGGAAGCGTTTTTCTTACTTTACTGTGCCCCATGTGCGACTTTTAATTAGTAGTTTTTACCTACTGATGATGACAACTTAGTTGTCGAAATACGTATTGAGGATACGACTAATAATTGTGGTAAGGGGTTATATACCTTTTTTAAATTTTTATTTAACCACAGTCTCCATTGAAAGAATTTTCTAAATCAGTTACTAAATAAAATGTTTCACCAAGAAATGTCTGCAACATTAATTAATGATATTCAATTAGCCAGCGAAAGCAAATTAGCAGCAATTTAATATTTTAATCTTGTTATTGTGTTTTTCCACGATTCCCTCGTTTTCGGTCAATTAAAAAAAAAAAGGTATAAAAACGCAAACAGGTGTTCCCTTAATGTTTTTGGACAATGTACTAACAACGAATGTTTTAAAATATATTTTTTTGCCATCAGTACGAACTGAATTTACCGATAGAGGTAAAGGCAGGCACAATTGGAAAAATATGGTTGCAAATACCCTGGAATACGTTATGGTCTCAACCAGTGGTTATTAATATAGAAGACATACATGTGGTCGCCTCGCCAATTGTCACACAGGACAAATTCGATGCTGAGAAGAATAAGAGACTATTGAGAGCCGTAAAACGCAAAGCCCTGTCAGACATCACTTCTAAAACCGAAATAATAGGGGGACCGAATTCCTTTTCGGAGTATTTAATAACGAATATAGTCAATAACATGCAGCTGAACGTGTGTAATATCCACATACGTTATGAGGATTCCGTCAGTGATAAAACTTCTACGGCTTGTGGAATATGTATTGGTAGCATCACTGCAGAGATAACAAACAGGTAGAAGTATTCAAAATAAAATAATAAATAATAAAAATACTAAAATATTTTTTGTTTTAATAAATTAAGTTATGTATTTGAGATATTATTAAATTTCTTAAAAAATATTCGGATTTAAACTTTCATTTAACGTGCTTTCAAATACTTTCCTCATTAGAGACGGTCATGTTCATTCAAAATTATACGTTTGTGATAGATTACGTGCACTGTCACCAACCATTATTAAAACCGTTGCCGTCTCTAATGAGGACAGTTTTTGAAGGCATGTCATTTGACGACAAACTAACGTGTGTTCATTTGAAAAGTCAATCTAGGTTGCTTTGAAATTTTGATAGAATAAGACGCATATATATTAGTATCTATGTGTTTGTTGTTCCGTAAACGTAAATCCAAATGACATTTGATAATGTCAATCACAAATATCAGTTAGTGCATAAACTAATCGTGCGTCGATTCTGGTTTAAATAAATTGCTTCTCAGTTTTAAAATGGCTTTCACTTTAGAACATAAATTTTTTTTAGTCCAGGCTTATTTTCGAAGTGGTAATAAAATTGATGGTTTATGGGTTTATTCAGTTCAAGATTGCATGATAGAATTTCAAGTTGAGTTTCCACATTTTGTAATAGATTATACACAATTTAAGAATACTTTGGATAGAACTTTAGAACTTTTTTCTGAAACTGGTAGTCTCTTAAGAAAATCAGGCAGCGGAGCAGTTAAGAAACGTACACCTCAAGTTGTCAATCGTGTTGAAGAAATAGTGGAAAATGAACCACAAACATCTGTTCGACATTTGAGTCAACAAATAAACCTTTCTGTTGGTACAACTCACAAGTTATTAAAAAAAGATATGCAACTTTATCCATACCGTGTCACAGCAGTACAAGAATTATTAGAAATTGATTACCCACGTAGACTACAGTTTTGTAATTGGTTTGTAAATATGAACAATAATGGAGAACTTTCGCAAAGAGTCATCTTTACTGATGAAGCATGGTTTTATAAAACGGGATACCTAAATTCGCAAAATACAAGAATTTGGAGTAGTGAAAATCTACATGTAATTAATCAAGAATCGCTACATCCAGAGAAAATTGGTGTTTGGGCAGCGATAAGCCAAAGGCGAATCATTGGACCAATATTTTTTCAGGGAACGTTAACTGCTCAAAGGTACCGTACGGAAATTTTACAACCATTTGTCAATCAGTTGCATGATGATGAACTTCAAAATGCATATTTCCAACAAGACGGAGCACCTTGTCACTGTACTGCAGAATCTTTGGATTAATTAAGAGAATTTTTTGATGAGCGTATAATTAGTCGAAATACTGAAATTGCCTGGCCTGCACGTTCATGCGATTTAACACCTTGCGACTTCTTTTTGTGGCCTTATCTAAAAAATAACATATTTCGAACACCTATATTGAATTTGAAAGATATGCTACAGAGAATCGAGCATAAATGCATGGAAATTAATAACAATCCAGTAATGTTGCAGAATATCATCAGAAATTTTGAACGGAGGATTTTAAAGTGCATTGATCTTGAAAGACAACATTTTCAATATTTGTTATAGTTTTCACTAAATACTTATTATTTATTATTTATTTGTATGTATGAAACTGTCAACGTACTGTCGTGAGCAAAAAAATCGGGACAGTGTCAAAATCGTAATGTCAATTTCCCTTATTTTTTAGCATTGTAATTTTGACATTTGATTAATTTTCAAACTGTACGTCAGATTATCTATCATAGTGGCTAATTAAAAATTGAAAATACCGCATTTTTCGAAAACCGATAAAGTCAGACCTGTTACTAGTTTGGAAAATCATTACGGACTGTATCGGATCGGTTCAATTTAATATTGGTAAAAGTTCAGCCGCAAGAATATATAAAAAATGGAGGGAAGAGGATAATTTCAATCGGAAAATAGGTCCCGAACGTAACAAAATTTCAAACCCGCAGGAAGACGAAACAATAGTTACTGAGATTAGTTAGTCACAACCCTTTCAAAACATTAAAGGAAGCTATAAGAACAATACAATTTCCTGTCTCATTTTGTAACACAATGGTTACAAGAGAATGAAATTTAAACTTGATATTTCCCGCCCTACAGTCTTTATCTAAATCTCAATGTATGGGGCTTAATGAGATATAGCTGTTACCCAGGAAGAATTTTGGGAGATTGTTCAAAATGCTTGGCATCAAATTCCTATAAATGTTGTCCAAAATATCGTCGCTTCAATGTCTACAAGATTAGATGAAGTTATAAATAATAACGGTGGAATGACGAAATACTAATTATTTTAATTATATTCTTTCTCTATCGTTTTTAGTAGTTTTTATTAGTATATATTGTAAAAATGTTTAATAAATGTCAATGAAACATACATTTTTGACAATTCTTGACTTACTATTATGAGTAAAGATAGCCACTTAAGTAGTCACCATTTAAACCCACGCAAAAACAGTGTCCCGTTTTTTTTGCTCACGACAGTAGGTTAAGTAGTAAATTTTAATTTACGACATACTTCAAAATGTTCTCAGTAAATCACATGCTACTAGATTGACTTTTCAAATGAACACTTGTTATATTCACTACCTGTCAAAAACATGCACCCTAGATACCTGCTTTACCTGCCTATTCTAACGGCTACTTAAAGTAAGTCGTGCGGCATATCGTTTTAAAGTACTTTTCATGACTAATCTTTTAATTAAAATAATCCTTTATGAATCAGGTAGATGTATCATCGACGTCTAAAAAGCTAACTTAAATTTTTAAAAATTACATAGTGTGTAATGGATTTTATATCAAAGGATGTGGAAAGGTTATGTAGATTGACCGTAATATAATAAAAATGATATAACGGGTGTTCAGAAACATTCGAAGTCAAGTGGGCTCTGAACAAAAAATCGTATATCTTTACTTAAGTATCTGATTTGTAATAATTATTAAATGTCAACTGTTGTCTGTCAAGAATCAATCTATCTCAGACATGACTTCATATTTTCAAGGACTACTTTGACTTCGAATGTTTCTGAACACCCGTTATTTAGAAAGAAATTAATTGAATCGATTATTGATTTTTTTTTATTTTCTAGAAATAACAATATGATATGCGATTTATCTTTATCTTTAATACACTAAAATTGTAAGTACAGTTTTAATATTTGGCCATTCCACCATTGAAGTCAATCACACTTTGTAAACAGCTCGACATTGACAGCACCAGTCTCGAGTAAATTCTGGTGTGATATTTTGCTATGCTTCCGAAATGCGTTGTTGTAGGTCAAACTCATTTCTCGGTCTAAAATCGGCTGTGTGTATAACTTTCGTTAATTTTTCCCAAATATTTTCGATAGGGTTTAAGTTTGGACTTTTTGAGGACCAAGGTAAAACGTTCACACGATGTAAATTTAGATAGTCTCCGACTATTCGTGGTCGATGAATTGGACAGTTATCTTGAAATTATAGAGATGCGTTATTACTAAAAAAAGATTGCTGTTACTATGGTAGCATAGCTTCATCTAAAATTCTCTTATAAACTTCACAACATAATCTTTCCTCTAAAATAACGCAAACACCTGGGCTTCTATCACTAATCTATGCCCAAACGTTCACAGAAAAACGACCACTTCGACTGATAGCGGTCACATATTTTGGATCGTAACCAATATGATCATTATGAAAGGACTGGAATGTTTTCTCGTCAGAGAAAACAGTATTATCCCAAATACCATGCTGATTAACATGTTGTTGCGTAAATGCCAGTCTTCTATGCTTATTTTGCTATTATACTATGCTTTCATATATATCGGCGCGATCGGGATCCTCATAATCCTAACAGCCGCGGAGGTGGTGTCTTGGTCGCAGGAGGTGGTGTCTTGGTCGCCGTTCGGTCGCGTTTTTCGTCATGTTTTGTGACGGTTCCGGACAGTGGTACTGAGAAGATATATGTGTCGATGTCGGCTGGGAGTAAGCGCTTTATAATAGGAGCTGTTTATATTCTGCCGCTGTCGGGTTCGGCTCGGTATTTGGACTTTATTGGCAGCGTTGACTTTCTAATTGATCGCCATCCTAATGCTACTCTCTGTATCTGCCACATTTAAGATGGTCACTTATTGAGAATGAACCCATAGGAATGCCTTTCAGTGACTGTGAAGCTATTTTTAATGATAATTTAGTTTTTAATGGTTTGCGTTAATGTAACTTTGTAACAAACGCTAATAGTGTGATCTTAGATTTAGTATTACTTAATTCCGAACCTGTTAAAGTTTTTCAAGAATCTTATTGTCTGGTGGACCCTGATTATCATTATCCATGTTTGAGTTTCGGTCTGAAATATGATTATATTGCGGAAATGACTATGGATAGGTCTTGGAAATACAATTTCAGGAAGGCTTCCTATGACCAGATAAATGATTTCCTTTTTTCTGTCGATTGGTCTATTTTACTATCCGATGATTTGTAATATGGTCTCTTCTATTTGTATCAAACTTTACATTTCGCTATCGACAAATTTGTACCAAAATATCTAGTACATTCCGATAATTATCCTAAATGGTTTTCGTCATCAACAAAGAAATTAATAAAGAAAAAAAAAAGAAATTCTATAACAAATTTAGAAAAGGCAAGGACAATAATAACTATCTCAAATACAAGGAACTAAGATTATATGTTAAGCAATCTATCGACAAGGACTATAAAAAGTTTGTTTTCTTCTCGCAGCAATCGACGCCTGCAGATGTTCGCGCTTTCTGGAACTTCTTTGATTCGCGAAGGAAAAAATCAATTCTACCCCAACGTCTCAGTTATAATGGGATTGAATCCGACAAACTTGAAGAAGTGTGTGATATGTTTGCAGATTTTTTTGGAACAGTATATGTTAGCCATAATGATACGGCCACTATTTTTTCTAAACTGTCTCATTTCACAAATCCATTTACTCTTAATAATGTAATCATTGACAGCGACATTGTGTTTCCTAAACTTTCCTCTCTGAAAGGTCGTTTAAGTCCTGGACCGGATGGTATTCCGGAATATTTCCTCAAAATCTGCGGTTGTACATTATCTCTTCCATTATCAATTACTTACCAGCCCTCTATGAAATTAGGATGTTTTCCCGATCAATGGAAATTTCCTCACATTCTTCCAGTTTTCAAGTCTGGTGACAAATCAATTATTAATAATTACCGTCCAATATCGTTACTACCAAATATTTCAAAAGTTTTTGAGCATATTGTATCTAGTTCTATGACACCTTCCGTGAAGTAATTCACGTTAATGTCGTTAATATCACGTTAATTAATAAACATGATTTCTTGTCTGGCCGTAGCACCCAAACGAACTTATTGCGGTTTTACTGCTATATTAATGACGTACTGGAGCGAGGATCTCAAGTTGATACCGTATATGTGGATTTTTCTAAGGCTTTTGATCGTGTTGATCACAAGCTGTTTCTCCACAAACTTGGTCTTTTTGGTATTGGTGGCAGCTTGATTTTGTGGATTACCTCTTACCTATCTCATAGGTCTCAAATAGTTAGGTTGCCATCGAAAACATCCAGGCCTATATTGGTTATTTCCGGTGTTCCTCAGGGCAGCCACTTAGCACCAATTCTCTTTCCTCTTTTTATAAATGATTTATATAAATACTTCACTTCTTCCAACTTCTTGGCCTACGCAGATGATTTGAAAATATTTAAATGTGTTGACTCTTGCAATGGCGGTAGAGCGCTTCAGGATGATATTGATTTGCTAGCGGCATAGTGTATAAGCAACAATATGTCTCTTAATCTTGATAAATGCCATATTATCACTTTTTCAAAGAAAAAAAATATTTATGTCTTTAATTACATGTTGCAAGGTACTGCCCTGAAAAGAGTTGACCACGTTATCGACTTGGTGTTGTTTTTTATGGTTATTTATTATTTACTTTACTAGATCATATTATAAATAAATCCTTGCAGTTATGCGGCTTCATTAATCGTGTATATGCAGTGACTTCACGAACATCATCTATATTACACAAATTTATAACGCCCTTGTCAGGTCTATACTTGAGTATTGTTGTGTGGTATGGTCTCCTTATCATGGGGTTCATATAGATCGGATTGAGCGAATTCAGCGTAAAATGGATAACTTTATACTCTTCAAATTGAAAATTGATAAAACTTATATAATAACGCGGAGAGATTACAACTACTGAGTATTGAATCGCTGGACAATAGAGAGCGTAAAGCATTTATTAAGCTTGGATATCAGCTGTTACACAATAACATAGACTGCCTTTCTTTCTCTGTTGCTTTTCCATGTTCCACTGTTTCGTGCTCGCTCAGGTGACACGTTTCATATTCGTTTCCATCGAACTGAATATGGTAAGCATAACCCCATGAACCGAGTTTTATTAGAACTGAATCTTTTGTCTGGAGTCGACTTGCATAATATTTCAAACCACGCCCTTCTGCATTTCCTAAAAAATTTGCGGTTTCCTTGATTTTTTCTTTATTTATAACATTTATAATTATAATTTACAAACATGTGCACTAGGGTGGAGCGATTTTTTTTTTATTTAGCAATAGCTTTGGAATACCTGTAAAAAGTTGCTCTATTATCTCTCAAATATATACAGAAAATTTCATTTCGCACATGATATATTTAGAGGTGCCCCCGACAGGCGCGGCTCGTGATGACGTATTTGGGTGTGCAAGTACAATGATGTGAGTGCTTCGTGTATTCTTGTGTACTAACTGTAACGTTTTCTCAGTGAACACCGAAAACACACGAGGCACTCGCATCATTGTACTTGCACTCCCAAATACGTCATCACGAGCCGCGCCTGGCCCCCGACATTATTAAGTTTGGCAAAATTCATGAATTTAGTCGAAAAATCAAAAATATTTAATGAACGCTAAATTACACACTGACTGTTGCGCAGTTAGTATAAGATAGAAAAATATAATCCGAAGCGAGCGTATTAAGACGCGTGGGTGTTGAAGCACGTGGAGACGATTTCGCAACTCTCCTAAAACGTTATTCGAACGCTATAGTCAACTCGCGTGAGTACTATTTCACTTGTGATACCCTTTGAATTTTACGTCTGAGATCAAGAAATAAGACTCATGTAAGTAGTATTTTCAATTTCCTATTTAGGTTTCAGATATTATTGTAATACTTTAGTACATATTATATATCTTTATTACAGTAAAATGTCTCAAGTCAAAACACGACAAATGATGACCTGTGCTGTGTTCGGATTACCAGAGAAGTTACCAGTATCTCAATTACCAACTTATAATGACGTTATGAAAAATTACCTATTCATTAAAAATGAATTAAAGCCCAATAAAACAGTAAAAGAGCCAACCGTTCATGACATATCCGAAATATTGTCTCAAGAAGTTTTAGAAATTTGGCAAAAAGCTTCGCTGCCAACTGTTAGTGTTAAGAGAATTCTACAACTTATTCGTTCCTACCATGACAAATATAGAATCTTAATGAAACCTTATAAAAGTCGTCAAACAAACAAAAATTACGAAGAAAAGATCAATAGATTTATAACTGAGTCCCACAGATTATTTGATGTTTGCAGTTGCAAATGTAAACTTTTCTCAAATTGTAATTGTTTAAAAGGCAGTCGTGTTCCCAAGGAAGAAATAAATTTTTTACTCGATCAAAGAACAACAAGAAAAATGGTCATAGGCAGTGTAGATGTGGTTGAAACTATAAGAAAAAAGAAGAAAGGAAACAAAAAAGTTTATCGCGTAACAGAGAGATAACTGATTTTGAGAAACCGTGTTGTTCGCGTTCTTTACCTGAAGACTTGGCAATCGAAAGCGACAGTTCAAGCGATAGCGTAGCTTCTAGTCCTTACCTTGAAGCACCAAAAAAAAACAGTTGATCCGCCACCAAAAAAAAAGGAGATTAAATTTACCATCATTAGCTCTTGCCTGCGATCGTACTGGAGTTTCTTACAGAGCCGCTGCCATTATAGCTTCTTCTGTGTTAAAAGATGTTGGCATTATTTCACCAAAGGATCCAAGTGGTGTTATTGATCGTTCAAAATTGCGCCGTGAAAGAACTAAAGTCAGAACAGCTTTACAGGATGCAGATCGCAAGAAAACCCTACGCGGTATGTATTTTGATGGGAAAAAGGATAAAAGGCGATTAGTATTCGGAAAAAAAATAAATTTTACAGAAAAAGGGTACTAGAAGACCATTATGTGATTTTATCAGACCCAGGAAGCGACTATTTCGGGCACATCACATGTGAGTTGGGAACTCCTAAATGTATTAAAGATACTATATTAACTCACTTGAAATCCAAATCGGTGAAACTCAGTGAAATAGTTGTTGTTGGTTGCGATGGAACAGTAGTAAACACAGGTTTTAAAGCTGGTATTATTCGTTTGATGGAAGAAGAACTGAATAAACCATTACAGTGGTTTATCTGCCAGTTGCATTCCAATGAATTATCACTGCGACATCTGTTGTTACATTTGGACGGAAAAACTACAGGGCCTAAATGCTTTTCAGGTGCCATTGGATATCAGTTACAAAAATGTGAAACAATGCTAATAGTCGAATTCAACGCCATTCCTACAATATTACCTCAAATTTACAGGGGTGATTTGAGTACCGACCAAAAATATCTGTACGATATTATGATCGCTATCAACATTGGCGTTTTTTCTTCAGATTTAGCTAACATTGAACCTGGATCTCTCAACCACTCTAGATGGCTTACAACAGCAAATCGAATTCTAAGATTATATGCTACTAAACCCGACTCCGAAGAAAAATTGGCGATATTAGCCACGTACGTGATGAGAGTTTATGGTCCGATGTGGTTTAGAATAAAATGTAATCCCTCTTGTATAAACGGAGCTAAGCATCAGTGGCAAACAATTAGTCTGAGTCGCTATTTGAAGGCCGATATGAAGAAGGTCATTGACAAGGTAATCCAACGAAATGGATTTTTTGTTCACCCAGAAAATGTTCTTATTTCTATGCTTGGAGATGAAAGGGAAATCACACGAGATCTAGCATATCGACGCATTTTAAAAGCAAGAAGTGAGAAAGCTTCAGGACTTCGAACGTTTAAACTGCCTTCATTTAATTTCGATGCTGAAGATTATACCGACATTATAACGTGGCGAGACTGAGATAACTGAGCCACCTCTAACTTTAAATTTATCTAATGACAACTTGAAAGCCATTGTCAAAGACGGTCTCGGCACATGTCAAAAAATTAAAGATTTTCCATGCCATACTCAAGCCGTTGAGCGCTGCATCAAAGTGGTGACAGAAGCTTCAAGTGCAGTTTGTGGAAAAAATAAACGAGACGGTTTCATCAGGGCAAGGCTACTATCACGTCAATAAATGCCTACTTTTGATACAAAAAAACAATTTAATATATAATTATTGTATTTCTGAATAATTATCTAGTTCACCATTATTTCTTGTATCTCGCTTCTTTAAATCTGTATAAAAAATATAAGATATTGAAGTAACAAATAAAATATATAGTTTGATCACAATATGAAAAATAGGTAATTTTTTTAAATTTTCAATTGTGTTGGGGCACCTCAAAACATCATTACAAATAGGTAATATTTCGTACGTTTAATTTACTCATTTACAAATGCAACTTTATATCGCTATACCATTTTAAAAAACAAAAATTTTTTTTTTATTCACACATTAGCGCTCCACCCTAATGTGCACGTTTTATTTTGTATTATGCATTGTACTATTTGGAATTTTTTTCTTGTAATGTACAATAAATAAATAAATAAATTATCTTGCGTCAAAAATATCTTATTCGCGCTACAGCAGAATTTTAATTCCGTTTCGACAATTCGCTTCCGAACAGTTCTGAACCCTTACAACAGCTTTATTAGAGCAAAAGAAGGAACACATTTTCTTAAAAGCATCAGTTTTAGGAAAATCTGTTCCTTCTTTTGCTCTAATAGAGCTATTGTAAGGGTTCTCTCTAATAAAATTTCGTCATCTTGCTCCCGTGATGATATTTTTCGGCGTCCTGAACCGTCTTTTCGAACAAGGATTCCATTTTGTAAACATTTTTTGGCTCGTAATACTGTACTTTTATTTATTAATGTTTAGTTCGTCCGCAACTTATCTAATTATCCATCCATCCTGCGTCGCGTTAACAGAACAAACTTCTTAAGCGGATTCAAATTTGACATTTTAAAGTGTCTCAGTTCCGTTTTTCATGTTCGCGATTCATAATATGAGATGGATCTGCACGTATCTACACAAGTACGCAAGTATGCCGACTTCAATACTTGCCTTTTCTAATTCTGATTGTTCCTTTCATAACTTACAGCTTTAAGTTTGTTTATTTTTTACATTTTTTCATTTTTTTTGTTTAATTTTGTTAAGCAACATTTTAAGGACAATTTGATCTTCTTTCCTTTTTTTATATATGTCGCGGACCTTTGACATTTATCATGAATGAATTATTTATTTTTCTCGTAACGCAATGACTAGTTAGAAATCTCTCCAAGAGCAACAATAATTGGTTACTTAGAACGTGAGGCAATTTTTAGATTGAGGGTAATATAAATCAAATACATTTAGCGCCCGAAATATTGAGTTTTCGCTAGCTTCATACTAAGTGCAATAATAAATTAGGCGCCCAACGTGGAGCTTTCACTAACGTCATAAATAGCTTAACAGTGTAGAAGCGATGAACACTATACGAAGTTAAGATTAACAACTTTCTCACCTTTGACATCTCGAACAAAGTTACAAAATTTAAAATAGATATATACCGCCTAATTCTGAGTAAACGCAACGATCCGAATGTATGAATATTTCTCCCGCTTCGAATACAATTCCCCTGAATGCTGTAGGCGCGTCAACATCGATGTCATACATATAGAAAGCGCCAATTAAGTTGGCGCGAGGAGGGGGTTTAGCAACAGACTGTTTTGTGATTGGCTTAACATCGATGTCATACATATAGCAAGCGCCAATTAAGTTGGCGCAAGGAGGGGGTTTAGCAACAGACTGTTTTGTGATTGGCTTAACGCGTTCAGGGGATTTTTATTCGGAGCGGGAGAAATATTCGTACATTCAGGCTGTTGCGTTTGCTCAGAATCAGGCGGTATATAGATATAGGGGATTCTGGATGGAATGGTTTAAAAGAGATTCGTTGCATTTCTTTGCGGTCATGTGAGACCACGATGGAAAAAGAACGATGACCGACATCGTTCTTTTTCCATGGATTTAATCAGGAACTGAAACCGAACCCGAACCTGAACCCAAACGGGTTCAGGTTCGCTGTTTATAAAGACTTTGAACCCGCACCCGTTGAACCCAAAAATTCAGCAAGGTTCGGGTTCAAAAATATAAAAAAATAGAGAAATATTTAATAGAAGAATAATAAAAAACATTACATTTCTGGCATGCAAAAAAAAATTAAAAACAAAATCAAAATAAAATAACGACTACTTGTAGCGAACAAGTAACCAGTAACCTTCACACAAACTAGACTAAAATGGGAAATCCCCTTTTTCTGTTTGAGCTATGTACAAACATAATATTTGTGTTAAACAAATCAGTAGGCAAACATTTTCTTGTAACCAATGCAAATAGTAGCGACGCAAACCGTGTATTAGTATATTTTAACTTTCTTAAAGTAAACGTGGGTTGTTAAAATCAACTCTTAATTGTTTTTAGTAAAGTGAGTGCTTACATTCAAATTTAAAAATTTATATAAATTTTTTGATTTTTCTAACCCAGAGATGTCTACGAAATTTACGAAAAATTTATTTGTTTATGATGCCTGAAAAGATGTATCTATATGCTCAGAATGCAAATATGAAATGAAAGGTAAACATTCGGCAAATCTTCAAGAAAACTCAAAATGAATCGTCAACATCTAAATTGAGTCAGATCACCAATAAGAGCGCAAGAGCGGAGGAAAATACCCTTGAACAGTATTTAAATATTATCAAGATAAAAACCTGCAAACAAAGTTTCATTGATTCATGCGTAAAATTAGTAACCATTAATGGCCGTCCTTTCACAATCTTCGAAGATTCTGGCATGAAAGAAATAATCGATCCGATTATGAATGCACTAAAAGTATCAGTAAATAGTCATAATATAAGTGATCTTGTTATCAACAAAGCAACGGAAATAAAAAACAAAATTAAATTGGAAATATCAAAAAAAATTATTTCGATTAAAATTGATTCTGCTTCTCGTCTTGGTAGATGTATGGTAGGGATAAATATTAAATATATTTTTGACCGAAAAATAAAACTACGAACTTTGGACATGCATGAGGCTCAAAATCGTCAGACAGGAGCCTACATAAAAAATCTTATCATCAGCGTTCTTGATTGTTACGACATAAAACTGCAGCAAGTATATTCAATTACATCAGATAACGGAAAAAATATGATCAAAGCTGCTGAATTATTAAAAGACGAGTATGAAAACTTTGACATGGAAGATGAATTTGATGCAGCTGAAGCAAATGCGCTTTCTTATATTGAACTGGAAGGAGCAGAAACATTAGCACATTCACACCCAAATATTATTCATTTCAGATGTGTTGCTCATTGTTTACAGTTGGCAGTGCTCGACACAATATCTAGTCCTCCTTTTAAGAAAATTCTTGATCAATGCAGAGCCATTTGAAAAAAATTGCGAACACCAAATATTTCTTCTTTAGCTAAGAAGCTAAACTTGAAAAAAGCCGTACTAGACTGTCAAACTAGATGGAATTCCAGTTATGACATGGTTCAAGCCTTATTGGAATACAGAAGTTTTTGTTCGGAATTGCTGGATGCTGAATTAACTATGACTGATAGTACTTGGAATATTTGTGAAGAATTCGTAGAAGCTTTTGCACCTGTTAAAAAAATAACGCTGAAACTACAAGAAGAACAGATGAATTTAGGCGATTTTTATAAAATCTGGCTTACTTTTAAATTGGAGCTAACAAAAGATGGCAAAACAAAATCATTTTCAAAAGAATTATATTTAAATATTATAAAAAGAGAAAACAACTTTATTAACAATCCACTTTTGATTGCAGCAGTATATCTAGATAGCAGATTTAAGGTCATTCTAAGTTCCGAAGATGTTGAAACAAAAAAAACATATTTTGAAAACAATAAAAATTTTGAAAAATTTACAAATGCAAAGAGAAAAAGAGAATTTTGTGAGAGAATCAATATCTTTTTCTTCAGAAGATGATGTAGATATGCTCGAACAAGTTCTAAAAAAGGAGGAAAGGTTTTATAAATCAAATTCTTCAAATGTAAATGTCACCGCTTCGATTGATAATTTAGTTAAAAATGAATTTGATATATATGAAAAATATCCAAGACTGGGAAAAGAAAAAAACATTTTACTATTTTGGGAGCAACATAAAACGGAAACGCCATTATTGTATCAAGCGGCTCAGATTATATTCGCAGTACCTGCTACGCAAGTAAGCGTCGAGAGGGCCTTTTCAGCCTTGAAATTCATTTTATCCCCACAAAGAACAAATTTAAAAGAAGAAAACTTGAAAAATATATTAATTGTAAAATTAAACGAAAATTTCTTTGAAAAATACATTTTCTACTAATAAAACACATGTAGTTTTTTTTAAACTTTGAACCCGAACCCTGAACCTAACCCGAACCTGAACTTTTTATTTTGATTAACCCGAACCCGAACCTGAACCCATTTTTTTCATGGTTTCAGTCTCTAGATTTAATATGACCAAAACATATCAGTTGCTTTTTTTCTAAACTTCTTTAGAAGGTAATGGATTCACTTTTCGTTACGTATTATAACTAGAGAACGGACATTCTTACCACATGACTAAGTTCTTCGAATACAATAGCCGTTGTCCATTGTTAACGCTGCGAAAATCAGGTGGCCGAGAAAGTCAAACACAAATACTTCATTGTATTACGGCGGGATGTACTCAGCGAAGTTTTATAAACAATTCGAATTGCCGATTGCGTTTAATGGATATTTATACTCCGAATACAATAGCTTTGTTGTCATTGTAATCGCAGCGGACCAGATGGCCGGGAAAGACTAACAAATACTTCATTGAATTACGCCGAGTCATGTGGTAAGAATGTCCGTTCTCTAATTATAACTTGATTTAAAAAGGCGCTTTTTGATGGCATTATAGCAGAAAAGTATATGCGAACACACAGTTCGGCTTACTTTATTTTGTCAAAGAATATTCCAAGCGTATAGGTAAGAGTTTCTTTAGATGGCGAAATGCAGAAGATTTGTTAATATTTAGTTTGTCGGTGACCTTTCTAGTTGTAACCTTTAGGTTTATTTTCGATTAAGGTACTTAAAATGTCGTCTAAAATCTCAATTTCTGAATCTACCAAAATACTTTTTAGCTGTTCAAAGAGCAGGAGAATCCTTCAAATAAAAATTCTAAATCTTATTATTATGGTTTCAACTCTTACTCCGTTTTGAAACTCGTGTAAAAATACATGGCGAAAATGTATCTTTCGATTCTTTTGAATAACTTGTTTTGCAGTCTAAACAGATTGAATTAATTCGTAGACGTCTTACCTTAAAATGAATCATGATACTATTAACTTTTCGCATGTTTACAATATGAACGTAAGTAATCAACAACATCATTACGCGGCCTTATTTTTACCAACTGTCAATCTCAGGCACGAATTTTTGCAATCATGCCATGTAATGGACACACTACAAGATTGCATAAAATTGTGCTGTTAAAACAATGACGCTAGTTAATTTTGTTGATTTCGTGTATTTGCCGCTCCGGGCTAGTTGTAGTGCCCTAACAAAAATGAAAAGTACTGTAACGATGATGCATCAAAGATCCAGGGCGTGTAATAAGCTGAAAGATATATTAAACAAAAAAAAAACACATCGATATTGTCCTTAAAGTTTTATTTGATAATTTCACAAAACAAATGAAAGTTTTGAAATAGATTCAAATTAGTGAATGGGAAAATATACCGCGTGTCCCAATTTCGATGCTCACCATTGGTATCTCGGTTATTAGAAGATATAGAACAACGGTTAAATGGTGAATGTTTTGCAGAATTCAATACTCGGGGCAAATCCCATTTCAAATTAGACCTAACTTTTTAATTTTTTAAAATATTTTGAAAAATCAAAAATTTGCCGATTTCGTTATTCCTCATTAACTCGATAACGCTTAGTCTGACCTCTTTTAAAGTTTTACATTGTTCAGACACTTTTTTAATACAAATTATTTGATACAAACAGAAACCCCCGATTGTCATTTGTTTTTAAGTTATTACCACTATCTTTTGTTTTTCATATGGCGGCCATATTTGATTTTGGGTTTGTTAGGTAGTCCTCAAAATGAGCTTTTCAACGATGTATAACATGCCTGAACAATTTTTATTTATAAGGAAAATATTAATAAAAACGTAAATTAATCTTTAATATGAAATTAGTAGGCTGAAAAATTAAACACCAATGTCAAATGAAAGTGAAAAGATATTCTAAGTAATACTGTAAACAAACGAAACGATAAAAAAATTATAGAAATAAAAAGTAAAGATACAGAACTTAAAGTTCACATTCACTTAAAGAAATTGTTCAATATGACGACCATTCTGTTCCACACAATTTTGACACCTTGTTCGAGTAGAGTTACAAACTCTACGTAGCGTGTTTCCGTTTACTGATCGTAGCACATCTAGTACTCTTTGTTCTAAAATTTCCCGAGTTTCTGGCGGTTCAAAATCAAATACTTCGTTTTTAGTGGTACCCCATAAATAATAGTCAAGCGGGGTAAGGTCGGGTGATCTCGCAGGCCATTGCACGGGTCCATTATTTGAAATCACTCTCTCATTAAAGTTTTCTCTCAAAAAATGTTGCACGTTACGAGTGTTATGGGCCGGGCAACCATCTTGCTGGAACCAGATGTTTTGCATGTTCTCGGGATTAATAATTTGCCTCAAAGCAGGTATTATCTCGTTTGTTAGTAGCTCCAAATATCTGTTACCAGTTAAATTATAATCAAAGATGAAAGGACCTATTAAATGATTATCTAAAACGAAAAAAAGGGTTTAAAAAACAAAAAAAAAGTAAACAAAATGTCATACCAATTAAACCGCACCAGACATTAAAACCAAATCGAACTTGAAATCTTCTTTGATTTACCAAATGTGGATTTTCAGTAGACCAATGATGATAGTTATTCCTATTGAACACTCCACAATTGGTAAATCGTGTTTCATCTGTCCATAGTATTTTCCTAGGAAAATTAGCGTCATATTCACATTTTTGAAGGTACCACCTGCTAAACTGTAATCGTCGGTGATTGTCATTATCACTTAAACCTTGTACAATTGTTGGTTTGTAAGGGTGATACTTGTTTTTCGTCAAGGTTCTGTGAACAGTAGATTTTGAAATCCCTGTTTCTCGTGTCACACGACGAACTGATGTGCTGAGATTGTTCCTAACGTTCTGCAAAATATTATTTCGACGTGTATCAGCATCATTAACTTCATAGTTAGCTCGTTTTTGTTCGAAGCTTCCAAAGTTTTTTAATTTGCTAACTAGTCTTCTAAAAATTGTCCTGTGTGGCTGTTGTCTTTCTGGAAAACGCTCTGGATAACTCGTGCACGCATTTTCAGTGTTTCTATTTGCTTTGAAATACACTTCCAACATATCAACTTTTTCTTCGTTTGAATATGTATGTGCCATTATCAATACTTATAAATCTTAATACTTGACAATAATTACTTATCACTAGAGCTGAGGATGTTTGCGGTATAACCATGGTTATATCATGTAACCATAGTAAATTACATGATATAACCATGGTTATACCGCAAACATCCTCAGCTTTACTTATCACTAACTACAAGTAGTTTTAATTAACTTATCTCTGCAGCACTAATTGTACTTTGACAGGTTATCGTTTTGTTTCATTGTCAGAATACATTTGTCATTGACGTTTGACGGAACATAATGTCTTTGCTAGTGATACACGCTCAGAGGTTAGAATTATCTGACATTTGATGTAAAACCAAATACAAATCTCCCCACTACTTTTTATCCTGCGCGAACTTACCCCTCCTCGCGCCAACTTAATTGGCGTTTGCTATACTTAGAATATCTTTTCACTTTCATTTGACATTGGTGTTTAATTTTTCAGCCTACTAATTTCATATTAAAGATTAATTTACGTTTTTATTAATATTTTCCTTATAAATAAAAATTTTTCAGGCATGTTATACATCGTTGAAAAGCACATTCTGAGGACTACCTAACAAACCCAAAATCCAATATGGCCGCCATATGAAAAACAAAAGATAGTGGTAATAACTTAAAAACAAATGACAATCGGGGGTTTCTGTTTGTATCAAATAATTTGTTTTAAAAAAGTATCTGAACAATGTAAAACTTTAAAAGAGGTCAGACTAAGCGTTATCGAGTTATTGAGGAATAACGAAATCGGCAAATTTTTGATTTTTCAAAATATTTGAAAAAATTAAAAAGTTAGGTCTAATTTGAAATGAGATTTGCCCCGAGTATTGAATTCTGCATAACATTTCCCATTTAACCGTTGTTCTCTATCTTCTAATAACCGAGATACCAATGGTGAGCATCGAAATTGGGACACACGTATGTACACAGGTAAGAAATAATTAATAATCGACCGGTTGAAAGAAATTAAAGAATTTGTAAATGCAATTCAAATAATATATAGCCATCGAACGTTACAATATACTTGCTTTGAACGCGGTTAGGTGTTGTGGACGTGGCATATGTAAAAGAAAAACGCTGGACAGTGTGGTTTATTTATTACATAAGGTCGACTTCTTCGATCGACACGTAGGTGTTTTCTTTACGATGGTTGGAACGTAAGAGACCTTTCTGTGAAGAAGCGTTAGTTGTTATGAGCGAGTTAGGGAAAACCAATCGCGTTACAAATACGTGATGCAAAAAAAATAAAATCTAATTGAAAAGCGTTGTAACAACAATAAAATTAATATCATTAAAATACTTTTTGTAAAAAATACTTTAAAATGATACGTCACACGACATGGTTTCAAGTAACTGTTACTATTTCTGTTAGGGGGTTTAGCATGGGTAAGAATTTTAGAAGCTTTGGATAGGGCCAGAGATATTCGCAAAAATTATGACAAGAGCGAACTCTATGTCTTTTTCGATACTTTTTGTGCACGGCATCGTACTGTAAGTAGCAATGGTGTTAGGCAATAAAACTTATTATTTTTGTTATTTAAGCAAGTGGAAGGCTACAAAAAATATAAGACCTTCGGAGACATGTTATTATCTCGTAAAAGTCGAAGCCTTTTCCGTGTATTGGAATCCTCGATACGAAATGTCAGATTGGAATCTGCCTTCTCAATATTATACTTGGAGGAACGCGATGTCCAACAGTCTGCAGAATTTTTCGATAAATGGACAAGATTTCGAGTTTCGTATGTGTTAATTTTCATATATGACTGGCTTAAAATTATAAGGTTCTATGTTAAGAATGGGATATTGAAAAATAAATGTTCACTTACCGAATTTAATAATTATAGGAAAATGCACGAAGCAATCCACTTTCGTCATTAACCTAAAACAGTGACATCTGTATTGTCAGTCTCATAACAACGAAATTAATAGTCTTATATATTACTAAATTTATAAATTTATTAAACTGGAATATATTATATGTATATAATAGTAATTGTAGGATTATTTCGATGAATAATAATAATTAATTCTTTGATTGTTTCGACCTTTGCTTGATGTAAATCCATATCACAAATACATAAAACACATATAAGATATTTTAGATTTACACTTTATTAATAAAATAATGACAGCTGTTTCGCTAACACAGTAGCTTCTTCAAATTCAACTTAAGACTAAAGATACATACAATATACAGCGTTAAATCAGGTAGTTGACCCAAGTTAAAATTCTAGGAACTATTACATTTATATTTGGCTTTTTGAAAATTATACCATGTCCTACTTGTGTGAGGTTTAAGTTTAATTATATAACATAAGCAACTAAGAAACAATATTTCAATGGGTGAACAGATTTAGTAGTGGGGATGAATTCAAGTCTAATTTATCGTTTAGTAACATTTCTGAGTTTTTGAGTTTACTAATTTCTAAAGACTGTAAACAATTTAGTTTTCTACCTTTATCTTCTACATGTATGATATCGAATTGTAAATTAAATTCGTGTTCGTTCTCTATTAAATGATTAGAGTAGGTTGAGTCAGTTTTCTTATTGATATAAGAATTATAGTGGTCTTGGATTCGTTTTTTAAACGTTCTACCTGTCTGTCCAATATATGTTTTGGTACATGATCCGCATGATAACTTGTAGACTCCTGATTTATTGTCTTTGGTAGTTTTTTCTGGATCTCACTTTAAAACGTGTAAACAATAGGGTCCATTTTTATATTTACCACAAAGTGGCTCATACAGATACTACGATACATAATAAATCTAACCACCCGGTCCAACACAAGGTAGCGGCTTTTCACAGCATGACACATAGACTTATTAACATCCCGATGTCCAATGAAGACTATAATAAAGAATATAATATTATAAAACAAATCGCTCACAACAATGGATATGACCCAAATCTAATAGATAAATTAATTTTTAAAAAAACTGTCAATAAATTATTAAGGGAGGTGTACCCGATCATTAAAGTGGAGCCAGACAAGCGTTTAAATCATTTACTTACATAGGTCAACAGCAACTTAAATGATCAAAATTCCTTAAAAAAGAACACATTAATATTGCTTATAAAACTAGTAATAATCTAGCCAAATATATTAAAAATAATAAAGAAAAAACTACCAAAGACAATAAATCAGGATTTAAAAAAGGTATATAACCCCTTACCACAATTATTAGTCGTATCCTAAATACGTATTTCGACAACTAAGTTGTCATCATCAGTAGGTAAAAACTACTAATTAAAAGTCGCACATGGGGCACAGTTAAACAAGAGAAACGCTTCCGCACAACTATTATACACTGCAACCCTGTATAGACTAAATTTAACAAGTCAATCTAAAACTACGAGACAAACGCGTACCTACTTTTGGAAAAGGTCTAAACATATGTTAAATTGTCGGACAAAGGAACGGCAGACATCCTCTCTAAGGGGGGCGGCACTTCGATTTTTTTTGTCCGACAATTTAACATATGTTTAGACCTTTTCCAAAAGTAGGTACGCGTTTGTCTCGTAGTTTTAGATTGACTTGTTAAATTTAGTCTATACAGGGTTGCAGTGTATAATAGTTGTGCGGAAGCGTTTTTCTTGTTTAACTGTGCCCCATGTGCGACTTTTAATTAGTAGTTTTTACCTACTGATGATGACAACTTAGTTGTCGAAATACGTATTTAGGATACGACTAATAATTGTGGTAAGGGGTTATATACCTTTTTTAAATTTTTATTTAACCACAGTCTCCATTGAAAGAATTTAATAAATCAGGAGTCTACAAGTTATCATGCGGATCATGTACCAAAACATATATTGGACAGACAGGTAGAACGTTTAAAAAACGAATTCAAGACCACTATCATTCTTATATCAATAAGAAAACTGACTCAACCTACTCTAACCATTTAATAGAGAACGAACACGAATTTAATTTACAATTCGATATCATACATGTAGAAAATAAAGGTAGAAAACTAAATTGTTTAGAGTCGTTAGAAATTAATAAACTCAAAAACTCAGAAATGTTACTAAACGATAAATTAGACTTGAATTCATCCCCACTGTTAAATCTGTTCACCCATTGAAATATTGTTTCTTAGTTGCTTATGTTATATAATTAAACTTAAACCTCACACAAGTAGGACATGGTATAGTTTTCAAAAAGCCAAATATAAATGTAATAGTTCCTAGAATTTTAACTTAGGTCAACTACCTGATTTAACGCTGTATATTGTATGTATCTTTAGTCTTAAGTTGAAATTGAAGAAGCTACTGTGTTAGCGAAACAGCTGTCATTATTTTATTAATAAAGTGTAAATCTAAAACATCTTATGTGTGTTTTATGTATTTGTAATAATAATTAAAAAATATAATTTGGCCTCGTAACTGCTGAATCATTTGACGGTATTTGGTTGTTGTCGAAAGGGGATTGCTTCGTGCGTTTTCCTATAGTAATCTGGCTTGTACGATTCTGGGATTCCAAACCGGGAATCTCAGAAGCAATCTTGTGATTAGAAGTTTTATAATAATTACATTCTCATTAAGTATGGCGGTTGCCTTACTTAATGAAGTGATTTTTATCGAAGTTTATTGATTAGGCAAAATATTAAAACATATACCAAAATAACGTTATGTTACAAAATAAGATTATAATTCGACACTCGACACTCAGGGGAACATTCCAGGAGCGGAATGAATAATGTAATTCGAAATTCGGCACGATAACAACAGTAATATAATACGTGACAAGAAAGGGTAGGGGATATTTGTAAATTCAATAAAAAAAAACATTACAAATCAGAAAAATATTTTTTTTTAATCTTTAGACAAAGTTTTGGAAAATTAAGTGCCAAAAATTATGTTGTGCAAATGTCGACCCTCGCGCTGGTGGCACTCTAACCGAACACTGAAATTAGCTACCACGTATCTACGAAACTGTGGCGATTTCAGTGCGGATATTGTGCCGCCTCAATTGCAGTAGAGTTTGTGGTTTGTTCGCATACACTTTCTCTTTAAGGTATCCCCTTAAGAAATAATCATTTCAGTTAAAGTTCGCTTCGTCAGTAAACAGAATGTTTTCGACAAGATAGTCGGTAACATTCAGGTATTGAACAAATTGAATTTTGTCGGCTGTAAGTTGTAAATCTTGCTTCAGAATCTTGTGCAACCACGATAATTTAATGTTAAGTTCGTGACTGCTGGATTTTCAGATTTGTAATACACGGATTTTCACGCACTGAAACTCTCACTTCTTCAATCGTCTGTTAGCTTCGAACAGAGCGCGGGTGACATTGATTGACAATTTTTACAGTCGAACTGGTATTTTCAAACATTCGAATCCATTTTCTGATGGTATCGTCCTTCGGAGGATTCCGTATGTTAAATTCTGCATGATATAAACGTTGAGCTGTGACTGTCGAATCACCATTGCGATAATAGGTGCGTACGCAAAAAGCGTGATGATCTTCTGGGTGCATTTCCATGGCTACTATATCTCCAAAGAGTAGTACAGCAAGCTATTCTTACTGCGCCCCACTAACCCCTACCCTTTCTGGACACACAGAATACGTAATGTTGTAATGCGAATTTGTCCAACGCGCGATGCAGCTGGCTTTCTCCTATTTGCCGTCAATATCTATGTTTACAAGTCACAATATGTTTGTATAAAAGTAGTTGCATCTATTGCGTTGAAAGTATTTTAATTAAATCGTAACCGCCGCTTATAGCAGGCCGATCTATTGTTTAGTTTTATTTGTTGTTTATGTTATTTACTTGAGTTCTATTGTGTAAATATGTCCCGTCCACATCCGTCACGAGATACTGCTGAAAGGTGGATAAGAGACTTGTCTGCGCTCTGAATTCGATGGTATTCAACTCCGATGCAAAATTTGCAATGTAATACTGTCATGGCGGGTAAAATATGGGTCGGATTCACATGAAGTACATATTGCTGGCATTTTAACTGCTTTATGAACGGCAGAAACCATTTAATTCGGATATACTTAAAATGCTACTAGCGTGTAACATTCTATGGAATACGGTAAATCATCCTGAGTTTACTCACTTTTTACTACTTCACTTTTGTGTCAAGGGGAAATATAGTTATGTGATTGCGGAATCCATCTTGAGAAAATTTTATATGTCCCCGATGTACACTTCAATTATCATAAATGATAAACATACGTAGATGTCAGTAGATGAAACCGCTGGCGTTAAAGTACGCAATATTGCAAACGTTTTGGTTGGGGTGATGGACAAAGACACCGCAATGTTTACACATCTACTTGCATCTAAGAGAATCGAAACAACTAATGCACGATATAAATAAAGAAAAGGTGTTATTTTTTGTAACAGATGGAGCTGCATATATGAAGGCAGCTGGTCGGTTCTTACAACAAACATACAGTAGTATGACACATATTACATGTTTCGAACATGTTATTCATCGAGTATCAGAGGAAGTTAGAAAATGCACGTAATTACCATTTTACGAAATCGCGCTTGGTTTAGCGAAAACTGCGGTGATCACGTTGAAACTTTCCACACTCACTCCGTAGGTACGTATCTCCCACTATTTGTAGGCGTGCGTCGGTACTATTTTGGGTTCTCGTGCTACAGCGTCACTCCGGCAACACCTGCATCGCACCATTTTTCTCTGTGTATCACTCTTATGTATACGTATCGTTCTACTTAAATTTTAGTTTATTTTGTCCTTTTAATGGAGTAATTTTCCGCTTAACAAATAAATATCTATTATTATATACCTTTGTGTTATCAAAATTAATTTTTAGCTACATCTTTCTATTTACATACATAGCACTATCATTTTAAGTAAGATAGTGGTTGCAATTGGATAAAAAAATTGTATGTTCAACATAAAACCTTGTAACTCATATAGTGCAAAAATTTTAACAGAGAACTGGACATTGCCACCATATCTAACATATCCCGTGTTGATACTATTGGTAATGTTTGTTTCGATTATAATTTATATCAAATCTGCTAATACTGCGGGTCGTTAATGTTTGTCTTTTAATGCTTAAACCATTGACTGGTTAAACTATTAAGTTGTTGTTTTCGCTGCCACCAGAAATCACAGACCTGATTGCAACGACCGCTATATAGCTAAATAAAATGAATCTTATTTTCTAGTAGCGATTTCTTCGTGGATCGGGCTGCAAGGAAGATAGCCAAATGAAACTCAATTAAAAACTCGTAACAAATTTTACTTAAATCTAAATGAAACAATTATATTTACAATGTGTTGGTTCTTACTTAATACATAAATTTGTATTCAGTTCCTATCAGAAAGGCGAGGGCTGTTGTTAATAAAATCCCAAATAAAAATTTAACGACTCACCGGACTTGCAGGTTTGTATCCTTTTCTTTTTTCTTTGAGGAGAACTCACTGGTTCACCTTGTTTTACACACGACGAAATTTATCAAATGATATGAACACCACAATAAAATAATAATTTAAGTTAAGATTCTACTTTTAATTCAACGTTAACGACGAAAATTATATGTATCCGAAGATATATATATATATATATATATATGAAAAATTTTGTGAAAAACTTATCTGCGCGGAATGTGCATATATCGATATTTCACTGTTTTTTACAGATCATCAGTGCACCTTACCGAAGACAGACATGATATTCACTTCTATACTACGTGTATATAAATGCAACAAATTATAGCGACATTCGCATGTAAAATGAGATTTAATAATTATTAATTCTCATACACATGAAGTTCATTAATATATATATATATATATATATATATATATATATATTTGTTTGGGAAGAAAACTTCCTCGAACAGCATTCTTGGCTGTTTTCGTAGTACCGACGAATATACTAACTTCTGACTGGCCCCCGTCCTCTTTTTATCATCACATAATAAAAAAACTTTTCAAAATTGTCGTTACAAAACCAAATACCATGATTTGTCCTTTGCATCTTCATTCATACGCCCAATGTAACTACCCTTTTCATGTTTTCAAACCCATATTTCTTATTACTGACTGTTTAGTATGTCATCTTTTAAAAGTTCATTTCGCAAATGTGTCAATTTATGATCCGTAACTAAACGATGGAATTTGGAATAGTTACGAACTCCCAAAGACAAAAAAAACGATCTACTAGAGTTGAAGAGTGTCTATAACATGTACTGCATGTCAACTCTTCAATGATGGATAAGTACGATGTACGTTCAAACAAAGGGATTTTACCGACCTATGTGTGTGGCCTTTACACATTAGGTCAATTCTCGAGACATTGAAGTAGTTATTTATTTACGGACACTCGACCCCTACATTGCTACTGTTTACACAATACACCATATGCGACGGTCGACTTCCGGACGATTCTAAATCCTTGCATTTTTGGGTGACAAGATTTCAATTTATTAGGTTTAGTATAAGTTCGACGTTAATTATTGATATCCAGTTTTTCACAATAAATTTATCGGCAATAGTTCATTGTTGTATATTGCGACTCTTTATTGGTCTGTCCACAAAAAAGGGCCTTGTGTTTTGTGTATCTTTACCTACCTCCCGCCAATAGCAACTACATATTTTAAAGTTATATTTACATAAATTTGAAAAAGGGGGAGTGGAATATTTCTTTCGCGCGATTCTATATCTAAACCAATTTTGAATTAAATTAAAAGAAAAACTTCCGTTTTATTACAGAACCTTATAATTTTAAGCCAACGATGTCTTTTTGACGTGTTTTGTTTTACAGTAGTCAAACCCATGACTGTTAAAATAAAAATGACAATAAATAGAAGCATTACTGGTAACATAAACAAAGTATTTAGTGATATCATCGTACAAGATTGCAACGTGCAAATCAGTAAGGAACAATTCAGATCAATATTTTGTATTTTGGATTCCTTAAAACGAATGTGGACAAGTTGGGATTTCCTTTCCATACGACCTAAACAGAAAGTGTTGGAGAATAGAAAGATTTGGTGGAGATACGCTTATCACGCTTGCGTTGAACAACGTGTAAGACCTTACACTTGGAGCAGAATACGTACTGTCAGGCGAAATTACAAATATTACACGGAGATATATAAAAGGATACTAATCAATCCTAACGATACGGAATTAAAAATGGATTTGCAGAAATATGAAGATCAATTGTCGATTGTTAATATCGTCATAGCCAGGCAACAAGCTCGATTAGCGGTAGGATTTGGTCGTTTCAGTGCTTGCAAATTTAGATTAATTAATGTTATTGATATTTTATATTTTTTTAAAGGTACACGAAAATAGTTTATGCGAAAAAAGTTTTTGGGATATCCTGCCATCACCTGAACGAACGTTACTTTGCGAAAAGATTGGATTTTCCCAAATCGCTGATCCTGAAAGACTTTGTATTGGTAAGTGTGTATTGTATATTTGGATAACACCTTGTTGTAACAATATATTCTTAACTTGGCTAATATTAGATTGACATTTATTTTGAATAAATACGAGAAAAAGCGTTTTTATCGCGATCGAAGTTTGTGTTGCCATATTGTTTCTCTGAAAAAAAGAATCAGTAATTTACTTCAATTTTTTGGAAGATGAATGGTGTGATGCCTTACTACTATAAAAATTCTTCGTTTAAAATGTGTTGGTGGCGCAAAAGATTACTTTCAGCATCTACCTTAAATTTTTTTATGCGTTGTCCGCGTGAGTTGTATGAAGCGATTCGTAAAGTAAGTTCCGTTTGGTTATTAAACACCAATACATTAAGAGGTTTGCTACACTTTACGCGACAAAATTCAAAATACCAATCAAGTAGTTATACGTAGGAGCGAGATGTTCTACTGGGCCACCCCTTTTGCTTTGAACCTACCTGTTGGTGAACGTCCCAAAGGAAATACTCTGCCGGCCAATTCAATCGATATTCGGAGTGCGTCGCGGGTCCAAGGTCGCGAGGTGGAATGTAGGCGCCACCGTATTTCCCCTGCAGAATACCCCCGTAACACGGAAGCGGGTGGGATGCTGGTAGTTTCAAAAGCAAACTAGTTTGACCCCAAACTACTTATTACTGATTCAATACACCTTTGCCTAACTCATACACTTGTGGGATAGGTATCAAATAAGCACATGACATCAACTATAACAAGTTTAATATAAACCCAAAAAAACAGTAGGCTCAAGAAAATTTAAAATATTGACAAAAATTATAAGTCGACGTAAGAGCAATTAAGCGTGAACAAAAGTTGGCGAAAGCACAAAATAATAGCGTCAACAATTATCACTAAGACAATAATAAAGATTTGAACTACTGAAGTTAATGAAATATATCTTTTGAACAATTAGCACTAAGGCCACAATAAAGATTTGAACTACTAAAATTAATGAAATATAACTACTAATAATTTATCCCTAAGACAATAATGAAGTTTTGGTAATTCCAAAATCTAGAATTAAATCTACCAAAATAAATGAAATTTAACTGATACGCCCCTGGCGCATAACAATTAATACAATAAACAGTATCAATTGCAAGTGTATCACCCTGTATTAACAGGTAAGAAATTAAAGTCAACAAAATATGAATTGCAATAAACCATCTCAAACGAAAGTATAACACCCTGTATTAACAGGTAAGAAATTAAAATAACCAAAATATGAATTAAATAAAATACGTATCTGAACAAGAGTTTCAGTAGAACGCAACTAAGTATACTTAATTCCGGGTTCTGTACAATAAGGTTATAATGCTCTTAATTAAATCAAAACAACAACGTATCCCAAAATGATACTTAACCAGTACGTAGGTCCGTCTGAAGGACCAATGCCTCGTACAGATTGACAATACAAATTTTAACTGATTGTTAATGATGCTAGACAACCAGTATAAATAATAATACAGACAATAGATCGTAACTTGGTGTGTAACCACCTATCTACTAAATACACATTGATTAATGCCTTGCACGGCTAATTAAGTTACAAGTAAATTAATGAATAAAACTGAACGAATAATCTAATCGCTGTGCTGTAAAGTATTGACTGTAAATTACTTTTGAATTCAAACAATAAATAGGCTCTTCACAATAAACGAGCTCTATATTAAATAAAATGTATAAATCTAACAGGATCTTACGATGCTATCATTTATGTAACGTTTAAATTGCATCGAAGGCACAAAATATTTAATTAACGGCTTTCTCAAGAGCCTTTCCTTAAATGAAGTGTTCACAAGAATACATAACCAAAAGAGGTTATGACTAGTATTTATATTTTAAACAACATCAAGAAAATACAATCTAACACCTACTTTAACTGTTCCTTGTTAACGTCTAAATTACAACCTTTATAGGAAATGTCCTCCAAAGGGATAAACAAAACTATTGAAAGCAGGCGCGGCTCGTGATGACGTAATTGGGAGTGCAAGTACAATGATGCGAGTGCCTCGTGTGTTTTCGGTGTTTACTAAGAAAACGTTACAGTTAGTACACGAGAATACACGAAGCACTCGCATCATTGTTCTTGCACTCCCAAATACGTCATCACGAGCAGCGCCTGATTGAAAGATTTCATTCAGTTTGCCGCCAAAATACTTCAGCCATTCATTTCGCTTTTAGATCGCCATCTTGATGACGTCGATGATCGTTCTAGAAGGATTTTTTTTAAGAACAACGCCTTAAATACAATCGCTATTGAATGGGAAATTTTCACACGGTTTTTCTCCAAAAAAAATTCTACTCCTAGGGAAACATCCGTGGATCGTTTAAAGAAAATGAGTCCTGTGGGACAACGTGTTCGCTTGACAAGCTTTTCCCGCGAAGTTTTAACTCCGTTTAAACCGCAGAAAAAGGGAAAATTTTCTAACAAGCATACGCTAAAATTTAAATATATCATACAGGATAAAAGCTAACTATTATACAATGTTCAAATTATTAAGATATTTTTTACCGCAAAGACAACGTTCTCGCACTTAAATAAAGCACAACCTGCCCAGACAATGATCACTGACCAAGTGCAGATCGACGTAAGTAATGGGACATACGCTAAAGATTTAGGGTGACATCTACAACGTTCTTAACGAATCTTTGGCAAGCACAACTGGTTGCCGAAACAAAGAGATCGAAAATCGGTTAAATTAATAGATGGAAGTTAAAATATTTGCGCGATGTCACAACCAAATTAATTTAATTAAGAAAATGTACGTGAAGGCAGATGAACCTATATTTTTTTTCCTCTTAAAACCGTAACAGGTTTTTATTAAAGCTACTACTTTCAGCTATTTTTCTATAATGAGAGCGAAATTGATTCAGGGCATTTGGCATATCTTACTTAGATACATTTTAGTTGCTAACTTCAAAGTTGTTGTTAATAAAGTTGGGTATTTTGTGGCATGTTGAGGGATATACATACACCAGAGCTGCTAAATGCCTTCAATCAATTTCGCTCTCATTGTACATAGTTCCTATTAAGATTGAAATATTCCGTAATAACTAAACCAGGGCATCTATTCACAAACATGCAATGTCCTACTTATTCATCAACATGACCTTCCTAGTTATGATCTTTCAGGCTAGTAACACACTCAGATGATATATAAACTAGAGCTAGGAAGTCTCCACAGTCACAGTCAGAGTGAGTACCAGTCTGGTGCATCATATTACCATGTATTATTTATTGTTGTTATTTTCGCTATTAAATTAAATGTTATTGTTTAATTGTTCCAATGCATATTATTTGTACCACTGTTAAACCTGATGCCTAAACGGAACTGCCTCGGCAACAATGTTACCTCCGGGATCAGGTGATATTACAATTTGTCATGCGATGAGCCAGCCTTCTTCATAGAACTCTGCCGCCTGTGCATTAAGCCATGCTGTGACAATGTCCTGCAGCTTCCTCGTTCCATAAAGTCTACAAGAAGGACGCTTTTCTTGCGCCAAAAGACAAAAAAAGTGACTTTTCTCGTAGAAAAAGTTTGAGGGCACTTTAAAGGTATTCTCGTAGGCGAGTTAGAGCGGCACCATTGCATTTACTGTCATTTCGTCTCAGCGTTGACACAGGCGATCCAAATCTCATCACTTGTTACGATATGCCTGAGGAAATCCTCACCTTTAACATCGTAACGTGTCAGAAAAGTTAGTGTCGATCCCATTCTCTTTGTTTTATGGTCTTCGACTCCGTTCTTCATCATGGACATTAGTTCG
Source organism: Melolontha melolontha (assembly GCA_935421215.2). Lineage (NCBI taxonomy): Eukaryota > Metazoa > Arthropoda > Insecta > Coleoptera > Scarabaeidae > Melolontha > Melolontha melolontha. Next base: position 83,974,432 of record OW285243.1, read on the forward strand.
TCCTTCTCGAAAGATACGGCGACATCTTCTAACCATACTGTCACTCATGACGTTTTCACCATAAACAAAAGAAAGTTCACGATGAATCTCAGCAGCCTTCACGTTCTTTTTGCACACGGAAATCGGATAGCAGAACGCAATTCACAGTGGGCGGGATTTTCAATTACAGCAGCCATTTTAAACTACCAAAATAGCACGAAGCAATCTACGAATGATTCGCTCACTAGCCCTGCCAGGCTCACACTGAACCAGAGTACACTGCAGTGCTGCGATCGTGTTTTTTTTTTGATCAATTTTTGTTGATCAATTTGAAAATGTCTAACTAAAGATTGTCCTAATTTTTCTTTGTATTCTCTGCCTTTACTTGGACATTGAATTCGTTCGTGTAAGGCAGCGATGCAGATACCGCGGCTCGCGGGTGGCATGCGGCCCACTGTCGATATTTATGCGGCCCGCCAACGAATTTTAAAAATTGTTCGAGAAACTGCAAAAGTAGGTAAAAATCCATTCAAATCAATATTTCTTAACTTTTTATTTTGTTATAACTTTTGTAATTGTTAGTAAGATATGTATCTTTAAGCACCTACTACCTTCTTGTTCGGGTTTACTACGTAGGACAGGTATGCTCCTAGTCGTTTCAAGCATATTGTTACGAGACTAGAAATCTGTCGAACCAACTAGATTACTCGAAGATTCTCGAAACACGTCGGTATTATTCCCGAACAATGTGGTAAGTTCTCGATGTTAGGTAACTCGTATAAATACAACGCATCGCCCGCTATCGGGGCAGTTAAGTTTTAACTACGGACAAGCGAACGTTATATTGTTTGAATTGTAATCTGTGAAGAATAAATATTTCGTCGTTCGAACTTGGCATCTACCTACGTAACAATATAATATCAATTTTGATATGGATAAACCAGGCCCCAGTAAAAAAGATAGTCGTAAGGTTGAAGATGAAAATCGACAGTTTCAAGATATTTGGACCGAAAAATACTTTTTTATTTCATCGCATAACAAAAGAGTCTGTTTAATATGCAAGAGTAGTGTTTCTGTTCCGAAGGAATATAATGTGAAAAGGCATTATGAAACCCAGCATCATCCTTTTACCAAATTAACCGGCGAAAATCGAACGCAAAAAATTTCCACTTTATAAAGGGAACTAATAGGCCAGCAAGCTATGTTTACAAAACCAATTCAAGATGCTGAAACACCTACTGAAGTTAGCTTTGAAATATCTCGAATAATAGCGAAAACTTGTCGGCCTTTTAAAGATGGTGAGTTTGTTAAGTAGTGTTTATAAGTAGTGTTTAGATGTCGCCGCAAAAAGAATGTGTCCGAAAGATGCAAAGAGGTTTGATAAAATTCAACTAAATCGGATGACTGTTCAAAGAAGACTTACCACATTAGCAGCTAATATAGAAGAGCAATTAGCTACGAAATCGAAAAGTTTTGAGTATTTTTCTATAGCACTCGATGAATCTACAGATGCTCACTCTTAATATTTTTACGAGGTGTATCGCTAAATTTTGAAGTGAGTGAAGAACTGATTGGTATGAGTTCTTTGACGAGTCAAACCAAGAGGAGTGACATGCTCAAAGCTCTTCTGGAAAAATGTTCTATAATGGATTTGGATTTAACGAAATTATCTGGAATTACGACTGATTATTACCTTCAATATTTGGAAGTAAATCTGGGATAATAACTATGTTAAAAGAGTATTTACAAACTAAAAACATAGATGCCAAGGAATTAATGCAGTTTCATTGCATTATACATCAAGAGGCCCTTTGTTCAAAATTATTGAGATTTGAAAATGTGATGAAAGTTGTAGTACCTACTGTAAACTTTATAAAATCACGAGGTCTCAATCACCGACAATTCACACAATTTCTCGAGGATATCCTGTTTTACACTGAAGTAAGGTGGGTAAGTCGTGGGTTGTCACTAGAGCGGTTTCTTAACTTGATTGAAGAAATCAAAATATTCGTGGCGAAAAAGAAAAAGGACGTCTCCGAATTCGACAACCCTGATTGGCCGTGTGACTTAGCGTTTCTTGTAGACATCACAAATCACTTGAATGTCTTAAATACGCGACTCCAAGGCAAAGATCAATTGATTTCGCAGTTATACTCTCATGTTTCGTCCTTTCAATGCAAATTGAGTCTTTTCAGGACACAAATCAATTCAGCCAATTACAGCCATTTTCCGAACTACAAAAAAATTATGGGGAAATTCAATAAAATTGATGTCAATTTCGCTTATGTTGAAAAAATTGATATTTTAATACAAGCTTTTCATGATCGTTTTCTAGACTTCAAAAAAGTTAAACCTCTATTAGACATTTTCAGCAATCCTTTCAATATTTCACCCGAAAATGCACCGGAATCAATACAGCTGGAATTGATAGACATGCAAAATGATGATAATTTACGAAACAAGTTTAATGAAGGTAATTTACTCAACTTTTACCGTTGCTTTGACAAAACCGCTTATAAAGAGTTGCGAATAAATGCATTGAAATGCGCAAGCTTATTTGGATCGACGTATATTTGTGAGCAAACGTTTTCAGTGATGAAACTTAACAAAACAAAAAATCGAAACCGTCTGGCAAATAAATCTGGAAGCAATTTTACGTGTGGCGACAAGTAATGTGGAGCCAAATATAAACAAAATTGTTAGGTCAATGCAATATCATGCATCAATATAATAAAACATGAAATATTACATTGTAATGATTAGATTACATTACGATTACATAATTACAACAAACATTTTTGAATGTTCTTTTATTTTTATCATTTGTAGTAATTCATACTATTTAAAAATAAAAATATTTGTGTTAATAAGTATTCTTTGTAGTGGCCCGTCCATGGCTTATAATTTTCCCGAGTGGCCCCTGTTCCCTATAAGTCTGTGCATCCCTGGTGTAAGGTTTAAGTCTGTATTAAGGTGGTTCAAAATAAAAAAATAAATGAGATGGATGGAATGCAGGACTCACCACTGGTTGATCACGCAGGACCTCTGCTGCAGGAACATTCAATACAAGTTCAAATGTACTTAATTTCGTGTGCGTGTGTGTACCGTCGAACTTCTGCCGATCTAATGTTCTGACATGTGGTTTCTCGATCTCCTTCCTTTTATTTTAAGCGTTTTTTTTTTTGTGGGAAGGAAGATTTTTAGGATATTCAGCAGTACTTATATTATTATTGCTAACAAATTAAATGAGCGCGTATTGAAACAAAAAAAATCCAAAAGAAAATTAAGTCGAACCTAAACCGAATTGTTTCAGGCGGCTTACCCGATCTCAAAGCTTCCAGTTTCCTCAAATATTTTTACTATGTTGCGAATTGTTCCCTCAGTAGGACGATAAGTTAACCGATCATAATCTTCCCGTAAACGCCGATATACAGTTCGTACAGAATTGTTATTACTGTAGAACAATTGAACAATTTTAACGTGTTGAAGGTGGTTAAGCAATCTATTTCGTAAATATATTGTTTCAAACTAACATTAGATGTGTTAAAAGCACGCCATTTATGACAACTGTTTAATTTACAGTGTAGCCAGTATAAGAAACTTGAATTGGATCACCAATTATAATACAGTTAGCTTGCTTCAATTAATTCATATTGTGTCTCTTCACAAAGGGAAGCTCTTGTGATAGGGTTTGAAAATTGAACTTTCTCTTTGTATAAAGTAGTAGAATACTATGTAGAGGCTTCTTCGTTCTCTTCCACAGTAGAAATACAGTTTTAGAATCGGAAATATCTTGTGTTTCATCGGACCGAGACAAGTCTACCTCACCACCTCCGCTTGGCTATTACATGCAAGGGCGGGTTGACTTATTCGCGTGATCGCCTGAGCAGACCGTGAAATTAAAAAAATACACATTACATTTTGACAACCGATGCCATGTCAATTTACTATTTGATAAATTTGTTATAAAGCGTGCTTCGTAGGCAATTTTTTAAATAAAGGCATGTCCTTTATCGAAATCTATGATGATATGTGAGATACACTGGCTGGGGGGTTATCGGGAAAATCGGGAAATGAATTTAAGCGTGACAGGAGCAGCTTAAACGATCATATCCGCAGTGGACGACTGAAAACGGCTACAGAAATGGTGGATAACGATTGAAAACGTTAGAAATAGAAGAGGCAGTGGGTATTTCATAGGAATGAGTGCTTTATATTTTCCATGAGAACTTGATATGAGAAATCTTTCGGTAAGATGGGAATCATATTTACTGACGATGGAACAAAGACGTGTTCGCTGCCAAATATTGATTTGTTACCTGTGACGAAACATGGGTTTATTAGTATACACCCGAATCTAAACAACAGTCGAAGATGTGGACCAAAGAAGACAGTTTTATCGGCGGGAAAAGTGATGGCATCGGTAGCTTAGAATGTAAAAAGAATATTGTTGATAGACTATCTTCAAAACGGCAAGACCATAAATGGCGAATATTATACAAATCTTCTAGATCGTTTGAAAATAGCTATCGTTGAAAAGCGTGCAGAAATTACTAAGAAGAAAGCGCTCCTTCACAATGATAATGCACCTGTGCATTCCAGTACGGTTACTGAAAAAAAAGCTGAATAATTAAGGTACGAATTAGTACTATACCCAAACATTTGCCAGACTTAGCACTATCTGACTGTAATCTATTCCCTAAATTAAAAGATTTTCTAGGAGGCAAAAAATTCTACACAAATGAAGTGCTAACTTCAACAGTGGACGATTATTTTCCAGGGTTAGAAGAAAATCACTTTCGAGACAGAATAAACAAGCTTGAACACATAAGGACCAAATGTATCGAAGATTATGTAGAAAAATAATGTTTATTTCAAATATTCCTTTGTTTCTATACGATCACGCGAATTAATCATAAGTTACGCAATCTAAATTTTATACTTAAACCTCTTTTCTTCCATTGGCGTAGAAATTTGAAATGCGCGATTATAAAAAAAAAACCCTAATTTCTACGTCCAATGGAATGATGTTATTCAAAATTTTGATACGGTTTTTTTTTGTCTCATGAATCTATGTCAACGTACTAAATTTTAGCAAAATCGTGAGCATGAGCCGTTTCATATTTATAATTAAAAAAAAAAAACGATTTCAGAATTGTAACTTCAGCGCCGTATAGCGACCAAACTAAGTAACTTTGTACTAAGGTAAGTTGTCCTACATAGGCTTGTGGGAATATGTAGTAGGTTTTTGTACACACCTTTTACAGACACTTGTATATAGAAAAAATGACCGAACTTTTATATAAATTAGATTAACAAATTAAGAATACTTCGGAAGTATTTTCAGTAAATGACGAGTTTAGTATTTAAGGAACAAAAATTGCATACATAGTCTATTTACGACTCCGACGAGGCACATCTGGCAGTAAGATCAGGCGCAGTAAGCTATAGGTCACAAGTTACTAACATACGGGCTCTGTACCTACTTAACAGAAACTAGAATTAATTAATTAATTAATTAATTAATTAATGACTGGTGCTGACGTTTCATTTTCATAACATAAATTAATAATTTATATATCCAAGGAAACAAACCATTGGGCTATTTCTCAATATATCATAGTAAGGCATTTAGATTATACCGAATAACTTTAAGTGATTGAAGCGAATATTTAATTTGGCAACTCTGAGAAATCGGCTTGCCTAATCATTCACTTCATATTTAACTTTTTTGGTTAGAATATTTTATATAAATATGAATGATACGTGGCTAAAATTACTCGTTTGGCATTTACTTTGTCAAATTTAAGAATCAGGCATGTCAACATAAAGTAGCAAAATTATTGTCAGCTCAAGAAAAAAAATTTCACGTAGTTGTCACAGGCCTGGTCATAGAGTTATGTCACAACTGTCGATATGTTGCTTTCTTGTTGTTTCCTGTTAATTAAATGTATCAATCACAAATTCTTAATTATTAGAGCTTTTTTTTATACATTTTAGCCCATTTAATTCACTATAATTAAAGAAAATTTCTTCCCTTTCAGAACACAATTACAGTTTTAGAATTGGCAATACTAGCGTGTCACTAGTTAATTCTGGACGTGAAGTTTTAGTATTAACACTGACGCAAGTGATCTCGAGTTTGCAACCGTCCTACACTAATGGCACCTACAAAGTATCTTTGAAGATAGAAGCAATTATCGTAGAAGGGTCTAGTGTTGAGGAGCACTTAATTCCCATAATTTCATCTGAACATTTAACAGTTCACAACAGTCCAGCGTATTTTTTGAAACTGGAAATGGAGAAATTACCCCAGGATTTGAAGTTTTCACACAAATTGAATTTAGTATTGGAATATCTGGAGATAAGTTACCATAAAGTATGTTATTAAGTAACGTGTTGTACTGAAAATAATTATTTATCAACTTTTAACAATTTTTCAGTATGCTTTCGATGAAATGCGTAAGTTTTTGACTGGATGTGATGAGTATCTTGCAAAATATGTCGATACTCTGAAAGTTTTACCGAAAAATTTGTTTGATTTGGTCAGAAAGAAGATGAAGAGAAAGTGGGATTTAGATTTGGATTTGAAAGCACCTTATTTTGTAATTCCCCAGTGCGCTTCTCTACAAACGTAAGTTTTATGTTTATGTAAATTTCAAATTACCTGTTTATGCTTCTCAGCTAATTCTATAGGCAGCAATAATATATGAGTCCAACGCCATAAATTGTTCTGAATTTCCTAATTATCACTTTACTTCTTCTTTACTTGCTGGATTGACGCAATACCAATAACCTTTCTCGGACCTTCCAATATCGCTGTCGAACACTTGCTAATCCCTCTATCTCTTCCAGTCTTACAATATTTATTATCTATTTTGCGTTCGTAATGAACTCATTATAAAACTCAAAACAGTATCGAAATGAGCTTAATTTCGATACGCTTTTTTTGTAGTAACTCACTACTAAACACTTGAAAATTATATTAGTAGTGAGTTACTAGTTACAATTATGTGCGAATTAATTAATAAGACCAACGCTTAACTATAAGTTTCTTTTTGAATATATTAGTAGAAATGTAAATTATGTATTGCAATTTTACAGTATCTCCTGACGAAGTTATTAATAATATCGAAATATTGAGAGAATGAACATTTGAGTTTTAATGTAAACAGACCGATAACCCAAATATTAATGAAATTATATTAGTACGGTCAAGAAATTTTCTGTAATTATATATAACGTGTGTATAAATTGTCGCAAAAGCTACACGCAGCGACGTTCTTCGTTTGGTTTTGAATATAAAATCTTAATGTTAAAATGTCGTATCATGCTTCGTTTGTTTTCACGGGGTTCTTGAAGTTCAGACTTTTAGTGCGTAACTAGCCTTTGCTCTTCGATATCTGTTAATAGAGATAGATGCAATTTAGTTTAAAGAAAAAATTTTTACTAGTATTATTTCGTAAACGTTTTCTTTTTGATTTAAAAGCTTGTTTTAAACATTTATTCATTAACGTACTTCCACAAAAAATACATTTGGCAACGTTGTAGAACAATAAGTTTGTATTTCAAAGTGAGTTCAATCAAAATCATTACTGTCAAATTTTGACATTTACGAATTTACGAAGCATGATACGACATTTTAACATTAAGATTTTTTATTCAGAACCGAATGAAGAATGTCGCTACGTGTAGCTTTTGCGACAATTTATACACACCTTGTATATATACGGGGTTGGGCAAAAGTAACGCATCAGTCGAATAATTCCATAAATATAAACTTTAGAACAAAATGTTGTTAACAAAAGTTTTTTGACAAGTTATTTTGTATTGGCTTCAATCATTTGTTTTTTGTTTTCATGATGATTACATATGACAGCCAACAAATTTTTGATTTTTTTAAATGGAAATACATAATATTATTTATTAGACAATTCGGAATCTTTATTAAGTTCTGAATATGAATGCGTACTATTTCCTTGGGGTTAGATAATAAAAATTTTGAGAAAAAAATTAAATTTAATAAAAGTAAACAAACTACAAAATTAAATTAAATGCTCAAAGTGACGTCCTTCTACGACCTGACAGTGTCCTAAACGTTCCCAAAAATGACGAATTGTATTTTGTAAACTATTAGGTGGTATGGCTTGTATCTCACGAGTAATTTTTGCTCTCAAATCCTCTAGGTTTCTAGGTTTCTCCTTGTATACTTGCGACTTCAAGTGTCCCCAAAGAAAGAAATCCAATGGATTTAAATCGGGAGACCTAGCGTGCCAATCAATAAAACCCCGACGTCCAATCCAACGACCGGGAAAAATTGTGTCTAAATACTGTCGAACATTAATAGCATAATGTGGTGGTGCTCCATCTTGTTGAAACCATAGATTACGGTTTGGCATGCTTGGTTGATTGTTGTTAGGAAATAAAATCAACAGATCTGGTAAAATATGGTTACGCAATAAATGTAAGTAACCATCACCATTTAGGTTGTGTTACAAGAAGTACGGACCTATGATTCGTTGCCCAACAATGCCAGCCCACACATTAAGTTTGTGGCGATGCTGTGTATGATTTTCTCGCATCCAATGTGGATTCTCAGTCACCCAATAACGGCAGTTATGCCTATTTACAAATCCATTTAGACAAAATGTAGCTTCGTCAGAAAATACGATGTTGTTTAAAAAATTTGGATCTTATTGGACAATTCCATTATTGTTTCACAAATCTGTAATCTTCTGTCCGGGTCATCTTCGTTAAGTTCGTGCAGTAAGTGTATCTTATAGGGCTTGTATTTGTTCGCTTTTAATATTCGTCTAATAGATCTGCTACTCATATCATTTTCTAATCCTAGTTGAGTGGTTGACGTAGTGGGATTTTCCGTTACAGCAAGTAAAACATGAAGAGATCGGTCTTCATTAGTGATTTCTTTTGGTCGGCCAGCTTTAGGTATATTTCTAACATCGCCCGTTTCTCTAAATTTAGTAACCAATCTCGAAACTGTTGATTGAGCTATAGGATCTCGATCCAAATAAACATTATTGAATAAAGTGCAAACTTCGTGATGTGAACGTTGCCTGTCACCATATCCGACCATCATAAGAATTTCTATTCTTTCTTTAGTAGTTAATTTGACCATTTTCACACAAAACACGTATTAAAAAAAGCGAGTTTTACGATGGAAACTATTTTATTGTGAAACGTCAATAATTCAATGACAGTCAAAAAATCTACAATTTCCAAAGCAATCTACAAAACACTGCACTAGTCCAAATGTACGTTTATTAAATTTTATTTTTTTCTCAATATTTTTATTATCTAACCCCATGAAAAAAGTACATATTCATATTCAGAAATTAATAAAGATTCCGAATTTTCTAAAAGAAAATATTATTTCCATTAAAAAAAAAATTTTTTTTTGCTGTCATATGTAATCATCATGAAAAAAAAACGCAAATGCCTGAAGCCAATACAAATAATAAATAACATGTCAAAAAACTTTTGTTGACAACATTTTGTTCTAAAGTTTATATTTTCGGAATTATTGGACTGATGCGTTACTTCTGCCCAACCCCGTATATATAGATAATTATTTCGTGACTTTTGTATGTTATGGTAAATTCAATTTGTAGGCGATTTAAGGTCTGCTTTTACTTCAAAATGTATTTATTTAAAACAATCCTACATGTTTCGGTAAATGATGCCTTTTTCAAGGAATATATTGAAGGAATTGAAAAAGGCATCATTTGCCGAAACATGTAGGATTGTTTTAAATATATACATTTTGAAGTAAAACCAGACCTTAAATCGCCAACAAATTGAATTTACCATATATATATATATATATGTTTTGACTGGATTCCGGGTTTCCACTGTTTGGTCTTCATAAAGACCGGTGCTGGTTTCTGGACGACGTTTCGGAAAAATCACATTTGTCATCTTCAGGTCTGCGATAACTGTCTGCTTCTGCTTCTGGTTACTCGTATACTCGCATATTTTGCCGAAACGTCGTCCAGAAACCAGCACCGGTCTTTACGAAGACCAATTAGTGGAAACGCGGAAGAAAACCCGGAATACAGTCAAAACACATACTACTACCCGCGGAAACCTAAAAGAAAACAATATATATATATATATATATATATATAATAACTTCGTGACCTTGGTATGATATGGTAAACCTAATCAGTAGGCGATTAAAGGTCTGTATATTACTTCAAAATATATGTATTTAAAAAACTCTACATGTTTCGGCTGGATACGCCTTTATCAATAGGATACAAAATATTTTGTATCCTCTTGATAAAGGCGTATACAGCCGAAACATGTAGAGTTTTTTAAATACATATATTTTGAAGTAATATACAGACCTTTAATCGCCTACTGATTAGGTTTACCATATATATATATATATATATATATATATATATATATATATATATATATGATAAACGTAATGCTAATGAGAACTCATAATTATTGAATTCTCACATACATGCCATTGCCGCTTTAATTCGTTGCATCAATTTCTACACATGACTTTCACACATTTTTTCATATATATATATATATATATATATATATATATATATATATATATATATATATATATATATAATGAGAGCGAAATTGATTGAGGGCATTTGGCATACCTGACTTAGATACGTTTTAGTTGCTAACTTCAAAGTTGTTAATGAAGCTGTTATTTCGTGGTATATTTAAGGATATACATAAACCAGAGGTGCAAAATGCCCTCAATCAATTTCGCTCTCACTGTATATTATAGACTATTTTCAAAATTTCTTGATTTTTGCTGCATTAATTGTACCTTCTATGACCTCATACCTTCCTAGACCCACTGCGCGCATACACCCCCAAATCATAATGCATTTAGGAAAGTTTACTGTCCTTTTGAGGCAATCTTTATGAAATGCTTAATTTTTAGGTCTAATAACGCGTTTACGAAAATCTCCCACCCAAGCACACGTCAAACTTCGACTCCTCACTAAATATGACTTTGGACCAGTCTTCAACGGTCCAGTCATCTTTGATTTTGCCCAATTGAGCCGATTTATTTTCTGTTTCTCTGTTAGCAGAAGTTTCACTTTCGCCTAAAACATTATAGGAATAATGAAAAATCATGAATTTAATAAAAACTTTCGAACCGACCTTATAAAAACTCCGGATCTGGTATCCACTTTCTACAACATTCCCTAGATAAAGTCTTTCCTATTTCTGCATTCCACTGCATTCCACTTTCCTATTTCTGCATTCCACTCTCACGATAGTGCCTAAGTATGCCCTCAACTGTTGGCTTAGCCAGTAGAGTATTTCAGCCGATTCTAACACCCCCTCATTGACCTTAATCGCATATATATTAGCGATCAAGGTCAATGACGAGGTGCTAGAATCGGCTGAGCGTAATCGACTTTCTTAAACAGGGCGTCCACCACCATTCCTTCTACGTGCCTTATTCAAACTAGCACTTCTAAATACCATCACAGTCTTATACGAGTATATTAAACTCTCTCAGTCAACATCAACAATCTAAATGACCAAAACCGCATCTGCAATTGCCATATATACAAATACTTATTAGTCGATTTTACTTAGTCATAAAACCCTTAAATTTGTCTCACGGAATTAATTCCTTACAAATTTCAAAAATAAAACACATTAAATTTATTTTAGTATTATATTTCATAATCATATATAATTTTTCCTCAAATAATTTACATTATTTTTAATTTTTTGGGGCCAATACATTATTAACTCCTTCATTATTCAAACACATTCGGATATTACACCATTATACATTCGATCGATTTCTACATCCACTTCTCCACCACTTTCAGCTACACATCGGACCATACATATCATTATAAAATACATTACATTAAATACATTCATATCTTCTAAAACCGCTAATCGACAATCCAATGTTTCTTCAACCGCCATAACTCCGATAAACTTTCAAACGCTAAATACACATACTCGCCACCTTTTTCTATCGTCACAATTCTACTCACTCCATCAAATGATTCAGGTGATATTAGAATATTCATACCTCTAAAGTTTCGAAATCTGCCATTATTATAATCAAAATATTGCCTTAACTTTGTAGTCTCCGCCATTACCCACTTCCATTCCTTTGAATTAAAGCAAACACATTGTTTTCTTAGACCAACAATTTTTAACCTTGGTTCAAAATCTTGATGCGGTAATAGACCAATACATATCCATTTCGAATGACTTTTATTCAGAAAAAAAATTTTTCTCCTACTAATGGTAACTCCCAAATTGGTTCTCTAACATATTTTTCTACAAATCTTTCACCACTTAATGTATCTCGTGCAAAATTCTCTGCAGCTGCATCTTCACCTAAAATTTATTAGAATCAGATATTTTAGTAAAAAATTCTTCAATGCCCAAATCTACTTCAATATCTCCAACCACTTGTAAACCTCTATCAATACTATTATCTTTTGCCAATTCACTTTCTTACACTATCAAAGGATCACTACTATCTTTTTCCAATTCAGTTTCTTCCATTATTAAAGAACTCTGTGGTACTTCACTAAACTTCCGCTTCAACATATTCTCTAATACTAGCATCTACTAAACACAACTTACACTTACACAACTTAAACACAACACAACAAGTAAACTTTATACACCCTAACATTGTCCCCACCCTAACATTCTTCTTTATTCTTTAATATTCAAATGACCTTGATCACCCCACACAATTCTAAAACCTCTCTATTGACCTTGATCGGCAATATGATTCTGGAACCTACTATTTAACCTTCACCTCATATTCACCACGTATTCCCCCTCACCCTGTTTAAGAAGGTCGATTATCCTCAGGCGATTCTAACACGTTCTCATTGACCTTGATCGCCAATATATATGCGATCAAGGTCAATGAGGAGGTGTTAGAATCGGAGATACTCTACTTTAGCCAAATCTAGTTCATCTGCAATTTCACGTATTTTTTTACACCGAGAATATTTAGCGATTACCAATTCACGAATTTTAACATTTGTCGCAATTCCTCTGGTCATTTTTGATTCAATTTAACAGAATTTTTGGCAAAACAGTGTCTAATAAGTATCTGTCAAATAACTGCCAACATATGATAAGTAAACATCAAAGTTATTTATTTTTATACACGCAACTAGATAATTCCGATTTAGATTTAGTTGTTACGATATTGTGCAGTATTTTATTATTTATTTATTCGCCCACAATATATTTCAATGTGCATAGAAAAAAAAACATTTAAATATTTATTATAAATTATAAATAATATATTTCTTTAATTAAATAATCTAGTTTGTGTAAATTAACGTTTTCAATAAATTTTTGTTTGTCCGAACATATAGTTGTTAGGGCTCGTATTACCTTCTTTAAATAACAATCGATTTCGATGTTTCATATCTGCCAGATATGGAGATCTTATATATTAATCCGCTCTGGTATGTTTCTTGTTTAAAGCTTAATTAAAAATCCGTGTAGAAGAAGTACGCAGAATTGAAATTTGCGTTATCGTTTTGGAGTTGTGTTTCTGAAATATTAAAATGTCCCTAAATTATTTTAACATTGCAAACATTTAACTAAACTTTTAGCTGTGAAAACGTTTTAATTTTGGATTTCGGCCGGTTTAAAATTACGACAGAATTATGCCAAGAGTCGCAGGTTTCCGAGAGCGCCACGCACATGGAAATGGAAGAGCGTCTATATTCAAGACTCCATGTGAAATGTTCCGAGTGTCAGGTGCTCTTCTGCGATAGTAGCGAAGATTGGCGCAGCGGTAGAAAAGAGAAAGATACCGAATTACACGTTTTAACAAAAACATCGTTCAATGCGACGTATGCCGATTCTACAAAATCTATAAGCACCATACCAAAGTATAAATTAGGGAAAATAATTAAGTGTTATTTCCATTTAACGAATTCTATTTTAGGCAAAAGTTTAGTATCAACATACCCGCATTGAAAATAAATATATCTGAAAGAAGAATGTCGATATTCTTAAAGTTTTTGAGTAGCATTTACATAACTAAAGACCCGAAAACAGAATTGTCCATGAAGAAAGTCTGGCCGAAAGATCGAGTCTGTGTACATTGGAATAGCAGATATCTCTTTCACATTCAAAATTACATCACTTTAGATCATTTTATTACATGTAGAAGAAAAAGTGACAAATCGATCAGTGCTGCCAAGAGGTAACTAGCAACTATGGGCAACTTTTTAAAAAATGATTTGTAGTCGTTACTCTAGATATTCTACAGTCCAATATCACAGAGAGAATCTGAACGAGGCATGGGCTAGGTGCGTAGATTTACCGGGCTTAGAAGACAACATCTCTCCAAACAATACCATTTCTAATCTCATAGGATGTGAAATTAAAGAGGTATGCTTGTAGATTTAATGTTAGATTCTTGAAAATTTGAAAAATGTTTCTATTTAGTTTCAGCTTGTTTTCTCTAAATCTAGCGACAGTGCTGACAGGCAATATATGATTTTAAGACTGGGAGCATTGATAATAGATGTGGCCTATATGACATACGGACCCGCTTGTCAGATATCTTTAAATAGTATACTTTTAACGGATAAGTTGCATACGACGGCGAGTGGCCAATATTTAGATTTAGTTTACAGCCCCGTCCCTAGTAAAATTGATGTTCTCACTGTGCTATATAGAAAGGTACTGTTGGAGTTTACATATACTATATTTACTTTAAAAGTAATGAGAATAAATTCTTTCAATGTTTACGTATAAATACTGTTTTATGATTGGTGAAGTGTTGGAGTAGGCATGCCTACTCCAACAGTGTAACAGTCCAGTAGTGTGACATCCATACTTATTTGAGGTTATGTTCAAATGTATTAACAGAATTACGTCAAAATAGCTTGTAATGTTCAAAATAATAAAGCATAGTCTTTACTATTAATTTTCAGATGGCGTAAGATCACTAACAAAGTTTGAGAGGCCGTTAATGATCTATATTATTGTGATTAGTCGAATATTACTAAACCTGGATAAAGCAATGGGAAAACGACATCATATATGTTACTTACTGTACATGTAACAATTTAAATAAACATATATTTTTTCTCACAAATAAAATTTCTGTAACATACCGCTTTTACATTGAGTGCTTCTATTGCATTGTGATATATTAATATTTGGACACGTAATCTGAGTTGAATGGTTCTACTCAGTAACGCGCCAAGTATCTTCGGCGCCGTTGTGCGAAATACTGATAGGCGCCTTTACCCTATATGTATGGAGCCAAAATAACCAGCCACTCTCCCACAGTTCAACATTGAAATTTATGACGAACTCTTTAGACTTGTTAGTACTGGTAGGTATTTTTTATTTAAGGCAAACAATAGGTTCACATACAAAAAAATATTATTAAAATTTTTGTTGCACACTGAAACAACAGTAACAAAATAAAAAATAGTATTCCAAATTATTAAAAAACAAAAGGTCAAATAAAATATTTTTAGAGTGCCCGTGTTTTTAAATAGATAAACGTGAAGGAAAACAACGGAAATGTCTTATAGAAATTGGATTTTTCTAGCTTTACTTTTGGCAAATTCATTAATAAGATTTTCAATATTCAGCTGCTTTAAAAAGTCAGACTCTATAGAAATGATAGCAAGATTTTCTAGCTGCTCCTGGCCCATTCTAGATCGTAAGTAATCCTTAATTAACTTTAATTTAGAAAATGATCTTTCGGCTGTAGCTACAGAAATTGGTATAGTTAACAATATACGTAATGCAATTGTAATGCTTGGGAATGAGTGGGTTAAGTTATTTATTGTAATGTAATTGAGTGTTTCTACTACAGACGTCACATTTTTGTCGCAATTTTGCAGAAATTGCAATTCATGTAAAAGTTCTGTTTCGTCTATATCTTTTTCGTTTCGATTTTTGTCAGTTAAAGCTTCTTCAAGTTTTTTACAAAAATTAAATTGTTCTTGGTCAGAATACTTGCCAAAATCCTCAATATTCCACAAAAATTTGAAAACATCAAAATGAGAGGATAGCAGTTCAAATCTTTCATTTACAGATGAAAGAGTAATGTCTAGCATTCCGAAAAAACAATTGACTTTGAATTTTAATTCTTGGTTTTCAATTGGCTGATCTTCACTTTCGTAGGAAAATTGTTTTTTTATTTTTCGTGGCCTTAAAATTTCTGAACATTTGAATATCGCATCTACTTCCAAGCAAGATGCTAATTCTTTGGCATCTACGAGCAAGTCACTGAAGCCTTTATCTGATCGATATTCCTTTAAAAAGGTATTTAGGTTGTTCAAACTTTCGCAAGCCTGTGAAATATTGAATTTTTTAGTTTGCAGGATCTTGGTAACAACATTAACTTTACTTAGTATCTTGTACCACAACACTAACATACATACAAACTCATAATTTTTAATTTTTTTAACTATAGAAATAGCCAGATGTTTTGTAGTGTTATCAAAATTATTATTATTAATCTTAGAGGGGTTACTGCATCAATTCTGCTAGACCATCTGGTTTATGATAAAGGTTTTAACGTTAAGTTTGAAATGTTACTTTTCAAAACAGACCACCGATTGGTTGAAGCAGAAAAAAAATTATATACCTCTTGAACAGTTGAGAAAAAATTTATACTAAACATATTGGATTTCACAGCGTCGTTTATGACAAGGTTTAAACTGTGATTAAAGCAACGTACAAATATTGCTCGTGAATGAATGTCTAAAATTCTTTTTTGTACACCTTGATGTTTACCCTTCATATTCGCACCATTGTCGTATCCTTGTCCGCGTATGTTATAAATATCTAAACCATAATTTTCTAAAGTTTTCAGTAAAAAGTTGGTTAAACCTTCACCTGTTATATCATTTACAGGACGGAATGTTAAAAAACGTTCTTCGACACTAAATTCATTGTTTTTTAAATTAACGTATCTTATGCAAACAGAAATTTGCTCCTGGTGGCTCACATCGGGAGTACAATCAAGTAATATAGAAAAATACTTTGCTTTTTTAACTTCATTTAAAATTTTGTTTCTTATATTATCACCTATTAATTTAATCGTTTCGTTTTGAATTTTATCTCCAAGATAAAATGGCATATTTCTTTGAGATCTATTAATATGTACAGACATCACTGGGTCAAATTTTGCTATCATTTCTATACATTTCAAAAAATTTCCATTATTTCTTTGAAATAATTTATTATTAGGACCACGAAAAGCCAAGTTTTGTTCAGCCAAAAATTGAATTGTATAAATTATTCTTTCAATGACACTGCGCCAGTGTTTAGTTTCACATTTTAATAAATTTTGCATTTCGGAATCTACGGTTCGATTAGTTTTTAATCTTTCTAATAAATCTGACCAAGAACGTAAATTTTGAAAGTGAGATTTACTTTTTTCGTGATTTTTCAAATGTTCGCTTAAGTGATGCCAATCATTGAAACCGTCTTGGTTACTTAATTTAGTATTTTTAGTCAATTGATTATTGGTGTCACTGAATATTTTACAACAAAAACAGAAAACTACATTTTTCTTAATAGAATATAGTAACCAATCTCGCTGAACCTCTTCACCATTTGACAAAATTCGAGTGAAATATATATCAGAAAACTTACGTCCATTTTTGTCTTTAGGATACATAGTTTTATTTTGATAATACATAGGACCTTTTTCGACTAGTTCTTGCACCTGGGTTGGAGATAATATACTCGGCCAAAGACCTGGATCGTTAGAGAGGGGCGAATACGCGTCTTCGGATGATTCGTCTTGCTTACTCGAACATGATGGTACCGACTGAAACGTATCAGAACCTGAATCTATCGGATCCTCATCCTCATTGGCTTGCTTCTCTAATTCTGATGGCAACTTTGATGTTGATGGAAATAGAAAACCACTGTTATCAGTAGAAGTACTGTCTTGAAAATGTGTGAGCTTCCGAAAAAAGTTGGTAACTTTTAAATTGCTCTTCTCCAAGTCTTCCTCCCGTTTTCGCTTGTTAAGCAAGTTTTGATAACCAGATAATTTCTTTTTTTCTTCTCTGGCCATCTAAATAAAATCACTAAGAATTAGGAAACACAAAGTTTTATTTGTTTTATATAAAAAATTGTTCAAAAAAATTCGAAATTTTAAATTTTGTAATTACTGTAATGCTAAATTTCGTTAAGTTAAATATTTATAGAAATTAGGTAAACTGAATGTATAGTTAAAACTATGTAAGTTTTTTAAAGTTGATTAAAGCATTATTATAATTATTATTACTATATAAAGCTGAATTCACTTAATCACTTACCTTATTTTTTAATTATTTTTCACAATCACTATATTATCAAATCAGGACTTACTACATACATATATTTGGTACGCTCATACGGCTCACGCGCCTACGACAACGATAAGTTAATAAACCTGCACCGACTGCGAAAGCGTTTAAATACACCCAAAATTTTGCAAGTTTAAACCTGCAGCCAGATTCTGTAAGCTCGATATCGACCATATACATAATACCTACTAATACACGGCGCACTTGTTATATATGCAATGGTTCTTGAATGAAGCCGAAAAAAGTCTGTATTCATTTAATAAAATTATTACAGTATGATTATTAGCTTCTATTAAAATGCTTAAGATACCCCTTTCACCTTTTTTAATTATTAAATAATATTAATTAAGTTAAATTTATACAAAAAACAGTGCAGATGCAAATATCAAGTACACTCTTTGAAGTAACAATAAAATTATTGCTGTCAATGCTAAAATAATTGTAATAATTGTTTTATGTAAATTTGTTGATTTGTCGTAAACTTTCAAAAAATGTTTTTAATATTTTTAAAATTTAACTTATCACAAGTGGCCGTAGGCGCCTTTAAGGCCTTGGCGCCGTTGTGCGCTGCACGACCTTGCCCATATGGACGGCGCGTCACTGGTTCTACTGTGACCTAGATTACGGGTCGAAATATTAATATATGACAACATAAAACAGCAGTATTTTACAGAAATTCTATTTGTGAGAAGAAATATATCGTTGATTGACAAAGGAGATACTTGTTGGAACTTCATTATAGCGATAAGAAATAAGTTTTAAAATTTTTTTATTGTAAATCTACTACAATATTGTTTCGCCATACAATGGTTTCATGAGGTGGATGAAATACTGAATATTTACAATACAAGTTGCTACCGGTCGCGCCGTCGTGCCGTTTAATGCTTATTGGAAGCGTTAATAAAAAAAACTAAGAAAAGAAAAAAAAAATGTTTCGGGCAATTATGATTGCCTCATCTACCCGCTCCGGCTACTATGGAACCTCCACTCAGGGGTGGAGATACCCAGAGGTACCAAAAAAAAAGAAATAAAGGCGGAAAAAGAATATCATATAATTTTTTAATAAATAGTTCGCCATTAAAGTCATTTACACCAGTCGGTTTCATGGGAGATGCTGGATCACTGTTATATGTTCCATGGCGACTATAAACTTTTTTCTTTAAACCAATTCCAGAACAACCAATAGAAACATGTTCTGATGTTGCTGTTCCAGTTAATGTTGTGCCAAAATCAAAAGCTGTACGTAGCCCTTGTAGAACAACTGTTATATTAGTATTCAGAACTTTGACAGCTCCATTTAAGATTTTAAATTCTGATAAATCAATATGAAAACCTAACATATCAGCTGGTAAACAACTAAAAGGTGTGCATAATTCCAATAAATCTCCTATATCGACAGAATTTACTGTTTTCTTTGTTGTTATTTGCTGGAATGCATAACCATAAGTATAAAATATTCTAGATTTTTTAAATGTTAAAGTAACATCTTTCATTCCAACAGATCTTGGTATATTTAAATATTTTGTAGCAGTTTCAATATTACCGATAGCATTACTAACACCCCCACCACCACTACTACTATGAGGATCGGAGATTGGATCAATAACATCTTGTTCCATATGCATACTTTCATAAAAAATTTGACCAATATCTTGTATAGTATCAGAAGGGTCTTCTTGTGCAGTTTCCTCGCCTTCGAAATCTCCAAAATCGTCTCTTGATGTTCGAGCTCTTGGAGGTCTATGAATTTGATTAGGAGTTGCTCTACTTGGTGCTACGGGTTCAATGGGTGGAACACCTGTTGTTAGGTTTCCTTGTGATCTTAACCAATCATGCCAATTACCAGTAAATCCTCGTTGTCTTGCTAATTGATAATCTCTTCCTAGTTGCCTTTGTCTATCTGCGTATTGTCTCTGGCCTCAAGTTAATTCCCTTGTTGTTTTTCCGTATCTATTTTTTTGGGGGGGCATTGGATACACTTGCCCAAACTGTTCTTCTAACAAATATTTTCCACTTAAACCCAAAAAACCAAAAAGAGAATGTGGATTATTTTTATTTAAAAAATCACTTGCAAAATGTTTATCACTACCGTGTATATTATTTTTTTCATATTCAATATCATGCAAATATGCAAGATAATCGTCAAAGTCAATTGGCACACCTTCTGTTAATTTATTTCCCGGACCTAAATACTTATGCCAAGGATAACGAAATTACATTTAAATACTTACATAACACACGCTTTTAATAAAAAAATAAGCCGCTGTGGGTGACCTTTCAATCTAATTTGCATTCGAAGCGAGAGAAAGGTAAGTATCTAAAACCTTTGGTTTTTACCCACAACAGCTGCGGCGGGGAGGGGAGGGGCAAGGGGGGGGGGGGAAATCGATCAAATCGACGCAACTTCGTCATGCGTCATGATTCACGCCGTAAATCCGGAAATCACGATAACGAAATTATGGTAAGCCACGTGGCGGGTAAATGGCGTAATCAAGTCGTCCGAAAGCGATAAAACACAGAAAAGAAAAGTTCCGACACCAGGCTAAGTATCACTTATCTTTATTTCCGTCATAGAGAAAAAAAATAAGAACGAAAAACGAAAATACAGTGTATATATATATATATATATATATATATACATATGTATATACAGGGTGTCCAGAAACTCTCCTGATAAACGAAGACCGGAGTTTCCTCAGATAATTTTAAGACAATTAAACCTAAATTCACCTAGTTCGAAAATGCTTCCTAAGGGAGCTAGAGTTCTTTGAAGATGGCGCCTTGTATTTATTTTTTTTTAAATTCCTCCAGAACCCTTCTATTTAGAAAAACAAAAACTGGTATGCTTATTTATCCTCCAGAGATGAATCGATTCCATCAATTGCGAATTTCTAGTACCGGTCATAGGCGTCCGTTTTGGGTAAGTCAACGGTTATTTTAAGACATAACTTTTTGTCTTTAACTTTTAAGCATTTGTGACACTAGATTATTAAATTTTCAGGTATTTCAGTACTAAAATGTACTCTTACTTTAAGTCGGTAGGATACACCGTTTTCTAGAAAAATCGATTTATAAATTTTTCGTTTTTTCTTCATTAAAGTTCAATTTTTTATTTTTTGCAATAGTTAGCTCTGAACTGCCAACAGAAGTAAAACCTACGTTTTTCATTGTCAAATTGTTGTCAGTTCGCGAAGTTTATCTTTTCATTTTTTACTTTGTGTTATTCAAACACAACGATTTCAATTAAAAAAAAAATGGTTTTTACTAATGAGGAATACGCCGATATGCATTTAGTTTATGGCGAAATGAGGTGTAACGCTCGAGCGGCGCAACGTAGATACGCTGAAAAATTTCCCAATCGTCAGCATCCCACTCACTCAACATTTACAGCTCTTCATCAACGATTAAGAGAAACAGGTTCAGTGGTCCCAAAAAATAATGAAACAGGGAGACATAATGATGGAACAGCAGAACATGAAGATGTTATTTTAATGGAAGTTGAGGAAAATCCAGAAATTAGCGTTCGAAGACTATCTGCCATGTACCCCACAATTTAAAAATCTTCCGTAGGAAATATCTTACACAAAGAAAATTTATATCCTTTTCATTTTACAAAGGTGCAAGCACTGCTAGAAGGAGATTTTCCTGCTCGCGTAGAATTCGCTAGATGGTTACAAAATCAGAAAAATCAAGATGAAGATTTCTTCAGGAACATTTTGTTTAGTGACGAAGCTACATTCTCAAAAAATGGAATTTTTAATGTACATAATGCACATTATTATTCGTACGTTGGTGACAATCTCCACGTTGTTCAAGAATTTAAGCATCAGCATAGGTTTAGCATAAACGTCTGGATAGGAGTAGTTGACGATTATCTACTTGGACCTGTGGAATTACCTGCTGGTTTAAATGGTGCTGATTACTTACATTTCCTGCAAAATATTTTACCTGATTTGTTAGATGAGGTGAGTTTAAATATTCGGCAAAACTTATGGTTTCTACAGGACGGCTGTCCGGCCCACTTTAGCAGAAATGTACGAGACTTTCTAGATAATAACTACGAAGACCATTGGATTGGAAGAGGCGGTCCAGTTGCTTGGCCAGCAAGGTCGCCGGATTTGAATCCTTGCGATTATTGTGTTTGGGGATACATAAAAGCATTTGTTTATTCCGTTCCGATACAAAATCGTGCACAACTCTGGCTAAGGATACAAGATGCTTGCAACGAATTTAGAAATAACTTTGGAATTTTTGCTAGAATTCGGCGTTCTCTAAACAAAAGGGTAAACTTATGCCTAGAGACTAATGGTCATTTAACAATCTACCTTTGATACTTGTTCTTTTTTTGTTAGTTTCGTTCCATTGTAATAAATAATTTGTTTATAATTTATTAAATTAATTTTCATCCATGCCTTGATAGTCCAAGCCAACTTCGTCGCTAAAAATAAGTAGGTACATAATAAATTGAACTTTAATGAAGAAAAAACGAAAAATTTACAAATCGATTTTTCTAGAAAACGGTGTATCCTACCGACTTAAAGTAAGAGTACATTTTAGTACTGGAATACCTGAAAATTTAATAATCTAGTGTCACAAATGCTTAAAAGTTAAAAACAAAAAAGTTATGGATTAAAATAACCCTTGACCTACCCGAAACGGACGCCTATGACTGGTACTAGAAATTCGCAATTGATGGAATCGATTCATCTCTGGAGGATAAATAAGCATACCAGTTTTTGTTTTTTTAAATAGAAGCGTTCTGGAGGAATTTAAAAAAAAATAAATATAAGGCGCCATCTTCAAAGAACTCTAGCTCCCTTAGGAAGCATTTTCGGACTAGGTGAATTTGGGTTTAATTGTCTTAAAATTATCAGAGGAATCTCCGGTCTTCGTTTGTCAGGAGAGTTTCTGGACACCCTGTATATGGTAAATTCAATCAGTTGGCGATTAAAGGTCTGGCTTTACTTTAAAGTATATATATTTAAAACAACCCTACATGTTTCGGCAATGATGCCTTTATCAAGGATATAAAATATAAAGGCATCATTGCCGAAACATGTAGGGTTGTTTTAAATATATATACTTTAAAGTAAAGCCAGACCTTTAATCGCCAACTGATTGAATTTACCATATCATACCAAGGTCACTAAAATATTATATATATATATATATATATATATATATATATATATATATATATATATATACCGCCTCATTCTGAGCAAACGCAACGATCCGAATGTATGAATATTTCTCCAGCTCCAAATACAAATCCCCTGAACGCGTTTAGCCAATCACAACACAGTCTGTCTCATTCCGAGCAAACGCAATGATCCGAATGTGCAATTATTTCTCTCGCTCCTAATACTGCTGTAGGCGCGTCAACATCGATGTCATATGTCATACATACTCGTATTTACATATTATGGAGCCGCGTAAGAAAAATTATCTGATTACCAAATTACTATTAAAGGACTATAAATTGTTTAGTCCTGTGTTATGGTAATGAGTAAATTGCAATACGTTATACTGACGATGGTTACACAAAGCGTAATGATATTATTAATAAGCGATCAAGAAAATTGCAAATAAGGCATCAAGAGATTTAATAAATTAAATTTTAATAATAAAGGTCACAAAAACTATTCATAGTATACTAAATAAATTTCAGAACTAATAAAAACTAAATTAAATTCTAGTAATGTAAAGAAAAATTTACTCTTACAAATAATAAAATAAATTGTTCATAATGAGAAATTAATTATATAATAACGGAAATTCATCCGTTTAAACTCATCGCCGTAAAATAATTGATGATGTTTGGAATATTTATAATTACGAAAACCATTTAATTTTAGTATGCGGTTAACGGAAGAGCAGCATATGCCTAAATCATTGGAAATATCGCTAAGTGTCAAATTTCAATTTAGTTCTATTGCAGCGCATACTAAAATGGACGTATCATTAGGAACTCTGCGATTTGGGAATAATGGTTTTAAATTTTGTATAGAACCAGTAATGTCTATTTTCTTTTTAAGTCTACAAATTGTAGCTTTGTTCGGGATGGGCCTGTCGGCATACCTTCCGGCAAATAAGTCACATACTCTTTGATAAGAATTATCAGCGTGATACCATTTCATCATTTCGGCTTTCTCTTCTAATGTATAACGCGGCATGATCACTATTCAAACGCTTAAGAGACTCCGTATAGGGTGACAGTGGACAGTAATTTGTAACATTAATTGTCAAATGGTTGCGCGACAGACTGTTTTGTGATTGGCTAAAAGCGTTCAGGGGATTTTTATTCGGAGCGGGAGAAATATTCATACATTCGGATCGTTGCGTTTGCTCAGAATGAGGCGGTATATATATATATATAAGTATGACTAATTCCATATCAACCAAAAAAAAAGGAAGGCGTAAATACAATGTATAAATAAAAAAACTAAATAACCTCTACACCAAAACCCCCTGTCAGAATAGGTATTTATCTAGTTGACACGTCTAAATACAAAATTATAAGCCGGATCTATTGGGCAGACTCTATACGTCTAGTAGTCTGTTTCTATATTTTAAATAAACTAAAGTTAAAATTTACAAACTCGAATATTGGTATAAATTGAACAAGACAACGTTAAACGCAGGTTCTATGATATTTAAAAAAAAAAAGGATTAGTGATTTAATTTAAACAAAACCATTAGAGAAAATATATCTACATACAAATTTAAAGTCGTAAATTTTCGGAGAAAAAAAAAGAAAGTTAAATTATTTTTAACGTCTGTATGTAAGAAATACGTGTCCTTGTTAACGTTGAAACTTGCGCAAATAAAAAAAAACTCTTCGAAGAACTCGTTAGATTGACCGGCAAAGGTCGTTTTTTTTAACACAAAAAAATTCCATAAATAAAAAAAATTACGTTATATTCGTATAAGTGGAATATTTTTAAACTTTGAAATATAGCAAAGAAAACAAAAGAATTAAGTAATATTGCTTTAAGTTGATTTATAATAACGATTAGGCATTAAATACGTAGTATAAAAGAAAAGAAAAATTGATTAACGCGTTAATTCTGAAAACTAGTTAAGGACTTAAAGTGACTAGATAGAGAATTTAATATTTCAAATAACAAAAAAAAAGACAGAATATAAGATAGTAATTCTTAGCTTGGTCCTGTGTACGTCGAAAACGGGGAATTAGAATTTTCGCTGACTAATTGGTTGATACAGCTAGGATTCGATTGCATGGATGGTCGGCAGGCCGTGCAAAAAACTGCGGGAGCTTCAATAGCCCATAGGAAAAAAACACCTATTTAAGGGTGCAAACAAACGAATAAAAATTAAAAGAAATAAATTAATTTCGAAATTACATACCAGAATGTTCTAGTGGTTTTTTTATTACACACAACTTATATGTAGTTAATGGGAAACGACCCCCTCTCGTCACCGTAAAATCCCTTTTCAAGGTAGATTTTGTACTTCCAAAAAAAAATACTTGGTATTTTAATAAATCCCTAAAGGCTGGAGGGGTCGGTACAATATCTATACTCTTAATAAAACGATAATTAAGCCCTTTTAATTCAAGACCACGTGGTGAACGAGAGTGGGAATTCTATCGACGGTCTCACGACTAATGTATATCGATGTCGGTCTTACATCTGCGCGATAAATATATCACGTCCGATAATCAAAGTGGAGGGAAAGCAACAAAGAAAGCTAATACAAAAGAATATCTACAGCTAGTTTCAAAATTAATAGAACAAAATTGTAAAGAAAGAACCCTAATTTGCGACAAATAATTAAGTTTCTACGAACACGTAACAAGTTTGAATATTTATGTGCAAATTATTGAGAAAAATGGTGGTGGAAACATTTTTACAATCTTAAATTTAGTAGAGAGGAGTTACAAATGAAACAGACATGCAATATACACATTTGTAACTGTACACATGGACAATACACCTCGTATTTTCCAGCATTTACTTCTGCTTAAGACACGTGTTTCTGCCATCTACTATTAGGCGTCATCAGTTAAGCTAGTGAAGTAAATAAAGCTTAAATCGCCTATAAGGTATAGCAAATTTCGTCCTATCAGGTAGCACCATATAATATAGTGACATCTGTCGGACGAAAGAGACTATGCCGAAAATGGCAACCCTAATAGTAGCAAACTAATAGTAAATGGCAGAAACACGTGTCTTAAGCAGAAGTAAATGCTGGAAAATACGAGATGTATTTTCCATGTGTACAGTTACAGATGTGTATATTGCTGTTGTATATGTCTGTTTCATTTGTAACAAATGCGTAATACGTGCTTAACGTATTGATATACTTAAAGCTTTATTGTACAGAGAGGAGTTGTTTAAATCTAATTGGTCATTTAAAGCTAATCCTAAATTATTATATTACTTGGTTCGTGGTACAAGCTGAGCAACGATTTTGTGATTGTCAAGATTATGAATCACGGTATGAACAGTTTCCAATGTGATACTCAACATTTGAGGACGTTCTTCTGTAAGGGGATGCACCCTCTAGGTTGAAAATCACTGCTTTACACCATCGATTATTATAAGATGTTTAAATCATACCAAATTTGTAATCTTCTTTTTAGGTAAGCGCAGGTTGTCCAGACTTCTGGAGCCATTTCCACGGTGTTGAAACATCTTTAGTCGCCGATATTGGCGCCGTTTACGTACTTCTTCATCAAGAAGCTGTCCACACTTTTATTAAGTACGCTCGGTATATCACGGAAAAGTAAATATTGACTAAGTCAGTATAAAAACCATAAAAAAATTAAATAATTTTTAGGATGCAAAAACATATTTCTCCAGACACTATAGAAAGGTGTCTAAAAATATTCCAAAAAGTAAAGAAAGCTCTGCATACGAATGTGCCGGATGCTCCTGTACCTCCGGGTTCTGTCAAATTTTCCCATTCAGCCAGACTGACCAGTCTGCAAACCCGAGTTTGCGATTCAGACTACGACATCATAAATATTTTAATATCAGGATTGGAAGTTGATTTTCTTTTCAGAGCAAATGAGAGGTTTGTTTTTAGATCATTTTTGGCCAACGTAAGCGTCGACCATCTATCTGACATGACCCTATATACGAAAGTAAGTTTGGAATCGTATAAGGCGCCCAATATTATCTCGATTGATTTCTCAGGTACTTCACACGGACGAAGATAAAGTTTTCGAAATAAAATACGTACGTCACGCCGCGCAGTATCTTAATAGACACGATATATCACCGACAGCGATGTGTGATGTCACTGAAGACGGAAGTCTGAAACTTTATTTCGGACAAATGCACATAACCTTCTTATACAAACTATTCGTTCAGTTACAAGTGAGTTCTGACGAGATTTTAGCTATTTTACATCTTATTATTAAAGTTTTAAATTCGCAGAGGTTCGTCATTAATTTGGAAACGCTCTGTTATTTCGAAAAATTAGCACAGACCTTACAGAAGATGGTACAACGAGCTACCGAAACTCTTAAACATAATTCCAGAATCCATTTGTCCGTTAAAATTAAAGGTCCTGTCGTGTTATTTCCTCAAAAATCATCGTCGCCAAATGTGGTGGTCTTAAGTACTGGTAAGTAATCTGAGACGAGCTCGGAACAAGTAATAATTTTTATAATTTTTAACAGGGGAATTCACTGTGGAAAATTGCTTTAGGGAGTATCCAAACGAAATCGTGGAAAATATCTTATTAAGAGCAAACGGCCTCACCGCGTCAAGAGGCGTAATGTCTTTAACTTCTATATTAGAAATGCAGGTAGGTAATGCTATACGAGGTGTGACTATAAAATAACGAGATTAATGTTGTAAAACGTTTTATTTTAAATTTAGTCATATTGCTATGGTTTTTTCCCCAATACATATTAAAAATTTATTTATTTATCTATGTACTATTATTTTGGACTTCTATGTATATTTCATGTCATGCGCCTTGTGGTGTGATGCCACTACGCTTGATGTGGACGATTTTGATATCTTCAAACACAGTTTGATAGTTGACAAGAACGTACTCTTTATTTAAAAAGATTTATAATTATAAATGTTATAGTAACTTCGGGTTTGATTTTGAGTTTAATTAGTTGATGGTGTTGTAATTTCATTTACCGAATTTTCTACGAGTTTGATTCTCGTAATTTTTGATTTATTAACGTTTTCTTGTCCATGTGTCTCCTTAAAAACTGTAAGTTTTTTTTGAATTTATGATATCATAAAATTATTATATTTAAAAGATTTGAATATTGTATTTTCAATTGTATTTATATTGTGATATTGAGTTTTAGTCTTAATTAATTGAAATAGATGACAAAGAGGATTTTTAATATTTCTAAGTAAAAAACTGTAACTGTAAAATTTTGCACGTTTGGATTTCAAGGGCATTTTTTTTTTGAACATGTGAGTGCGCATGTTTTTAGAGAGTTGTTCTAGCTGTCAAGTTTGTTTATATATTTTGTTCTCTGGGGAGAAATTAAAAATAGTCTTTGTGATTTTTAAGTTGTTCTGTAGTCATTGAGGATGTTTTTTAATGCACGTAGCTGTCATTTTCCGTCCGTTATTTTTACCTTTTAAAATATCGTTTAATGATGCAATATTAATCTTTATACTCTATAAAGATTGATTTTTTTTTCTTTTTTTGATTTTGTATTAAATTTTCATTTAAATTTTATTGTGATCTTTATTTGATTAACCTTTCATCACGAACATAACAAGTAACTCAGAAATTATAAAGATACATTGTAATGAATTCTTTTACTGGCGCATTAAAAATTTTGTAGAAGAGACAACCACGTTTCCGATTGGAGCCCTGAGAAGAAAGCAGTCCCATTTTGTGTAAATAAACCGACTGAATATCCTAGTTGGATAGATTTGTCGTGAACGGTGGTACAGTAAATATAAAAACCACAGTTCATAGCAATATGTATTTAATTATTATCCCCTTTAATATCCCCTTCTTGATCCCTACACTACACGGTTCCAATATTTAATTGTGCTGAACAGTCTTCTTCTGTGAGCTTGTTCAAGACGCGTGACGGTTTTCCTTCCAAAGCTTTAACTGTCAGAAATCTTCCTTTTGATTTGACCCTGGGAAACAGATAAAAGTCACATGGTGACAGGTTAAGCGAATAAAGCGGATGGTCTAACACTGAGATTTTATACTTGGCTAGAAATGTCTTGGCAGACAATTCCGTGTGCGTCTGTGCGTTGTCCTGGTGAAAAACCAATGACTTTTTTTAAAATTTTCTCACGAAGTTGAGCAGAAACCTCAAGGTAGTAATGCTGATTAACAGTTTCATCTTCAGGAACCCACTTAAGCTACACAATCTCATGGATATCGAAAAAAAAACAGTCATCGTAGGTTTGAATTTTGACTTGCTCATTCGCGTTTTTTTAGCTCTCAGTGGAGTTGGACTCTTCCAATCCATTGATTGACGCTTACTTTCTGGATCATAGGTGAAAAACTAAAGATCATCACATGCTATCACTCACTTAAAGTGTCAGTACAAATTTTGTTCCATTGTGAGAATTTTCGGCACCACGTTCGCACACACTTTTTGCATGTTTAATTCTTATGTAAAACTAGCTAAACCCAGCTACGCTTCGGTGTGGCTCAGTCTGATATGAAATGAATGGGAATGTAAACAAAATTATTGTCGGAAACATAGATTCACCGAGAAAATATATCATTCAATTCAATACCCTACTTTGCGTTGCTGTTGCTATGTGGAATGAAAGGTAAAGAAGAAGAAAATATGTTTTTCACAAAGTAATATTTTTTATTGTAAACCTAATATCCCAAACAAAAGAAAAAAGCGAAACTTTCATTGGCTATTTTTTTTACTGTATCTATCAGCTGTAGATTGAAATGGGGCGGCAAGAAGGGGGTTAGCCTGGAGGTTCGTCCTCCACCAGATTACCGACTCTTAGAAACGCGTGCCATTCTTCAGGCCTTCACACAGCTAGCATGTCACCTCTATTTAATGTTGTGTATTATTTACTCTAAGTTGTGTACCAATCTCTTTTCTCTTCTTCTTTGTTGTTGTTATTGCATATTTGTTCCGCTTGTTTCCGAAAGATGGCGCTCCTTAAATCGAAGCGCACTGAAGATTTCACTGGTGCGGGAACTTTTGTCGCATCGTGTAAAAAAAAATTCATTTTTCTATAAAAACAGTCGCGTATTCGAATGCAACATTGTGTCAAAATTTCGAGTTAATCGACCGACTACTTTTGAGTTTTGCGAGCACAAACATACCCAGGCTGAATATATATATATATATATATATACGTTTCGGCACTGGTTACTCGTAAACTTTACGAGTAACCAGAAGCAGACGGTTATCGCAGACCTGAATATGGTAAATGTGATTTTGCCTAAACGTCGTCCAGAAACCAGCACCGGCCTTTACGAAGACCAAACAGTGGAAACGCGGAAGAAAACCCGGAATCCAGTTACAACACATACTACTGCCCGCGGAAACCTGAAAGAAAACATATATATATATATATATATATATATATATATATATATATACACTATTAATATTTGTTTTTAAAAGGTTGACGATAAACCAACATCGTATTAATTTAATGTTTTAAATTTGATTAATTTTAACATGTTTAGTGTCGTTCTTTGCTAAATTTTAACTCTCAATTGCACTCCTGAGGAAGTAATAAATTCGTTATGAATTATAGAGTGAAATAATGAAGTTTTTTTTACTTGACAAGACCACTCACCCGTTAATTAATTTTTACTTATATATATATATATATATATATATATATATATACATATATATATAACGAGTGATCATTAAAATTTTCGCTCAAGTAAGCCATGTACACAAAAAGTATGTCCTAACTTAAGTTATTAGAGGAAATCTGTCATTATAATTTCAAACGTCATGATTGTTAAAAAATAATTTGAAATGCTGACTTTTATATTAAATATATTTATAATTTTTATACAAAGTAATAGAATCTTATAAAAACTGTGTAAAATGTTGACCATTCCCCACCAAGCATAATCGCACTCTATTTCGTAGAGCATTGAAAACATTGATCAGTATTTGCGGTGAGTTATTGATGTGTTCACATTTTTCTATGATTTTATGTCTTAACTCTTGTAGATTATTAATTGGTGTTTCATAAATAATATTCTTTATATATGGCCACACAAAAAAATCCATGACTGTTAAATCACACGATCGTGGTGGATATGGAATCGCTGTATTTCTACTTATTATCCTATCGCCATAAAATTGTTGCAAAAACTGAATATTTTCAAGTGTAACGTGAGATGTAGCCCCATCCTGTTGAAAATATCAGACCTGGAGTTCATCATAGTTAATTGATTAGTAAAAACACTGAGAATTTCGTTACGATATTTCTCCGATGTTATCGTGCCCTCAAAGAATATTGGTCGTATTAATCGGTGACGACTCATACCTACCCATACGCCTATTTTTTCTGGATGTAGAGGAACTTCTCTGTAGAAATGAGGATTTTCACTGGACCACAAACGCATATTTTGCGAATTAACATAACCTTTCAAATAAAACCAAGGTTCATCGGTGAAAAAAGTATCATTTAAAATATTGTCTGTCATTGTTTGAATAAACCATTGGCAAAATTGTGTTCTTTTTTCATAATCCGTAGGTGATAGATTTTGTACAGAAGTTAATTTATATGGATACATGTGCAAGTCCTTTTTTTAATTTTTTTGACATGTTCCATACGAAAGCCCTACTTGTTGCGAAACTCTGCGAATAGATGTTTGAGGAGATTCGTTAATAATTTGTCTGACATTTTCAATTACGCCGCGACTTCTCTTGAGAGGAGGACCGCTTCCTTTTTTCCTTAAAATACTGCATGTTTGACGAAAAAGATTTACACAATGCATTAGCGTATCACGGAAAGTTTTATAGCTAGGAACAGTATTTGGATATCTCTCTTCAAACTCCGCAAGGCAATTTTTTATTGAATGCTGCCAAATACCATCAATTTTTTGAGATGTCAGAAAGTAACATTCTACCATAAACGCTTTATGCATATCATTAAAGGCCATTACTTTTTCTTTTGATGAAACTTTAAAATATATATTTGACACTGACAGATGTTTGAAATAACATCTTAATGACTAAAGCTACGACATAATTTTTATATACACGGCCAGTTACGAGTGAAAATTTTAATGATCGCTCGTTATATTTTTTAAAATTGCAGCATTTTAAAAGTGGGCGACACTTGTCCCCCACGCGCCTATTCACGATATTTTAAGCTACGCGCGTTACGCAGGGTTAATGGTATGTGTGTTGCTTTATATAGGTAAATGTGGAATGTTGACATTTTTATTTTAAGTGATTGTTTTGCTTTCGCATGTTGTAGGTAGGTAGATTTCTCGAATAGCCCCTTCATAGACACTATTGTAAATTATATTAACCACCCATCCATCTATAAGAGCGTTAGGTATATAAATCTAACAGATACGAGTGAAAATTTTAATGATCGCTCGTTATATAGATGCCTTACGCATTCTTTTTGAATTCCTACAGTTTCAGCAATCTTCAACGTCTTCTCGACCAACTTGGAAGCGCTTAAACCATTCAAATACCCACGCACGTGATAAATCAAGAAAACTGTTTCTGTGCTGTACGATCCCAAATTATGTTTTCTCTGTAAAGGCACAAATGGTTTTAACGGCTTCCGATACATTCATTCCTCGGAATTCGTAAATTTTTTTTCCACTTAACATTCCATTGTCTTCTGTTCAATTTTTGTTCAAGCTACTCTCATTCTAGAAACCAAAAAACGCTATGAACTGGTACATCAACCTGATACATAGCAAAAATACGTCAATATAATTCACTGTTGCCAACACTATTCTTGAAAAAATACTACTCGCATTATAAATATTTATATGGTCCAACTCTAAATTTGTGTTTTTACGCAAATGCAAATTTGATGATATCAATATTCGCTTTTCTGAAAATTCGAAATATTGGCGGGATATTTTCAAGATTAATGATGTTATTTGTTATTAGAACTAATAATGTTTATACAATCATAAAGAAAAAATGGCTTGTTTACAATAGATTAAAAAAGAAACCACATTCTATTCAAAAAATCTAAATTGTGTTTGGTGCCACATCATAGGAGATGATATGAAAAATTTATTGTTATTAGTATGTGAGTGTGTGTAAATGGCTCACTCTGGCGATTTCTTTATTCGGAGATTTTCTTTATTCGGCGATTTAAGGTCTGTCTTAATTAAATATTTACTTATTTCTTTATCCACTCTTACTCTTACTCTAATGTGAACATATAATTGTAAAGTTATAAAAAAAATGACAGTATATTACTGTTATATTTATAAATGTGATATTGTCATAATTTTCGAACGATTAGTTAAAATTACACTATTAAATTTATACATTCAAGTCTAGAGCTTTATATACATGTGTACATGCTATATGTACATGTTTATGAAGGTAAATTGCAGATCGTTACTCTACATTATTAAATTATAATATATACTGCTTAGATTTTTTGTCACTCCTGTTGTTAATTGAATTGTTTTCTTGCTTAATATTAAACATTTCCTTAACTTCTCATTGATTGTGTGTTGTATCTTAATTTTAATATGTAACGTAAGGTGTTTTATTTGTACAGGAATCTATAGTCGAAAAGATAAGTGTCAATTTGGATATCAAGAGGTTCGTGTCGATAGGGAAATCGACAGTTAGGAATCAAGTTTGGGACATAGACGGTATAGTAGATAGTGTCCAGATAACTCTTGGCCAGAGAGATTTGTCGACGATCCTAGCTATATATTCCGATAATATTGGTGAAGGAAAATTACTAGATTTATTTCCCGTACCGATTATAAGGTCACCCACCGAAAGTAGCGCCGAAACTGACGAAACCGTAAAAACGTTGGAGGCATTTTTCTGTGAACCAAAGCAAAAGTACTTAACGGTGAGATTTGGATTCGAAGGTATCTATTTTATGCTATTCTTCGATTCTGGTGAATTGCTAAGTTCACCCATACGCGACTTAAACCACGGTCTTTGTAAATTCGAGATCAGCGAAGTAGCGACTTCTTGCGTTTTGTTTACTGATAGAAGTTTAGATGGGAAGTTATCTGTCGATGGCTTATACGTAGAAGAAATGGGTCCGGATGTTAATGCGTCAGATAAAAGGTTAGTTTAAGAAATATGCAGGCTTGGACGAAAATCAGAGTAGGATTTGACATGATAATAATTTTTTTTTTGTTAATGTGATAACTATTTTGTATGAATTTCATGAAAGAATAAGAATAAAGGAAGAGTAGATTCAGAATGTTTTAAGTAAAGAGGTGCTGCCGTCTTGTTCACAGGCTTCATGGGAGAAATTCGAGTCTTTATTTCTATTTATTTATTTCGAATGAGATGCGATATAAATACAAAAAATAATATATCTAAGGTAACTTCAAAGTAGGTTTGTTTCCACTGATCTACCATGAAAACGTAACCAGTTCTTCGCCACGTGATGTACGAGTATTCAAACATCGTGCAAGTCACGTAGTATTTGTGGATTTAGCAGGAATGTTGCTCTGTATGTCACAATATCGCATCTTTCTGTGTGTGGATTTTTTGCTGTTAAGCTAACTCAACGTTGTCCAGAGTGTACCA
The DNA here is from genome assembly GCA_935421215.2 of Melolontha melolontha. Classification (NCBI taxonomy): domain Eukaryota; kingdom Metazoa; phylum Arthropoda; class Insecta; order Coleoptera; family Scarabaeidae; genus Melolontha; species Melolontha melolontha. The sequence goes on from OW285243.1 coordinate 84,009,454, forward strand.
CGAGGAGGTAATCCACACTTACACCACTTATTTCTATGAAACAGGGTGTCGTATTAACAGTTACCTCACAGAAGTATTTACAGCGTGTTCCCTGAGGTAACCGACAAACTCACACAATGTGTTCTAGAGGTGATTCTGAACAAAAAAGTTCATATACAACGTGTCCAGGAAAGTATGCAACAAAGGAAAAACTTTTGTATGGTCTAATTCTCAGGAAATTTTATTCTTTATAAAAGTTTTTGCTTTACTTAAAACCCATTTCCCCGTTAAAACAAATGAAATAAATAATTAAAAAATATTTTTTAATAATTTGAAAATACAAAAAAAATGTTATTTTTATGTTTTAAACAAACATCACTTGATATGATGCCCCTCTCATACAATACATAAATTTGTACGTCTACGTCCCTGACGGCATTTTTCAGGAAATTGGGATTATTATTTAAATGCGTTACCGCTTCCCTAATCCTATTCTGCAAATCTTCTTGGTTATCAAATGGCCTATCTGAATACACCTGATTTTTCAACCAACCCCATAAAAAATAATCCAAAGAATTTAAATCCGCCGAGCGTGGGGGCCACGGAAATATTTAATATCTTCCTATTCATTTTTCTTGAAATTCTTGGTTTAAATACTGCACGACTCGACGAGAATTATGTGCAGGTGCACCATCCTGCATAAACCACAAAGAACGTCTTGTTTGTAAAAGTAAGTTGTCAAATTCATCTTCTAATTCAAAATGCATCCCCCACCACTCTTCTCTCCAAAATTCCGCACCAAACATTTATCTTTCGTGAATATTGGTTTTACACTCCATTTGGAAATGTGGATTATCTTGAGACCACCAACGACAGTTTTGCGACAAACTACACCATTTGTGGTGAATGTCGCTTCATCGGTAAATAATATTTTTTTGGGTAATGTTGTGTCCGTTTCTATTTCACCTTGTATCAAGAAAATCTTGGTTTAAATAGAGTAAACTTGTGTGTTTTTATTATTTGATGTGCTGATGATTTACGTAAGCCTAAATTAGTTGTTCATTTTCTCACAGATAATTTAGGATCCTCAATTACACTTTGTAAAACATTTAAAGAATTATCTAAATTTCTTACTGGTCTGTCATGTTCCTTTTAAAATTAAATTCCAAAGAGCCTGTTCCTTTAAATTGTCGCAAAATTCGGGATACCGTGAACGAACAAACGTTTTTATTGAGATCCCTTTCGTTAAAAGTCGCAGCTGTGTCTCTGCATGTCTTATAATTATCGCCACATATGAGCATTTCTTGTAAAGTTAAACGTTCTGCCATAGTAATGTATTTTGTAGCATCTGTGATGGAAATAAGAATGATGGTTTCTGATAATGAATATCACTTACGCACTTGACTAGCCAACACGATATTAAATAGACACGGAAATTTTGAACAATTAATAAAATAATTGTATTTTTACTATCTAATATGATAACTCATTTGTTTTAACGGGTAAATGGGTTTTAAGTAAAGCAAAAACTTTTATAAAGAATACAATTTCCTGAGAAATAGACCATAAAAGAGTTTTCCCTTTGTTGCATACTTTCCTGGACACGTTGTATACTTTAGCTTAATTCCTTTTTTGTTCTTAAGATTTCAACAAAAGGAGAAAACTGTTTCAGTAATGTATTTAATCATGAAATTACATAACAAATTAATAAATTAATATTATAACAATTGTTAATGTTGTTGAAGTTGAACAAGATCCATCCATAAGTATACGCAGGATATCTATCATGTTTGTTAAACCTAGTATGGCGAATGTTACATTTTAATGGGCTTTTTCCATATTATCTACAGAGAGTTCATCATATGCTACCAAGAGATTTCATCAATCGCGTACAGTATTGTTATACTGTTTACAGAACAATTTAGAACTTATTCCGCGTATCCTTTTTACAGACGAGTCTCAATTTACTCGAGAAGGTATAAACAACACTCGGAATTTTCACACTTGGGCGACTGAAAACCCACATAATGTAGTTTTGGTTAATCACCAAGATCCTTTTTCTGTAAATGTGGCTTGTTAAACAATGACATTATTGGGTCGCATTTTATCCAAGGAAATCTTACAGCAAATTATTATAGGAATTTCTTAGAAGATACCTTGCCGGGATTATTGGAAAATGTTCCACTGGAAACTCGACGCGGCATGTTTTATCAAAATGACGGCGTTCCACCGCATTTTAGTGACAAGTTATTGATTTTCTAAATCGAAATTTTCCTGGACGGTGGATTGGCAGAGGCGCCCACAGTGGGAGGAATTGCGATTCTAGCTGGACAAAATTATCTTTTTAGTAAAACTACTTTATAATAATCGAAAATGCAAGTATTTGTGCAGACATATGTATAAAATATAAATAAAAAAGGATTAATAAAACACAAACACAGTATTAACAGTACCTATATATCAATATAAAATAATAATAGATACAATGATAATATTTATATTAAATATATATTTATATTAAATATAGGAAATTGAGAATGCTAAAAGAAATTCAATTCTTCTTCTTCGGTTTCTTCGTCTTCTTCTTGTTCAGGATCATCTTCTGCTGATGGTTTATTCTCTTTCATATCACTTTCTAATCTGATTAATTCAAGGGCATTGTTTGGAAGTTTCCTTTGATTAATTTTCGACGAAGCCCTTAAATGAGAAATCACAGGATCAGAAGCTACAAGAAGCATGTGTAAAAGATCCCTTGTTGTATTTATTCTAGAATTTTTTCGTGTGTGGTGTTCCCGAAATCTTTTATAAATTTTATTGCATGCTTCTTGAGCTTCTTCCGATAACATACCAATTGGTAAAAGTATATGTTTAATGGCCTGTGATCCGTGGATTAAAATTTTGTGGACGGTTACGGGCATTCTATACCACCCATACTTTCTGATAAACAATTCAGCAGTTTCCGTAGCAAATTTATCAAACTTGCTGTGATCCAAATCGTAACCGCTCGTGAGAAAGCTAAAATTGTTTGAAATCTAGCTATTAGATTTTCATCTACACCTGTGATTTCTGCTACTTTTATAGGGCTTTCAAAGAACCTTCTAGCAACGTTACCTGTATTTGAAGTACCACCTCCCTGTACAACTTTATCAACTCTTAAACCCAGTTCGTGCGAAAGTCTCTTTTGAATTTGTTGCTTCCTTTCTTGTATTCGCTCTTTTTGAGTGTTACTGGCACCACGTGTTGTAGTAGCTTGCAAATCTAATTTATAAGAAATGTGAAGGATGCACTCTAAGAACTTAATCCTGGCATGCAAGGGCGAAAGACCATACTGAAAATTTTGTTCATCAATGGCAAAGCTTTTTATATGTTTCAGGTTATTCATATCAGTAGGTTTACACTGACATATATAACCTGTACCTGAGGTAATCTGAGGTAACCTGAGGTACCTGTTAAAGCATTGATTACTTTGCCATCCACCATAGTTATACAAGGAATAGGTAACTTGCACGTGTTTCTCATCTAAAAATGTTTCTAAAGGTTTCAATTTTGATATTTTTTCTGTCAGTATTGCATTTTCTGTTTTAATTGAGTCCGCAGTTTCTTTCATGTATTTAAATTAATAGGACGGTAAAAATGAGTGGAGGAAGGCTTGGTGTTTTCCCATAAAAGTACTGCTTCGCTTTCGGTACTATTTATATGAGCTACTAAACGCAAGGGAACCAACGAAAAAAGAAATAAATTAGCCTCGGAAAGGTTTTGGCAGTCCTCATCTTCTTCACTTTCTTCTGTTTAAATATTTCAGATATACAATTGTATTCATTGTATCCAGAGCTACCATCACATCCATATTTACAAATCAAATTCAATTTTATGTGTGCTGCTTGAATAAGCTCATCTGGGATTTCGATAATTTCTGCTAATCATGAATATGTGTGGTCCAGTAAATGTTGCAATGGGACAGTTGCACCTGAAATAAAATAAGTTTTAAAACCTCTACATTATAAACTAATAATATAAATACTTACCAAAATTATCAACCAATATATCGGAGGGATAACAACGCTTCTTAGCTTCTCTTATCCTATCGTATGAAGGATAAAGTTGTTGAGCATTATGCTTCTTGGCATCCATACGCATTCTGTGATAACTATTTTTGGTCATACGAGCATCTATTAGCAACGCTAGAGCTTCATCTTCTGTATATGGTATTACTCCTTCTAATTCGGAAGATTTTTTAAAAATACGACGAATTTTTCGTGGACGCTCCGGAGAACATTCTGTTGCCTGTGATACTATATCCGCAGCTGCTCTTTTCCCCTGCTCTCGTAAAACTGTTTTAGCAGCAAATATTATTTCTTCAGGTGCTGCAACTTCCTTGAGGACTTCAATTCTTCGTCGCTTTGTTTTTTCGCTTGACAACGAAAAATCCTTTATTGGTCGACCAACCCCAGAACTTGATGTACTTGGTTGAGGTTCAGGTGTTTTCTCTTGTTCGCTTGTATGAGGTACTGCTATTGTAAATTTGCGATTTATCCACGTTTTATTTTGTTGAATAAAGCGAGGGACGAAGTTTTCCACTTTTTATCCAACGTGCAACAAAATGCTTTTATCTTAGCTACTACTACCTTTCTGAATTGCTCATCATCAAGCGCTAAATCTCTAGGTTGCTTCTTTTGTATAAAATTCAAAAACATATTGATAGTCGTAGTAGAAGTTGCTCTAGAGGGATTTTTTTGGTCCCTTCATAATCGTAGTGGATCTTCATTAGTGATATCTGCCATTATAATCTGTAACAGATGTATAGCAAATACAAAATTTCTATATATACATTAATAAGCATATGCTGTAGGTATACAAAATATTTTTAAGAATATAGATAGCAATTAAAAGCAAATAAATATTAATTTATTGAATTACACAGACATTATGAAATTTAAGTATTACAAGTTTTTAGTGACACTTCGTGGTACTTTCTACTTCTCATCCTAAAATGAGAAACTAATAGCATATTTTAAGGAATTTTAAGGAAGTTCTTTTATCAGACAATAAAAAAACATAACTTCAATAAAGTATATATCATTAAAACGTACTCACCTTGTTCTTTCAAATGAAATATATATTAATAACGTAACTCAAACTATTGTCGTTTAAATCACCACACAAACTGAGCGCGTTATTCGCTACGTATTGACTTAGACTTCAGAGTCCACTTCAGAAACAGATACCCGAGTTATGTTTATCAACAAACCGATAAGAATGAACGAGTAGTGCCTGGAACTGTTTTAAAACACATATATGTATAACGTGGTACATTTGAAGGTATTCGGTTTTTTTGAATTTTGTCCCGCTAAAATTGGGATTCCTCCCACTGTGGCGCCCTGTACAATGGCCTGCAAGTTCTCCTGACCTTCCGCTATTGGACTTTTTATTTTGGGGCTGTCTAAAAAATCAATCGTGTTTACTATAACTATAACTATAATATTAGTTTGTAATTTCATGATTAAAAGCAATTCTGAAACAGTTTTCTTCTTTTGCTGAAATCTTAAGAACAAAAATAAAAATTAAGTTAGAGTGTAGGTATATGAAGTTTTTTGTTCAGAATCACCTCTAGAACATATTGTGTAAGCTGTCGGTTATCTTAGGAAACACCCTGTATATTATTCTTTGGATTGGATGCCAGTAAGTCTAGGCACTTGAGCACAGTACTCTTTGTACTACCTCTAATACATCTCTCAGTTCCACTCTGTTAGTTTTAGTTTAGTTAGTTTAGTTGTGTCCTCGATGAAAGCCACTCCTCAGGGGAAATATGAGTACCCTCGTAGGATCCAATAGATCTCTTCCGAAATGTTTCTGTCTGAATACCTTCAGTACATTACCTGAATGTTAGTTTACTACTCTTTTTTACATCTCCTACAGCATGGGGTTGGTTCGCAAGTCCATAATTTTTTAAGTAGTAGTTTTAATTTCTTTTTGATTACTACGAATTGGGTTGGCGAAAAGCCTAGCATTCAGCTCCTCTAGTAGCGTCTTAATATGAAGTTGACCTTTCGTTAGCCTCGATTTCTTTTCATGTTCTCTTTCTAGCCATAACCAGATCTTCCTTCTAGCGAAATCCTTCGCGATTCCACATACAGTTTCTGGTCATATCAAGTTTCTCTTAGCACCTTCATTGGACAGTTCGTCGGCCATCTGCCTTTAATCTCCTCATGTCCTGGCACCCATATCAATAACACAGTATTTTCTTGTACATTGAGGATTTTCCTAGTGGATGGATTCATACTAGTTTTAGTAGCTGCCCAATTGTCAGTCATTATGTTGTTTTTTTTTGTTTGCGCAGTCAGTTTCCAGATCATCCTCGGCGCAGCCTGTGACTGCAAATAATTCAGCCCGAAAAACAATTGTTTCCTCAGACCTAATGACATTTTCCTTCTAGGGAACATTCCACACATACCTGCACCTGTGCTCAGATTTGATTGTGATCCATCCGTGTATCAGTTGCCAGCACCCTAATCGATCGAGCGCTTTTTTGCCTGTTTTCTGGTCGGTATATATATATTCAGCTTAGCTGTAAACATAATCTCACGTGCCCTACTCTCCGCTGGTATTTGTAATATCGGCTCTCCCAGTATAGTTCTTGTGGTATCTGTATGGCCCCCTTCAATCTTATTAGGACAACATAAGCTATTGACCTTCAGCCTCAGGATCGCAGCCATGGCCTCCGTTTTCACGTATAGGAACGGAGGGAGATGCACGATCGCTTTAGAACTATCGATATATTCCTATTCAAGTCCTGGAGTAGAAAATCGTTTTGAGATGTGGTTTCAACAGAGTATATTAATTGCTTATACCGTTAGGGTAATTTCAGACTTTGTACCATACTTCTTTTGTAAACAACACTACATTCACCAGACTTGTTAGCCACCAATTATTTCTTGTAGGAATATCAGGAGAGGCTATATGTAGAGCAGGTATACTCAAAGAGTCTGCTAGGCCATAAATACATACGTTAAACATTACTTCATCAACACATATTAAATCTTACTCTGAATTTTGGCCAACTCTATACTACAGTAACTCTATTAGTAACAGCATAATTTTCCAGGATATTACAGTCACCTGTAGACGATAACAAAAACAACAATTGCAACATAACTGTTAACAAGCCTCCGATAATCGATTTAACATTCCACCAGTCGAAAACTAATGACAGATCCATTGATATCATCATCGGAAGATTAAGTTTAACACTTTCCGTCCCCTTCACGGAAAAATTAGCTATGTTCGTTTTAGATTGTTTGCCTAAAGATACTTTAGATACTGGATTCATCAATCACGGCTACGTTAGCGACCAAGTGAGCGAAAAATCGTCGTCAAAACCCATCCCTACCAGTCTCACGGTAGCTGTTAGAATTAATAGACCGGAATTTATATTTATAGTTGAAACGACATCAAATAAGAAACGCTACTTTACAACGAGAAGTGAAATTTTATCTGATTATTCCAGACATAGTAACCGGTTGAATTTTGTAATCTCATTATCCGGTTTGCATTGTCAATTCTACGATGTTGGTGTGCATTCCATGGAACCGTACACCATCTTGAAACAATGCGATGTGGAACTGTCCAAAACGTACTCTGGAGAAAAAGGGAATAAAATCACTTCGTCTGTATCTACAATATACATCCAGCTATGCAATAGGGTAGTTTATTCTATAAACGATGTTCTCAACGATATTGTCGAACACTTTAAAATACCGGAGAGTGACATGAGTCCTACTAGAGCCAGCAAAATGGAACCTTCTATTAAAACTACGGATGATATTTGGGAACCGGCTCATTTAAGTGAATACGTGGCCAAAGGCGATGACGAAGAGTACAACGAAGAAAATAAAACCACGCCAGTCAAACATACTGTACACGAAGTATTTTTATTACCAAAAACAGATCTGGTAGCTGTTTTTGAACTGGAAGATATTCCAGTCGTGGTGGTTAAAGCTAGCTTAGAGGTTACCATGTGCGACTGGTCGTCTTTGCTGAACTGCACTTGTGAATTTACAATCCAGGCGAACTGTTTTAATGAGCACAATCAGTGTTGGGAGCCTATAATAGATCCTACTGTGATGGAAGAGTACGAATACAAGCCTTGGGAAGTTAACATTAAGATTTTCCAAGATAAATCTCTGCCGATGTTGGGTAGCATGGAAACTAAAAGTAAAAAGAATAATTCCAAAGAGAAGAAGAATGCGTCTGGTACCACTAGTGATGAGGAAGAGGAATCGGGCGATGATATGGTTTATTTGCAGCCTACGAACGCTTTCTATGCTAGAACAAATAGAAATTTAAAGACGAATTTGTCTACATTTTTGGAAGATACAGATTCTGAAAACGAAGATGGAGCCATGGAAAAATTAGCTGCTGCTATATCAGACTTGTTTACAGGGTTAGTGGTATTCTTTTAATTTTCTCCTATCTTTAGTCAGATGTGTTAAAAGTAACATTGTCACATCAAAGACTGTATATCTTTCAGTGATTGGAATGAAAGTGAAAGTAGCGAATCTGAACATTCAAGTGAAGGTGATGAGGAATCCGAAGAGGATATCAAAGTTAAACCCAGCCGGGCTGAGGCTGAAAAAGCGAAAAATTACAAAAAATCCACATACATTTTAATCGACGCCAAAGACATTTTAAATTTGACAATCACCCCGTCCTTTCTCAGAGTCATCAACGAACTTTTTACGGTGTATTCGAACAAGACTCTCTCAATAGCAAGCAATAAGAAATCCGTCAATTTGGTCAACGACATCGGACCACATACGAAAGTCGAACTCTTCGAAAATCGCGGCTCAAAATGTGAAGAAAATAGTTTTTTGATGTGCTCCAAGACTTACGAAATGTTAGATTCTTGCCCGAATAGTCCAACGAAAAGCTCTTATTTGGCTACAGATTATATGGCTGACGATCTGACAGATGATAGAGATAGGTATTTATCTGAAAATGTACGATATTTATTGCTACAGTTTTTGTTTTAGTTTCACAGATGAAGCGGGAAAAATTGACTTGGAAATGGGTCTAGATTTAGAATGTATTTCAAGTTTAGAATTTCCTTTCAGTACAACGCCACATTTATATGAACAAATTAATAAGCATCATTTAAAAATTCATGTACCAGGTTTTCAGCCTATTCAGACTTGTTGTCCGAAAAAAACCTGGAGGAAACTAATTAAATTACACTGCAATTCTTCAAGTAAAATGTATTATTTGATTGCTAGTCATACCGTTGGTAAATCTGGAGGAATGGTTTCGGTTAGTTCACCTTTACAGGTCATTAATATTAATCAAGTTGATATTTTTTTCTTCTACATTTAGTCATTTTTAGGTTCGAAATGAAACTTGTTTTGCCCTTAGTATATTGTACCAACCTTCCGTATTACAACAAATGAATTTAGAGCCTGTAGGTGATATGACGAATCCATTCGAAACTACAATGCGAATATCTGTCTTGGAACCCCATGAACATTACAATGTTCCTTTGTACATAGCTTATCATTGCAAATTGTTCATACAACCAGCATATGCCGAGTAAGTATTTCATGGATAAAAGAAAATTTCTATTTTCGCGATCAAATATTTTAGAGGTCACTACGTGTCGGACGCTGGAATATGGTGGCAAGATTTCGCCACGGAATTGGATGCGGCTCATGACTTTCACTGCAATCCCAAAAGCGATTCTAATCTAGAAGTGTTTTCTTTGAGAATTATGCTCAGGAGGAACATCGAAGTGAAAAATTCCCAATCCCATTTCATACCAAATTATATAATCCATCTACTACCACCTTTGATTTTCTACAATTATTTGCCATATACTTTGGAGATACAAAACGTCGATTTGAAGCAGCTGATTAAAGTGGAATCTGGCGAGAAATCCAGTGCTTATTCCATGAACTTGACGAAAGACCATAAGCTACTGGTTAAAGTTATATATGCAAGTTTGATTTGGAGTGGAATGTTAAATTTGACGACGCATTTGGATGAAAAAATGCTGCATTTGACTTCGGAAGGGAAAAGTGATGATGGTAGCAAACATTTGATTATAAACGTCAAAACCGATAGAGAAGGAAGCTGCAGCGTCTATTTTTATACACCATATTGGATCATGAATAAAACTGGTTTGCCATTGCATATTAAGGTAAGATCTAATACTGAATAATGACTAGAGCTGAGGATGTTTGCGGTATAACCATGGTATCATGTAACCATAGTAAATTACTATGGTTATATGATATAACCATGGTTATACCGCAAACATCCTCAGCTCTAATAATGACTAATAAAACACAAATGTTTAAGTTTCATATTATTTTGTAACTTTAAGATTTGTGTTTTATTACTGATTATAGGGTCTGAGTGAATGTCCTATAGTTACCTATAGTAGTTAGTAATATGCGGAAATAGAAGTGCGGGAGGGAGGTCGCGCTTACGGCTAGTGCTAGCTGCTAAGAACGTGTGGACAATGCCATCATCATCAGTTCCGTACTGACGGTCAACTGTGGAGTCACATTTGTAGAGTCACATTTCATCGTAATTCTATTTATTGTTTGCAACTAATCTAGTATTTTCCTTTGTTCATGATTGCTTGTTTCTCTTTTCGACGAATTTGTAATTATTTCCTTTGATACTCATTTTTTGCCATGGAATTTTTTTTTTACGTTCTCATCTACCACTTTCAACCAGCAACTTATACCAAGCTTCCTCTAAACTATATATTATTATTAAATACGAGGGCGTATTTTTATGTTATCTACCTAGCCATGAAACAAAAGAGTGACGATGTCAAACAAATTATTGAAAAATTGCTGTCACTGTTAGAAGTACATGTACTAAGTTGTGTTTAGTTTGTGCTGTTTATAGAGATTTGAGACGATCTATTTCTCGATAAAATGAGTGAAACTAAGGTTGAACGTCGCAGCATAATAAAGTTCCTGACAAAAGAAGTCAATGGTCCAAAAGCAATTCATGAAAGAATGGTTGCTGTGTATGGGGAAGATACACTATCTTATTTCCAAGTAAAATATTGGTCTAAACTCTTTCGATGGGGCCGAGAGTCAATCAATGATGACACAAAGTCCGGACGACCCGTTGAAGCTCGAACTGAATACATTGTGCGAAAAGTCGAAAATTTGGTACTGAAAGATCGGCGTGTAAAGATCTCTGTCATTGCCAATGAAGTCTGTATATCCAAAACAAGTGTCCTCAAAATTTTGCATGACGATTTGGGTATGAAGAAGGTTTCTGCACGGTGGATACCCAGATTGTACAGAAAAGAAGTTTCTCAAGAAAATTTGGTTAAGTTGGAGAGGGATAAAACATTTTTATCTCGAATTATCACCGGGGATGACACTTGGGTATATTACTGGGACCCTTCTACTAAACAAGAATCCATGCAGTGGGTTCATAAGGGCTCTCCACCACCAAAAATGGCCAAGACACAATTTTCTGGAGAAAAACTGATGGCAACTGTTTTCTGGGATGCTGAAGGAGTCTTGCTTATTGAATATATGCCGAGAGGGTCTACCATAAATGGAGAGGCCTACGGAAACACAATTAAAAATTTAAAAACTACTCTGGAGGAAAAACGCCCGTATTCTGATCCACAAAAACACTTGTTGCTGCACGTCAATTGTCGAGTTCATAAGGCAAACAAAGTTCAGCAGATAATCAATGACTGTGGGTTTATAAAGTTAAGGCATCCACCTTATAGCCCCGACCTAGCTCCGTCAGACTTCTTCTTATTCAAAAATTTAAAAAAGCATCTCAGGGGAAAGCGTTTTGCTTCTGATGAAGAACTCAAAGAAGCTGTTGAAGAATATTTTGCGGGGTTACCGAAGCAATTTTCTTCTGAGGGTATGGGGCAACTGGAAAAAAGATGGAATAAGTGTTGAAGGAAGTTATGTAGAAAAATCTTTTTTTTTTGTTCTCTTATGTGCTTTTTTTGATGGATAGGCAGATAACATAAAAATACGCCCTCGTATATTATTTATTGACGAATCCAGTTGCCTCTCTATATGGTCATAATCCTGCTATTGTGCGGTATTGGTCTAAGGAAAATATATGTATGATTTATGAAACATGAATGCAATATCCGTGTTTGGACAGGACTTTTAGGGGATCATCGGACTCTTTGTCATGCCATATGATACTGCAGATTCCCTTAATGTATCCGCCAAATCTTGATGAATTTGAGTTGGGATTATCTCTTTTAAATGTAAGTATTTAATCACCGCTCGTTGGTCGACACGATCAATTTTGATATTGATATGTGACTCTCTCGACCTTGGGCGTCTACTGTAGGCACGGTTTAACAGGTTCAGACTTGTAAGTTTTCTAGCGCAAGTCTATACATGGCAGGTTACAATGCGACGTGAAGAAAAATAACTGTTTTGGTTTATAAATGGGTCAGGGGTGGTGCACTCGTAAAATCGTGAATTTATGGCTTTCAGAGCAACAGAGCTCGAACATGGCCCATTGCGAAACATATTACCTCAGACATTGTCGAATGTTCGCAGAAATTTTGTCGGCCGATAAGGTATTGTGGTTTTCAGCCAGGTGATCGTTTTGTATTCTAATAAAATTAATTATCCAGAATTGCTATTCAAAAAGTCTTTCTTTGGAGACTGTGGTTAAGTGAAAACTCAAAAAAGGTATAAAACCCCTTACCACAATTAATAATCGTATCCTAAATGCGTATTTCGACAACTAAGTTGTCATCATCAGTAGACCTACCTGATTTTATACCTTTTTTAAATTGCTATTCAGTGTTTTTGTTTTATATTTTATATTCTGCTATAAATAGTTATTTTATTTTTTAAAGAAACAACGTTATTTTTAACTGAAAAATCGGAGACTGTGGGTTTTAAGTGAATAAAAAAATTAAAAACCCTTACTACAATAGAATTTAACAATTCTATATACGTATTTCGACAACCACGTTGTCATCCTCAGTAGAAAAAGCAGTGTAACACTTGAAAGCACAAAAAACACACAACACTCACTGAGCGCTATATTGCACGGCTTCTCGTTTAACACTAAATTTTAAAATTTTTAAAAACCTGAATATTACAGAACTTACCTTATTGGAAAAACCCTACTTAAATACGTACATGCATTAAGAGACCATTAACCGATTAATGCTTTATTCTATAGAAAGGCCCTTTAGAAAATTACACAAAGGGGACATCCTAATATACATAAAGAAACCATTATAAAACTCATCTTAAATTATATATGTCATTTAGAAATTAATATTGAGTCATAATATCTGTTAAAGGCTAATGTTGTAACGAAACGAAATTTAAAAAATTACATAGAATTAGATTAATTTGTTAATGTTTTTTTTTGGTTTAATAACATCTAACTGTCAATTAACTCGAATAAAGATAAACCTGGTATAGGACCCAAATCTGCATTAATTACGTTATTCCTATTTTTAAAAATAAAAATGCTCTCAAAACTATCTAATTCGCGGGGGCTAGTGACGTCTTTTATTAATCTCAGACAGTCAGATGTTACGTTGTGACCTGATTCAAGAATATGTCGGGCAACACTTGATTTTTCCGGCCTATTGAATCTAATATGCGAAACATGTTCTTTATAACGAGTTAGTATCGAACGCTTTGTTTGGCCGACATATTTCTTATCACAATCCTTACAATTTATTTCATAGATTCCAGATTTATTGTTTATCTCAACTTTGTCTTTCGCGTGGCTTAAGAGAGATTTCAAGGAGTTATTCGACCGAAATAACGTAATTAATGCAGATTTGGGTCCTATACCAGGTTCATCTTTATTCTGGTTAATTGACAGATAGATGTTATTAAACCATAAAAAGATAGGAAAACCATTAACAAATTAATCTAATTCTATGTAATTTTTTAAATTTCGTTTCGTTACAACATTAGCCTTTAACAGATATTATGACTCAATATTAATTTCTAAATGACATATATAATTTAAGATGAGTTTTATAATGGTTTCTTTATGTATATTAAATTAGGGTGTCCCCTTTGTGTAATTTTCTAAAGGGCCATTCTATAGAATAAAGCATTAATCGGTTAATGGTCTCCTAATGCATGTACGTATTTAAGTAGGGTTTTTCCAATAAGGTAAGTTCTGTAGTATTCAGGTTTTTAAAAATTTTAAAATTTAGTGTTAAACGAGAAGCCGTGCAATATAGCGCTCAGTGAGTGTTGTGTGTTTTTTGTGCTTTCAAGTGTTACACTGCTTTTTCTACTGAGGATGACTACGTGGTTGTCGAAATACGTATATAGAATTGTTAAATTCTATTGTGGTAAGGGTTTTTAATTTTTTTATTAACGTTTTTTTAATTTTTAATCTTGTGAGGTGACAATTGATATTAGGTTAGATTATTATATTATTAATTTTTACTCACAATCGGTTAGTAATCTGTAGATTTGTACCCTTCGAAACAGTCGGGAAGCGACCTATTGCTTACCTACTTCACTTTCCCAGCTATAGCCGGAAAAGTGTTTTCCCAGCTAGCAAGTGTCAGTTCATTAGTCACAAATATGACATCATTGTCATTTTGGCATTAAAACATGTTTTTAAAAATAAATTGGAATCAAACTCTGTATTTATTTAGTAAAGAAACAATAATAAACCTATTTAGAGTTGTAAATATTAATGGTTACATTAGAGTTATCATTACTGTTAACTGTTAAAGAAAGACCATGTTGTTGCTTAAAATTATACTGTTCATTTTTAGAAATCGACGATCTTGATTGTTCTACATTTGGCAACATACATATTAGCAATTTTTACTTGTCCATGTAATGAGTTCTCCACATATCCTTCAGCAACGGTACTGGATTTCCACCCCTCTAATCTTTTCAACTGTAGAATGTCTCCACCTGTATTTGCCAGTAATGTCGCTGAAGTACGTCTGAAACAATGTCCTGTAAACCCATTAACGCTTTCCAGTTTTAAGTAAGTTGCTATTTTTTTGGGAAAATTTCCGATAGAGTTATGCCCAAAAGGCGGTCGTGTAACTTTGCCATTCCACATTTGTAAAAAAAATCTTTCAGATTCAATGTTGTTGCGAAGGTCGTACTATTGCTTTATTACTTTCATCCATTCCGGTTTTGTGATTACGAATGTACGGGAGGAGTAGGTTTTCGTTACAGGAATTACTATTATATGTAATTCGGTTTTCTAAAATATCCAGATCACTTATTTTCATTTTTAAAAGTTCATCGCATCTACAGGCTCCAGAGATGCCAATAATTAAAGCAACCTAAAAGAAATATGTAATTTAACATAAATTTAATATGCACTGAAGAAATTAGAATGTTACCTTTTGAGGAAGATATTCTATCGGAGCGTTGTTGAGAAAATTATCAATGTCTGCTTTGGACAGAACGCTTGACTTTTTAGCTTTGTATACCACATTCTGCCTTTTTAGGTATGCTCGCAATTTTGCATAATTACTGATATCAACATTTTGCCTAATATTTAGAACTGCTCGCAACATCGAATACCTTGACCATAATGTGGAAACTTTATTTTGTTTACTTAATTCAGCAAAATAAGCAAGGAGTACCGTTTCAGAGGTATGCTGCACACCCTTAATCAAGCACCATTTACTATATGCTTCGTAAGTCTTCTCGTACATCTCCCTGCTTTTTTCCGGAATCATGCCTTCAGTTTTCCTGCAGCTACTCGCAGTTCTGGTGGGGTGCATTCAAGTTCACTGTCGGACATATTTCTTAGTATACTCGTATAAAGATTTTATATTATTAAAAATGCCGTACTATATTTTGCAACTGGCAAAATAATTACCTAACTGTCAGATTCAACAAACTTATTACATTGCCTAGCAACGATTTTACAAATATCTTCCTTAAAATAGTTTATCAAATTATCATAAAAATAAATACCGATACTCATGTATTATTATTATTATTATTATTTAAAATAAAACTTATATAGAATTACTAATAGTAGATTGTGAGTAAAATCGTATACATACCTCGGGAGAACTCATTCCAGCCTCGCGTCTGCAGCTTACCTCGGTGCTTTGCACCTCGGTAAGCTACCTTGACGCTCGGCTGTAATAGAGCACTTCCCCGCTCGGTATGTAATATACTAGTCTTTGTGCTTAGAGAAAATTTGATACGCTTCCTTGTTAATATGCATTGCAAATGTGTCTAACGCTTATTTGTCGCGTGTTCTATGTGGCGTGCGATAAATCGGGCCTCACCTGGACGCATTGTTTTCGTGTAATATCGGCTGACTATAAGACGTTCGCTCATACGGTATAAATGTGTATCTCCTTCGACAATTAGGAATCTAAATCTAAAATTTCATAACCTTCCAAGATTATATCAAAATCTAAAAGTCAACAAATTTAATCATATCAAGCTTATATATTCTAGGCATCTTCGACGACTACTGTTTACGAAGCCAACAACATAGATATCCTAATGTTCTCTTACAAAAGACATGGAAAACAAAGTCTGAATCTGAAAGTGTATGAATCTGAGTGGTCTAATGATTTTGGTATAGAATGTGCCGGCACAACTGGGTTGATAGTTTGCAAGGACAACGTGCGCAAAAAGAAATATGCCATCCTGCTTTCGATTACTTTGTCGCAAATGTGTCCAAGATTTACCAAAATCGTTACCTTACGGCCAAACTTTTTAATTACAAACAATACAAATAAAATGCTAAGGTAAGTCAATAATAATTACCCTTACGTTAATAGAATTTGGGAGGGGCACCAAATGTAAAGGGGGCAAGTGAGTTATTAAATGAAGAATATAATAAAATGATCAAAATTTTTCAGTGGTGTACACTTGAGCACACTATACAAGGTGTCCCGTATGGTCATGTTCAAATTTTAGGAGTCTAAAGTAGACTTCATTTCAAGTAACAAAAACACAAAACTTGTATATCCATTTTTATTTGTTTCCAAGTTACAGATCTATGAATGTGATTGTCAGATCATGAAAAAAAATGTAATCCTACAATACAAACTGATTTTATTTAAAAAAAGTTATACGATTCAATAACAGGCCTGTGATTGTTAACGTCGCATAATAAAATGTTATCCTAAAATAAATAAACACGTGTCGTAGTGCATACAGTAATTTCTTGGCGATCTACAAAAAAGAGTACCTACTGGAAATTGATTTACGATAAAGAAGGTTCTTACTTATTTCGTAAGTGCTGAACCATGAATATCATACAATAAACAAATGTTTAGATGATTGTTAACGTTGCATTTTTTAATAAAGGATTACATTACGTTTCAGTTCATACAACAGCTTATTAGTGAGTGGACACGTTTTCTTTATTCAAAATGCCTTACCGATTTTCTTCTCAAGAGTATGCGGACATGCATTTTGTGTATGGATACTGTAACGGCAGTGCACGTCAAGCAATTATTGAATACCGACATCGGTTTCCCGATAGGCGCATTCCTCATTACAGAACGTTTCTGGAAGTACACAGACAATTTCGGGAATGCGGACTGCGTGATTATCTTTTCGACCGAGGAGTAAATTTGCCAGCAGACTTAGACGAAGAAGCAGTAGCTATTGTTACAAGGGATCCAACTCTCAGTGTATGTCGAATCGCTAGACAACTAGGAGTGCCACGAACGACAGTTTAGCGAATTTTAAAACGTGAGGGCTTATATCCATATCACTATCGCAGAGGACACGGTTTGCTTGAGGCAGACCACTATGCTCGTTTAGTTTATTCAACCTGGATATTAACACAGTCACAGCTTCATTTTAATTTCTACAGAACAGTCCTCTAGACAGATGAATCTACGTTCACGAGAAGTGGTGTTACAAATCTGAGAAACCTGCATAGGTGGTCATCAGAAAATCCCAAAGCTATACGCCCATCTAAATTTCAACATGAATTTTCTATTAACGTTTGGGTGGCCCTAATCGATGACTTGTTGATTGGTCCTGTCGTTCTTCTTGGGAGGTTAAATGCAGACAATTACCTTCAATTTCTTATTGACGAACTGCCAGGGCTTTTAGAGGATGTCCCACTGAATATTCGACGAGATATGTGGTTTCACATGGATGGGGCACCACCATATTTCGGAATTGCTGTCCGATATTGGGTTAACGTCAATTATCCAAGATGGATTGGTCGAGGTGGTCCTGTTGCATGGCCACCCAGATCACCCGGTCATAATCCCCTTGACTTTTATTTATGGGGGTACATGAAAAATTTAGTCTACACGCAAGTTTTGAACACAAGAGAAGAGTTGTTGGATCGTATTTACCTGGCTGCCGAGCAAATCCGACAAAACAAGTATGAAATTCGGATAAGTACTTCATCTGTTGGCTTACGGCCACAAGCCTGCATTCAACAAGGAGGTGGACATTTCGAAAATATTATAAATTGAACTTTTTTAAATAAAATCAGTTTTTATTGACTTTAGGATTACATTTTTTTTCATGATCTGACAATCACATTCATAGATCTGTAACTTTGAAACAAATAAAAATGAATATACAAGCTTTGCGTTTTTGGGACACCTTGTATATGAAAATCTTTATTATTTTCAACAGTAAGAGTTTTACAATATAACAAATAGATTACCAAAGTAAAATTTATTAATAAAATATCCTACCTATTTTGTGCTTGTACTAAACCACTGATGTGTCCAGTCAGCTTACACATGCTTTGTTTAATTCTTTATTGAACTTTGGACAAATTGATATTGATTTATAACTCATAAATGGGAAATCTTCCATTAGTTAGTCTTTTTAAAAAAACGTACCATGTGGACAGATACATTTCTTAATGTTATTGATTGTTTAACTTAATATGACCAGATTTATGGAACAAAATGAAAAAACCGATCTTTGGACCGATCTGCAAGCCCATCAATGCCTACCATTCTGGCCCGACACCTCTTCTATGCAAATGTCCGTCAAATATCGAGACAGCAAACTCACATCACAACCTTTCTTTATATCGTCCAATCACCACACAGTTCTACGGATGGGCAAGGAAGTATTGCAAATAATATTTAATGTATGAATTAGTTTTAATTAATTAATTTTTAGTCCGCTATTTGTGTCGATGTAACTGGAGGTAAAACTGATAGTTTTCGCGTAACCTTCAGCGATTATAAACCTGGAGATGCACCGGTTTTGATTAAAAATTGGTGTGCAGATCTCTTTTTGAAAATTCAGCAACAAGGGCAAGGACAGGTCACGCTACTGAACCCTTATCATTCCTTGATGTATACTTGGGACGATCCAACCAAACCCAGAATGTTGTTATGGAACGTGTACAATAACAAGGGATTGGGTTTCAATATGGATATCTCTAAGGATTGGTATGTTATTTGGCGCTTATTTTTTGAATCAAAATTACTAATCAATTTGGACTTTTTAATTTTCCAGCTATGGTGAAGAAAAAATTAGCTTCCATAGCGTGACACCTAATCAAAATTCCTTAAATAGCTCGAGTAGTGACGACTCTGATAGTTGCGATAGTGTCAAGACAACTTTAAATAAGAAAGTTAGAAGAGATAAGATAATAATCTATTGGATTTGTTATAGAGATGGTCTTCAGAAAACTCTAGTTTTTACGCAAGAACAGAAAGTCTACAACGATATTTTGAATACGTTTTTCATGGAGAATAGCGATATAGAGGGCTTAGTATCATTGTCTGGTATTGGCATCTCGATTTTTACCAATGAGGCTACTTGTAAGACGAAAGAGCATATTTACGCGTCAATTTTGGATTGCCCCGCGATTTGGGAGGTCAACGTAGGTCATAAATGGAAGACCCTCACTTTAGAATTAGCGTCCTGGATTGAGGATAAGTACAGGCTACCGTACAAGAAATGTCAGATTAAGGATTATGTACACATCGACTTCGAGAAAATGTTTATGTTAAAACCGTTCTTTGCCGAATTGAAACGGACCTATAATCCGGGCCTGTATTTCCAGTATCGAAAATCGCAGAATTATCAGTATTTCAATTTGAGAGTTCAAAGCGCCCATATCGACAACAAGCAGCCTTCTTGTAACGATTACATTGCCTTGAACCCGTTACCGGTGGACGCGATCAAAGTCGCGCCTGTTTTGGAATTTTGCGTCTTTAAAAATTGTTTTAAAGACATAGAAGTGTACAAATATATCCAACTGAACGTGGAAGATTTTTACGTGAATATTAGCAGTGATTTGCTGCTCTGCATGGCAAAGTTAGTGACGGAAAATAAGAAATGGACGATCGACGCCTGTACATTGTATAGAAATGATTTGGGATTAATCAGAACACCTATAACGTTACATGGGAAGGTATGTACTTATTGTATATGTATATATATATATATATATATATATATATAAAAAGCGTTCAAATAAATTTTACCTCTAGTAGTCCATGACAATAAAAATGTTTGTCGTAACTTGTACTATTTACATTTGCATCAGTTGTCAATTTGACAGACTATTTATTCTGATGTATACTTAGTTGGAGCTTTTTGAAATTGCTTTGTAATTTAAAATTGATTTAAAATGGTTTTCACTGTTCAACACAAATCATTCATGGTTGAATCTTATTTTTGGAACGGACGTAATATTAACGGACAATGGCACTATTTTCTTGAAGAATGCTTAGAGGAATTTAGAAATATGTTTCCAAACTTCGTCTTTGATTTTGATAGTTTTTGGTACACAGTTAAATATTGCACTAAGGTTTTCAGAGAAACAGGGAGTGTTATACGGAAAGAAGACAGTGGCCCTCCGAAAAAATGTACGGAAGAGCTAGTTGACGATGTAATGCAAATTATGAATGATACACCAGGAACATCCATACGAGTATTCTCTCCACGAGTGGGTGTTTCAATTGGCACTTGTCATACAATTTTGAAAAAAGACACATTTATTTCCATATCGCATGGCCTATTATCAAGAAATCAAAGAAATTGACTATCCTAGAAGAACAACATTTTGTCAGTGGTTCTTAAATAATTTTGATAATGACATTCTTGACAAAATTTTTCTCAGATGAATCATGGTTTTATCTGAATGGATATGTTAACTCACAAAATATAAGGATGTGGAATACTAAGAAACCGCATGACTGTTGTTCATCCACAGAAAATTGGTGTATGGTGTGCGATTAGTCGAAGGAAAATCATTGGCCGTATTTTCTTTAAAGGAAAAAGGTATCGACAAGAAATTATTATGACATTTATTGAACAGCTTAATGAAGAAGAAATAAATCAGGGTTACTTTCAACAATACGGAGCTAGAGTGCACACAGCTTGTGAAACAATTAATATGATACGGAAATTTATCAAAATCGGTTGATAAGTTTAAACATCGAACATGAATTTCCAACAAGATCTTGTGATGTTAACCCCTGTGATTTTTTTCTGTGGCCATTTTAAAGAACTCAATTTTTTGGGTACAGATACCTGATCTTGCAGACCTTCAGATCAGAATTGCTGAAATAATTAACGAAATCGACGATATGCTACTACAAAACGTTTTCTCCTTCATTAGAAGAAGATGTTAGAAATGTCTCGAACAAGGTGGTGGCCACTTTCAACAATTTTTATAAAATGTTACTTGTTTGTTGCAAATAAACGTATCTCATTTAATTAAATATTTTAATTTTATTATTTTGACATTTATCATGTCATTCAAATAGTTCATAACCAACAAAATTCATATTAAGAACTTAAGTAAAAAGCTAAGATATACGTATAATTTCCATGGGCAACTGCGAGGTAAAATTTAGTTGAACGCTCGTTATATATATATAATTTAATTGGAGTGAGAAATAGTAATTATTCAAATCTCCTCTCACATGTAATTGTCGCTAAATTTGTGCAATTGATTCTACAATCTGACAAGATTACCCTGCCGAAGAATGTAGACGCAAACACGTCGCGACGTTAGCCATCCACCTGTGCGGATAATGAAAATTGTATGAAAAAAACCACATCCGTCCAGAAACGTGCATATATCGATATTTCACTGTCGTTACAGATCATCAGTACACGATATTCTAACATGGACATGATTTTATTTTTATACTTTCGTGTATATATACATGTGAGAGGAGATTTGAATAATTACTATTTCTCACTCCAATTAAATTCAATATAATTCGTATATATACACGAAAGTATAAAAATAAAATCATGTCCATGTTAGAATATCGTGTACTGATGATCTGTAACGACAGTGAAATATCGATATATGCACGTTTCTGGACGGATGTGGTTTTTTTCATATATATATATATATATATATATATATATATATATATATATGGTAAATTCAATTTGTTGGCGATTTAAGGTCTGGTTTTACTTCAAAATATATATATTTAAAATAGTCCTACATGTTTCGGCAAATGATGCCTTTTTCAAGGAATATAAAACACAACTGTCATTTGTGTTTTACACAAAACATATGTTTTTGACAACACATGCGATGTAGTAATTGTTTATCTAATTTTGACACATAAAGTGACACTTTTCAAAACTGTATGACGTTAGGAAACGGTTTACTTTTCGTAACTAGTTACGAAAAGTAAAATATTTCGTAACTAGTGTTGAAAAGTTCATTTCATCACTAGTTACGAAATATTTTGAAAAAATTTAAGATCTTGCCGGTTTTATTTAATTTATTAATTTCAAGTGACTCTAATAAATTAAGTTTTTTGCCCTTATTTTCTACGTGTAATATTTTAAATTGTCTGTTAAAATTGTGGTTCGTTGAATTAATATGAGACGCATATGAAGAGTCACTTTTATTATTTCTAAATGAAGAAAAATGCTCTTTGATGCGTATTTCAAACGATCTACCTGTCTGTCCGATATACGTCATAGGGCAACTACCGCAGGTTAACTCATAGACTCCTGACTTTTTATTGTTGTTTGTTAAATCTTTATTGTTTTTTATAAATTTGGATAAATTGTTGTTAGTTCTATACGCTGTATTAATGTCAAACTTTCTTAAATATTTACAAATTTTTGTGCTTGAAGAGCCTATAAACGTGATTATTTTAAATTTTTGGGTGTTATTATTTAATACTGGGTAAACTTGTGATATGGCTTTTGTAAGGAGTTTTTTATTTAAAATGTTTTCATTCAAATTTGATTTATTTTATCCTGATAATAGTTATAATGGAATTTCATCAAGTAAAGGCTGAAACAATTATATACGTTTAGTATTCTACCTTATCCTGATAATCCATTTATCATATTTGGCAAAGAATTTTGATATACATTTGGCTATATATAAATATTGAACTTTGCGCCTTGTAAACTTTCGAGGTCGTTGTCTATAGTTTCTTCTTAGTTTCTGACTTGAAATTGTGTTCTTGAAACTGCTTCTTCACATTAATAAAGAAAGACGTAGTACCAAAGACACGATTCCAACTCGGAAACTGAAAAGAAACAATATTGAACAATTTGGTCAAACTAGTGATTCATCTAAGAGAAGAAGGAATACGAGTGGTTTTGGATTTGATAATCTCCTTAAAAAGTTACGATATTGCTTTTGTAGTTCTTGAAAAAATCATTTCATCTCAAGTTAATAAAGGGGAACGTTAAATGACAGAAACTGGTTAAATTTTTATTTTATGCATTATAAACATTTATGACACAATGTGAACAATTGGTGAGGTTAATTCCTGCACACGTAGAATTCATGGCACGTACTCTGATGTTATGATGCAAAACGGAATGTGCATTTGAGCTTGATTCACCAAGAATATCATTGGCAATCCCTTTCTTATTTTCTATAGAATTTTCTACATAGCCCTCAGATACAGTATTGGACTTCCAGCCTCCATGTCGTTTAACCTTAAAAATATCCGCACCAGAATCTGCCAAAAAGGTAGCCGATGACCTTCTGAAGCAGTGTCCGGTAAATAAGAAGGGATTTGGTAGTTTCAAAAACAGAGCAATTCTTTTCGGTAGATTACCGATTGTATTAATGCCAACTGGCTGTGCCCCGCATTTACCATTATTATATTTGACGAAAAACCTATCGTGATTAACGTTTTGTGGACGCAAAGAAATATATTTTCTAATAAGATCAAGAAAATTTTGCCCTTCAATATTTCCTTCTGTGATCACAAACTCGCGCGTTACTTTTGTCTTTGTATTAGGGATTTTTATTACAAAATGAGAAAACTCGTCTAAAATATCCCCCACACGTAGAAAAGTTAGCTCACTTTTTCGACAAGCACCAGCTATTCCAACGATCAATGCGACTTTTGTCATTAAATATGTTTTATCCTCAGCTTCTGTCATAAACCGGGAGACATTTTCCTTAGACAAAATATTAGACTTTTTTGCATGGTATCCCTCTGACTGCCTCTTTAGAAATGCATGTAAACTGGCATATTTTGCAATATCAATATTCTTCTTCAAAAACAATTCACTTCGTAACATGGAATAAAGAGTCCAGAGTGTTGAAGCTTTTTGATTCTTTCTTCCCTCGAAATAGGCTAATAAAACCTTTTCATTAACACATTTAATTTTTTTGTCTTTAAGCCACTTCCCAAATTTTTCATAAGCCAAATCGTACTGGGCTTTCGACTTTTGTGGAATCACAGTCGATAATGCACTTTGTGCAGCCTCTTCTATATCGCTTGGTAGTCCACCTGAATCTGAATCCGACATTTTTACTCGTACAATGCACCGAAATATTTAGCTAATAAAAGTAAATACTTATACTTAAATTAACAAACACCTGTCAAGTCAAATGAATTATTATCAATAGCATGAAAACTGTCACTAATTATTTAATACGACTTATGACGTTTAATGTCAGATCAACTGGAAAATTATAAATCTATGTTTTGGTCAAAATTAGATAAAATCTTGTATGAAACACGTTATGAAATGATATTTTGTGTAACTCATGACATTTTGCAGGATCTCGCTCGCTACGCTCTTTCGTCCTGCAAACATTCCATTTCGTTACACAAAATAACCCATTTCATAACTGGTTACATAAATAGCTATTATCGTTTGATATTGCTTCTATTTCATCACTTATTATTTGTTTTATAACATCAATGTCTGGTAAGTTATAGCTGCAAACACTGGCTTCTAAAATACCCCACAACGCAAAATCCTACGGGGTCAAAACGGGGAATGATCATTCTGTGTAATCTTGCCTACTGATCCAGTCGGGAAAGTTTGCATTTAAAAAGTTACGCACAATCGTAGAATAATGACAAAGTCTCCCAACATCTTCTTAGAATATCATGGGTTTGCCAGCGAATAAAGGGCTGTTTTCTAGTTCAGATTTTAATTGATGCAACATTTCGAGATAATTCTCGCCATTTATAATGCCGCCAGAAAAGTAAGGGCCAACAATGTCTGCAGAACATGTCCCCGTCCATACTGTAACGCCAGGCACATTTACTTCGTGGATAACTAAGTTAGGGATTTCGTGAGTCCAGTAAACACAGTAATCGGCATTGCACTTGGCATTACACGTTCTTCTAGACTGTATTTATAATGATCAGTGGCGGCTCGTGAGTTATGAAAGAGGGTGGGCACAAAAAAAAAATTACCTATTTTTTATACATAAAATCAATTCTCCTATTTTTTAAATTGGCCTCGTTACGCCAATTCAAAAGCTCCGCAAAATATTATATACATAATTAACCGGCGCAAAATATCACGATTTTTTTCCACATCTTCGTTGTACTTAATTTTATGTCGCAAATAAGCACTATCTAACTGTTCACGTGTGTCCACTTTGCCTAGAACACTATCCACGCATGCATTCATGTGAGAAACATAATTTTCGTATTTCTTTGCCCTATCTGCGATATGCTTTAAATTATGCAACCCTTGTTTATTCCACGTACTAACCTCTTTCTTAAAAATTAAGCAGATAAAACAAAATAGTTTATTTGTTAGTGAACATCTGCAAATCTACTCATATTTTTCATGTATATTTTTATTGAATACTCGATTGTAAGTTCGAGTTTTACTTGTTGAAGTTTATTTAAAGATCAGGGATAGGCCTTCCTTTCTTCTTAATTAAAAGTTTTTCCTTAAATGATAGCGGGTTTTTTAAAAGATTTTGCACACTATTAACTTCCATCATTAATAATAAACACGTGCAATACGCGCTGAAAACGATACAATCACAATAAACGCAAGACGTTAACTGGAGTCGAGCGCTTTTGTGCCCCATAATGACCGATAAACACGTATGGCGAAGATAAGCGAAACCGGCCGATCCATATTCGAAATAGGTACATCTTAAATCGTGCCCCGAAACATAGTTTTGTGCGTTTATGCGCTAGTGTATGTGATGCGTGATACCATCATTATAAAAATACGTAAAAATAATAAAATACAATAATGCGCTGAATTATATGCGAATTTCTTTCTATGCTTATCTTGGTGGTTGAGTGGGCACGTGCCCTTGTGCCCTTTAGTACCAGCCGCCACTGATAATGATCCATTATGCATTGAGTACTCTCTCGAATCCAATAACAATATAAGAATGATTACACAATGAAATGATGCCGTGCCGCTGTCGGTTTAATGACGATCTTTGGCATTTATAACACGACTAGTGAAGAGTGTATACAACTTTGCCTGACTTATGCCGTGCCTAGTATAAAGGATGTTGAAAGTAAGAATAAAATATTGCAAATTAAATCTTTACATTCATAATAAATGTCAGATAAAGGATCGATTTTTAATTACATTTATTTTTTATCTACCTACTTTATTTAGTTTAGGTTTATTAAAGTTCCATCCCCTTATATATTAATTAATTGTTCGTGTCTTATATTCCATAACCTCACATATAAGAGTTATATAAGTTTAGATCTAAAACAAAAAAAATTGATAGATCAAAAAATAAAAGCAATTAGTCATTTGTGGTCGTATTTACATCGCATTTACAGTTTTTGACTTATTTTGAGTCACATAATATTCCTTTCAGATATTTACCTAATTTATTCGTCAGCATATATATCTCTTTTTAAATGCAATATTTTTCTTATGAAAAGGTAATCGGTTTGTTTAATACTATTTAATTTTAATCAAATATTGCGATATATCAGGTGTTACATTTATGCTTCAAAACAATCCGCGTGCCTGTACATCGCACTATAATAATGTGTGTTTGTCTATAACATTTTCCACTTAGACGGTTATTGACTGAGATGTAGAGGTGTTGAAAACTAATTATTTTTTAATGAAAAAAAAATCCGAAAACCTTATGCCTTATGCTTATGGTTTTTCAGCAAAATACTGCACATGTTACTACGTTAATAGAAGATCTGCAGATGTCCCAAATTGGTATACAAGTGAGCATTTCACATAAGGATCGGAATATCCACAGCAACGAAGGATACCCAGTGACTAAAGTGCTGGATTATTTGTTTCCCGCTTATTTGTCACCGTATATGCCCGCCGAAGGAGTAAAACACAAGTATGATTAAGATTATACCGTATGAACGAGTGTCATATAATTACCCGATGAAATACACGAAATCATCTCTTTTAAGCGTGGTCCGATATATCGCGCGCATGACACAGTTGCGATAGACGCAATAAATACATTGCAATATTTATCGACAAGGAATCGTATCAAATTTTCTTTAGTCGTATAATAGAACGTAATAATAATGGTCATAAATTTTATAATAAAGTAGTTGTATAGAAATAAACAAATTTTAGTTATAACAAAATATAAAACAACTCTTCTCAAGAAACCAAAGAGAATTAAATAAAAAATTCTATTAAAGAAAAATAACTGAATAACAATTTCGAATAATTTTATTAGAACGGATGTTCAAAACGATCACATTATTGAAAAACACAGTACCCAAATCTATCGACAAAATTTCTGCTAACATTCGACAATGTCTAAGGTAATATGTTTCGCATGCAACGATAAATGTTCATAGTTAAATCAGAGGTACGAGTGTCACCTTTTATATTTTTACAAAATCTGGAAAGAAAACAACATTTTTGGGAACAAACTATTTTATTGTTTTTCAAAATATTCGCTTTTATGGTCTATACACTTTTGCATGCGTACGAATCAGTTCTCAAAACATTTTTTCCACTCTGAAGGTTGTATCTCAGAAATATGGTTTTCAAAGGCTTCGACTGTTTCTTTAGGTGTTGAAAATCGCTATCCACGCATTTTTTGTTTCACAGTTGGGAACAAAAAGAAATCATTCGGCGACAAGTCAGGTAAATATGGACAATGAGACATTATTTTAATACTTTTCTCCTTCAAATAGTCAACTGTTAAACGTGCTGTATGGGAACTCGCATTGTCGTGGTAAATAGTGCGTTCGGTTCATCTTGGAACACCCATACAGTAGATTGTTGTTTGGTTTCCGGCTCATATGCATATATCCATGTTTCGTCCCCTGTGACGATGTTGTATACGGATTTTGCGGTTCCTACGTCGAATTTTTTGCGCATCTCTTTACACCAATTGACACGAGCTGCTTTCTGTGCTTCGGTCAAGTTATGTGGAATCCATCTGGAACATATTTTTTTTACAGATAAATGTTCATGTAAAATCGAATGAATTGCAGTCTGCGATATGCCAAGAGGTTCTTCTACCTCACTGTAAGTCACATGTCTATCGTGTTTTATCACTTTCCGCTCAGCATCGATATTTTTTGGAATCACAACAGTTTTTGGTCGACCTTTACGTGATTTATCACTCGCTGAGGCACAACCATGACGAAATTCTGCAAACCAATTATAAACTGTCTTCTTTGATGGTGTTTCATTACCAAAAGTTGACCGAAGCGATGTCATGCATTCTTGTGGAGTTTGGCCTTTTTTACAATCGTAAAAAATCATCCAACGAAAACCTTTACGAGTAATCTCCATTATTTTACAAACTCACTGTCTTAAAACTGTCACTGTCAACAAATTACTGACTCAATTTCTAAGCTAGCGGATTTCTCATTGACAAATGTCAAACTTTAAGAATATAGTGATTATATATGTCAAAAGCATCATCTACTGGTCGATTTTAAAAATATAAAAGGTGTCCCTCGTAGTATGAACTCTGTTGTTCAGAAAAATGTAAGTAGACAATTTTACACAATTTCACAAGAAAAAATCGTTTGAGGTTAAATCAGGCGATCTAGAAGGCCAGAAAATAGTGCTCCAATCAGTTATCAATTTGGTATCAAATATATTGTTTAAAAATTGTCTCAAAATTGGAGCATTATGAGCAGGACATGTATCCTGGTGAAACCAAACGTTATTTATGGAAATATCTGATACTTTGCACAATGGTACATTACCACTGCAAAAGGAGTAAGTTTAAATTTTCTTCAATGACAAAGAGCCCAATGATATGGTCTCAAAAAGTCCTTTGCAACAATAACTTTTTCTGAATTTTACTTCATAAATTATACGTTTATTCTCCTTAGAACAATGCCATACAATAGCAGAGCTATAATGATCATGCAGAGGGAAACTGGATTCGTCAGTAAATAAAACATTTTTAACAAAATTTTGGTATTTGTCGTTTAGAATTATTTCATTTGATTTTCTTAACTTACGACGATATTTTTTTTGAACCGTACGAAAGATATTGTTTGAGATGGTAAGTTGCCCAACAATTTTTCTGTACGATAATTGCAGTTATCCTTCTATTGCGGCTAAAAAAGAGAATTTCTCGTTCTTAATTTTGTGAAGTTCTTTTCTGTTTGTGTTGTTGGGGATATAAGCACCCATCGCTTTCAAAATTATTAATAATGTGAAGCTTTGCCTGATACGCTATGCTTTTTTTCAAGTTCTGTTTGAAATGAACGTATAATTTGTCTCATTGACTGACCAATATGATGGCATTTAAGAACAAAAAGGTTTTCTTGATGCGAAAAAATATCCATAGGTAGGTATAACATCAGCATGAACGGAAATAATAAATATGCGGAAAAGAGAAACAAGCAACTGTTAGCAAAGGAATTGAACTAGATAATTGCAAATAATAAATCGGAATTATGACAAAATGTGATTTCACTATAGATGGATTTCACTAAATAGCCAGTACGGAATTGATGCTGGTCGTATTGTCTACATGTGTCTAGCCAACCGTAAGCGCGACTTCTCTTGCTTCGTTCTATTTACGAATATTATCGACTATATAGGTGATTATAGGACGCTCGATCATATGGTATGATGTCTTTTTAAATTGAGTTATAACACAGGCAAACAATTAATCTCCTATAATATAATAATTAAATACTTTTTAATAAATTATTAGAAAATTTATGTCAATTACGAAAGATATTCTCTTGGTGTTAAATCCAATACAACATGCTAAAGTATTTAGCAAGTAAGTAAGAAGTATATACTCGATTTACGAAAGGTGTACATGTGAAAAATAAACAGATATTAGATCAGTTACAAAACGTTTTATTTTACACGACACAAAGTACCAGTAAAACAAGTTAAAACTATTCTAAAAAAACTAAAATTCTAAGACAATACAACATATTAATTTTATTTTAATAATTTTATTAAACTTTATCAAAATATTGCATACTTCAAATCAATGTACGTTTTTGGAGTTAAATATGAAAGTAGTCACAACTTCAGTAAGCCATACATTCATTCCAGGCGACATATCTTTTAGGTCTGTGGATTAAAAAAAGTCTTGGATGATAGATTGAAACTACAAGGTGTTACCCAGAAATTCCCGAGTGTGCGCGCGAAGAGATGGTAGTACAGCTCTATAGCGCTAGATGGTGTAAGCTACGTCTATACTAAGTCAGTCTGCCACTTTGCTAGGTGGTGACAAAACAGTTTTTGTGTTTATATTTGCTGAATTGTGTTTGAGTTATTCTGCGGCACTACGAGGTGCATTCAAGTTCTAAGGCCTCCGATTTTTTTTCTCCAGACTGGAAAGAGATAGAAGCATGTGCATTGTTTTAAAATGAGCGTGCGTTCGTTGTCAATACGTCACAGAGATGGCAGAACTGTACGGCAGATGGAATTGTAGCGGCAGCGTCGAGAATGAGAACTGTTTTAGATACTTAAAATGGCTACGTTTTCCTTACTTGAACAGCGTGCAATTATTCGTTTTCTGAATTTGCGTGGTGTGACACCAATTGAAATTCATCGACAGTTGAAGGAGACATGTGGTGATGGAGTTATGGATGTGTCGAAAGTGCGTTCGTGGGTGCGACAGTTTAATGAAGGCAGAACATCGTGTGACAACAAACCGAAACAACCTCGGGCTCGCACAAGCCGGTCTGACGACATGATTGAGAAAGTGGAGAGACTTGTTTTGGGGGATCGCCGAATGATAGTTGAACAGATCGCCTCTAGTGTTAGCATTTCCGTGGGTTCTGTGCACACAATTCTGCATGACGACCTGAAAATGCGGAAAGTGTCCTCCAGGTGGGTGCCACGAATGCTAACGGACGACCACAAGGCTGCTCGTGTGGCATGTTGCCAAGCAATGATGACGCGCAACCAAGGCATGAATGGGACTTTCTTTTCGTTGATTATGATAATGGATGAGACGTGGATGCCATTTTTCAATCCAGAAACAAAGCGCCAGTCAGCTCAATGGAAGCAAACAGATTCACCGCTACCAAAAAAATTTCGGGTAACCGCCAGTGCTGAAAAAATGATGGTGTCCATGTTCTGGCACAGTGAGGGCGTAATCCTTTTACCCATTGTGTTCCAAAGGGCACTACGGTGACAGGTGCATCCTACGAAAATGTTTTGAAGAACAAGTTCCTTCCTGCACTGCAACAAAAACGTCCGAGAAAGGCTGCGCGTATGCTGTTTCATCAAGACAACGCACCCGCACATCGGGCTAACGTTACGCAACAGTTTCTTCGTGAAAACAACTTTGAAGTGATTTCTCATGCTCCCTACTCACCTGACCTGGCTCCTAGTGACTTTTG
Source organism: Melolontha melolontha (assembly GCA_935421215.2). Taxonomy (NCBI): domain Eukaryota; kingdom Metazoa; phylum Arthropoda; class Insecta; order Coleoptera; family Scarabaeidae; genus Melolontha; species Melolontha melolontha. Next base: position 84,041,396 of record OW285243.1, read on the forward strand.
GCTATTTCCAACAATGAAAGACACTGTCCGAGGCCGCACATTCACCAGCCGTGCTGCTTTTGCTTCAGCGATTTTCCAGTGGTCGAAACAGACTCCTAAAGAAGCCTTCGTGGCGGCCATCGAATCATGGCGTCGACGTTGTGAAAAATGTGTACGTCTGCAGGGAGATTACGTCGAGAAGTAACACCAGTTTCATAGTTTTCGGGTGAGTAGTTAGTTAGAAAAAAAATCGGAGGCCTTAGAACTTGAATGCACCTCGTACAATATCTGATGTAAAGGAGCGAAAATATGCATGAAATTTTACCTAAAACTTGGTAAAACAGCAGCGGAAACACTGAAAATGCTTAAACAAGCGTTTGCGTCCGGTCTAAAGAATCCTCACGGATTCTTTATACCGGACGCAAACTTATGAGACACGTTTTGAAAATGGACGTGTGTCGGTTGATGATGATCGCCAGAAAACACGCCACAAAATTTGGTAAAAATGTTGTGCGACGCTATCCTGCAAGAATAAAGAAAAACAATCCATGACATTTTAACATGCGGCGAATTGCTGCGAAGTTTGTGCCGAGGTTACTCAGCATTGAACGAATCGGCACCGCGTTCATGTGCACATAGCTGAAAGAAACTGCCGAAAGGGAGGCGAACTTCAGTACTAGAATCATTACTGGCAACGAATCATGAGTGTATGGGTATAATAACGAAACAAAGCAGTAGTCGTCGCAGTGGAAGATGCCATCGTCACCACGACTGAATAAAGCATGGCAGGTTCGAAGCAACATCATGCCGATGTTGATTTGCTTCTTTGACGTTGATTGCATCGTGCAAAAAGAATTTCTCCCACCAGGCGAAACAGGTAATGGACGATTTTATTGCGATCTTCTTTGGCGAAAACATTCGACGCCAAGCGAAACAATAATTCGTAGATTCTACATCTCGACAATGCACCAACCTACACTTCACTTGTGCGTCAGTTTCTAGTCTTAACGAAGACGGCAGTGCTACTCAACCCTTTCTACTTCCCAGATCTTACCCCTTGTCACTTCTTCCTGTTTTCGAAGTTGAAACTGAAGCTCAAAAGGTTTCGTTTTGAGACGATTGAGGAGATACAGACCGACTTGCAGGCAGTGTTGAATACGTTAACACGTAAGACTTCTAGCACTGCTTCCAGTTATGGACAAGTCACTGGGTTCGGTGTATTCATGCGAAAAGCGAATACTTTGAAGAGAATGGTAGTGAATAAATTGTAAGAATAATTTAGGTTTTTTTTTTTACATTCCGGGAATTTCTGAGACGCACCTTGACAATACATATTTCATTTTGTTAAATAGTTCAATGTTTTTGCCCTATCAGTCCGTTTCTCTCGCCTCTCTCCTTAACTTCTACCAACTGCCTCTTTCTGAGAGGTTTTATTCTTTCTTACCATCTTCTCCTTCCAATAAAACTTTTTTAGCTCTCTTAATTTCCGACATCCTCCCTATACAAGGCCAATAAAACAGCTAACATAAAAAATCTTGTTAATAGTGTCAGAAGTACAAGAGAATTTGGAATGATGTTAGTATCAAGCGTGTCACAAAATTTGTATCCTAAGTAGGTCATGGACGACTGAGATAGACATATATGATATAAGTCACGTCTGAGCTTAGAGAATTGACGAAGTGTCATTTGTAAATAATCATAAGTCAAATTGACAAGTTACGATTTAACCTATTACTAATAGTATGAAGTGTAGGTTAGATCACTTAATCAATCTAAGACATAACTGATTTAATCCATGGCATACTCTGAAAACTTTTTTGTGGCTCACTCCTTACAATCATTGCTTCAATGGCAGTTCATAAATTAAGGAGCTCTCTGCTGCGAGGAAACATTATTCGCTTTTCTTTCTTTTATTTATTCGCCATGTGGAAGTTTCAGAAGAACTTTAAAAGTTTAAGTTGCACTGGAAAGTTTACATAAACACGAGATTAAAATTATTCGAATTATAAAGAATTTTAATACAAGTCAAAGTGAGCAAGAAAATCTTGCTTATGTTTAACTCAATTCATAAACAGTTGTCATACTTTTACCAATAATATTTTTAAAATCCAAAAATTTTTTTTCGCAGAATTGCACCGTTAGAAATGGTTGACGTTCGCAAGGATTTCATTGGAATTTTAGGCGATATGTGGAATCATTTTTCTTCTCATTTCCTACAACAGTATTATTCTCAAGTTCTTGGTCAACATGTGCTGGTTAATCCATATGCTATTCAAGCGGTACCGACAAATGAGGTAACTTAACTAAACGAAATATAAATGCATTATGTGAACGTGATATTTAATTTGCGATGAGAAAAAATTGTGGATTTGTTTCCAGAAAACACCCAGCGATTATGAAAAAATTTCGAGCATAATTTTCTTTGGATGTAGATGCTTCTTGTGCCACGTGAATATGTCTATCGCGGCTTTGGAACAGTGTATCGCCGAAGTATTTGTGAATCAGAGCGTGGAAAACATCCAAAGAATGAGAAGGCATAATTCTTACCACAAACCGAGTTCAGTACCAAAATCTGTAATAGCATCTTCAAAAAATTTCAGCCCAGGTGTGATGTTAGCGTTGGAACAAGTAATTTTGAAGAATCAAAATGGTATTACATTATACTCTAGCATTTTAACTATTTAATTGTTGTTTAATCATAGGTGGTCTGCATTGTGATGGAGAAATTTTCTTCAGGGGCGCTGGAAAGGCTTTACACTCTTTAATAACGAGACACCCTGATGAAAAATCCAATTGTGTTCAGATAGCGCTGGAAGCATTAAGGAGGGCTAATATTCTCGGCGAACCAGTTAAAATATTCCAACGTTTAACGAGATATTATAATAATCATTTGGTATGGATGTTTTATATCGCTTACTGTAAATACATTTTCGTAATATTAACGTGTTATATATTCTTAGGGTTTGAAGCCATTCTCCATTTACGATTCAATGGGTCATCATCTCTTGGAAACTGTGGGGAATAACAGATTTAAAAATGATACGTACTGGGCCCATGCGGCAATAGATAAAGTGGGAAAATCTATGATAATAATAAGTCTAGAGTGAGTATTGTCTTTTAATTTTAATTATATATTTAAGAACTAATACCTTTACTTAGCTGGGGCCTTCGTACCTTCAAGTAACGGGTCCGGGAGTAGGTTTTGATGAATATGAGAGCGTTGCTGTGATACAGTGGATTGGAAGGTTAGACTGATTTGTCGCGTCGTCAATCCGTGTGACGTAAAGTTTCAGTAGACTTGAATACGCGGCTCGTGAATGAATATGTTTTTGTCGTTACGACCTATATCGTAATCAAGTCCATAATTACGGTTCAAAGAGGGTTTCGCCGTGACTTCAATATTTCACCTTCAGGTAAAATTCCTGCACGTAATTTAATCGGAGACTGGTGCCATAAATTTCAAGTAACCGGAAGTACTTTAGCTGTATATAAAAGCACAAAGAAGAGTGTAAGAACTTTAGAAGCCATTGAGGGAGTGAGACAAGCGATAGTTCGCAGTCCAAAACGCTCAGCAAGGTGCCATGCACAAACGTTGAAGTTATCAAACAGGAGCATGCGAAGAATTTTACATAAAGGTTTACGACTTTTTCCTTATAAAATACAGATTGTACAGAAGCTTCTACCGAATAATTTGCCTTCGAAACTTGAATTTTGCAACGTGTTCCAAAAGTTGTTACGTGAAAATCCCGAGATTTTGCGTAATTTTATAATGTCAGATGATGCACATTTTTATTTATCGGATCATGTCGGTAAGCAAAGTTACCCTTTTTGAGCTCAAGAACAACCCATGATAATACACGAAACTCCTCTACATTCTGCAAAATGGGCTGTATGGTGCGGTGTTTCAGGGTTTAGCATTTTGAGCCCATTCTTTTTCGCCGTAATATTTTTTTGGCCGTAATATCTGAACGTTATGTGGAAATGCTCAATAACTTTTCATCTGCCGATTTATGGCGTCTAGGAGTGCAAGACCGTGGTTCTAACAAGATAGCGCTACTAGCCACACAGCGCGAATTGCAATAGCTGTTTTAAGGAACGTGTTTCCAAACCGCCTTCTTTCGCACAATGGCGACATTGGTTGACCACTACGGTCCCTTGACTTAACACCTGATTTCTTTTTGCGGTGGTATTTAAAGTCTAAAGCTTTCATTAACAAACCGTAAAGAAAAGCGTTGAACAGGAAATTGCAGCGATTGATATGAATATGCTACCGAGGGTCATGGACAGAGTATGTGAACGAATAGCCGATTGCATCGAAAATGGTATCAAAGTAATTTTCAAAATTTAGAATGTTGCTTGTATGGCCATTAAATGTTAATCCTTTAGCAAGTAAAATATATTTTGTTTTCTTTCTATTCTACCGATGCTCTTCTTCTTCTTCTGTTTTGGGTTGGACGACAGCACGTCCAGGCACTTGAGCACACTGCTCTTTGTATTATCCCCAATAGATCTCTCAGTTCCACTCTGTTAGTCTTGTGTCCTCTATAAAAGCCACTATCCTCCACAGGGGAAGTTTGAGTACCCTCGAAGGATCCAATAGATCTCTCCCGAAATATTTCTGTCTGAGTTCCTTCAGTTCCTCACACGTGCATATTACATGAAGGGTAGTTTCCTCCTGTTTTTCACATCTCCTACACCAGGGCTCGCCAACCAAGCCCATGCTGTACAAATGCTTCCTTAAAGGACAATGTCTGGTTATTAACCCGGTAATTATTTTAATTTCTTTTTTGTTACTACGAATTAGTTTGGCTGAAAACTTTCTGTCCAGCTCCCTTATTAATGTTTTGGTATGGAGTTGACCTTCCGTTAACCTCCATTTATTTTTATGTTCTTTTTCTAGCCATAACCAGATCTCCCTTTTAGCAGAATCCTTAGTGATTCCACATACAGGTTCTGGTCCTATGAAGTTCCTATTCGAAACTTATTTGGCCTGTTTGTCAGCTATCTCATTGCCTTTAATTCCCTCATGTTCTGGCACCCATATCAGCGACACTGTATTGTCTTGTGCCAGTTTATTGAGGATCTGTTTACAATATTTCACCAGCTTAGACTTGGTAGATGGGTTTATAATGGCTTTAATAGCCGCCTGACTATCAGTCATTATGTTAATTTTTTTGTTTGCGCAGCCGCTCTCCCGAATTTCCTCGGCACATGCTGCGACTGCAAACAATTTGGCCTGGAAAACTGTAGTATGTTTCCCCAGACATATCGATATCTTCCTTCTAGGGCACATTCTGCATATGCCTGCACCTGCCCCCTGACTAGATTGTGATCCATCAATGTACCAGGTGCCGGCACCATAATCGATCGAGCGACTTTTTGCCTGTTCCCTAGTCGGCCCTCCGATGCTCATTGCACGAGCTTAGATCAAAATCAGTCAAAATCTATTGTCGCACCCGTTATAAGGTTATGGGAGTTGAGTGTCTTTCTTGCATATCTTGGCCATCTTTTTCTATGCGACTGCACTTTCTCTTTTATATTATCATTCCATGTTGTATTGGTTCTTTGTACAATTGCTCACCTGACGAATCGTTTATGCTTAAGTTCTTGCTTCAACTAAATTTTGAGAGCATCTTTTATCATTCTTCATACATGGTTTGAGTTCTTCCGTCTATCGACTTCCAAAAGCATGAATGTGTGAGTCTTTCAGTACAATTTAATTCTTGAAATGAATTTCTACATTAACTGAATTTTGAACAATTCAGAGGTTCTGCTAATAGATGTTCTTCTAATTTTGAGCATAGAGTATTTTTCCGGTTAAATGCAGTCTTATTATTCAACATAGTCTCCTTTTAAGCTCATACACTTTTTACCAGCGATGCTTTAACCTCTTTAACCCTTAGCCAAATAGCCAATAGCCAAATAGAAGTTGGCGTCCTGCTCCATAAAATTGGCGGTTACGTATGCGATCGATGAAAATGTCTGTCCACCAAGCGAAACTTTAGGCTTTGGAAACAGGAAAAAGTCGTTGCGGGACAAAATCTGATGAATACGGTGGGTGATCAATCAATTTGAACTGCAATTCGTGGATTTTGGCCATGGCGACCACCGTAGTGTGAGCAGATGCGTTATCTTGATGGAACAGCACTTCCTTCTTCAAATGCGGCCGCTTTTTTGCAATTTCTGCCTTCAGCTTATTAAGTAATATACTCCCGTTATTATTCTATATTTTGCAAGATAGTCAACGAACACAATTCCGTGATGATCTTAAAAAGCAGTTGCCAACACCTTCCCGGCCTTCGTCTTTTTCGAAGTAGGTTTGCCCTTTGCAGTCCACTGTTTTGTATGTTATTTCGTCTCAGAAGTGTAGTGGTGGATCCAAGCTTCAGCTAGAGTTATGAATCGATGCAAAATAGATCTGGCTCGTTTCGCTTAAACTGCTCCGCTTTGGAAATGTTTATTCCAATGCGTTTTTGGTTCAAAGTGAGCAAGCGCGGAACCCAACGCGCGAATTGCTTTGGCATGTGCAATTCTTCAGTCAATATATAATAAACGCGTTCTTCCGATATATGCAGTACCATCTGGTGAACATTTTCAATGCTATCGGTGGTGGTTGCAGTTTTTCGTCGTCCCGAACTCTCATTATCAGCCAATCTAATACGACCACGTTTAAATTCAACCACTAATCTTTCCATGGTGGCAAAAAACACTGAAATCAACTGACACAAGCGACGGTCAAACAATAACTGAGCATTCAAATTGGTTGAATCTTCAAAGCACTGACAATTGTAGTACCAGAATGGTTTTGATGAGTAATGCCATCTTCATGTTGAGGCTCAAAACATTTCAGACTATCCTCGTGGATACACCACTATACTCCAGAGACAAAAACATAGTCAAAACAATGAAGTTATTGTGAGGAACTTGTTCCAAAGATGGCAAAAACCGCTTTTTCGGCTAATAAGATTATGGTCACATTTTCTGAGATTCCAAAGACGTAACCTTTATTGACTATTTACAGAAGGGAGGTACAATAACGGGCCAATATTATGCTGATGCACTGCAATGGCTAAATTTGTCGAATTAGAATGCGAATTACTGTCTCATCACAGATATTTGGTAGATCTGGTTGTGAGTGATTTTTTTTGTTCTTGAACTTGAAAATTTGGCTTGAGGGAAAGAAATTCGAAACAAAAGAGGATTCGATAACCATAATGAAAGCCTATTTTGAGGGGCTTTCGAAAGATTATTGTTTAGACTGTTTAAAAAATTGTAAAGTCGCTGGGCTAACTGTATAAAATTGGATGGGAATTATGTTGTAAAAATAATTGTTATTTATGCACCAAGGGCATTATGGGTATTATATTGCTCTGAGGTCGACGTTAATTCAGCCCAAGGGCCTCTGGTCCGAGGCATGAATGTCGACCGTCGTTTTGTCAATTAATAATTGATTTTAAAGTGAAAGATAAAACGTTATATGAACCTTTGGCAAAAGTCGATGTTTATAAACCTCGGGCAATTTAAAATAACTTGGCCAAAGGCCCTCGGTTTTGTGAACTGTTACCCTCAAATATAAACATCCTCATTATACCCCATAAATAACTATTTTACTCTAAAATAATTTTCTAATCAAATACCCTCATTTACTCGTATTTACAGTTTATCGCCATTAATCCTACTAATCGTAGAAAATGAATCTAGTATAAAAATCAAATTGAAATGCCAAAATTTTATTTCAGTTTATGACATAAAAATTCGTGAAAACTTAGCTAACAATTAATTAAACAATTCAATAATTATTAATGTCGACTTACTTTAGTAAACAATCCTTGTTTATTGTTCGCAGTGGTGTACAATTCAAAGTACTCGACGTGAATATATCAACAGACAGAAACATACTAAATTAAGGATACAAGAAAGGGTTAAATAGAAAAGAACGTGGTTTAACATATCTTTAATTAGTCTCATACAATTAAGAATGGATATAATGAATATTTTATTTCAGATGGAATATTTGTAATATTTGTAAATTTAAATATAAATTGATTTTTCAGGCACATAATTCGTATTAATAAATGTCGATTGTGGGGTAATTGGGAAATGGAATGGTGTTTAGACATGGATGATATCGTCTCCGTGCCACAAGTTACCTCCAACGAGTTAATTTTAAATGTCAGACAGGTAATTCTCTTACTATTTTGCTTTTGCAAATTATGCTTAGTTTAAACATAATACCTACAGCAAATGAAACGTAGAATGTGCTGTAGGTACTTCTTAAGAGTTTTCGAGTAGATTTTGGTAGATGTTAATGTTGACTTTAACACAGTGATAAACTTCATAACATTTTTCTAAAATATTCCCGATTGTAATCAGTTCCCCTATGGATTTTCTGCATTGATATCAATAATAGCCTTTACGTCGAATATGTCGACAATCCTATGTCTCATTTTAATTAATGTAATAACAGTTAAATAGTTTGAACGTTAAATTTCTTTTGAAATAAAATTATTATGTTTAAAATAAAACAAAAATCATTAATTGTTAGTTTTATGTAGCGTGTCTATGGGATACCTGGTTTATTTGTATGCAGTTATTTATGTTTATATTTTTTCTTTAAATTTGTGGTGGTACTGACAAATACCGATGTAGGTGAACCAGAACAAAATAATTCGTCGGTAAAGAGAATTACTGATGAGTTAGAGGTGGAAGCCTGGTTTGCTGCCCGTATATTTAGCTGCGACAGGGCCGTACTCGAATAAAGAAAAATTATTTTCCCGAAGGTATCTTTTACCCCTTTTGTCATTGTCGCTATACAAAACTAAGGTTGTATATAGTGCCATGACCCATCAATTCAAAGTTTCTCTCGTTTAAATAGTCCATTGTTCAAATGAAAATATATAGGCGAGTTATTATGATGGAATAAGACGTTTCCTTGTGGTAGCCTCAATTTTTTGAAGGATTTGTGGCACGTTGTTCCATTCAAAATTAATCATATTATATCCACTCAAGGATATAGTGGCAATATGCCCAGTGATACAAAAAAAATCTTCTCTTTACGCCGTTTTTCACGAATATCTTTGCTTGGAGAAGGCTTATTCTGGAATCGACAAACAGTCTAATGCTACTCTTCCAGTGGTAATACGAATAGATTCAATTTTTGCCTTCTAATATAACGTTTCAAACCAGACGAGAGGCTCACAAGCAAACCATGAAAGAATGGTTTTGTGTTAATTGACACCATTACTATTTCGTATTGGTATTAAAGCATGGGACATTGAACGATTAGACAGCTTATCTATTAGAAATTCAAAATACTTATTTTTCAGAAAAAGAACCTATTTGATTTATTTTTTTGTATCTCCTCGGAGCTTTTAAATTCCGTCAATATAATACCATTTATCCAGGTATACAAAAGAAGTTATTTTTTATCTATATTTTCATTATTTGATATAAATTATTTTTCGTAAGCATTTCTTCATTATTGGTAACATACGAAGTGCTACCCAGAAATTCCCAGAATGTGAAAAAAAACACAATAAATTGTTTTTACAATTTATTCACCACCATCCCTTTCAAAGTACTCTCCTCAGCGATCTCAGCGACTTGTCCATGACTGGAAACAGAGGTGGAAGTCTTCGCGTGTTAACGTTTTCAACACTGCTTGCGATTCGGTCTGGATTTCCTCAATCGTCTCAAAACGACGCCCCTTGAGCTTCACTTTTAACTTAGGAAACCAGAGATTGTAGTGTCGCAGAATAGCTCACCCACAACTCAACAAATATAAACACAAAAACTGTTCGTCATTACCTAGCGTTGATGTCAAAGTACTGTTTGACAAACTGACTTAGTATAGACGTAGCGCACACCATCTAGCGCTATAGAGCTTTACTACCATCAATTCGCGCGTCACATTCGCATAAAAGTTTAAATGAGCTGAATCTAGTGAGTAGAGAGGAAGTGGCCATTTTCTATTTATTCCTTCATTTAAATTACCATGAAAGGTTGCATAATATTATCCAGTTATAGTTTAGATTTTCAGCCAAAAGTCAATAAAACAGTGGCTATTACCTTTTTAGCTGATGGAACGGTTTTCGTCTACTTTGAAACAGATTTTCCCACTATAGCCCATTGATTTCACTGTTCCTCACTTTTAGGTTGGTAATAATGTAAATACACTTTTATCTATTGCTTTAGTAGTAGCAGAAATTTCTGTGATTTACATTGAAGTAGCCCTAAATTGTGTATATAAAAATTTACTCGTTCACAAAAATGAATTTTCACCGTTTTTGTACAACCTGAATGATCATGCAAAATGATTAGAAAATATTTTCATGCATTAATATTGCTTTGTGCCGTGATACTGGAGATATTGTTGTAGGGTGACGTGGATTTCCTAAATTCTGGTGGCAAATTGACAGTTACTGGTTACAAGGAGATGCTTGTTTGGCTACAGGAGAAAATCGAACAAGCTATTGTTGTCAGCATGGAAGAGAAATCATGGCCCATTGTGGAAAGCCAGTGAATACTTATATATTAGTGAATACTATATTTTTGTGCTTATATGTAATGAAAGTTATTTGTTCTTAATAAAAAATACAAATATATTCCCTTAATTTTGTTTCTTTTATTTTTGTTGTTATTCATTTTTCTGGTTTCGATAATTCTCTTAGATGTCAACATAATATAAATTATAATTTTTATAAATATAGTCGACATACAGGGTTAAAAAACTTGTTAAATAATTTTTTTTAATAAATATTACATCGTACAGTCGCGAGCAATAAATTCTGGTCGTTAAACTCATGCATTGACACAATGGTAAATGCTCCATTGTATAACCGTCCTAAATGTCCTAGAGATTATGACTAATAACTACAGACCGGACACGAGAGGTTGATGACTCATCGCCCACGAGCGCACTATTGAACATTTGTATTTTTAAAGTTTTTAATTTTATTTTTATAATTATTCTTATAATAATAAAACGGGTATATATACGGCTACAAAATACAAAATACATTTTTATTTGTGCATTTTGTTGTTCAAGTTGAGTAAAGGAGTATTAATATTTACTAGCAATACTTTCTCAAGGTTCTCTTCTGTAAAATTTGTTCTCTTTGAATGAAATACATCCTTGTAAATAGAAAACGTCCTTTCTACATCGCAACTGGTTATAGGTGCATACTGGAAATATTCTTTAGAAACATAATATTTGCGTAACGTGGATTCATCAGAACATTTCGACCAGTATATTTTTGGAGAAATATTTTTAAAGTGGGATTGTTAAGTTTATTTAATGGAATATTCGCCGCCATAAAAGTTTCACAGAGTTCTTCGTTAAAATTGTCAGATTCCAACGGTACCAATTTCTGTGCATGTGTTTGCGATGCTAAGTGACGTTGTACGTGCGATTTCATGGAATTTTTTAACGATATTTTACAGATTTTGCAATAAATTTCGGAATCGCTGACAATAGACATACAATCAGTATGACCATCAATCCAACTCGCCATTGTTTTACGATGCCGTTCTCGACGTTCTTCCATATCATATCTGAAAAGTAACTTAAACAATGCTCTAGATCTAAATAAATGAGAACTAAAAATGTATACGTAAGTTATTGAAACAACGAAATTCAATGCACTTACGTCGAAATAATTGGGAGAAGTACATTCAATCAAACGATATTAAACAGGATCTATCACAAAAATTACGATGCAATTGACAGTTAAAACTATGAAAACAAGAAACTAACTCATAGCACATTATTTATCTTACGAAATATAATAAATTATTAAACTCCACACTCTCCTATCTACGTCCATGAAAACGGAAGTTTAACTGTAAATATCCCACAAAAAACGTCGCAATTCTCGATGAAAACAGATGTGCGCGCTAGCCAGATCAATAGTGCATTCAATAACTGCGTGATGTACTTACAGATGTTGTAGAGACTATTTATATCGTCCGTCGTAATGACGACGTCATTTCAACCCGATGTGTCCGGTCTCTGCTCATAACCTATAATCATTTCGCTACATGTGCTTTGTCTAATGTAACAAGAAAACCTTACGTGTATAACTTTTTCTTGGCCATTTTCGTATTTAGATAAGTTCATTCTACTACAATATCTTAATTCAGTTCATGTTAAATTTTTTTTTTTTTTTCGTTGGCCAGCGTTATTATTGTAATAAAAACGATTTTTAATTTTACATGACTATATTTATTAGAATAATTTAAAAAAGACAATAATTAGTAGGTAATATACAAATAATAACTAATTTATGCACTTAATATACTATACAATTACATTTAGTTTTTTATGTGGTAAAAAAATAATGATTCCTATTTTACAAAAATACAAAGAAAATATAGTAAAACAAATAAAATAAAATAAAAACAAATGTCCGATGCTTCAAATCCTAGTAAATGCGTATAATTTTTGTTTAAAATAAATTAACACAATTTAGATATGCAAATACTTATGTAACCACTAGAAATATGTACATTCTCTTCAAATGTACAAATATACATAGATTGAATATATAAATTAAGTGAAAAATGTGTTTAATATGTACAAAAAATGTTTTTTTTAGGAAAGGATGATTTGATACAATATGATGCAACTACTTATTTTACAGTTATCCACAGTGAAAATCTGCAAACTTAACAATGAGTATTTAGCTTCTGTAAGAATTTCAAAAATAAGTTAATATAAATATGATAGATAAACCGTACTCAAAATAAAGAATAAATACCAGAAACCATAGATAGGTTATGTTTGAATATAAATATGACATATAACGGGTGTTCATTTGAAAAGTCAATCAAGTAGCATGTGATTTACTGAGAACATTTTGAAGTATGTCGTAAATTAAAATTTACTACTTAACCTACGAAGTCGTATATTTTGACAGTTTCACACATACAAATAAATAACAAATGTGATTGACATTATCAAATGTCATTTGGATTTACGTTTACGGAACAACAAACACATACTAATATATATACGTCTTATTCTATCAAAATTTCAAAGTAACCTACATTGACTTTTCAAATGAACACACGTTATATTGTGCGTTAAAAAAAAACAACTTCAGAGTTGGCCATGAAATTTTTAGGTATGTCGTAACTTAACCGCACCGTTTTGAATTGTCAAATGTTGTCATTAGTGTTATCGATAACACGGAATTTTATTTATTCATGACAGGAAGATTATAACCTAGCAATTAACTTTACAATTTCCTAACCTTGGAATTTTCTAAAATCGTCTCTCATTGAGATATAACTGTCATTTAAAAAATTCATATTAGTTACGACATGTTCTTTGATGTTATTTAGAAATCATGGCTCACTAGAGGCAGTTTTTTTTTTGGACGTACGATACCTAATAATCCATATTCAAGAGCTAAAGAAATCACTTACAGTTTGTTAAATTTATATAATGACTGTAACATCCTATTAAATCGTGAAATATTATTTGTGTCAAACAATGAAGATTTCGAATCTGGTCGAAGATTTTTACTGTGAACAACAGTATAATTATTTTGATATCTACGCAAGATATCCTAACCTAAAAGACTCATCTTAGAACAAGATATTATGGTATTATTTAATATTAATTGATATGCGGGCTGGAAATACTTAATCAGGTAACTCATTTATCATTATTAACAAAAACTAACTAGAATCTAAACATTATATACATACAGTTACTAGAGCCATATAATAAGTACTCGTATTTGACTACAATGAGGGCGCTACTAACTCAACATTTCCATATAATTGTTTAGTACCAATCTTAAAACGATAACTGTTAAAATTTTCAAAAGACCGACAGGTAAAGTTTGTTTTGGCGACTGTTGAAAGTGAACAAGTTTGTATTTAATTAAGAGATTAGATGGTAGAGTGGGGGAAAGGCGACCACGGAGGTAATACCACCCATTAGATTTCTTTCTTGTAAGGCTGCTTTATCAATTTTGACATAGTACGCCATCTAGGATGAACCTCCAGAAAGTATGTCGACCATGGTAGCCGCGATTGGCAATTAACTTTCTAGTTTATGCAGCAATTTCAATATTGCGGTGTCTTGACGGTATGTAAACCCTACTACATTAAGTAGAATCTTTGTACAAGTAAAACAAATTCAATCAAATACCTTTTTCTTTCGACGTCTACATGCGTTTGTCACTATAACCTCAAATAATTTCTGTATCCAGTGGTGATAACGAACCAGTACATTTGGGCTAATACCGGCTCAGGACTAAGTGAGGAAAATTTGCAATTATTTTCCATTATAGATGCCACTTAAGTACAGTAGAACGATTTCAAAAGCGTTGTAGACTACTAAATACATAACTAAAAGCAGCTCCCAATGCTGCGAAAACTGGCCGAAGTACATGAGAAGTTCCGAAAGCCTTCAACATACCGAGCTTTACTTTACAGGATCGTCAAAGAAGCAGTAATATTATAGGACCTCACTGGGACGAAAAGTCATAAATGGCTTCAAAGCCACAGGAATTTTTCCGTTCAACGCGGATATTTTTTCAGAAAATAACTTTGAGCCTGCTGCAAATTTTACTGTACCCACTAATGGGAGAAATAAGGAGATATATCATCCCTGAAAAAACTCTAGAACCCATTCGGGAAGACACTCTCGAGTCCATCCAAGGAAAAAGTAGAGAATCCATGATGAAAATTAAAAGCCCATCCAACAAGAAAGTCAAGGATCCATTCGAGAAGAAAATTCAGAGCCCATTCAAAAAGAATGTCAAGGATATCTATTCGACCAGAAAATTAAGAGCCTATCCAACAAGAAAGTCAAGAATCCATTCGACCAAAAAATTTAGAGCTCATCCAACAAGAAAGTCAAGGATCTATTCGAGAAGAAAATTCAGAGCACATTCAAAACGAAGATAGCCAAGAACTTAATGAAAGGCTCTCCTTTTATGAAATAATTCCCATTCTTGGATGTTCAAATTCTAATAAGACTGACACAATTAAATATTAAAATGTAGGCAAAAACCAGGATTCAGAATATTTACATCAACCCTAATGAAGAATACTTTAGAAGAGAAAGAGAACTAAAAAATTAGGAAACTGGAAACATCAATAAATTCAAAAGGCAAGTGCTTAGTACAGATAGGCTAACAACTAAAGTAACACTTGCCGACAAAAGGAAATAGCCCATGCTTTGAAAGAAGTGTGAACGAAAGAAAAAACTCGTCAGATGCAATAATGAAGAAGCGAAAGATTGTGGCTTGAAAAGCTATTGGAACGTTTGATGATTGTTGAACAAATTACGAAAGAAAACTTTGAAGTAACGTTTAGCTCTGTTTAAACACAAACCGAAAGATTTCGGTAAATTACTACCTACCAGCAATGCAGAGTTAGTTACCACAATTGATTTCTCCGGGCGAGCATGCATTAAGAAGAACGAGTAAGATTCTGTTGGCCGGAAAAATTGCGGAAAGCCATTCATGTCAAACAAGGTGGTCATCACCGGAAACATAGGCTTATTTTGTTGAACTCGATTGCGTGTATCAGGTTAATAAGTGGCTATGCTGAGTAATAAATCTCATAAATAATAAGAAATGTCTTTTCTTCAAAAACACGGGTATGTTTCATACCGCTCTTGTATATTTATAGTTTGCAACGAATAGATATATATTTAAGATAACAATACTTACATTTTAAATGTCAGGAAGGCCTACAAAACTGCTCCAATTTTCAACGCCACCGCAAACAAGGAAATAACAATTAAATGACCGCAAAATTAGGTAACCACAAGAAAGGAAATGGCGATTAATTTGCCTAATTAAATTCGTATTTAATTTTTTTAATTTATTTATAATAAATAATAACCGAAAACTATTCCTCGATCCTAGTGAGATACAATGGAATGAGAATCTGTTTTATTACATAAAATTATTAATTTTATCGGAAATTAGATGTCGTTGTTTACCGTTAATTTTAACCTTATTTGTAAGTACTACGTATAGTCAAGTACGGTCATTGATAATTCAACGTATTTAGCAAATTACTTACGTCGTTTCATATAATAATAGTGTTCATTATTCATTAATTATAACAATCCGTTTGAAAACGTCAGTAATTATTGCAGGAATAAACTTTATATTATAAAGGATTTTCACGATAAGAATGTGTTCATGTCATTGATAGAAACTTCGGTCTAACAAATATTCAATTATCATGATATACAGATACTAATCGGGTTATATCACAGTTATATGGTCTTTATAGTGTCTGCAAACAATTCGCGTGTTGTTGATAGACTGCGAAATTTATTTTTACATTTATATTATATATATTATAAATGACAAATAACGTGCCTTCAAAAACTTTACAGTTTCGAAGGCACGTTACAATTCACAACGCAGCATAGACGATAGTAATAATAGCAATAGCTACTTATCGTGAAATTGTATTTGCACAAGTTTTTGCAGAAATGAGTCTTTAAGGTTATAAAACCAATGTTAAGAAAATTGAATATATTTATCTAAAGAACTAAAACGTCCTTTTAATATAAATACATCGATTTTTATAAATTTTCGTTGCTTAATGATATAATACTTGAAATAAGGCAAGTGTTTATGAAGTTATAACCTCAAAAAGAAATATTTCGGTTCGGTATTTTCAGTGTTCATCTTCCTCTTCTTTTAATGTGTTTTTCAGTGGACTGTGACCTGTTTCTTGTAAGAATAAAACGCAGATTCCTCCGATTAGACCGAAAGCGCCCAAAATAATAAGTGGTAACGAGAAATGAATAGATTCCTGTAACAAAAGAAATCGTTATTGTAATTTAATTGATAAATAAGGTAAAATATTAGTTTAATTTAAGTCTCCGTGCATTTTAAAGGTTTTTCTACGTGTCTATAACCGAACAATGTTTCATTAACTCTATAATGAACATCTTTGTGTCTAATAATTGCGTCACACTGATTAAATAAGAGACAAAAAAACAGCTCATTAAGGAAAAGTGTAATAATTACTTAGAAACATAACGTCAAGTTTGGTAAATACGTATTGTTGGAACTACATCGCTCTATTGTTGTTAAAACTTGTTTAATTTCGTCTACATCATGCATATTAGTAATACTAGTTGAATATATTTTATAATATTTTTTTTCTATAATCTAAACATGGATCCGTAGATATACAGGATAGATATACAGGATGATCTAAATATGGGTTTCTTTATAACATAAATTGTACAAGATGCAAAATGTCATAAATATTAGAATGAAATTGGGTGATGAGGTGCTCGGTAATTGAAAGGTATTATTGGACATATTTCAGTTGTTGTAGCGTTAAATCATTGATTTACCAGATTGCTCATCTTTATTAATTAGGATTAATCGTTTACAGAGTAGCAGCGTATCTAAGGCTGTAGTGGTAAATATGTTCAGTAACATACAAATTACAACACCTAGTGCAGGTGGATATTTTTGGGCTAGTTTTGACAGAAATGTTGCACTGCTAAAATGTAATAGTTTATTAGAATTTTGAGTGATAATTCTGTTATTGGATTCTCTTAAGTTTGCTACCTTTAATTGATTAGTTTTCAACCACTAGGTAAATTGCTAATGTATGGTAGAGATGTCGATTTTCGGTACTTTTAAGCGTTACTATTCGTTACTCAAATGTATTCGGTGCCGGCATTTATCTTAATGGGCTTATTATATCAGTAATCGGTATTATTTGCCTCGCAGAATTAGTAATGGTAACGTAGCGGCTTTTCACTGAACTTGCGGAAATATTAAAACAAACTGCATAAATTTGATGAAATTGTTTTATAATTATTTATTGTAACAGAGCGTATATGATGTGTGATGAAATATTAAACAAATATAGACAAACAAGAAAATAAATTTTATTTACATATAAACGTTTTGCGACAGCATGTAACAACAGGTAAAAAAATTATGTTCACTGTTGAAAAGAAATGTTTTGCCTTTTCATTTTTTAACATCATTGTATTTGTTGCCGCTTCTTATTATAGGTATGCTGTCTAAAACCTTTCATCACATTAGTTCAATTTGTAAGTATATTTTTATTGTATAGATATTATATAACATGTTGTATTAGGTACAACTTAATTACCGTTAGTTTACCTTCATAAAGTACGCCAATTGAGTGGCGAAATACTGGCTAAAATTAGACAATTAAAAGAATATTTAGAACTTTCCCTAACCAAATTTCTAACTAAGATTTCTGATCTTATCAAATAAAATTATACAGGGTGTCCAGAAACTCTCCTGACAAACGAAGACCGGAGTTTCCTCAGATAATTTTAAGACAATTAAACCCAAATTCACCTAGTCCGAAAATGCTTCCTAAGGGAGCTAGAGTTCTTTGAAGATGGCGCCTTGTATTTATTTTTTTTTAAATTCCTCCAGAACGCTTCTATTTAGAAAAACAAAAACTGGTATGCTTATTTATCCTCCAGAGATGAATCGATTCCATCAATTGCGAATTTCTAGTACCGGTCATAGGCGTCCGTTTTGAGTAGGTCAACGGTTATTTTAAGGCATAACTTTTTTGTCTTTAACTTTTAAGCATTTGTGACACCAGATTATTAAATTTTCAGGTATTCCAGTACTAAAAGGTACTCTTTCTTTAAGTCGGTAGGATACACCGTTTTCTAGAAAAATCGATTTGTAAATTTTTCGTTTTTTCTTCATTAAAGTTAAATTTTTTATTTTTTGCAATAGTTAGCTCTGAACTGCCAACAGAAGTAAAACCTACGTTTTTCATTGTCAAATTGTTGTCAGTTCGCGAAGTTTATCTTTTCATTTTTTACTTTGTGTTATTCAAACACAACGATTTCAATTTAAAAAAAAATGGTTTTTACTAATGAGGAATACGCCGATATGCATTTAGTTTATGGCGAAATGAGGTGTAACGCTCGAGCGGCGCAACGTAGATACGCTGAAAAATTTCCCAATCGTCAGCATCCCACTCACTCAACATTTACAGCTCTTCATCATCGATTAAGAGAAACAGGTTCAGCGGTCCCAAAAAATAATGAAACAGGGAGACATAATGATGTAACAGCAGAACATGAAGATGTTATTTTAATGGAAGTTGAGGAAAATCCAGAAATTAGCGTTCGAAGACTATCTGCCATGTACCCCACAATTTCAAAATCTTCCGTAGGAAATATCTTACACAAAGAAAATTTATATCCTTTTCATTTTACAAAGGTGCAAGCACTGCTAGAAGGAGATTTTCCTGCTCGCGTAGAATTCGCTAGATGGTTACAAAATCAGAAAAATCAAGATGAAGATTTCTTGAGGAACATTTTGTTTGGTGACGAAGCTACATTCTCAAAAAATGGAATTTTTAATGTACATAATGCACATTATTATTCGTACGTTGGTGACAATCCCCACGTTGTTCAAGAATTTAAGCATCAGCATAGGTTTAGCATAAACGTCTGGATAGGAGTAGTTGACGATTATCTACTTGGACCTGTGGAATTACCTGCTCGTTTAAATGGTGCTGATTACTTACATTTCCTGCAAAATATTTTACCTGATTTGTTAGATGAGGTGCGTTTAAATATTCGGAAAACTTATGGTTTCTACAGGACGGCTGTCCGGCCCACTTTAGCAGGAATGTACGAGACTTTCTAGATAATAACTACGAAGACCATTGGATTGGAAGAGGCGGTCCAGTTGCTTGGCCAGTAAGGTCGCCGGATTTGAATCCTTGCGATTATTGTGTTTGGGGATACATAAAAGCATTTGTTTATTCCGTTCCGATACAAAATCGCGCACAACTCTGGCTAAGGATACAAGATGCTTGCAACAAATTTAGAAATAACTTTGGAATTTTTGCAAGAATTCGGCGTTCTCTAAGCAAAAGGTTAAAACTTATGCATAGAGACTAATGGTCATCACATCGAGCAACTTTTGTAACAATCTACCTTTGATACTTGTTCTTTTTTTGTTAGTTTCGTTCCATTGTAATAAATAATTTGTTTTTAATTTATTAAATTAATTTTCATACATGCCTTGATAGTCCAAGCCAACTTCGTCGCTAAAAATAAGTAGGTACATAATAAATTGAACTTTAATGAAGAAAAAACGAAAAATTTACAAATCGATTTTTCTAGAAAACGGTGTATCCTACCGACTTAAAGTAAGAGTACATTTTAGTACTGGAATACCTGAAAATTTAATAATCTAATGTCACAAATGCTTAAAAGTTAAAGACAAAAAAGTTATGCCTTAAAATAACCGTTGACCTACCCAAAACGGACGCCTATAACCGGTACTAGAAATTCGCAATTGATGGAATCGATTCATCTCTGGAAGATAAATAAGCATACCAGTTTTTGTTTTTCTAAATAGAAGCGTTCTGGAGGAATTTAAAAAAAAATAAATACAAGGCGCCATCTCAAAGAACTCTAGCTCCCTTAGGAAGCATTTTCGGACTAGGTGAATTTGGGTTTAATTGTCTTAAAATTATCAGAGGAATCTCCGGTCTTCGTTTGTCAGGAGAGTTTCTGGACACCCTGATTTTAAATCCCAATTGCGTATCGTATTTTCACACAAATACGAACTTGTATTATGTTCTCGACGACTGATTTTTAATAATAGGAATAAATAAATTACATTCGTGTAATGGAATAAAAATAAAATAAAATTATTTAGCCTTAGAAGCTGGCATTGAAAGCGAGAGATATTATTTTTTCGACAAACTGTACATTGTTGTAAGATGAGGGGAGATCAATGTCGAATCGTCTAAATTTTATTAAATTTATATTTTTTTAACTTTTAATTAAATTCTTACATAATTTGAAAATTATAGTCACCGTTCACTATTAACCTAATTACCTTTGAGTTGGCTTAACTTACTCAAATATAATTATGAAATCTTAGAAAATGATATTATCTAGCCACTTGTAAGATGTCGATAACCTTATTTTATCTAATTTAATTAAACTTAAAAAATTTAAATTTTTTTTTTGAAGTGTTTCAAGATGTTTCATTTAATATCTCCAGTGACACAGATACTTTCGTTTTAATAGAGGCTTTAAATGAATACAAATATATTAAAACATATCTGCACCAGTACACACGGACATACACGACGTATTTAATCAATAGCTACTTCAACTGCAGACACATGCGCTTCAACCTAGTGATCTCGTTAATGCAGATTCACGAAGCGATGTTTCAAGATTCTCTGCTGCAATAAAAGCACAACTTTATCCCTTCAGATGTCATAAGATATCTCGTGACATCTGACGGACAACAAAAGTTCGCCGGTATGAGCGCTTTCTCTCGAATGGCTATGCCATTACGGTGGAGAAAGAAACACGTATAATTGTGTAGTCCATTAACTCGAGGTGGCTCATGTTTACAGATCCAGATATGTTTTAACATATTTGTATTAATTTGTATACACCTGATGTGTTCACACATCGATATGCAATTTTTTTTTGGTATAAAGAGACTTTAAATTTTTTTGTATAGATATTATATAACATGTTGTATTAGGTACAACTTAATTACCGTTAGTTTACCTTCATAAAGTACGCCAATTGAGTGGCGAAATACTGGCTAAAAATAGACAATTAAAAGAGTATTTAGAACTTTCCCTAACCAAATTTCTAACTAAGATTTCTGATCTTATCAAATAAAATTATATTTTAAATCCCAATTGCGTATCGTATTTTCACACAAATACGAACTTGTATTATGTTCTCGACGCCCGATTTTTAATAATAGGAATAAATAAATTACATTCGTGTAACGGAATAAAAATAAAAGAAAATTATTTAGCCTTAGAAGCTGGTATTGAAAGCGAGAGATATTATTTTTTCGACAAACTGTACATTGTTGTAAGATGAGGTGAGATCAATGTCGAATCGTCTAAATTTTATTAAATTTATATTTTTTAATTAAATTCTTACATAATTTGAAAATTATAGTCACCGTTCACTATTAACCTAATTACCTTTGAGTTGGCTTAACTTACTCAAATATAATTATGAAATCTTAGAAAATGATATTATCTAGCCACTTGTAAGATGTCGATAACCTTATTTTATCTAATTTAATTAAACTTAAAAAAAATTTAAATTTTTTTTGTGAAGTGTTTCAAGATGTTTCATTTAATATCTCCAGTGACACAGATACTTTCGTTTTAATAGAGGCTTTAAATGAATACAAATATATTAAAACATATCTGTATCAGTACACACGGACATACACGACGTATTTAATCAATAGCTACTTCAACTGCAGACACATGCGCTTCAACCTAGTGATCTCGTTAATGCAGATTCACGAAGCGATGTTTCAAGATTCTCTGCTGCAATAAAAGCACAACTTTATCCCTTCAGATGTCATAAGATATCTCGTGACATCTGACGGACAACAAAAGTTCGCCGGTATGAGCGCTTTCTCTCGAATGGCTATGTCATTACGGTGGAGAAAGAAGCATACGTATAATTGTGTAGTCCATTAACTCGAGGTGGCTCATGTTTACAGATCCAGATATGTTTTAACATATTTGTATTAATTTGTATACATTTGATGTGTTCACACATCGATATGCAATTTTTTTGGTATAAAGAGACTTTAAATTAAATAAAATTTAATTATTTGGTGGTACTTACAGTTTCAAATAGATAAGGTATGAGCATCAGGGCTATTCCCGCTGATACGTTACTAGCTCCCACTCCTAAGTTTCTCATGGTAGTTGGGTATAGTTCTGCTGTAAAGACCGGGATGACTGCATTCGAGGAACTAACCAAAAATTTTCCCGTCATCGCCAAAGTCGTGACCAGCCACTGCAAATCGCTTGTTATGAATTTGATCGGAATTATTAGAAGGCAAGATATGCCGGAAAATATTAATGTCAGTGACATAGGCCAACGTCTTCCCATTTTCAGTAAAAATAAAATGCTTATCGCTATTGCTGGTACTTCTACTAAACCGCTTAGAACCTAAAAATAAAATAATTGTCGTCAATGTCCGAAAATTTTATATAACAGGGCAAAATACTTTAGAAAAATACATCTTTATACGAGGGGAGATTTTTATATTATATAGTTAGCCATGAAAAAATTAAGTAACAATAGCAAGTTTTTGCTGTCAAATAGCTGTCATATTTGAGTTTATACTAATCAAGTTTAGTTCAAAACCAAGTTTTAAAAATAATAACCCAAAACTTAAGGCAAAATATAAACGGAAACTGTGACATATTTTACTGAGATATTACTCACAGAATTAATGTATAAGTCGCCTCCGATATTGCCGACGTTAAGCACCAAACCATAATAGATCAAATACACAGTGAACCAAATGATTGAAAGTAACAATGTGATTTTTCTCATCTTGGGTGTTCTGAAGAGATCCAAAACACCGGCTGTGTTTTTCTCGGCAGAAACCGTTGGCAAAATCAATTTCTCGAAATTTTCGGGTAGCGGTCTTCTATTGACTGCGGCTGCGTGTTGTAACGTTTCTCTGACTTCTTGCGTTCTACCCATCGCTAGTAACCATCGAGGAGATTCGGGTAACACCCACCTATAATTCATATAATACTTATATTACGATTATTTTATTGTAATATGAATTATCTCTAAAAGTTTCTTTTATACAAACACCATCAAGGAAATTCATATAAAATGGTTAAAAATGCAAAAAAAAGGGTAAATAAAAAATGAAATAATATAAAACTCTGTTTTTTTAAAAAATATGGGTGATAAGTAGAGCTGAGGATGTTTGCGGTACGGCAGGACCGTATGTAGTGCATCCCCACATTTAACTATTTATGGCAGTAGATGGCAAGTAGGATGATTAAGTTGACCATAATCTTCTCGTAAATGTAGATACAACTGAATCATTTTAACGCGTTGAGTGGCGGTTAAGCAATCCATTTCGTAAATGTGTTATTTCAAGCTAACATTTGATGTGTTATACACGCGCCATTAATGACAACTGTCTAATTTACAGTAGGAAACTCGAATTGGATTGCCCATTATAAGTATATTTGTGTTTAATAAAGAAATAACTTTTAGTGTTAATTCTTAACGTTAAAACATACCATAAACTTAAAAATAGAAGTCCTGGTAAAGATATGGCTAATTGCAAATGCCTCCAGTCCCTTAACAGATATGCCATGCCAGCTATTGTAGCATAACTTATAGACAGAGGAAATAAGTACGCTATCCCAGCCACCGTTCTCCAAACACCGCCGACTAATTCGATTGACAAAACGAAGCCACTAAACACCACAGATACTGATATGAAGCCCAGTATCGCTCTCAAGATGAAGTACATTTCAAACCAGGGTGCTAGTGCTATTGCAATTCCTAAAAGAAAAAAGAAAGTATTTAATGTGGTTAAATACATACATTAAAATCTTTATTAAGAGATTTAAAGATGGTGTTTCGTCATAAAATGAAATTTATTATATTGTATATATGTTAAAGTAAATCTAGGGTATAAAATTAAAATATAACATTTCCAATTTTATAAATATTCAACGTTCATTTTCAAATTTAAACCACTGTATAAACATAATTTTATTATCATATTCAAATTGTAAAACTTCCTCTAGATTTAAAAAAACCAGCATTTTTATATTTGCAAATTTATTACTTTATGATTTAGACCGCTTGTTTTGCTACCTAGGGTTATTAGTAAACGAATTCAATAGACGGTGTTTAATCTGACCATCTATTGTTAGGCTCACGTTCTCTCAATATGTATTAATAAATTCCATTACTAAACAATGGAATTTATTCGGAACTATATACTTGAATTTACAACTAATACTTAATTAGTAATGACATTTTAAGATTATATTGTTTAAAACCCTATTGAAACCCCCAGTAGGTACGATTACTACGAATTGATCACATAGAAATTTTGTCCACTTATGACGCCAAACTACAATGTATATCCAACACGCGCATTTAATTATGTAATAGTTCATAGGGATAGTGGTGGATTTTTACCTACTTGCAAGGCAGTACAGAACAGTCTCACACTAGCAACAAGAGACAACAGTATCATATTAACATCTAGAGACACCAGTCTCAACAACAACAACAGTACAGTACTTAGCATCAAGAGAATACAGTCTCATTCTAACAAGTTAATTCAACAATGTATTAATTAACAGTAAAGAATTTAACTTTAAGTTTAACATTTGTGGGATTTACTTTAATAAATTAAGTTCAAGTGTTTTTTGTTAAAAAAATAAAATATTCTGTGGGATGTCGGTTCTTGGAATCAGATTATTGGAACTGGAATACCAAATTGATGCGACTCTCGAATTCGATTTCTGGCGGTGATGTTTCAACCCCAGTTACTAGAATCACGATCCTGACATTTATTCATCGTGCACAAGTTGGAAAGCTGTATACACTTTACTTTTTAAATAATGTACTTTCATATAAATATATTTATTTACACTATATACATTTATTTTTGGATCTACAACGACTTATACTAACATAAAATTGCTGTTGAGGCTGGTGTCTCTTGTTAAGGTATCATTGTTATGTTGATGTTTAAAATAAGACTGTGTGTCCTGTTGTTGATGTTGATACTGTGTTTGAGAACGTTGTTGCTTGTTATGATGTTACGAATGAGACTGTTGTGTTACAAGTAGATAAAAATATACCACTACCATTAAATATTACATAATTAAATGCACGTATTCTTTGAAGATTGTATTGTTTGACGTTAGAACAGGGAATTTCCGTATTATTAATTCGTGGAAATTATACCTACTGACAACAATACGCAAAGTTTACGATAGAGTCTTAAAATTATAATCTTAACTAATAAATCCAAAGTAAAATATGTAGTTCTGGATCGCCCAATGTTAAAGCAATAAAATTTATTATACATATTTAACAAACGTAATCAAAAGAATGGATATCCAGAATAAACTCTTTGTTCACTATGACCCCAGGTAATAAAACAGCGGTCTAAATTATAAAGTAGGTAATAAATAAATTTGCAAATGTAAAGGATTTCACTTTCTTAGAATTTAAAGAAAATGTTATAATTTGAATAGGATAATAAAATTATGTTATACAGTGGTTCAAACTTGAAAATTAACGTTAAATATTTGTAAAGTTGTTTGTTGATGTTTATGTTTGAATTCTATATCCTAGATTTACCTACTTATATTTAAAAATAAAACATGTTTGAAATTAAAATATTACAAAAGGACATTAAATGTATCCTCAACACATTTAGAAAACACACCTAACTTTCAATATAACTGCCACCAAACAAAATAAATAACGCTTTTAGTGTTTGGCACGCTGCGATGAGTTTAATATAGATCAATGTCTAATACTGTGGTAACTCTTACTGAAGATGACATCTTAATTATCAAAAAACGTATCATAAGATCATAAATGTACAAACCTAATATAGTTTGAATAAGTACTGAGCCCATCAACGTCTTTTTTCTACCGAATTTATCGGAAATGATGCCGCAAACAAATCCGCCGATGGCTACTCCAGCTAGGAACATCATTTCTGATACGTTGTTCAAATATTTTCGATCACATAATAAATTGAACTCTGATATAATCGTTTCACCTGAAAGTAAAAATAAAATGATATTTTTCTAACAATTACATTTTGGTATAGTGCTCTTTGAATTAGTTAAACACAAGAATAAAATTCTAAATTTAATTAAAAAGGAGATATACAGTACTTTCATTTATCTCATCATTCTAATTCCTTAATTTTTGCTACTGTAATTTTAAAACAATGTAAATAACGCAAGTATAATTGCGAATTTTAAAAATCTCTTTTAGATTATTATTATAGAAATTATACGAATGATAATAATAACAATAATAATAATAATGTTTATCGACACAATAAATATAACGTATTGTCAAAATTACATAATTTGAAATAGTTAATTGACGAAGGAGATACTTGTTGAAACTTCATTATAACGCTAAGAAATAAGTAATTAAACTTCTAGTTTCAAAAATTCTTTTATTGTAAATACCACTACAATATTGTTTCGCCATACAATGGCTTCATCAGGTGGATGAAATACTGAATATGTACAATACAAGTTTGAATATTTATGTGAAAATTATTGGAGAAATGGTGGTGGAAAAATTTTTACAATCTTAAATTTAGTAGAGGGGATACAAAGGTATTTTTAATAATATAAAATATTACTAAAAATCTGGTGTGAAGAACACAAATGCAGGTTCACTATTAATATTTTCTGTGAACGTGTCCGAATATATCCTATCCCCAGAGACGTAGATACGTATTTCGCTTTTCTACAAGCTCATCGTACCGTCGTACCGGAGAAAGGATATTTCCAGACACATTCACAGAAAAGAACCACCTCGCCCTATCACCGTAATTATCCAGACCGAGCGCAGAAGTAAATTCGGCAGTTGTTTAAATCTAGTTGGTCATTTAAAGCTAATCCTAAACTATTGCATCTATTAATTTCTAAGTTTTCTAACAGGTTAAGTTTTTTATTTTTTTCTTGAATGTGTAAAATTTTGAAATCTATATTAAATCTGTGATTGATATCTATACAATGACTTGCGAAAGCTGAATCTGTTTTCTTTTCTTTATGGCTTCTCTCGTGTTCTTTCATCCTAATTTTGAATGTCCTCCCCGTTTGTCCTATGTATACCTTATTACAATCTTCGCATGTTAACTTATATACAACAGAGTTTGATTCTTGTCTATTTTATCTTTGTTGTTTTTAATAATGTTCTGTATAGTATTGTCTGTTTTAAATGATATATGTTCGTTATTAAGTTTTTTAATGAAAGTACCAATTTTTTCCGAAATTTTTCCTAAGTAAGCGATTGAATTATAGGAATTAATTATCTTGTATTTTAATTTTGGATAAACTAAGGAAAGGGTTTTAGATTTTTGTTGGCTATAAATATTGTCAATAACATCCTAAATAACCAACAAAAATCTAAAACCCTTTCCTTAGTTTATCCAAAATTTAATTCCTATAATTCAATCGCTTACTTAGGAAAAATTTCGGAAAAAATTGGTACGTTCATTAAAAAACTTAATAACGAACATATATCATTTAAAACAGACAATACTATACAGAACATTATTAAAAACAACAAAGATAAAATAGACAAAGAATCAAACTCTGGTGTATATAAGTTAACATGCGAAGATTGTAATAAGGTATACATAGGGCAAACGGGGAGGACATTCAAAATTAGGATGAAAGAACACGAGAGAAGCCATAAAGAAAAGAAAACAGATTCAACTTTCGCAAGTCATTGTATAGATATCAATCATAGATTTAATATAGATTTCAAAATTTTACACGTTCAAGGAAAAAGTAAAAAACTTAACCTGTTAGAAAACTTAGAAATTAATAGATACAATAGTTTAGGATTAGCTTTAAATGACCAACTAGATTTAAACAACTCCCCTCTACTAAATTTAAGATTGTAAAAAATTTTCCACCACCATTTCCCCAATAATTTTCACATAAATATTCAAACTTGCTTGTATTGTACATATTCAGTATTTCATCCACCTGATGAAGCCATTGTATGGCGAAACAATATGGTATTTACAATAAAAGAATTTTTGAAACTAGAAGTTTAATTACTTATTTCTTAGCGTTACATAATTTGTCAAATTTATTCATAAAAATATTTACCATGGAACAAGAAGTAAACAATAGCATTAATTTTTTGGATCTAACTATTTAAAAAAATAACAATAAATTAGAGTTTGACATTTACAATAAAGAATTCCATAAAGGTATAACTATATATAATTCGTTAATGCATCCTATACAACTCAAATTAGCAGGTTTTCCTAGTTTCTTACAAAGATTGATTAATTATCTTTTATTCCAAGAAAATTATGAAAAAGAACTAAATTTAGTCAAACAAATAGCAATCATTAACGTCTACACCAGGGGTGGCCAAACTTTTGACCTCTGAGGTCTACTTGTGTTCAAAAATGTTTCTTGCGGGCGACTCTAAGGTAGAGTTTACAAGAGAGAAATAAAACATTTTAGCGATAAGTTAATAAGTATTTTTCTATTATATACGTTGAAAACAAAATACATAATGTTCATTCTGTATTAGGTTTTTGGGTGAATATTTGGCACTGCATATTCTCCACAAGTTTATTATATTGAGGAGTGTAAGAAGTAACTGCGATGCGCAAACAGGAAGTTAAGTGGGCATCTGTTAAACGAGAACGATGTTTGGTTTTTATTGTATTCATAGTAGAAAATGTCGATTCGCAAAGATAGGTGGAACCGAAAAACGAAGTCAAATATAAGGCAACCTTTCTTAGGCATGGGAACTTTTCTTTGCAAATCAGTTTCCAAGAATCAGTATTACTGCCAAATGCTCTTGCTTTCAGAAATATGTCGCATCTCATTTTAATTATTTTTTCATCCACCACAACAGATTCAGAATCAGTTAACTTGCCGATTTATGCAGTCAAGCTGTGAAGGTCATTGCTTTCATTAAAAGGGATTGTCATGAAACTTAACACTTCTTCGAGAGTGAAGAAATTCAAAAACCTTCTTTCGAACTCCAGGTGCAAGTTCTCCAGCTGTCTGCCGAAAGTTTCAAAATTGCGATTTGAGTTGTGCGTGCATTCTTCTTCCATATTTTTATAGTTTCTTAGTTCACCTCGTCTTAATTGAGATGCATGCACTTAAATTTGACTTTTAAATGTTTTAATCAAAGTTGTCATATCAATCACATTCCTGTCTTTTCCTTGAAGATTTAAGTTCAACTGATTGAGTTTCTCCGTTATGTCACAAAGAAAGGCGAGCTTCATGAGCCATTTTTCATCTTCAAGCTCAGGTACATTTTCTTCTTTCGAATGGATGAATGTTTTGATTTCTGGCAGTAATTGGCGAAACCTCTTCAAAAAAACACCACGGCTAAGCCACCTAACATCTGTATGTAGCAAAAGATCCGAATGTTCGGCTTCAGTCTCTTCAAGTAAAGCTCGAAATTGACGCCTTTGCAAACTTCTGGCTCGAATAGAATTAACTATTTTAAAGGCAATTTTCATGATAATATCCGAGTCAAGAATTTTAGAGCACAAAACTTGCTGGTGTATGATGCAGTGATAGTTGGTGAAACTTGGAATGTTGTCATCATTTTTACACAATGAAATAAAACCAACACTTTGTCCCAGCATAGCGGGTGCTCCATCTGTCGTAATAGCAACTATTTTGTGAATCGGAAACTCAGTTTTTTCTACAAAATCTTTAAAAGATCTGTAGATATCCTCACCTCTTGTTTGCCCCTTCAATGGAATCATCGTCAATAATTCTTCTTTTGACGTCATATCTTCAAAAACTAGACGCACGAAAATGCACAATTCAGCAGTGTCCGTCACATCGGTGGATTCATCGAATTGTAGTGACAAAAAACTACATTTTTGCAAGTCTTCCTTAAGCAATTGTTCCAAATTTCCACTTAAGGCTTCACTTCGTCGCATCACAGTGTTTTGTGACAGAGAAATGGCATTTATGGCTGAAATAATTTCTTTCTTATTTTTAAGGTCATTAAACAGTACTTCTCCAGCTCTCTGCATGGCTTCCTTGATCATTTCTCCATCTTCAAAAGGTTTCTTTCGTTTTATCAATATTTCCGTAACAGCAAATGACGCCAGTGTGAAAATCTGTGGCGTATTTGGAATGTGTAGTTTTAAAGTGCCTTTCCACATTTGCTCTTTTCGGTAATGCTACACTTGAATTACAAATTAGGCACACACATTTGTCGTTGACCATAACGAAAAAAAATTCCTCTTCCCACTCACTGTGATAATGGTAAGTCTTACTTTTTTTTGCACTTGAACCAGATGGCACACTCATTTTGATTAAATAAAAGTCACAAACCCACAAAGGTCCCTACGTTACTTAGTATTGTTACGCCGCTGCCTGACGAATTTCACGTGAGGAACGAACGAACGAACGATGTCGACCGAGAGTTCGGTATTCACAGTCACAACGCATACGTCTGTCCAAACGCACTCAGTCCAGGACTCTTCACGCACTTTTTATCGTTTCGTATCGCTTCTGAATTCAAACTGACTGGCTGTGGTTTCCGCCAGCTATTTATATTATATGATGGGATTAGCGACATCTAGAAATTTCGAGAAACAACTCGCGAACCCACACAGCGTTCGCTCGCGCGTCTTCACGAATCTTCCATCGCCGCCGTCGATATTGTTCTAGGCAAGTTAGTACTACCTAGTGAAACTAGATGGCGTAACTTGCATTGCGCTACGACCAAAGCGCGTGGGTAGTTATTGGCGCGAATACACTTGATTTTTTTTGTCTTCTTTTTCAGTTTATTTATTTATCTCTTGGGGGCTACCTAAATCGCCTTCGCGGTCGACCGGTAGACCGCGGTCGACCTCTTGGCCACCCCTGGTCTACATACTCTAATTGAAAATATGCTGACAAAAAAAAACTATTTAATAAAACTATATTTATGGTATATCCTGTAATAAAGGATAAGCAAAATTAAAAATTAGATGATACAAAAATGTTAAAAACATATACGTGAACACACACAACGCATACTTGAGCAATAGTTACTTCTACGTACAGACATGTGTTTCGATCTCCTCTTAGATCTCGTCAGTGCACGTGGAAAAATACCATTTGCCAGTCGCTGCCGCTAAGTATAATAAAAACAATTTGGCACGTCAAATGTTAAGACGGCAAGAGAGGCGCCATAGCAAGCGCTTTCCATGAGTAGCCAAGCTACTATTAAAGAGGAAAATATACGTTTAAATGTGTAGGCTGTTAACTGATGCGTAAAATATCTATATTTGAATTTTAAGTTATAAATTATTTCGGGAGTAAACTATTTAGGAAAGCGTCGGGGGCGATTCACATAAGTTGGAAAGTATTTTTCATAGACGCAATACAGAGCAGCGTAAAAAACATTACACATGGTATCAATATCTGAGATATTGTTTAGAAAGTTCCAATTAATACAAAACAGTGCATTATACCAGGTGGCGCAAAAGTTGTCACCCGATGTTCTTTGGCTGTAATTTTTTTTATAAATGAAAAACTTTGGTTCTGCTTTTGGATTATGTTTATTTGATGTCTTAATTTTTTTGCATTAAGTCGAGAAAATGATATCGACCAAATGGCCGCTGCCCCGGTGATAGGTTCTCGCATTGACGGATATTCTCTTTGAGGGCTTCAAGAGTCTGAGCTTTGTTGACATAGACTTATGACTTCAAAAAACTCCACTAAAGGATGTCTGGAACGATTAAATCGGGCGATCTTGTCGGCCAGTCCAAAACGAGAGATAAGGCGACCCGTAAATGCGGCCTTCAGAATTTCGGTTGTGGCTCGTGCAGTATGCGCCGTCCCCCATCCTGTTGGAACCACAGTCCAAATTCCTTCAATTGAGGAAGGAGAAAGTTGTTGAGTATGGCTCTGTAGCGCTCATCGTCCACAGTAGTCGTTTTTCCCGCGGCGTTTTCGAAAAAATAAGGCCCGATGGCGCCTCCAGCGTAAACAGCACACCGTGCCGTAACTTTTAGCGGGTGTAATGGCTCTTGGTGGGTTATACGCGGATTTTTTATGCCCCAGAAGCGTTAATTTTGCTTAATCACATATCCACAGAGATGAAAATGGACCTCGTCGCTCATGATGATTCTCGATGAAAAGTTGTCTTCCTCGTAGTCGAGATCCAGGATGGCTTGAGTGTAGGTTACACGCGATTGGCGGTCAACCTCTAGCATCTGATGCACTGTCTGAACTTTGTAAGGGAACATCTTCAAGTCTTTCACCAAAATTCTCTGTAAAGACCGCCGATTGATTCCCAATTGCGTGGCACGTCGTCTGGTCGATACTCAGTGGTCTTCCGCGACATCTTCAGCCACAGTCGCGATATTCTCAGCAGAGCGGTTGCTCTGGGGCCGACTAGACCTGGCAGCGTCTTGTGTTGTCCCACACTCTTCAAGGCGAGCGACTAAACGCCGTAGTGTTTGCCCAGTTGGTGTCAGACGACCGGGAAATCTGCGACAAAATTCACGCTGCGCCAACACCAGCGACGAATTATTCCGCAAAAAATCGGTACAATTATTACGTGCTCTTGAGGAGTATAGCGATCCATGCCTTGTTGATGTGTATTTTGTATCTGTTTACTTCACGAATGTCAAAGCAGAATTGACATTTTCCGCCATTTGCAATAATTATAACTTCCGATAGGGTGATGACTTTTGCGCCACTTAGTATAATTGAGGAAAATTTGCTTGTGGAAATTGAATGAATTACTTGTTAATAGGAAAGTTAGTCTAAGAATCTCAGATAATTTGAAGTATTAATAATTAAAGAAGGATGGTGAGTGACCTTAGGAACTAATGGTGAACTGTCATGTACGACTTCATGATCCATATCAGATGAGCCGAGATCTCACAGCTGTTTTTAGAATTAGCAATTCCGTTATTTGATTGAGGTTGCACATGTCCATAAAATATGATAAGAGTATCGATTTAGTATCATTATCCGTACTGAGGTTAAACTGAGAACAGTTCAAGTCACCTGTGATGATTAAATTAGAAAAGTTGAAAACTACTTCTTCAAATAATTCAAAAAAGATTCGAGATTTGTAATCGAAATATAAGGCGGTATATACAGAATAATACTAGAGAAGGAAACAAAATATGGTAATATTATGCTATATTTGCCTCCAATGATGTTAATATAAGAAAATTCACGGAACACATCTGATAAATTTAAATCAAGAAAATTTAAGGTACTCCTGTATGCTAGCAGAACGTCGCCAGCGATTGTCGGAGTTCTTCTAATCGTCGATCACAACGGACGACCGAATAGGTATCAGGAGAAAATTCAGCACTATAAATATCATTTGAAAACCACTTTTCATTATGTCAAATAACATCAAATGGCGAAGATTTGACAGATGGAAAAAAATTGAACGGCCTTTGTTCTTAGGGCATGCACGTTCTGACAGTAAGATTATTACTGTTGGACGAAACTAGTTTAACGAAAGTAGTTTAGGAGCAGCCTTTATGTACGAGGGTATATCAAAATATGACGAGACTGGTGCTATAACTTCTCTCACAACTAGAATTTTATAACACAAAGTATTTTATACTTCAATTTACTTGCAATATTTGGTTTATTATATTCTATTTGGCAAAATATTTACAATTTAAAACAGATACTAAGCGTAGATTTGAATTTAAAATTAAATTAAAATTGCAACTAAAAACTGTTAAAAGAATAAACTGTCAACCGACACAAAGATTTTTGTTTTTTCCCTGCTCTCTACTACTAAAAGTATTCAGAATATCTCTCGTGGTTATAATCGTAAACTGAAAATGAAATTAATTAATTTTGTTTAAACCACGAACCTTCGTATTATCAACGAAAACGTTCTTTATAATTTTTAAATAATAAATTCGAGAACTATTCAAAATAGAAAACAAAATTAATGAAAATACTGTATATTTAAGGGGTATTATCACATATCCTGTGCCCACTTATTTTTTATGTTAATTAAAAAATAAATTACTGAAAATAACCTTCTCCGGCGAATTCCCATTTATCGCAGTTTATCAGTGGCCATTTAGTAATATTCGGGTCGGGCCACGTCTGTATTTGACTGGTGTCAACCGTAGTACAGAGTCCGTCAGGTTGCGTGACATTCATCCACAATTGCGGATCGACGTAAGACTGATTCGGCGGTCTGGCGCACCACGTTTCCTTTTCCTCAGCGTGAAAGGTAGGGGAAAATATGTGCCAAGTGCAAGGAATGTTGAACAGCGATAGAAGGAAGGTTAATTTAAATTGCCAACGGCCGTAGTTCCCTATAGATGTAGATATTGCGTCTTCTTCGTTATCTTCATTGCTCCTACTACTATCTGATATGTCTGAAACAAGAAATATACAGTTTCAAATGTTGGAAAAAGTATAACATTAAAAAAAAATAATAATAAAAATTTCTTAATTTCGTTTTGTGAAATTCTGTGGTTGTTGTATATTATTTTGTCTTGCTTATCGAGCTGAAAGTAGATTTTTAGTTCTAATGGTGCTGCCGGCAAGTAGTCCACAATTATTTGCGTCTGTTCTTGTAGCAGCAGCAGTAAAGACTTGATTTTAATTAGTAACTCAAAAAAAACAACTATTAATTATTTTTTTAAATGTTAGAGTAAAGAAAGATTAATCTTAATCAGTGAAATAAACAAAAAAAATCAGAATAATTGAAACATACATGAGTAGGTAAACCCCACCAGTTTTGTATAATACAAAGGTATTTTTAATAATATAAAATACTATTCTGTGTTCTTCACACCAGATTTTTAATAATATTTTATATTATTAAAAATACCTTTGTATTAAACAAAAAAAAGTAAGAAATTATTGAGATAATTTGAATTTAATAGAACACTAGTTTTACCGGTTTTACAGCCTGTTGTTCATTTGGATAAGTGTTTCGGGTGTCACAGTGTTTTCCTATTTACTCCTGTATACAGATTACGTTATATATATATATATATATATATATATATATATATATAGACTATAAAATATTATCGACCGTACTGTATAAGTAAAAATTTCATTAACGGGTGAGCGCGGTCTGTCAAGTAAAAATAAAACTCCTTTATTCTATTCACTCTATATTTTATAACGCATTGGTTACTTCATCAGGAGTGTAATTCAGAGTTAAAATTTAGCAAATAACGGCATTAAACATGTTAAAATTCGTCAACTTTAAAACATCACATCAATATGTTGTTAGTTTGTCGTCAACCTCTTAAAAACTACGGTTTTTAAGAGGTCTTTCCAGCAGGAGTAAGGAACCAAGCTACGCGGCGCAAATCACTTCGCCGCGCAATGCACACTCCACTAGGACCGGTCCTGGGCGGCAACCTGGCTAGGCTGCTGTTAACAGCACACACACGTTCGACGTGTGTGCATTGCCCCCGCTTCTGCGGAAATCGTTAAGATGGCACAAAGTGTGACCGTCGTCGACTGAGGTAGCCACTAAGAGTGTTCCCTCGGTTGGCGATGAGCAATGGAGCGATGGTCTGCGCCTTGCCTCGTTGGGCGGGGGTCGGGCCGTCGAAGTACTGCTCGGAAAAGTAAAGAAGTTGCCGGGAAAGGGTTGGCGGCCCTACGCAACGGCTGGTTATCCGATCTCTCTAAATTTACGCGACCGGTCACTAAACACACGCACGAGCGTACTAACATACAAAACCCTACACTTAAGCGGTCACACAAATACAAAATCACACACCCAGAGAGAGACGCAAGCTGCCAGCAGCAACCAACACACAGGTTCATACCCAGAAAGAGACACAAGCTTCTGGCAGCGAACAACACATATGTTCACACCTTGCTATCTATTTTTTGGAATACTAAGGCCTGATTTATTATTATTATTGGTATGTATCTTTGAATAATTTAAACCATAGCAACTTAATTATTTGACATTTATATTCTGTCATTTATATTTTGTATTCCCTTGACAAAGGCATCAGTGCCCGAAACATGTAGGGTTGTTTTAAATATATATATACTTTGAAGTAATGAACCAGACCTTTAATCGCCGACTTATTAAGTTTACCTTATCATACCAAGGTCACGAAAATATTATATTTATATATATATATATATATATATATATATATATATATATATATAAAGATATTATCAAAAAATATTAATAGTGAACCTGTATTTGTGTTCTTCTTCACACCAGATTTTTAATAATATTTTATATTATTAAATATCTTTGTATTATAAAGACAATTATTTCGTGACCTTTGTATGTTATGGTAAATTTAATTTGTTGGCAATTTAAGGTCTGGGTTTACTTCAAAATGTATATATTTAAAACAATCCTACATGTTTCGGCAAATGATGCCTTTTTCAAGGAATATAAAATATAAATGACAATATATTAATGTCATACATTTGTAGGTGCTCTGGAGAAAATTATTCAAAGATACATTCCAATTTAATAATAATAAATCATGCCTTAGTATTCTAAAATAGATGGACAACAAAAACAGCGAAACGCAAGACATGAGTTATTATTATGTATGCGCACGTGAAGCGACTTAAGATGTTAAGCTGTCGGCATTCGCCTTAAACGAGAAGGAAAACCACGAAAACGTACTCGGACAGCCAGACAGGAATCAAAACACTGAACTGTCAGCATGATAAGCAAATATATAGATATTTAAATAAGATAAGATATATAATTATATAACAGCAACATATATTATGATGGTAAATTGCAGATCGTTACATAATTAAGTTATAGTATATACTGCTTAAATTTTTTATATCACTTCTGTTGTTAATTGAATTTTTTTCCTGTTTAATACTAATCATTTCTTTAATTTCCCTTTTCATTGTGTGTTGTTGTTTATCAATTATCTGTGTGTTTTCAAAATCGAAATGGTGATCGCGTTGTAGTTTGTGTGTAGATAAAGCATTTGCCGAAACATATAGGATTGTTTTAAATATATACATTTTGAAGTAAAACCAGACCTTAAATCGCCAACAAATTGAATTCACCTATATATATGTGTTTAGATAATTTCTTAGCCGTTCATTAATTATATCAATTGATAAATTCTTGTTTTTCGGCTTTTAATGAAATATTTACAAATATTCTCAAATTAGTATGTAGTTGCGAAGTAAGTTTTGAATGTAAACATTGTTGTCTACAAATTACAAAGCAAATCATACGAAATTTTTTTAATTGAAAAAAATTTGTCTACGTTGGGACTTAAACCCAAGTCTACGGTTTGCCGGACCGTTGCTTTACCACTTAAGCCACGATAGACCTTGGTTCAAGTTATTTAGAAATGTATTATAAAGTAGATGTCAATAACTGACATCTGAATCATTAACACTGTTACTTTATAATGCATTTCTAAATAGCTTGGACCAAGTTCTATCGTGGCTTAAGTGGTAAAGCAACGGCCGGGGTTCAAGTCCCAACGTAGACAAAATTTTTCAATTAGAAAATTTTCGTATGATTTGCTAAACCAAGAAAAAGTCTATTATTTTAATATATTGTAAAGTTTGTCTTTTCGGGTTCTTAAATAAAACTAACAATAACTTTAGACACACACACTATATTAATATTAAAACGTATAACAATATGAAACTAACTATTAACAACAATAAGTACATTTATGTATTTTATATTTATGTAACTATATTTATGCTTACTTCGCGAGACTTGGGTATCGAATGAATGTCCATCCCTTCTTCGACGCGGCTTATATATCGTCGTTCATATGCATGGAGAATAATCTAGATATCACGAGACTAATATGACGCGTGTTGTAGGATGAGTCATCACAATATATATATATATATATATATATATATATATATATGTAATTGAATTGGAAGTAATATTTTAAATTTAAACTTAAATTCGCGCCAAATGTATAGCGAATAATATTAAAAAACTCTACAATACCCACAAGTCAATGGGGTAGATTGTTTTGGATTGTTGTTATTAATAACTACAAATTAGAGATGGTTGCATCGGCACTAGCTATTCGGAGATACAAGAGTTTATTTTCTTTTCTCTGGCG
The DNA here is from genome assembly GCA_935421215.2 of Melolontha melolontha. Classification (NCBI taxonomy): domain Eukaryota; kingdom Metazoa; phylum Arthropoda; class Insecta; order Coleoptera; family Scarabaeidae; genus Melolontha; species Melolontha melolontha. The sequence goes on from OW285243.1 coordinate 84,080,011, forward strand.
ATGCAGGTCCTATAAATACTTTAAAAAGGTAATTTAATTTGAATTTATCTTTTAAATAATTATATATTTGCATTGATAGATTGGATATCATATTATATTTCAAGTTTTTATTTATTGCATTCAAACAATGGATTTTGAAGAGATTATACCAAGTTGATAAACTGTGAAAATTAAATTAGAAGTCCTCAAATAACTAATAATATTCGATTATTAACTTATTTTGACGAAAAACACATTTGACAACGTTGTAAAACAATAAGTAGCGATAAGTAGGTAGCCTAATCTAATTGCAGTCAAATGCATTACTACTGTAAAATTTTGACACTTATACCTACTTCATTCGACTTGCTTATTTTTCCGTAATCTCTGTTTTTTTCGTCTTTATTTGTATAGTTTTGATTGGTTTTCGTATTTTCGTGTTTCCGTATTTACTTGTTGTTTTGTTTGCTCATTATGATTTTTGCGAATAGTAGAAACGATATCACATATGATAAAAATATAATATTACATAACAGCTTAAAGTAACACAGAAAAACTACAGGCAAAATATTCCTCAACAGGGACTGCATTTCTTCATTACAACATGGAATTTTAGGCAATCCAAGTGTTTGATTTTACTTGGCAGCTTGTTATATAAATTGGTGCCCAAATAGTTGGTGCTTAATCGCGTTTTATTTATTCTATGAAAAGGAATGGCGATGTTTCTTCCATTTTTAGTATGTATTAGAATGATGAAAGTCTTTATTTTTAGTAACATTTGTTTGCTTTACATGAATATAGTCAGAAAGTATGAAAGTGGATGGTATTGTCAGTATTTGAATAGGTTTCTGCAGCAGGTTCTTCCGGAAACTCCACTCAAGGTTACTATCTTTTTGTATTTTAAACACTGCTTCGGTTGTGCATAATCCTCCCCCTGCCATAATACAATGCAGTATCTCGCTCGATTCTGAAAATTACTGAAGTAAGCAGTTCTCCGGCCAAGCTATCTTCATGTGAAGCACCATCTCCTCGAGTCTAGCCAGTATCGATGTATCATCGGAAAACTGAATTGAATTACTTTACCTGTAAAAATGCTGCGAGGTAGGTGATTTACAGAAATGACGAAAATAACAGGTTTAAGAACCGATCCTTGAGGAACACTAAACTTGATGGACATATGTTTTGAACGGTGATTGCTCCATTGTACAACTTGAACACTATTTTCAAGATACGATTGCCTGAAAGAAGCCGTGGAGAATTTACGAAAATAATTTTTTGGAAAGTATAGCCTTATTAAAAAAAATCGCTGGAATAAGAACGTAACCATTATGTTGATAAATAAAATATAGCTTTTCTTATAATGTCTTTCATTCATAGTTAACTAAATAATTAATATAAAAATTTTATCTTGTATTAGAAAAATTTAAACAATTTTACCTGAAATTGGAAAATTTCAGCTTCAATCGACGTTTAAGTTGAAATTGTAGGCTTCAGAAGTCAGCTAGTATGAATGAGATGATTGTAAATTCTACGATTTCGTTTAATTAAACCTTCACAGTATTTAAATAATAGACAAAAGAATGACGCCTATTTTTATCGATACACTAGAGGATGTGCGATGTAAACAATTATTATAGATAAATATTAATTTGGAAATTTATCTGCCAGGGCAGGAAAATAATAATTTAAAAAGATAAAAAACCGTACGTTAATTATCAGTTATTCAACGGCTTGATTACACTGGTCAACAAATTTTCATTTTCTTTATTTTATTTAGAAACTATGCACAATTTTCGTTTCTTTTATAGTTCTAACAACAGTAATAACAACAAATTTATTCTGGCAGGTCAGGTTTTGGAAAAAAATAATATTGGAAAGTAAATGAGATAATATTAATTAGTAGAGTGGACCAATTCGGAGCGAAAGCCGAGTTAAATGGTTTATATATATAATTGATTACAATAATACTTATTACCTAGATAGTTCTGATTCAATTGATAACAAAATAATACAAATGTTTTTAAACTTTGATACATAATATAAGACAAAATCGAAGATTCATCTTAAACAAAATAATATAAATAATGTTAATATACTACAATGATACACTATAAAGGAAATTTAAATATTTAAACCGTTACATATATTATAATGATTAGGCAACAACACATGTTACATAAATATTCTATAGGCTTATAATTTACTTTTATTTTTCTTAAAAAAAAAATTAAATAAACAAAATAAAATAAACAGAGGATTAACTATAACAATTAATTCAAAAATAATTTATTACAATTCTTTCCACAAATTATTTTTTTATGAGGGGAGAAGGTAAATATAATAAAAATGTTAATAAACTTATTGAAAACACTAGTTTTAATTTGTTACATTTCTGTTATTGGGATTTCTTAGAAGGTGGAAGTCTATTAAATTTGTATTGTTTTCTTAATTTAGAGTGTCAAATCTATAATTAAATTTCAAAAGTATATGACTCTTACATTTACCAAAATTATAGAACTATGTAAATTTAGTTAATTTTGTATACTATTGTTAATGTTTCGTAATGTCAAAGGTTATGTGTGAAGGAAAATTTAATTGTAAACTAATAAGTTCATAATATTAATCAAGGATCAAAATTGTAGTATAAATGTCAAATATTTTGGAAAATTATGTATAACTAAAGCGACCAATGAGCTTAAAAAGAGAAAAAGCTGTTGGGTTGCCATAGTGAGTTATTGAAACAATTTTCGAGAAGAATTTTTGCACTTGAATGAATTGGATGTGTTTTTGTAAAAAAACGAATTTTTTTAAAAAAATATATAAAAGAAAAACAAGTATAATTTATATTACCAAGATCTGAACTGTTTTCATCTTATACAGATGACACCAGATAACCTCATGACATCTGACGGACAAAACCGACCACGCCGATGAAAAGTGTTTCTTCTCGAATAGCTACGCTATTACAGGAAAAGATAAATACGCATATTACTGTGAGTCCATTAACTCGTCGCCAGGTGGCGTAATATAGCAAAACCAAATTGCAAATTACAAATTGGCAATATCGATGCGACAATTCACATCAAGCTTTGATACAAAATAATACAAATCTATATAAAAACAAATCTGTATCTGTATATACATGGACACACAGCACGCATTTAACAGCGTTTGCTTCAACCACCAGACGCATGCGTTTCTGTCTCACGACTTTGTCAATGATGGGTTTACGAAGACAAACGGCTGTAGGTACACTTCACGGTCATGTAGCAAATTTCGCCCTATCAGATGACACCAGATAACCTCATGACATCTGACGGACAAAACCGGCGACGAGTTAATGGACTTACAGTAATATGCGTATTTTTCTTTTCCTGTAATAGCGTAGCTATTCGAGAAGAAACACTTTGCATCGGCGTGGTCGGTTTTGTCCGTCAGATGTCATGATATTATCTGGTGTCATCTGATAGGGCGAAATTTGCTACATGACCGCGAAGTGTACCTACAGCCGTTTGTCTTCGTAAACCCATCATTGACAAAGTCGTAAGACAAAAACGCATGCGTCTGGTGGTTGAAGCAAACGCTGGTAAATGCGTGCTGTGTGTCCACGTATATACAGATTTGTATTATTTTGTATTTTATCAGGTTCAACTACTAACTTATGAAGTTTATTCTTTTGTCCAGGAATATACTAAGCCCTGACTGGTCAGTCGTTAACAATGTAGTGGGAATTTCTTGATCTACTTGCCCACTTACAAAGAAAACAGTAGAACTGCTACAACTTTGAGGCCTCCGCTGATATACTATTTGTACATTTGTATTGTAATCAATTCTGTCTAGAAGAAAAGTAATATTTTCATACGTTTCATTTAAGTGGATTGCATTACCAACGGGTATATATGGATAAACGTTTTCTATGTGAAGAAAGACAGCTTTCAAGCACAACTTCGAAGCATCAATAGAAAGACGCCATTCCTTGGGATGGTGTTGGTAATTCCAACATCAAATCGTCGACATTATTGCAGTATGAAAGACCTTTGTCGGTTAAAAACTACTGCGATTGTTCTTTCTGATGATTACGATACACAGAAATATGTGTGCCTGAAGTTAACAGTTTCCATCCTTGGAGTCTAGATGCTAGTATTTTTGCTTTAGTTTTTGACAAATTTAGGTCTCGAATAAGATCATGTAATTCTAACTGATTTATTAGGTGTGGTCCGTCCTCTTCAGATGGCAAACATTTATCATCGCTGATCGATAACTTTGACACTTGCTTGTTCTGATTCTGTAACATCACATTCTTTACTCGAAACACCTATGGGTGTTGATACTGGAAAGGCAGAAACCGTTTTGATATTTTATACACGTACGCGACATTATAAAATAAAAAGGCGTTCAGTTATCACAAGCCTAGTTACATAGAGCCGTGTGCAGTTCCTCATATACCCACATGGCCAGATATCTACCAATTATTAATTTGTTTCCATTCAATATTCGACAGAACAATATTTTTAGTTGTATACCGCGTGTGTCAAATATCATTAGGCATAGGGAATACGTATGAGTACATACGATGTATATGTATACGGAAAAGCCGATCCAATGCCGGCGAAGACCGCGACGGCCGGCAACGATTGTCTCCGATTGTTTCGCAAATACAAGTTAGCAGTAATCATTTGACTATCGACATAGGTACTTGTAATGCGTTCTAAAATAACATTTACGAATTGCAAGGGATTTGCTTTTCTTATTTCTTTCAGTAGATGCAGGAAATTTTTAAGCTGCGGTGCGTCGCATAAACAAAAGCGCAATTCTAATAAAATTAAAGAATAATACTAATAAAATAAATTAAAAAGGATTCCAAAAATTATAATAAATTATACAAGAGGCTCAGAAATTCCGCCTTACACAGCAAGACATTGTCCTAGGCGGTCGTAGAAATTAGCTAACATGTCGGCAGTTAATGAATTCGCAGCCTCAGTTATTTTTTCTCTCAAGGTAACTAGATTTTCTGCTCTACCAGCTTCATGAGTATAAACAATATTTTTTAGATATCCTCACAAAAAGAAATCATTTGGAGATAGATCAGGAGATCGCGAAACCCATTAAATGTTTTCTGTTCCAGTAATAAGACGGTCAGGAAAAGTATTTCCTTTACCTTCTTTTACCCTCATTGCATTATGTGCTGGACAGCCATCATGTTGAAACCAAACGATTTCCTGATTTATTCCAATGTTTTGAATGGCGGGAAGTATTTGATTTTTCAGTAATTCGAGATACTTGTCGGCATTTAATATACCATCAATAAAATGGGGACCTATAGAATGGTCACCTAAAATACCTGCCCAAACGTTTAGTTTTTGAGGATACTGAGTGCGATTTTCAAAATGCCGGTGTTGATTTTCCGAAGCCCAATATCGAAGAACAGAGGGCTTTCCGTGTAATGGAAAAGTTGATTCATCGGTGAAGAGAATAATTTTAACGAAATTTTCATCTCGATGTATCTTTTCCATAATGTCTTGACAAAATTCCATTCTCCGGAAATTATCCTCGGGAAATATTTCTTGCGTTTTCGAATATTTGAAACATTTTAAACCATTATGTTTCCAAATACGTGAAATAGTTGTGTTACTTGTACCCAATTCCTCGGCAGCACTTCTAGTAGATCTCGTGTTATCAATTTCCACAATACTACAAATTAATACATCCCGCCGTTCTCTTTCCTCAATTTTTTGTGGTAATACCTCTCTTGGTTTGCATTTCGTACAGTTATTGAGACAGAAACAAGTTTCAAATTTATTTATAATATTATAAATTGTTTGTCTTCAAGGTACAGAACGGTCTGCAAAAGTCAGCGAAAATAAATTCATGTACTCCATTGCAGACTTGCCAGCATAAAACCATTTTACTAACTGAAGCTTTTCAGTGGGTGTATAAAGAGCCATTATACATTAATTTTATTGTACGCTTTCAAACTGTAACGGCCGCAGCTAGAATGAATGCAAAATTTCCAGTCAATCGGTATCGGAGACAATCAGCAGTCGTCGTGGTCTTCGCTGGCATTGGACTGGCTTTCTCATGTAGGTATACATTGTATGTACTCATACGTTGATTCTCTATGCCTAATGATATTTAATACATACGGTATATATTTCTTATATAAAAGTATCTTTGAAATTTTGTAAAGTTTAATGCGTTTTTTGAAAAAAAAAACTATTTAAGAAAATATCTCAAAATCCTGATACGATGTAGCAAATTTAAAATCGGATTCAGAATCAGCATGGCAAAAGACATAAAAACTACACGTATTGGTGTATAAGAAAACCAAACTGTGTTGACCAGTGTTATCAGTTCTTCAAAGGCTTGATTATTAGCTTTGTATTGAATAAATATTTACATATTTGCGAATTTGAGGACATAATTTCTTATTTCTTACGAAACTACTTAGTCTCTTAATTACATGTTGTACTTCTCTTGTGATTGTTAGCAAATAGATAAAAGCGTTTATTAAAATAACATTGTTTGAATGAATTAATTACCATTGTTTAATTTACAGGATATATTTTTTCATGGCAATTTGTATGTGTATAATGTATACTTAAACATAGTTATCTGAAATAAATTACAGTAACAGTAGGTCATTACATTTTTCCCACAGATTTCGTAGGTGATAATAGAAGGCCATTTTAGAACATCATATCGCGCTATATAAATAAATACATGATGTATTGAACCTAATAACAAGGGAAATACAAGAGAGGTAAATATACTAAGGTAACATGAAAGCAAAGTCATCGATTGACAATTTTACAAGGTGAAACAACATCCAGCGGCGATTATTACCTTATAATAGCATTTTTTGGTTTTATATATAAAGCAAATGTTAACCAATTAAAAGGGGAACATTTATTGTACATATTTCCGTTCAAGGAAATTACAATCTTTCATAAAGGAATTATAAAATTCTTTTGTAAGCTGTTCAAATTATGCAACCTAAAATTTTTAAGGCTTAATGTAGTTTGTGTGTAATATTTTGTTATATCCTAATCGTATGAAGGAAACACTGATAATTACATTGCCCGCAATCAATTTAATTGAAGAAACAATTATTTATACATCCTCTGTCTCTAATATAATCGAAATAGCTCTAATTTAACGGAATTAGTAGCACTATCTGTTGGCGGGAGATTGATTTATGAAGTGACAACCTAAACAATCTGTCAAACTTTGATGACAGATCATTCACTAGAAGCCAAAATAGGATTGAAGTGATAGTAATATTTACACTTTGTTGGTAGCAGTCGACAAATGAATAAAGAACAAAGAAAGCATTTAGGTTTTGTGTTAAAATCGGTAAAAGTGCTACAGAAACGTCCTAGGATGAAAAATAGCAATTTACAACTGACAGAATATTAAGATCTGTGCCTTATAAGGCATTTCCAATAAACTTGAAACCAAGTCCTCGTAGCTTGGTAGTTAAAGCGATGGTCTAGCATACCGTGGACGTGGGTTCAAGTCCCACCTAGGACGAAATTTTTTCAAATAAAAATTTCGAATAAGTAGCATCGTAATTGTAATGTTTACATTCATATTTCTTCGCAAAATATTATACTAATTTAAAAATATTTAATATAAAGCCGAAACTCCAATAATTTATCAAACGACATATTAAATAAACGGCTAAGAAATGATCTCTATATTATTAAATAGCTAAGGATGAAAAATAGCAATTTCCAACTGACAGAATATTAATTTCCAATAAACTTGAAACCAAGTCCTCGTAGCTCTGTGGTTAAAGCGATGGTCTAGCAAACCGTGGACGTGGGTTCAAGTCCCACCTAGGACGCAATTTTTTCAAATAAAAACTTCGAATAAGTAGCGTCGTAATTATTGACAGCAATGTTTACATTCGCATTACTTCGCAAAATATCATACTAATTTAAAAATATTTAATATAAAGCCGAAACTCCAAGAATTTATCAAATGATATATATATATATATATATATATATATATATAGGTTAAAATAAATTAAAAACAACGGGCAAGCGGTCTGTGTACGTCACTTTCACTTTTTGAACTCTACATTCTTATCTCCTGAAGAAGCAACAAACTCGTTGTGAAATATAGAGATAATAAATAAATGAGTTTTAATTGACAGGCCGCTTACCCGTTTTCAATTTATTTTAACCAATATAGTACGGTAGATAATTTCTTTTAAGTTATATATATATATATATATATATATATATATATAACAAGTGTTCATTTGAAAAGTCAATCTAGTAGCATGTGATTTACTGAAGTATGACATTTTGAAGTATGTCGTAAATTAAAATTTACTACTTAACCTACGAAGTCGTATATTTTGACAGTTTCATACATACAAATAAATAACAAATAATAGGTATTTATTGAAAACTATAACAAATGTTGAAAATGTTGTCCTTCAAGATCAATGCACTTTAAAATCCTCCGTTCAAAATTTCTGATGATATTCTGCAACATTACTGGATTGTTATTAACTTCCATGCATTTCTGTTCGATTCTCTGTAGCATATCATTCAAATTCAGTATAGGTGTTCGAAATATGTTATTTTTTAGATAAGGCCACAAAAAGAAATCGCAAGGTGTTAATCGCATGAACGTGCAGGCCAGGCAATTTCAGTATTTCGACTAATTATACGCTCATCAAAAAATTATCTTAAATAATCCAAAGATTCTGCAGTACAGTGACAAGGTGCTCCGTCTTGTTGGAAATATGTATTTTGAAGTTCATCATCATGCAACTGATTGACAAATGGTTGTAAAATTTCCATACGGTACCTTTGAGCAGTTAACGTTTCCTGAAAAAATATTGGTCCAATGATTCGCCTTTGGCTTATCGCTGCCCAAACACCAATTTTCTCTGGATGTAGCGATTCTTCATTAATTACATGTGGATTTTCAGTACTCCAAATTCTTGTATTTTGTGAATTTAGGTATCGCGTTTTATAAAACCATGCTTCATCAGTAAAGATGACTCTTTGCGAAAGTTCTCCATTATTGTTCATATTTACAAACCAATTACAAAACTGTAGTCTACGTGGGTAATCAATTTCTAACAATTCTTGTACTGCTGTGACACGGTATGGATAAAGTTGCATATCTTTTTTTAATAACTTGTGAATTCTACCAACAGAAAGGTTTATTTGTTGACTCAAATGTCGAACAGATGTTTGTGGTTCATTTTCCATTATTTCTTCAACACGATTGACAACTTGAGGTGTACGTTTCTTAACTGCTCCGCTGCCTGATTTTCTTAAGAGACTACCAGTTTCAGAAAAAAGTTTTAAAGTTCTATCCAAGGTATTCTTAAATTGTATATAATCTATTACAAAATGTGGAAACTCAACTTGAAATTCTACCATGCAATCTTGAACTGAATAAACCCATAAACAACCAATTTTATTACCACTTCGAAAATAAGCCTGGACTAAAAAAATTTTATGTTCTAAAGTGAAAGCCATTTTAAAACTGAGAAGCAATTTATTTAAACCAGAATCGACGCACGACGCGCTTGAGGAGAAAATTTACGAGGTATTCGATGATCAGTGATATCGCTTGACACATTTCTTGAGCTTCCAAATCTTTGTTTTACTGCTGATGGCAAATATTTCGAATAAATAAAAGGATTTTTGTCAAGATTTCTTTATTATTTTCGTTTCTTTTAAAAATATTCTGGTTATTTTGAGATGATATCAAATAGGATTATTTTTTAAAGGAAAACAACAAAAAAAAATTAAAAAATATAACGTCATCCTATCTAGTAGAATATCTTCAGAAAATTCTCATAATTTTCATAATAGGCTTTAAGTGATATAAAATTAGTTTTATTACACCCAAAGACTACATATTTTCCGAGTAATTTTTCATTCAAATCAGCTGAATTGGACGAAATTAACAAATTACTTAACGCAATATATGCATCGTCTTACCACTTGTAACGTTAGATTAAAGTGTTTATTAATTGTAAAAAAAGCATAATTCATACTGTTAATTACAGCCCATTTATTCGCGATATTCGCGGAAAAATGTCTATTTATTTTTTGATAATTTTCGCATTTACATACATTTATTTCTGGTTTTGCATTATTTGAACATCGTTTTAAGAAACGATCTTGGTAATATAAAGTACAAACAAAATATCCATCACTGTCGTGTGAAAAAGGTGGATAGGAATATATTAGGTAAATTATTAAATGATTTTTTTTTAAAGCGTAGGAAGTAGGCGCCTAAAAACTATTAATACTTTAACCATTAAACTCTTATTTGCTTTATTTATATAACAGTAACGTTTTTTTTAAATGAATATCTTAAAAAATTTGTGCACTCCGTGTATATCAAGGATGTTTTTAATTCTATTTTTAAATTATATTTCCTGACAAATATATCGAATTAAAATATTAATTCTTCTAGCCATTTGATGTATAATTCGTTTTTTACTAAGAGAAAGCCTTTCTTTGTATTGTCATGCAAATCAACCCTGAACTGAATCAACTCAAGTATCCAACGTTCGTTTATAGTATGTCTTTCAATATAACGATCCGACCATTTAGAATTTAAAAACATTATCTGGGACTCTCCGCTACCTCGTGTCGCGGATACCGATAAAACTTGGAAAAGTTGTAATGAGTCCTATTAGAAGAAATTAGATTTTTTTAAGTAGAGAAGTAATTATGTTTCGTTCAATATAATCCACCGTTTACAATTTAAACTTTATTATTCTAAAGTAAACAATTCTAATACTTCCATATTATCGAAAAAAAAAACGTGAGGAACCTTATTGTTAGCCCTAATAGAATAAAAATTAATACTTAATACTTTTCTGGTTTTTATGCCAATATTATAATAACTGTTTGCGTTTCTCTAAACCCTCACCGCAGGGTGCCTAATTAAAGTATTTACACATTTAAAAAATATTTTGTTATTCGAAGTCAAATCGTTACATCTATGAACAAACTATACAATTTCTATTATATCGTTTTAATTTAAGTTATTAATTAATTACGCACAACTTACTTCTCTTCTAATTATTTCTTATTTCTTATTCTTTTTATTCTTATTTTCTCTATATGGTCGAAATTATACCGACTGTATTAATACTGACATATTTTAATAGCAACATTTAAATTACTATTGTGAACTTCATCTAAACTGCTTCATGTGGAATATCATTTGATAGCTTTTTTCGCAAGAAATGTTCTGATAATATTTATTTAGTCGAGATCACAGCCCTTTAGCTCGCGTCTTTGATTAATTCTAAAGACATCACCAGCTTTAGATACTCTTCCTTAACACTGCGTCATAAAGTAAACCATTTCCAACTACTAGTGGTTTCTTACACTAAAACTCTGCCTTGTTCGGCTCTAACTACCATGGGGCAAACATCGTTCTTGGTAACAACTCACTTTACACGTACTTGTCCAGGTACCACGTGTCTGATCGTAACACGGTTGCATCACAAGTAAACTCTGCATTGTTCAATATAGAAGTTTATTTTAGTCATGTTTCACATTATTTTACGAATTTAACTTATTTTTCAGTGCATATTTTTGTGTGTTAATTTGTTAATTATTTACCCATCGTTACTTGTATACTAGGGTACGTAAATATAAATTTTGACATTGAAGTTATCCAGTGTATCAAAATGAAATAGATTTCCGTATTTTCCCTAGTAAGTAGAAAGAAATAGCAAAGTAGGCTCCACCCCCTTACATTTAGACGCAAGCAGGGATTGATGTGCAACTGCAGGTCTGTTTGTTCTATTTATACACTGAATTAAATCTTTTAATCCTTCGTATCAATCGAACCAATAGCATGTGTATAAAGAGAGTGAAGAGTATGTCGACTACTTCCACACATAGCTTCGCAGTATCGAGAAATTGGTTTACGTACTCTAGTGTATTACTTTTATTTAATTGCTTTAATGCATTTCAAATCGTAAATTTTTCGAAAGAAAATTACATACCTTGAGAAATAAACAAACTTTTATTTGCAAGTCAAGCCATGCTGATAAAAGTGTATTTGAAGCATCTTATATCGAAGCATTAAGAGTACCTCAGATGTTCAAACCCCATACAATCATCGAAAATCTCATATTGTCTGCTACAATTAATTCAGTGTTTTAAATAGGTGTGGAAGAAGCAAAAAAAAAATTAAAAAATCACGCTTTCTAACGACACAATATCAAGGCGAATCGATGACATGACTGCCATTATTCGCGATCAGATAATTCAACAACTGAGTTGAAGTGAATTTTTTAGTATTCAATTTGATGAATCAACAGATGTAGCAAATATGTCTCAGTTCTTATGTTTTGTGAGGTATGAATGTGATAGGGACACATCAATCAAAGTAAATGTGTTGTTTTGCGAAACACTATCAGGTCATGCAGCAGGACAATCTTTTGATGTTTTTTATGAAGCTTCTAGAAACTATACTAACATAGATTGGACAAAATGTATTGCAGTATGTACTATGTAGTGATGGTACAAAAGCGATAATAGGAAAGAACAGTGGATTAATGAAAATATTAAAAGATCGTCATATACCAAGGGCAGAATGGACGCCCTGCTTCCTGCACAAATATGCTCTTGTCGCAAAAAACATGCCGGAAAATCTCAGTAAACTTCTTTGAGAAGCTGTAAAAATGGTTAATTTTATTAAAAGCCGACCGTTACAGAACAGGCTGTTTGCGAAAATACAAAATCTCTTCTTTTCCATGCAGGAGTTAGATGGTCATCGCGAGGGAAAGTGTTAACCCCGGTATTAAAATTACAAGATGAATTAATAATATTTCTAGGATGAAAATGAGCGTATGTTGTTGGCTTACTTAGCTGATGTATTTTCGCATTTAAACGACTTGTGTGTGAATTTACAAGGACGTGCTAAAACATTTTATTAATGACAAATAAAGTTCATGCTTCCATTAAGAAGCTTGATATCTGGATTATTCGCTTTCAAAGCAGAAGTTTGGATATATTCCCACTCACTTCGGATTATATTGAGAAAAATTTGAATGAACAAGATACTATTATTCACCACAGTTTGGATTGCATGAAGATGCATTTGCGTGAGTTAAAAACCCAGTTGACGGAGTATTTTCCGGAAGATAAAAGTGATTTCTCGAAGAGATGGGTACTAAATCCGTTTAGTGAAAACGTTGTTGCCGCTGCTAAGTTACCAGTCGAGATTCACGACCAGGTCATCGAAATGTCTGGCGACAAAACGCTACAACTGCAATTTATATCTAAAGGTTTAAATACGTGTTGGCATACTCGTCGAAATGAATATGGAAATTTAGTCACAGAAGTAATGAAAATATTAATCCCTTTCGCCACGCCACGTCTTGTCTCTATGAAGAGGGTTTTTCGTTTATAGTTGCGCTATAAATTAAATACAGGAATCGTCCCCTATCACTCGAAAACCACTTGCTTTTGTGTGTTTCTAACGTAGAATCACGCATGGAGAAACTTTTAAATGAAAAGCAAATCCAACCATCGCATTAATTTCTTTTCTTTACATGTTTACTTATTGTAAGTAAAATGTTTATAATAAATTTTTTTTTTTTTCTATAAAATGATTTTTCATTATCATTTAGGCTATTTCACGACTCCATTTCAATATCACTGTGACCTCTTTGGAGGGTCGCCCAGGTTCAGAAACGATGCCGAATGTAATAACAATATTGCAAATAAATATAATCGAACAAAGATTACACTGGCCTACAACCATTTTGGTGCTGGAGATTTTAGACCCGATTTTAAGTATGTCTTACATGGCGATATCAAAAATGCTACCCGTTTTCTTCTGTCTGCTCTAGTTCCCGAGAAAAAAAAAACACAATTCACGAAAAAATATATATTTTATTGACATTAAACAACAAGAAATTGTCTTTTGAGTGATTTTCTAGAATGAAACTGACTCGGACAATCTCGCATGATTCCCCAGCAATAGTCAGCCATCATATGACTGTCCCACCTTCCTTGGTATCTATTCTCCATTGTTTTTAGGTCTTGGTGGAAACGTTCCCCTTGTTCTTCGCTTAGATCTCCTAAATTGTGTTGGAAATGATGTAGATGACTATTGAGATAGTGTAATTTTATACTCATATTACAGCCTAAATCTTTGAATTGCACCAGCATTTCCTCTACTAGTTCTACATAGTTGTCAGCCTTATGATTTCCGAGGAAATTTTGTGCAACTGCTACAAAAAATTGCCAGGCAAGCCTCTCCACATCATTCATACAAGTCTCAAAATTAGTTGTGTCTTTCATCAATTTACGTATTTGAGGTCCATCAAAGATACCTGCTTTTAGTTTTTCAGTACTTAAACCAGGAAATTTGTGAGAAATAAACTGGAAACATTGACTATTTCTATCGAGAGCCTTAACAAAATGCTTCATTAGCCCTAATTTTATATGCAATGATTTTTTCTCTTGAAACTAAGGGTTCATTTATAAGATTTCTTTCCCCAACAACAAGAGCATCTCTCACAGGCCAATTTGTTGCAGTCCAATGACGTGATTTAGCTCGACTGTCCCAGAGACAAATAAAACATGGGTATTTAGTATAACCACTCTGTTGACCCAATAAAAAATTAACCATCTTCAAGTCGACGCAGATCACCCAGTTATGTTCAATATATTTTATTTTTTGTAAAAGATTTGAAATTACCTCATATTCTTCTTTTACACATGTTGAGTGAGCAATTGGAACGGGAGCATATTTATTTCCATTATGTAGAAGAACTGCTTTTAGACTTCGTTTAATACTGTCAATAAAGAGACGCCATGCATTGGGCTGATAGATCGTTAAACCCATGAAAGCCAGCAAACCACTCACATTACAGCAATACACAAAATTTTCATCAGATGAAAAAAACTTCAATAACTTTCCCTCTCTCGTGCGATATGTAGACACTCGAACATCTGAGGAAAGACAATTTTTTTCTTTTAATCTTGACGCTAGTAACTCAGCACGTTCCTTCGAAAGATCTAAGTCTGATGAGGTCACTAAGCTCATTCTGCGAAAATGGCTTAGGATCTGATGTTATTCCGCAGTATTGAAAGTCATCATCTACTTGGGAAGAAATAGGTATTTCAGCTTCATCCTACTGAGATTGCTGCACTACCTGGTGAAAAGTTGTTATTGGAACATTTTCTGAATGAGGAACAGGTCTTTGTACTGAAGAAATATTGGGCCATTTATGGCGATTGTTTTTGTTGATGCCCACTATATTAATCATACAAAAGTAACAGTCGTCATAATGATTTTTTTGTTCTCGCCATATCATAGGCACTCCAAACTTCAAAGACTTACGTTTCCCTCTCTCCCATTGTCGCAAATGTTCAACGCATATTTTACAAACACTATGAGGCACCCACACTTTATCTTGGTGTAGAATTTCAATACCGAAGTAAGCAAAATACAAACGACGCACTGTGTTTGTAATCGATTTACGCTGATTTTTCAGTATGTATTCACCACAAACATAACAAAATATATCAGGATCGTTAACACAACGTCTGGACGTACTAGCCATAATGAAATAGTAACACAAACTTTATCGATGATATTGTAATAATGACTAGTTACGAACAAGACCATAACAAGACCGACAGCAATTCACAATGAGGGTAGTAGGTAAACTAGAGCTGATGAGGTAAAATGACGTATGTCAATATACTGTACATTACCTACTTTATCGACAATTCAAACAAACAGAGATGCACAAAAAAAAAATTTTTTTTGTAGGCATGTGTTATTACTAATATTATAATAAATAAAATAATAATAACAATAATAGCTGCTATAAGCATTTAAAACTTCTATAAAATAATAACAGATTCTAAGAAAGTTTGTTTACAGTATAATCTAGAAATATATTTGCGCAAATCAAAGCTAAATATAAAATAACAACGACTATAAGAACGTTACATACGCAACAAAATAAAAAAACAATTTTATGATTGTTACTATTAAGAAAGTGAAGTGTGTAAATATAGCTTTTAAAATAGATTACGTATCTTGTACTAAAAATACAAAACAAGAACCGAGAAGCCCGTATGTAGAAGATAATACAATAAAGTTCAATATGACAGAAATAACATGAAATCAAATTAAAACTATATTGTCTTATCCATTTATTTCATATTTATATGGGAAAATACGTTCTAGAATCCAAGAAATATATTGAATTACAACAAAAGAATAAACTTATAGAATAAATATTAGAAATGAATTAAACAAAACGGTTACCGCTTACAAGGAATTTCAGGAGCTGACCATAAAATGATTAATATTGTAGGTAATGTTTTATTTTCTTAATTCTATATAAAATAATAAACATCAACGTTAATATCAATAATAAAGTAAGTACAAACATAAAAATATACTTTTACAAAATTCGTAAGGCATCGTATAGGTATTACAAATACATTTACAATTACAAAGTAGGTTTTACCTACTCAAGTATGTTTCAAATTATGTTGTTACATCGTATATTGTTGACGAATTTAGTAATTTAAAATAGACTTAATGATTAACAAGATATATGCGAAATAATTACTAGGAATATAACCTTTGACCGAAAAATGAAAAAAAATATGTTGTTGTTGACTTGTCACTAGAAAAGTTCATTCGAGAACATCTCATCGGCGTACCATCCACGAGCGAAGTGCGCTCAATGTTGTCCGACGGCGCCTGACAAAATATATATACACGCGTCCGTGCGATGTTACTCGAATGAACTTCTTTACTTGTCGCTTACAAGGGTAATTTGCGAGAGTGAATTTTCAATGAAATGCTTATTTTAAGGTAAGAAATGTATTCTGTTTTTCATGAAAATTCCTCTTCAATTCTAAACTTTCCAATTTGTTTCAAGTCATTTAAAAAGTAATCTTTCGGAAGCTCGTCAAAATAGGCATTCGTTATGGCTATCATCTTCTCATTAAGAACGAATTTCTTTCCACCGTTACACTTCGTATATTAAGAATGTTTTAATTTAATTTTAAATTATATTTCTTCATAAATATATCTTGAATTTGAAATATTAATTCAAACTCAGCCATTTAGTGTATATTCGTATTTTTTCTAGAGAAAGCCTTTCTTTTGTTATCGTACAGGTCATAAATGGCCCTCCGAAATCTACAACTGAACGTTTAACTCAAGTATCTAACGTTCGTTTATAATTTTACACTTCGTTTTAAATTTTAGTTATTTAATTAATTACGTACGTCTTCGCTTCTAAGTCACGTCATGTTTGATATCATTTTTTAAGTTTTTTTTACAAGGAATACTTTAATGATATTTATTTCATCGACATCGCAATTTTTAGCTCGCGTCTTTAATTAGTTCTTAATTCTAGGCATCATCAGATTCATCCCCTTTTCAACTCAGGGTCATAAAACAACGAAACTTTTCGACGACGATTGTTCTCTTACACCAAAATCATCCTTCTTGGTCCGGCCGCCATGGTTTAAACATCATTTCTTCGTAAACAAATTTCATGTACTTGCCCTAGTACAACGCGTCGTCCGATCGTGACAAACTCTTCACAGGCAAACTCTGTATTATCATATACAGAGGTTTATTTAAATGACATTTAATTTACGCCATAATTTAACTTCTTTTTAAGTCTATTTTTGCATCTTAATTTCTTTAATTACTTATTCATCGTATTTGTATATATTGCTTCTATTTTTAATCAATTTAATTTATTTCGATTCTCAATTAATTTCTTATGTAAATATTAAGTAATAGTTATTTATGTACCGAGATATCACAAATTATCTTGGTCAACGGTGGCCATGGGGTGAAAAACGTCTGTCTTAATTTATATCATCCTTTTGAGAAAATTCGGATGAAATTTTCAGGTTAAGTGTCATACTGACGTTAAAATTTGTCAATATATTAATCTTATTGTCAGTATGACACATAACCTGAAAATTTTATCAGATTTTTCTCAAAAGGATGATATAAATTAAGACAGACGTTTTTCACCCCATGGCCATCTTGGACCCAGAAACTTTATGATATCGCGGTATTAAGGACATAATTAGGAGATTATGGCACGAGGGAAAGTTTGAAGCCCGACGAAGGACGGCTTTTAATTTCCCGAGGGCCATAATCGGCAATTATGCCCGTGATACATACAGCGTTTTATTCGATTTTAGTTTCCAAAACATTCAAAAAATTTATATTGCTTTGTACAACAAATATGTTGCTTTACGTTCTAAATATGCCAAAATTGACAATTTGATGTTAATAAATGTTCCATACTGACGTTTGTTTTAATTATTAATACAATTGTTGTCTAACAATTTTTGATTGTTCTGTGCCATAAAGACCATTTTATGCCCGCATTTGGGTGCTTATAAACAAGATTAGGGTTCTAAAATCGAATAAAAGCTTTAAGGACAAAGTTGTTGTCTTTTATTTTTTGTTGTAATATATTTATTTCAGTATAGTATACACGTCCTGGACATGTGATACTAATCATCACCATTTAATTATTTTAAATAATTTCCTTTATTGTTAGCACGCTACAACCAACCTAGCATCCTTTTAACACAACCAACCAGTGTTAAAAGGATTTGTCAAGTTTAGGAACAAGAAAAATCACTCGAACCTAGATATTAAGTAATATGGTGGATGAAGTAACAATTCGTATCCTACGACGGCGGGTTGACTTATTCGCGTGATCGCCTAGAGTAGGCCGTGAAATAAAAAAAAATACACATTATAATTATATTTTGACAACTGGTTCTCAGTCAATTTATTGTTAGTGTTGTGTTGCGGGTTCGTGAAGGATCAATGTTATGGTTGATGTTGGCTCTTGGACTAAATGTTTGCAATGATTCCTGTTTCTGGTGGTGATACTTCAACGTCAGTTACTAGAATCACGACCCCGATGTCGCCTCACCATGCACAGTTTGTAAGGCTGTATACACTTTACTATTTAAATCTTCGGTCACTGTTTGTTAAATGAATATATTTATCTGTACTATATCCATTTATTTTGGATCTGCAACAACTTGTACTAACATAAAACTGCTGTTGAGACTGACATCTCTTGTTAACGTATGATTGTTATGATGAGAGACTGTTGTGATGAGACTGTGTTGCTTGTTATGATGTTAATGTGAGACTGTTTTGTTAAGACTATGTTAAACTATGTCTTAACACAAGAAACCACATTATGACAACCGATGCCTTGTCAATTCAGTGTTAGTGTATGATAAATTTGGGACAAAGCGAGTTTCGCAGACAATTTTTTTAATTTTTCCCTGCTATTAATTAAGTGTAAATGTAGAATTTAGAACATCGTGCAACCACTTACAAGTTATTCCATAAAAGGAGCTGATTCATTATAATGCTTATGTAACTTTTCGTCAGTTTCTTGTCGTTTTTCCATGTAAAAATAATATTTAATTAACATACGAAATTCCTTTTTTTTTCTTATTAACACAAGAAAAACAAAGAGTTTATATTATATTATAATATAATAATACATAATGTTGTGTAATGATTAGAGTTTGGAAAATATGAAAAATGCAGGTTAAGTGCATAACGGCCTATTGTGAGTATTTTTTAAAAATGCATATCAAAATTCAATAATGCATAATGAAGGTTTCTATCCAAATGTCTTTTATACATTTAAACTATTTTACTGTGGACTGAAGCATTACCTGCAAAGATGACACTTTTACCTATATTTTGTTCCCCGCTGTGTTAACGATTTTGTAATGACAATGTTTAATAGTTTTTAATAGTTCTGTAAAGCACACTGTACCACTATTTATAAATATTACATTGTGATGTAAATATCCGCTGTATATTTAAATTTCTGTTCAAAATTAGAATGTAATTTTGTCCAGGTAAATTCCCGAACGTTAATATTTATTTCTTTATA
Source organism: Melolontha melolontha (assembly GCA_935421215.2). NCBI lineage: Eukaryota > Metazoa > Arthropoda > Insecta > Coleoptera > Scarabaeidae > Melolontha > Melolontha melolontha. The sequence continues at coordinate 84,099,947 of OW285243.1, forward strand.
TATTCACTGCAACAGTCTTTACTTATTAAACTAATACTAACACATAAATTTTATCATATAGATACTTTGTTGGTTATTAGTCCAGTCATTATGTTCATTTGAATTGGAACGAAATCCCATCAAGCCAAATTTTTTATATGTTATTAGGGGTGGTCAAGAGTGCCTAATTTGAAGTTCTCGACCGAAACCCTAGTGACTATTTTCCGCTATTTAGAAAATAAGGGTGGATTTTTGTTTCCGTTGTAACTCGGCTCCTCGTTATTCTACAGGGAAGTTGTATTGTTACTTTTTGTTCCTTTTTTGTCATATGACTTTTTCACCAAACATCGTCCGTCCTCGAGATATCGGCGAAAATAGGACAAAATTGGAGTACGAACTTGTTTTTATTTTTTTTTCTTCTTTATCGTTACGCATTGCGAAAAAATGTTTATCGTCTAACTTGTAGAGCACGTTCGTACCTACAATTAAATATTTTTGTTTCCCCTTCATCTCCAAAATTACGAGTTCTAGTGTGCCGCAAAATCGGCGCGTCCGTGCGAGGTTTCGATATTTCCGCTCGTGCGCCGCCATCTTGAAGAAAGAGTGGTAAATTATTATTTTCACGATAACTTGGCTCCTCGTCGTCTTACGGGAAAGTTGTATGATTACTTTTTGTTCCTTTTTTATTCTCTACAATTTGTGTCATATGACTTTTTCACCTAACATCGTCCCTTCTCGAGATATCGGCCAAAATAGGACAAAATTTGGGGGATTTCGTTCTAATTCATGGCTTTTTGCTTCAACTTAATATAAGTAAATAGAAGTTAAAAATAAAGTTATTGAATCACTGACATTGTCAGCAATAAGTACTTTTCCCAACTGGTCATAGTGTAGTGTGAAAGTAAAAATGCCGAAAGCAGCGTCTGAAATATCGACTTTATTGCGAGAGTGGATCCAGGATAAAAAAGGATTTGCAGATCATCGAAAACTACATTTTTTACTGGCTGTGCGACAAACGAGTAAATACCTATGTATATATAACCACGCATGTATTTTTTAAGAGATCTTTCATATACTAACAAAACACAGACTGCTTACATTTGTGTTTTTAGGCTTATTTAGTTCTTTAATTTTTATAATTAAATTGTTCCAAAATTTCTTAAAGAAACACTATTCTAAAGAAAATGTCAATGTGCTTTCATAATCTACTTTGAGAAAGAAGTATGTCGACCGTAACCTTGAAGATGTATTAGAAGCCGTCCAAAATTAAATTAAAAATAAATATGTATGGTTTTCTGTCGACGAAACTACAGATGTTCAGGGAAGGTAGGTATATTGCCAACTTTATCATTAGAGCTTTAAACGAGAACAGCCAAGGAAAAAGATATTTGATTGGTGTAAAGGTGTTACAAAAAAGGAATAATTGAAACATCACTAGGTTCGATAATGATACGTTTCTTTTTACCAGTAGAAAACATATTACTAATGGTAACTGATGCAGCTTTCTACATGGTGAAAGCAGCAGAAAATTTTTTTTACCCTAATTTAATACATTGAACGTGTTTGGCCAATGGATTGCTTAATCAGAATTTCCTTTAGTTAATAGTTTAGTAAGTAACGTAAAGAAAGATTTGAGTTAAAGCTCTACTCCGAGTTCTGGTATATAAAGAAAAATATCCAGAATTGCCACTACCTCCAAAACTAGTTCTTACTCAGTGAGGCACGTGGTTAAACACCGTAAATTTTCTTGCCGAAAATTATGAAGAAATAAAGAATGTATTTTGATTCAGATTGCTCGGTAGCAATTAGAAAATGCATTAGTTTATTTAAAAAAACTTTAATTACTAGTTGATTGTGTTTCATTAAAAGTAATTTTTGTGTATTGCTACCGCAATCACATAACTAGAAGAATTTTCAATGGACCAAAGTTTTTTTCTAGTAAATTCTAAATTCTGCAAAAAGTCGTCTCGAGTCCCGAAACTTCGGTAGGCAAAAATAATGATATTTGTAAAAAACTTAATTCGGTGTTAGACAAAAACCTAGGATTTAAAAAGCTCATGCAAATTAATGATATCTTGTAAGGTAATTTTGAAGAACGTATCAATTTCAGTCCAAATGTAATGTGCGAATTGAAGTATGCTTGTGAAGTTGAACGGTCATTTTCCATTTACAAGTTAATTTTAAGTGAATGACGACACACTTTTAGAATGGACAATCTAGAAAAGCATTTGATTACTCACTGTTATTATTCAAGTAATAATTAATTAATTATGATTAGAAAAATTGATTATTATTTTTTGATTCAACTTCATTTAAAAAAAAAATCATTTTTTTTTTTTTAATGAAAACTAGACAATATGTTTAACACAGTTAGTCATAGTTGAAATGTAATCAAACAATACAATATAATTTGTGAAAAAGGCTCTATATATAGAACCGAAACGTAAAACAAAATTAAATATTGTTTTAATTACCATCAGTGCACCTTACCGAAGACAGACATGATATTCACTTCTATACTACGTGTATATATACGAACTGTAATGAACTTCATGTGTATGAGAATTAATAATTATTAAAACTCATTTTACATGCGATTGTCGCTATAATTTGTTGCATTTAATTCTACAATTCGGCAAATCACTTTTGCCCTAGATTGTAGACGCAACAAGCCGCGACATCAACTGTACAAGTTGTCAGTACAAATGAAAAATTTTGTGAAAAACTTATCTGCGCGGAACTTATCTTGTTGCGTCTACAATCTAGGGCAAAAGTGATTTGCCGAATTGTAGAATTAAATGCAACAAATTATAGCGACAATCGCATGTAAAATGAGGTTTAATAATTATTAATTCTCATACACATGAAGTTCATTACAGTTCGTATATATACACGTAGTATAGAAGTGAATATCATGTCTGTCTTCGGTAAGGTGCACTGATGATCTGTAAAAAACAGTGAAATATCGATATATGCACATTCCGCGCAGATAAGTTTTTCACAAAATTTTTCATTTGTACTGACAACTTGTACAGTTGATGTCGCGGCTTGTTGCGTCTACAATCTAGGGCAAAAGTGATTTGCCGAATTGTAGAATTAAATGCAACAAATTATAGCGACAATCGCATGTAAAATGAGTTTTAATAATTATTAATTCTCATACACATGAAGTTCATTACAGTTCGTATATATACACGTAGTATAGAAGTGAATATCATGTCTGTCTTCGGTAAGGTGCACTGATGATCTGTAAAAAACAGTGAAATATCGATATATGCACATTCCGCGCAGATAAGTTTTTCACAAAATTTTTCATTTGTACTGACAACTTGTACAGTTGATGTCGCGGCTTGTTGCGTCTACAATCTAGGGCAAAAGTGATTTGCCGAATTGTAGAATTAAATGCAACAAATTATAGCGACAATCGCATGTAAAATGAGTTTTAATAATTATTAATTCTCATACACATGAAGTTCATTACAGTTCGTATATATACACGTAGTATAGAAGTGAATATCATGTCTGTCTTCGGTAAGGTGCACTGATGATCTGTAAAAAACAGTGAAATATCGATATATGCACATTCCGCGCAGATAAGTTTTTCACAAAATTTTTCATTTGTACTGACAACTTGTACAGTTGATGTCGCGGCTTGTTGCGTCTACAATCTAGGGCAAAAGTGATTTGCCGAATTGTAGAATTAAATGCAACAAATTATAGCGACAATCGCATGTAAAATGAGTTTTAATAATTATTAATTCTCATACACATGAAGTTCATATATATATATATATATATATATATATATATATATTCGGATTAACAGTCCTTGATAGCTCAAGTGGTAGAGCAGTGGTTTGTCAAACCATGGACTTAAGTTCGAAAAACTAATTTAGATTTATTTTTGGGAGAATTGGTAAGTTTTGGGAATACTATAACTCTTTTATAGATATTAAGGAATATTTTAAGAGGAAACGAAGCTTTGTAAAATATCGCGAAAAAAGTAATTTCTCTAAAAAAATTTTAACGATCACATATTTTGAAGAGATGTTTCTTTAATATATGTTTAATTTATTAATTTTCAAAAAAAGATGAAATAATGTTTATCATTTTAAAGTATCATTAAATTAATTTAACTTTTTTTCTATTTCTAACATATTGACATACAATTTGAGATACTTTTTGCGGAAAAGGGGGCACACGAATGTGAGAAATTAAGCGTAAAATTTAGATATATATTATTTAATTTTTTTATATTTTGTTATGTTTTAAGAAATAATTTAAATTAATTTTGGGTGAATACAAAGGCAAAAAGAGTAAAAGGAAAATTGAGAAGTAATATATGTATCTATAAATATATTACTACTTAGTAGTAATATAAGATCCGAAGAAGCTACATCGTAGCGAAACATGTCATCTATTTATTAATATATAATAAAGTGTAATATATACTGGAAATTAGTATAAGTGTTTTATTTAAATCCCATTTACACGAAATATTTTGTTTATAATTCTTAAAATAAAGATGAAATAACTTACATTATTTTTTTATTATATTTTGTATATGTATGTAATTATGTGTTCTTCAATATTTCTAACATTTTTAGACAAATTGTTGGAGGGCGCACAAATATAAAAATTAAAGGGTATTTTTCTTATAAGATATTTAATAATATAATTAAAATAAATCGAATTTTTTAAAAGCATGGCGTTAAATGTAACAAATATATTTGTAAACACTGTTTTATGAACAATTTTTAATTTATAAACGTCAGTCTAAGCTTTTTATACATAATAAAAAATTATTGTAATCTTGTGAAAATCGATGATAATCTCCGGCTTTTTACAAAATTACACAAAATTTAATAAAAATCCGGATAGTAGAATTTATCTGCGTTTCTTTGTCAGTTTATTAGTACAATGCAATAATTTAATTTACTTAATTAGGTGATTTAAGCGTGAAAAAATCATAAATATTAAATGTCACACAATCAAAAGAAATATAGGTACCTTTTTTAATAGATCCATTCAATGGCGCAATTTCGGCTTCGTCCAAATAATATTTTTTAACATCCATGTTGTTCGAAACTATTATCAAAATTATTGTTAATTAGTGTTTGTTACTTAACTAATATCACTTTCAAAGTTAATAACGTCTAGGAATCGTAAATAATGTTTTTAATCACTGGGTTACAATAAATAATATTTTGTAAATTAAACCGCGCGAACTTGAATGAACAACTTGGATTATATTTAATATATCGATAATTTAAGCGAATACATTTTTAAGTTATATGTATATAGACTTGACTTCACTTAGATAAGTTTCTTACTAATTGTTGTTCTGTTAACAGCTTGTTTATAAATGAAATGGATACTGTAGTTTTGGGAATTAAATTTTTATTTTTCTCTGATCTTCGCGTCGGGGGATATGCAACCAATTTACCGTATAATTTATCTGTGTTAGTTATAACCATAGATAGGTGTAGATATAGAACATGCGTATGTAAAGATTTTACAATTTTTCGCATTCAGTGCGCGCGGTGCAGACGTCATCGCGGTATAAAATTTCTTTCTCTCGGTAAAATCCGGCGAAGCATTTTACGTAGATACCTGATAATTAGAAGGGATTCCTACAGTATTATGTCTGTTCTGGTTTTGTGTTTATTGTTACAAATATCATTTGTCGATTTAGTCAGTTTTGGGCAGTTTAAACGTTGCTGTGTTGATCGCAATTTATTACATAATATGTAAAGAAAATACATTACAATCGATGCAGAGAAAAATATATTTATTCTAAATTAAGCTGTCATTAATTAATAATGCTATATCTTGAGAAGTCATCCACTCTAATAATTTGCAAACAGCAAGATATTCATTTGAATTACACACAAAAAAAACGTAAAAAATGTATACAAGGATAGGTTGAAATGTTTTGAGTCTCAATGTGAAGATCATCAGATTTCATCCATTTTGGACGCTCAATTGTTGTTTTAAGGCCACGTAGTTTTTGAACCACCGTCGGCGTCGTATATTATATGTATATATACGAGTATATAACGGGTGGGGCAAAAGTCCCACTACCATTTTGATTGCGCGCCATCTTGGTTATGTGACGTTTAGTTAAGTTTAGCTTTAACCATTGTGTTGTGTAGACGTCCAAATTTTATTATGGATAAATATACGCTACAAGAACGAGCAGAAATAGTGACAATATTCAGAAATAGTGACAATATTCAATATAATAGTGACAATATCGAAAATAATCGTTCCATTATTGCCACTCAGCGAAAATTGCGTCAAAAATATCCTAATCGTCCAGTGCCTCACAAAACCACAATTTATCGTTTACATGCGAATTTTCGACAGTACGGTACGACAGCAGACAGGCCTCGTTCTGGAAGACAACGGACGTCTCGTAACGCTGAAAATGTGGCTCTGGTGCGCGATAGTGTTGCAGAGTCTCCAGAAACATCAATTCGGAGACGTGGTTCCCAGTTACACATGTCTGCACGCAGTTTAAGGCGAATTTTGAATACTGATTTGAAAATGTTCCCATACAAAATTCAATTAGTCCATAAATTGCTACCGAGAGATTATGATCAACGAGTTTTTTTCGATTTTTCGTCTAAATTGATAATGAGCGATGAAGCCCATTTTCTTCTCAGTGGCCACGTCAATAAACAGAACAGTCGATTTTGGGGGACACAGAATCCTCAATTAATTCATGAAACGTCATTGCATCCACAAAAAACAACTGTATGGTGTGGTATTCATGCTGGAAACATCATTGATCCCTATTTTTTTGAAACTGCGAAGGTGTTGGAGTTACTGTTACTGCTGAACGGTACCAAGACATGATTCGAAATTTTCTTGTACCTGAAATGGAAGAGCAAGGACTAGAGGAAATGTGGTTTCAGCAGGATGGGGCCACAGCACACACAGCTCGTTCAACAATTCAATTATTGAATGACGTTTTTCCACGAAGACTAATTTCACGAAATGGCGATTTAGCATGGCCAGCCAGATCTCCGGATTTAGCTGCACCTGACTTTTTCTTATGGGGTTTTTTAAAATCAAAAGTTTATGTGAATAAGCCCCAAACGATTCAACATCTTAAAGAGAATATTCGTCAAGAAATTGAAGAAATTCAGCCTGAGATGTTGCAGGATGTCATGAAAAATGACTTAAAGAGAGCCGAAAGTTGCATAGCGAATCGCGGTCACCGTTTAGCCGATATAATTTTCCAATCATAACGAAAAAAAATGTAAAGAGCAAATAAACTTTTTATGAAAACCAAACTTACTTATCTTTTCTTCCAACAAAGTTATAAGCAATCAAAATGGTAGCGGGACTTTTGCCCCACCCGTTATATATATATATATATATATATATATATATATATAAACATTTGAAGAAGAAGAAAGTGTTGTTCCATCAAGAAAACCTATCTAGAACGGCTTATGTACAATAGAATAGCGCCCACCGTCGATGAGATTATTAAGAAGGAGCAACCCGATTTCAGAACGGGAAGGAACTGCTGCGATCAAGTCTTGGCGTTAACAACCCATCTTCAAACTGGTTTTCAGAAGGACCCAAAGTTATCGGCTACTTTTGTTGATCTCTTAAGTGCCTATGACACAGTCTGGAAGAATGGAATGATTTTTAAATTCAAAAAAATCATTCCTTGTACTAAACTAAGCAAACTTATCCAGAATATACTGAGCAATCGCCAAATAGCAGTCTGGCTAAACAATCATACTAGTAATGGTAAAACCTTTGAAGAATGGCCTTTCTCAAGGCTCGGTTCAGGCTTCTCTAGTGTTCAACATTTACACCAATGATCTTCCACCCACAAAATCACGAAAATTTCTACATGCAGATGACCTGGCTTTATGCATCCAAACTAATAATTTAGAGGAGAGAGTACAACTTGCTGAATTATAAGAAATGATGCTTACAACCAAACCCTTCAAAATCTGAATCATGTTCCTTTTATTTGTGACAAGAAAGCCAACAGAGAGCTGAATGTTGAATTTGGTGGTAGTCGGATCAACCACGACTTCCACCCTAAATATCTGAGCGTAATGTTAGATCGATCTCACGTACTATAAGAGCCGTGAACGCTGATTGATATACCACAATTTGTTTACCGGAATTCATTGATGAAATAAGAAAAATAAGTCGAAATCGGTGAATTATTCTTCAGTTCCAAAAAATGCTTCGTAACTTGGTTTGAGCGTTTGCAAAAATTCTTTGAAAAAAGAAAAAAAAGTCGTTTACCAAATTTTATATATCGTTTCCACAAATAGTCGTATTCATCAATGGTTTCACATAGTCAAATAGTTGCTTCTTTCGAAAACTGCCATCGAAAGTTGACATTTTCGTTAAATTTTCAGTTGAGAAAGTAAGTCTTTTTTGTCACCTAGCTGCAAAATACTTTTTTTCCGAAATTGTCAGTAAAATCACATAAAATCGTCAGTAAAGTGTCTAAAATCGGCACTAAAGTAGTTCATTATTAGAGACCGGACATATCGGGCTGAAATGACGTCATTACGACGGGCGATATAAATAGTCTACAACATCTGTAAGTAAAGCACGCAGTTATTGAATAGCACTATTCATTCGGTTAACCGCACACAAAAAATAGATGTACTTACAGATGTTGTAGACCAGCGGTTCTCAACCTTTTGTTTATCGCGTACCACCATAAGGAAATCACATGACATAAACTATATTATCACCAGCATTTGAAAAAAAAAATTTTACTTTTTATTCATATATTTATTAAACAAAACATATATTCTTAAAATTCAAAATAAAATATGTTTAAAAGTTTACAGCAAAAAGAAAAACGTAAAAACAGTAAAAATAAAATATTCAATGCGATCCTTGCGCTTGTTTTGCAGATACAATTTTTTCTATTTCTGGTTCTATGTCAGTTAATTTTAATCTTAAGTTTGGTTCAATTTTTAATTTTGTTCTGTATTTATTCTTCAGATATAACATTTGTGAAAAACCTTTTTCACATAAATACGTCGTACAGAAGGGCATTAAAAACTGAATAGCAATGTTTGCTATGTCCTTAAAATCTGTTCTTTGTTGAAGCCAAAATTCAATCAATGTTTTTTTGTTTAAGTTTTCCATTACAGTGGAATCACTTGACATATCTATTATTTGTTCTTTTTGTTCACGTGAAAAATATTCTGGAATATTTTAAGGAAGAGGGTTTCTGATCCAATTTTGATTTTCCAAATCTTCTTGAATATAAAATTTAAATTTATTTATCAATAAGGAGCAATGATGTTTTATATCTGATGCCAATTCGTTATTATTGTTCATATTGTTTTCTGTAAGAAAATTTTCTAGGGTTGGTAATAGGCTGAAATTATTTTTATCTATTTCACTGATAATTAGTTCGAGTTTTTTTACTGTTGCAGTTATTTTATAATTAACAGTAAAGAAATTCACGTTTGGTCCTTGTAAGTCTAAATTTAAATCGTTCAACCTTCCAAATATATCAGCTAAATATGATAAACGGGCCAACCACATTTCATCAAAAAAACACTTTCCCAATTCAAATTTTGAAGTCAATAGGAAAGCTTGCACTTCTAATCGAAGTTCGAAAAGACGATTTAAAACCTTGCCTCTGGACAGCCATCTAATTTCAGAATGTAATAATAGGGTTTCATGATCACTTCCCATGTCTTGGCACAAAATTGCAAACATTCTGGAGTTCGACTCTTAATAAAATTTACAACCTTAACAGATTGATCCAAAACAGTCTTCAATTTTTCGGGGATTTCCTTTGTTACTAAAGCTTCACGATGAATACTGCAATGAGTAAATTTAGCTTCAGGGGCAACTACTTTTAATTGAGATAATACACCAGAATTTTTGCCAGTTAAAGCTCGAGCTCCATCAGTACACACACCAATGCATTTTTTCCAAGGAATATTATTTTCTGACATGAAGTTATCAATTAACCTGACTATTTCTTTCGCAGTAGTTCTCCCAGAAAGAGGTTCCCAAAATAAAATATCCTCATTTATTTTTTCTTCCGCCTCGAATCGAATGTACACTAACAATTGAGCAAAGTTCGTTATGTCTGTACTTTCATCTAATTGTAATGCAAAATAGGGACTTTGGTTTACCTTACAAATAAGAATCTGTTTTATATTATCCGCCATTTCGTCAATACGTCTTCTTACAGAATCATTTGATAAAGGAATATTATCAAGTTTACTAGCTGTCTTTTCATCAAATAATGTTAAAACAATATCTTTAGCAGCTGGTAATATTAAATTTTCTCCAATAGTATGAGCACTACCAGTTTTGGCAATTCTTAAACTTACAAGATAACTTGCATGCAAGCACTTGTCATTAGCACTAACAAAACCTTTCATTACCTGTTTACGATATTTTAGTTCAACTAATTTCGCCTTAAAATAGTCAACAGATTTATTTTTTAAATTGACATGCTTGGATTCAAAATGTCTCTTAAGTAAAGATGGTTTCATACTTTGATTCGAGAACAAGTCGCAACAAATAACGCACTGAGGTTGAGGGTCCATTTCATTTTCATTCCAAGTGAAGCCAAATGCTAAATAACGTGAATCATACCTTCTGGTAACTTTTCGTTTCTTTTCAGAATTACTACTAGTAGTAGTAGTTTGTTTCTGTAAATCTATTTCCTGTGCATTATCAGGTTTCCGAGCCACTTCCGATTCCAGTCTTAGGCACATATCCATTTTCTAAATTTAAAATTTTTCTTATAATATGTAAACTTAACGTAAATGATTGAAGTTGACGTTTGGTCGAGTCTAGGAAATTTATGTGCTTTGCATTTGCCACACTGAGAATTATTACCTCGTCTGCCATAGTCGTGCGTGTCTGTTATTGTAAAGAATGTATTTCTGTCATTACAATGATTTTAAATATTATTTTATTAAACGATTGTAATTATTATTGGCAATAAACATTCCAAAAAGTATGGGTTATTCTGTTTGATTTTAACAAACAATTTTTAGAATTACATCAAAGGTGATTACCGCTTTGGACACTAATGCTTATTGTTGCAACCGAAATCAAGTGTAGCGATACCAATTTGACCAATATTTGACACATGCTGTCAACTTCAATCATTTACGGACACCCGTTATATTATACATTTTGTTATATTTTGCGTACCACTTGGTGTTCTTTAATGTACCACCAGTGGTACATGTACCACAGGTTGAGAACCGCTGTTGTAGACTATTTATATCGTCCGTCGTAATGACGTCCATTTCAGCCCAGTGTGTCCGGTCTCTATTCATTATACTAGAATTTTGTATACTGCGGGTTGTTACATTTATTAGTAAATTGTCAACTGTCATCTTTGCTGCTATAGAAATTCGATTGAAAAGTGTAATCCCTTACACTTTTCAATCGAATTAAATAATAACTTAATAAATAACTTAATAAATAACTTAATAAAATAACTTACACTCCCGTGTAAGTTATTTTATCATCGTTCAACTTCAATGACAAGTGATTTAAGTTTAAGTTCAAATAACTAACTCCAAGGAATAAATATTTCAAACAATACGAATTGTCATATTACAATTAACGTAAATTCGTTCATAATTATTTGTAATGACCTAACCTCGAAAAGTAGTTTTACACATATTTTCTACAAATTTGCGATTTCGGAAAAAATTTCATATTCATGTGTATACATACAGTGTGTATAAGCCAAATGGAATAAATTCATTATTTCGGTTACTGTACATATTTATAAAAAATCCTGAAACATGTCATATTTAATTTATAAATTAACATTCTTCAACGTGAAAATGCGATCCCTACCTTCAACCCCCTTCGAATGACAGGTACAACCCCCATTTTTTTAAATGGGAAGTATAGGCTTGTGATATATCGTTGTAAAGGTCTCTTTATTCTCTATTCAAAAATGTTATAATTTTCATGTTTGTTGCAACAATTAAGATAGAATAAAATAAAATCATGTTGTTATCGAAATTCGCTACAATATACTCAAAAAATAAAATTTAATGCAAAATGTAAAGAAAAATTTAAAGCGCCAAAAAAAAATGAATGTCAATGAAGTAGATGTTCAAAATGTTCACCATGAACGTCTTGGCAACATCCTAATCCTAAATAAAACTGTCTTCTAACATTATTTAACATATCAGGCGTGATCGACCTAATCGCAAGCGTTATTCGTTCTCTTAAGTCATTTAAATCCAAAGGTTTAGTTTTGTACACAATGCTCTTCAAATATCACCATAAAAAAATCAAGTAAGGTCAGATCAGGTGATCGCGCTGGCCATTCTATCGATCCTCGCCTTCCTATCCACCGATTGGGAAATATTGCATCGAGGTACTGCCGGACATTGCGTTGGTAATGTGGTGGTGCTCCATCCTGCTGAAACCATATCGTATTCATTGGAACTTGAGGGTTTCCTGGATCAGGATATAAATTTGCCAAAGTTGGAATGACATCATTTTGAAGTAGTGCCAAATAGCGATCGCCATTCAAATTGCCCTCAATGAAAAAGGGACCAATGATATGGTTTCCAACAATACCTGCCCAAACATTAACTTTTACAGGGTATTGTGTGTGTTCTTCCCTCATCCAGTGAGGATTTTCCGTAGACCAGTAGCGGCAATTTTGCCGATTAGCATGACCGCTAAGAGAAAAAGTGCACTCATCAGAAAACACAACGTCTTCTAAATTGATAATATTGTTATCCAGCATGTCCATCATTCGCTCACAAAAATAAGTTCTTCTATCAAAATCGTCTTCCATAAGCTCCTGAGTAGATATCATTTTATAGGGATGCATTTTATTTTCTTTTAATATGTTTACTATCGATGTATGGCTAACATTTAATGTAGTGGATGCATGTCTACTCGATGTATGTGGGTTTTCCATAAACTCAAGCATCACATCTACTTTGATTTCATCACTCAGTGCATTGGCAGCTGGTTTTTTTATCTGCCTTACATGACCAAACTCTCGAAACTGCTTCTCTATCTTACTTATTGTTCCTTGAGCTATAGGCGGTAAATCAGGAAATTTCTCATGAAATAGGCGGGTTACTTCTTGTTGTGTTCGGGTTCTATCTCCGTAACCAATCATTTGTATGACTGTTATTTTATGCATTTCCGTTAATCTAACCATTTCCCAGAATTGTATTTTACGAAATTCAAACTAAAATTATCAAACTGTCAATTTAAATGACAACTTTTAAATACAAAACAATTTACTAAGGCGTTTTAAACAAACTAATGTTGCCACGGAAACTTTTTAAAGTATTTTTAATGGATACCATCTAAAAAGCACATTGGTATGGTTTTTACTCACTTTCTTATTATGAAGACCTAAACGGGAAGTAAGTAATGCAATGATGCCTTTGATGTATGTATTAAATCTTTATAAACGCAAATGAGCATCTACTTCATTGACATTCATATTTTTTTCTGGCGTTTTAAATTTTTCTTTACATTTTGCATTAAATTTTATTTTTTGAGTATATTGTAGCGAATTTCGATAACAACATGATTTTATTTTATTCTATCTTAATTGTTGCAACAAACATGAAAATTATAACATTTTTGAATAGAGAATAAAGAGACCTTTACAACGATATATCACAAGCCTATACTTCCCAATTAAAAAAATGGGGGTTGTACCTGTCATTCGAAGGGGGTTGAAGGTAGGGATCGCATTTTCACGTTGAAGAATGTTAATTTATAAATTAAATATGACATGTTTCGGGATTTTTTATAAATATGTACAGTAACCGAAATAAGGAATTTATTCCATTTGGCTTATACACACTGTATATTACTGAACTAAACACATTCGTAATGAAAAATAAAACTTTAGTGCCTTGATACATAATTAAATAACTATTGTGTTCTAGAACGCCGAAGTCTTTTTCATTCTAGGACATAAAACCAATGTCAAAATAATTTGTCATTTTTTCGAAAGTTATTTATGATTTTTGTGGGTTTAATTGTGAAACAGCACTTTATGTCGCTTCGTCTTCATTTTCCGAGCTTATTTTGACTTCAACACTCTTAGAATATGAATTACAATATATAATTCTGAAACTACTTTTTCAAACAACTAATATTTATCGCTATCGCTATGATAGTCACCGCGCCTAAACCGTTTTGATTCAAACACGGTTCAAAGTATTTCAAATATAAATTGAATTGTTGTGCATAACACAATTGTCTTATTTTATTGCAGTTTTCCAAAAAATATTGTATGTATCTCGAACGCGAAATGTTTTTGCGTTCTCGAATTGAACTTCCATTCTTGAACGCAAAAGTACCATTTCGCGTTTAGATACAAAAATAACTATACAAATGCAACTTACTTATATGTACAGAGCAAAAGAACAAACATATTTAATTTGAAAGATATAACAAACAATAAAATATTCATTTAAATATTTGATTGTAGACAGATATAATTTCTATTTACATCACAAGAGAGTTTAATGAATTACATAACGTATAAATTCATATATATGCACATAATTTAAAGCTACAATAGTATAGTTCGATGTGTTCTATGAAATTATACAAATATACGAACATGATGATGTTCTGATGCAATTACTTAGCGCCTTTCATCGTAATAATAGCGGTTTCTATAATGACCATTTTTATATTTTATTTTAGAATATTATGGTATATCTTAACAATAACAATCCTTTTTAATTGGATGTATTTTTTAAAGTAGTATTTGCACACGTTCCACAACACCAAATATAAATCTTTTGTATATAAAAAGTCAGGTTTTCCACATACTTTCAGGAATTCGATTTTAATTAGCCTTCAGTAAACCGCCACTGGTTTTAAACTACTAAGTAAAAACACTCATAATTGTGTCATATAATGACACAATTTTTTCATTCATGGAAATATGGTCAGGCTATAAATAACAAAGAAGATTTAGAAAATTTAGTTACTTGGGCAGATTTATATACCTGGTGTTCTTGTAATAAAAAGACAACGTATGGAAAATGGAAAGATTAAATTATATAGAATATATACCCAAAATATTTTCCCAAAATTCCCTCTCATAAGCGAGAAAAAAATGACGAAATATTTAAAGAAATTTTGTTACGTCACTGTGCGACTGAATATATCATAAATATTATCGGAAACGATATCGGAAATATATCTTAAAGCTAACATACAATATAGTTTTGTTATTGTCCATCTTACTTTAAGTATCATTCTGTTGTCGATCGTTTTTATTTTTATTTATTGGGGTGACCCGCCCCCATAAATTTGAAAACTCAGTCTCACATCACATCTCACCCCAAAAATGCAAAGTAAATTTTCATATGAAAATACATGGGATTATGCGTTCGAACCGGCATAGCTTTTCCGTCTCAGCTAAAATAACCTTTCAAGGGCGAAACTGAACCTCCATAAGAAAATACATAGGATTTTGTTCCCGAGACTCTATTGTTTATCTACTTCCTTCAATATACTCTTTGGTGCCTCCTTTTGGAGGCACCAAAGAGTGGTGTCTCCCAAATGGAATTTTGGAATTACATTAACTTCATAGTACTGTACAGTCTAGTCATAGTATTTTAATGGCATATAAAAAAGAATAACTAATTGTTCAAAACTAAGATACAAAAATTCTTTTTCTTCTCCTTTATCCATAGTCTATTTGCCTCTACGGCGCACAGTAGAGCGAAATGGTATTTTAAAAGTCCAAACTCAATCACTTTTGAATGGGTTGTAGTAGAATGTGAAATTTGCAAGAAATAATATACATTAGTTTTCAAATTATGTCGTTATAAAACCATACACTTTTGATATAGCTAATGTTACAAAAAAAATTTAAAATTAAGGAAAAAGTATCGTTTTGATTGTGCAGTATTATAAGGAATAGTTAGGAATTGAAAATTATAAAACAAAAACGATTTTAAAAACTTCTATTTGCAGAAAACACAGTTTGCATACATAATAGTATACGAAAAAATAAGTTTCGTAAGTCACGTTTTAGAGCACGAAATTCAAGTTTACAAAACGAGTGCTTTAATGTCATATGAAACGTGTTTTTTATGCTAATTGTTGCAATTAGCTTTGTTAATCTATTTTTTTAAGAGAAAAAGAGAAATTTGATAATTTAGTTTTATGGCAATTTTGTCCATCGTCAGATGCCATTGTTGCGCCTGCATCACAGTAAGGTAGCAAGTTGGCCGTGGATTCCAATACCTTAAACAACAATTTCCCAAAATCTCAGATGCAAAGTTAAAGAGGGAATTTTTGTAGGACCCAAAATTAAACTTTTATAGCAAGATAAAAAATTTGAAGAAACCTTAAGTGACTTGGAGCGTGTTACTTGGAATGCTTCTAAAAATGTGACCCACAATTTTCTAGGAAACAGAAAATCTGACAATTATATAGCAGTTGTTACGACTACAATTTATGGTGACTTCTAAGAAGTTCATTAACTTCTTAGAAGTTACCATAAATTGTAGTCGAAACATCAAAGTTTACAAGACTAACACAGTAGAACCTGGCAGAAAACACTAGTACCAAAGTTAAGTTTAAGAATTAAATTATGCTTTTAAGAAAAAATTAATTTACATCCCTTCAAAAAACACGGAAAAATATTTAAAAATCCTTTTTTTGGAATACAAAAGTGTATTGACTATAATGGAAGATGTTTTTACAATAATTTCATAAAATTAAATCGTGTCCATATTTTCGTGAAGGACATTGTATATTTTCATGGTTTAGTTGGCTACTGAATAACTGCATCTTATTTAAATGAGTTTGATAAAAGCATCGGAATGATTAATTCGTTACAAATCAGTGTAAATACCCTCGTCCGTAAGCATTATTGGTTTGCTGGTTTTGTTTGTCCTGCAACTGCGTGAATGACAACACTTAACAATCGGAAAAACTAGTGACCCCAGATTACCGCGAGTGTACTGTCCTCAAAGACTATTAATTAAATTTAGCGCGGGACATATGACACTGACGCCGCAAAAATAGCAAAACAAAGTTGTTTTATTAGATAAAATGGTCAATAAAATAATTTCGCATGTTTTGAATGTTTGATAACAATTTTTTTTCCGGGGCTTGTTCCATAATTCATTTTTGTAGCGTAACATTAGTTCGAGATAACTTATCTGATATAGAAATTCTCTGTTCATGTGTTACATTACTGAAATTTGAAGTACTTGAATCAATGAATTATTCTTTAAGTGTAATCGTTAAGTCGTATATTTATTTAAATGAATATCTCTGGTCACGTCACTACCGAGGATTTTCCACCTACTATAAGATATTCTTATATTTCTACATATACCTGTAATTTTTTGAATGTGAATGGATTACGTTATCTGAATTTTTGCATTTACTTCTTTCAATCACTCTCATATATATAAGACACATTAATATATTGACGTCAATACCACTTACCGCATCAAGTAATTTGTAAAGAGTTTTATATTATGCAATTGACTAAAGATTCGTTAAGGTCAGGTTAGACGACAGAAAATTTTTACCAAATACAGTCACTGTTAGCTAGAATCCTCGAATACGCGATATACGTCAAGTTATTAAGTTTAGAGCAAAATCGTCTGACCGTCAGCTGCTGGCCTAATTCAATGCTGCCACATGAATCAGGCAGATATGACGTATATGAATACAGGTGGTTTATTGCTTATAAGCAGAGACCGGACACATCGAGTTGAAATGACGTCGTCATTACAACGGACGATATAAATAGTCTACAACATCTGTAAGTACATCACGCAGTTATTGAATGCACTGTTGATCTGGCTAGCGCGCACATCTGTTTTCATCGCGAATTGCGACGTTTTTTGTTGGATATTTACAGTTAAATTTCTGTTTTTATGGGCGTAGATAGAAGCGTGTGGAGTTTTAATAAATTAGTCTATTTAGATTATATTTCGTAAGATAAATAAAGTGCTGTGAATTAGTTTCTTGTTTTCATAGTTTTAACTGTTAATTACATCGTAATTTTTGTGATAGATCCTGTTTAATATCGTTTGATTACATTCTACTTCTCCCAATTATTTCGACGTAAGTGTGCATTGAATTTCGTTCAGTTTCAATAACTTACGCATACGTTTTTAGTTTTAATTTATTTAGATCTAGAGCATTATTTAAGTTACTTTTTCAGATATGATATGGAAGAACGTCGAGAACGGCATCGTAAAACAATGGCGAGTTGAATTGACGGTCATACTGACTGTATGTCCATTGTCAGTGATTCCGAAATTTATTGCAAAAATATCTGTAAAATATCGATAAACAATTGCATGAAATCGTACGTACAACGTCACTTAGCATCGCAAACATATGCACAGAAATTGGAACCGTTGGAATCTGACAATTTTAACGAAGAACTCTGTGAAACTTTTATGGCGGCTAATATTCCATTAAATAAACTTAACAATCCCACTTTAAAAATATTTCTCCAAAAATATACTGTCGAAATGTTCCTGATAAATCCACCTTACGCAAATATTATGTTTCCAAGTGCTACACGAAGGCAGTAGAACGCATTAGAAGCCACCTTTCAAATCAGTACCTCTGGATAAGTGCCGATGAAACTGTCGATATATTAGGACGCTGTGTGGTAAATGTTGTAGTTGGTGTACTACAATATAACGCATATTTAATAGTAACAAAAGTTATACATACAGTTGATGCTAAAACCATTAACGAGAATATTCAAAATATACTTCATTCGGACGACAGGCACAAAGAAAAAGTACTTTTATTTGTAAGTGACAGTGATGCATATATGTTAGAAACAGGCAGACTATTAATGGAAACATATCCTAATATGCTGCATAGTGCTTGTGTAGCAAATGGGCTCCACAGAATCTGTGAATATACCAGAGTCACCTTTCCAGAAGTTGATAGACTTGTATCCGCTTTTAAAAAAGCTTTCAGAAAAGCACCATTGAGAGTAGCTCTTTACAGGAAAAAACTGCCATCTTTGTCACTGCCTCCCTCTCCAATAATAACTAGATGGAGGACTTGGTTGGAGGCTACTAGTTTTTATGCAGAGAATTTCGATAGTTTACAAAATTTCGTTGCATGTTTAAATGACTTTGCTCGGAGTTTTCTGAGTGCAAGGAACTAACACAAATTCCATATTTAAAAAATCAGCTGTACTTTCTTCAGGAATACTTTGAAAATTTTTCAAAACTAATCACTTATTTTGAAAATCGAAATCTCAAATTAAATGATGGTTTAATGACATTAGATGTGGCTATTAATAATTTGAAAAGTAATCCATCCGGATGTGGCCTTCGACAAAGATCAAAGGTCAGATGTCACTGATTAAATTGGTGTCGCCTGATAGAACGAAACTGGTTATAGCTTGGAGACGATTTTAGCGTAAATGTAGATACAGATACAGATCCGTTGTTTAACAGATCTGTATTAATTTGTATACACATTGCTTCACTAGTTCAACCGATGAGGCCTAGATGGCTGAAACATATGTATTGAACAGAAGTAAATGCTAAAAATACGAGGTGTTTGTCCATGTTTACAGTGACGGATATGTATTTTGCATATCTGTTTCATTATATAGCTAATAAGTACATATATTAATATTATAAAAGTGAATTTAAGTTATGCTATTCATTTTCTATTTTGTGCGTGCTCTAACATAAAAATAAAATCTAATAATACATTTGTAATCAGTAAAAATACTAGAGATTTGATAAAAATAATAAAAAATAAATAGAGAAAAACTGAAAATTGTTCAATTTGAAACTATAAATTATCTTTCGCAATTTTAGAGCACACGGGAATTCAATACGTTCCTAATAACATGAAATCTGATTCAGAGTTTCCTATAAGATGTTAGTTTGGTATCCCGTCACTTCTGTGTAACACCGCAATCACGAATTAATAGCCGAATATTTGCATATATACGACAGAGCAATTAGGATTTTCTCATAAAGTGTACAATAATTATAGTAATATCTGAAAGAGTATTTAGATATAAAAAGAGGCACACGTGTGCTTTTAGGTATAATCCTTACGTGCATCAATGTATAATTACGTACGCAATCGTGGTTCTTGTAAATTGCATGTATTTTTCCTGAAATATAAAAAGCGGTAAGCGAAGGTAATACTGAGATTAATAAAGAAGCCGTAACCAAAACCGCTATCGTGGTTTTTCCATGGACTCGTACAAATTCAACATAATTGTTGGAATCCTTTTAACACCTTAGAAATATTTTATTTTATTACACGAATTGATAAATTCTTCCGTAAATATCTAGGTAATTTGATATAAAATAAATTTTAACTAAATCCGCTACAATGACCTTATTCGGAAACACAAAGTGTTTCCTTAATTAAACTTTCTCATTGATTAGATTTTTAAATTTAATTATTGTATTTCAATGTAGACTATTCATTCCACTCTTGTTAAATATAGGGTCTACCAATAGGAACATGAGATCTTCAAAGTAGATAGCCTTCATTTTGTAAATGTGATTGACATCTGTCAGTATGCATTTTAGGTAGTAAAGTTAACCTTTTAATCATGGCGAAGTATACGCCACAATAACGTTTGGAAATTGTAAAAATTTCTTACAAAAAATGCGGAATCAGTTCGAGCTACGTACAGAGTACAGCAATTACGCCATATTTTTGGCAGTTATAATCAGCCCAGTGAACAAGCTATTTGTGCAATTATCTATCCTTTCGAAACAAACTTTACTTTGGTCGACTAAAAGCTACGCGTTCGTGTAAGAATCGCCCGTAGCAGTAATAATATTGTAAAGTTTGTCTTTTCGGGTTCTTAAATAAAACTAACAATACCTTTGGACACACACTATATTAATAATAAAATGAATAACAATATAAAACTAACTATTAACAATAAGCCCATTTATGTATTTATATTTATGTATCTATATTTATGTTTACTGCGCGAGGCTCTAGGATTCAATGTCCCATCCCTTCTACGACGCGGCTTTTATATCGTGGTGAATACTCTTCTAGAGCGTTCTCGTAGGCCTCGAGAAAACACCAGAGGAATGACGCGTGGCGGGGTATTGGATGAGTCATCACAATATCGCTGCTGTGGAAGCCAGTGTAACTGAAAACTCGAATTTGTCGGTGTTTTTAAGACTACACCTTTACATTCTCACACAAGAATTGAAGCCGGCTGACTATCGTATGCGTTGTGTGTTCTCAGATTGGGTATTAGAGCAGCTGTAAAATGATACCGATTTCGGGCAGAAAATAATGTTTAATGACGAGGCTCATTTTGGATGAATGGGGTTCGCTAATAAGCAAAATATGCGCTATTGGGTAGCCGAAAACATACAAGTGATTAAAGATAAATGTCTTTATCCACAGAAACTCACTGTTTGGTGCGGCTTGTGGTCTCGAGGCATTATTGGACCATATTTTTTTCAAAATGAAGAAGGAAATGCTGTCACAGTGAATGGAGAGAAATATCGAGCAATGATAAGAAACTTTTTGTGGCCTGAATTGGAACAACTAGATGTGAAGGAGTTGTGGTTTCAACAGGATGGTGCCACATCCCACACTGCAAATGAAACAATCGCCTTATTAGAAGAAAAGTTTGGTGGTTCAATCATCTCACGACATGAACTTTCAATTGGCGAGTTCGTTCGTGTGATTTAACTCTTATGGATTTTTTCCTATGAAGTTATGTCAAATCGTTGGTTTACTCCAACATACCTCAAACGATTGACGACTTGAAAACAAACATCGAACGGCAAATTCGTCAAATTCAGCCTGATTTACTGGGAATAGTAATTGAAAATTGAATACAGCGACTGCGTGCCTGCACACGAGGAAGAGATGGACATTTACACGATGTCCTATTTCGAATATAAATGGCACACTCTAAGCTTATAATATATACAAACATTAGCATTATATCATACACATTAAGTTTTTTATTAAAAAATAAAGTTCTCAAGCCTATAATGGTAGATCCTTTATATCCATTTGTATTCATTGGCATATTTATATTTAAACGTAATTAGGGTTTTTCCATCTAATTTGTAAATTAAGTAATTATTAATTCTCACAATATATTGAAAACGCGTGTAATTTTAAGCCGCGTCTTATGCTCCATTTATAATTTCCCGTATAATTCACTTATTTTGCGATACTTTTTTATACATGTGTTGAACCCAGTTAGTGCATAAAATAATCGTGCGTCGATTCTGGTTTAAATAAATTGCTTCTCAGTTTTAAAATGGCTTTCACTTTAGAACATAAAATTTTTTTAGTCCAGGCTTATTTTCGAAGTGGTAATAAAATTGATAGTTTATGGGTTTATTCAGTTCAAGATTGCATGGTAGAATTTCAGGTTGAGCTTCCACATTTTGTAATAGATTATATACAATTTAAGAATACTTTGGATAGAACTTTAAAACTTTTTTCTGAAACTGGTAGTCTCTTAAGAAAATCAGGTAGCGGAGCAGTTAACAAACGTACACCTCAAGTTGTCAATCGTGTTGAAGAAATAATGGAAAATGAACCACAAACATCTGTTCGACATTTGAGTCAACAAATAAACCTTTCTGTTGGAACAACTCACAAGTTATTAAAAAAAGATATGCAACTTTATCCATACCGTGTCACAGCAGTACAAGAATAGTTAGAAATTGATTACCCACGTAGACTACAGTTTTGTCATTGGTTTGCAAATATGAACAATAATGGAGAAATTTCGCAAAGAGTTATCTTTACTGATGAAGCATGGTTTTATAAAACGGGATACCTAAATTCACAAAATACAAGAATTTGGAGTAGTGAAAATCCACATGTTATTAATGAAGAATCGCTACATCCAGAGAAAATTGGTGTTTGGGCAGCGATAAGCCAAAGGCGAATCATTGGTGCAATATTTTTTCAGGTAACGTTAACTGCTCATAGGTACCGTACGGAAATTTTACAACCATTTGGCAATCAGTTGCATGATTATGAACTTCAAAATGCATATTTCCAACAAGACGGAGCACCTTGTCACTGTACTGCAGAATCTTTGGATTATTTAAGAGAATTTTTTGATGATCGTATAATTAGTCGAAATACTGAAATTGCCTGGCCTGCACGTTCATACGATTTAACACCTTGCGACTTCTTTTTGTGGCCTTATCTAAAAAATAACATATTTCGAACACCTATATTGAATTTGAATGATATGCTACAGAGAATCGAATGCATGGAAATTAATAACAATCCAGTAATGTTGCAGAATATCATCAGAAATTTTGAATGGAGGATTTTAAAGTGCATTGATCTTGAAGGACAACATTTTCAACATTTGTTATAGTTTTCAATAAATACCTATTATTTGTTATTTATTTGTATGTATGAAACTGTCAAAATATACGACTTCGTAGGTTAAGTAGTACATTTTAATTTATGACATACTTCAAAATGTTCTCAGTAAATCACATGCTACTAGATTGACTTTTCAAATGAACACTTGTAATAATTTTCAAATACATAAATACCGTAACATTTGTATGCATATACAGCGTGTCCACGAACAACACTAAATAATGATAGGGGTGATTGTACATACAAAAGTATGAAAAAAAGTTTTGATCAACTTGGGTTCGGAAATGCTTCTTACGGCAGCTACCGCACTTTGGATATGGCGTCACGAAACTGGTTTTTGGTCAATTAGTCTTGACCTACATTTAATTTACGATTTAAATTTAGTACATGATTTACAAATAATAATTTATACTTTCTATGTTTATTGGCCAGTGGCTATCGCATACAATTTTGGAGAGGTGTCAAGGTCCCTATACATTCTTGAGACTAACTTTTTCCGTTTGTGATTAATTATAATTTTTTTGCAAGATTATAATTCTAAGATATTTTTAATGCTAAACATCGGAAAAACAAACCGTTTTCAAGAAAATACGTCCGATGTGGAGCGGCCTTGTTTTTTCTTATTCATATTTAGTGCAAATGCAAAAAACTAGATGTAAGGATTTTGTTACATTACGGCTTAAACAACAAAAAAACAATACAGCTTAGTATCATTTGAAAATTGTCACTGTTAAGAATTTTTATTGTCATAATAATAATTTTATGCAATTTAAAGTCAGTTTCAAGTAAGGCAGGCAATTATACAGGCTCAATCGTTGGCAATCAAGTTCTAGCAATCGTATTCATATTTTCGGATGCATACACAAGTTCGAGTTAAATGAAGTGAAATTAAAAAAAGAACCTCCTATTACTTTCCCTCTGTTAGAGTAAAAACCCATAAGATTATGTTGATGTTTGATAGCTGATCAGAAAGAATGTCAATTGATGCAGATGACGAAATGTTTTTAATGTGGCATACTTTTCAAAAGAGAAAAGATACCATTTTTTGATTTAATTGCTTTACTTATTTCTTGCTACAGCATATCAATTCGATGTCTGTTCTAATATCCCGGCAAACTTTGGTCATACAATTCCCGATAATCCCGTACATACGATATTAAAGCTTCTATTTCGTCGACATTCCAAACTTTGTCATACAGTTTTGTTTTTTTATATTACATCCAATGATACAAAGGTATTTTTAATAATATAAAATATTATTAAAAATCTGGTGTGAAGAACACAAATGCAGGTTCACTATTAATATTTTTTGTGAACGTGTCCGAACATATCCCACCCCAGAGACGCAGATACGTATTTCGCCTTTCTACAGGCTCATAGGTACGCCCCTTCTGCAGAAAGGATATCTTCAGACACATTCACAAAAAAGAACCACATCGCCATATCACAGAAATTATCCAGACCGAGCGTAGAAGTAAATTCAGCGCTGCCTGTTGTCAGACAGCCGAAGTACCTCGGCCTGTCCACGTAACCAATGCGAACCAACGACGCCCTTCTAAAGATAGCGCAGCCGTGTCTCTAGAAACATTTTGTCTGTGTCTTCACTCATACTACGGACTAACCGCATGTGTAATGTATCAGAATAATTGAAACATACATGAGTGGGTAAAACCCCACCAGTTTTGTATAATACAAAGGTATTTTTAATAATATAAAATATTATTAAAAATTTGGTGTGAAGAACACAAATACAGGTTCACTATTAATATTTTTTATGAACGTGTCCGAACATATACCTCCCCAGAGACGCAGATACGCCCTCTTTTAACGGAGATTTCAATTATTCTGATACATTACACCCAATGTCCTAACTTTTATAAATACATAAACACAATAAACATATAATTTCTAGGTTAAATTGCAGATTTGAAACTCCAAACACCGAAAATGCGCATGTGTCATACTTTCGCTTCATGAATTGCTACAAGACAATTCGGACACATTTGAAATTTCAAACACTCGTCGAACGTTTGATTGGTAGCAATCGATAATAAACGCTCTTACCTCTTTCGATGTAATTTTGATCATATACACACGCGTGTCTTAAATTTTGCTTTATAAAGCACACTTCATAAATTCTTTCTGTGTATTTCCTGCCTTATTTATTAAATAAAAATGGTTTCGTTTACTAGTGAAGAATATGCAGTTAATCTACGGGAAAGCTAACTGTAACGCATTAGGATGTGCACTAAACTTTCCTAATAGAACGCATCCCACTCATACAACTTTTACTGCCCTCTCACCAAAGGTTGTGGGAAATCGGATCGGTGTTTCCTAAAAAAAAGAAACGGGTAGAGATCCCGTTGTAGTTGAGGAATTCGAAGAAGCTATTTTAATAGATCTTGAAGACAACCCAGAATTAAGTGTTCGAAGATTGTCAGCGATGCATTCAGAAATTTCCAAATCGTATATTAATAATATTCTACGTAAAGAGTACTTATACCCGTTCGATTTTCAAAATGTGCATGCTTTGTTGAAGGATGATTTTCCAGCTTGTGTAGCGTTTTCTGAATGGTTAAAAAATAAGAAATTTGAAGATCAAACTTTTTTCTCATATTTTATTTTCCGATAAATCTAGTTCTATCATAGACGGAATTACTAATTTACATAATTTTCATTATTATGCATACGCAAGGGATAATCCCCATGTTGTGAAAGAAACCAAACATCAACATAGGTTTAGTATTAATTTGTGGATTGGTATTGTAAATAACAATCTAATTGAACCTGTAGAGTTGCCCGGTCGATTAACAGGTGAAGTATACCTAAATTTTCTTCAGAATATTTATATTATAATATATATTCAGAATATATATATTCAGAATATATATTCAGAATAATATATATTCAGAATATACCCACATTACTAGATGAAGTTCCATTAAATATTCACCAAATCATGTGGTTTATGCGTGGTGGGTGTCCGGCTCATTTTAGTAGAATTGTGCGGTAATATCTGGATGATACTTATGGAAACCAGTGGGTATGTAGAGGCCGGCCGGACTTAAATCCCTGTGAATTTTGTATATGGAGTTTTCTCAAGTCTTGTTTGTACTCTGTTCCAATACAAACGCGTGGGCAACTTTGGTTACGAGTTCAAAATGCCTGAATTAAGTTCAGACAAAAGGAAAATATTTATGGACTGATCAGAAATTCTCTAAACAAAAGAATTACATTATGTCTTCAAACGAACGGTCATCACGTGTAGAATTTATTATAGGTAGTTTAGAATTCAATGTCAAATTTGAATCGCAAATTAAATGCAGTTCCAGACTAATTGACCAAAAACCAGTTTTGTGACGCCATCTCTAAAGTGCGGTAACTCCTTTATGAGGCATTTCCGGACTCGAGTTAATAGAATTTTTGTATGTACAATCATCCCTTTCATTAATTAGAGGTTGTTCGTGGACACGCTGTATATATATATATATATATACATACACCTATATATATACCGATCGTTTTGAGTTGTAAGATATTAAAAGCGGTGAGGAGGTCAAGGGAAGTACGTCCCCACCAATATTGTAGAGCACACCGCTTATTCAGATAACGACGAATGCTGTGTGCATATCATCGTGCGTCGTGTTGTGCTTGAAGACATTTCACAAACTATGATAATATGCAATGTAAAAACGTTTAATTTTAACAGTAGATTAACATAAGGCAACTTATTTTTTAAAACATCAAATTAAGTGGAAAAACTTCTCTAAATTAAAATGAAATAAAACTACGTACCATTTAAAACATAAAATTTATTTCGAGCTGAATACTATTATACGAAAAACTTAAATAAGACTTCTAAAAATTAAATAACAGGGCGTACTCTTTAAAATATAAATTAAACTCATTCTGAAAATATCTAAACAAATTAAAACTATAATAATAATTAATTTTATAAATTATAATTTATTAAATTAAGTGTTCGAATGCTTTCCCTTCTTGCATTAAACAGTAACCCATTCTATCGTAAAATTCTCTTCGAACGTTAGACAACAAACCGGGAGTAATATTTTGGCAAACCTCAATAATTTTTTGTCGTAATTCTGGCAAAGTTGTAGCTCGGTTATGACTATAAATTTTATTTTTAATATAACCCCAAAGGAAAAAGTCAAGAGGAGCCAAATCAGGGGATCTTGCAGGCCATCGAATGGTGCCCACTTTCGAAATTAATTTATTTGGGAATACATTTTGGAGATATTGCCGAACATCCCTATGCTCATGTGCAGGACACCCGTCATGTTGGAACCATACATTATTGATATTGTCTGAGACTTCTTCAAGACCTGGTATAACATGTTCTTGTAGCAGATTCAAATACCGTTGTCCATTCAAATTGCCGTTAATAAAAAATGGTCCTATAATGTCATTATTGTAAATACCCACCCAGATGTTTAATTTCTGTGGATATTGCGTACGAGTTTGAAGTACTCTGTGCTCATTGTCTCGAGACCAATATTGGCAAATACTTGGATTTTGTGCGCCATGAATAGTAAACGAGGACTCGTCCGTAAAACATATGTTTTCAATAAAATTATTTATCTCAATATTTTTATCGATTATAGTTTGACAGAACTCCATTCTACGAAAATAATCATCCTCAAAAATCTCTTGGTGGTTTTGATATTTATATGACCGATATTTGTTTTTTTTCAAAACCGCGTACGCAGTTGATTTACTAATATCTAATTCTTCGGCAATATCAAGAAGAGT
This sequence comes from Melolontha melolontha, assembly GCA_935421215.2. NCBI lineage: Eukaryota > Metazoa > Arthropoda > Insecta > Coleoptera > Scarabaeidae > Melolontha > Melolontha melolontha. Next base: position 84,128,078 of record OW285243.1, read on the forward strand.
TTTTTTTTGTATTTTCTTCCACAGAAGCACAAATTGCTACCTCCGTATCCTCATCGCGTGGCGGGTTATTACCTCTGCATCGATAGCAGTTAACGACACATCCGTAGGTTTTAAATTTGTTAATAACGCGGGATATAGTTGACATCGATGGCACAGGTCTGTTAGGAAAGGACAAAGGGAATAAGTTTCTAATCTCTTCATACGTGTTCCCTTGAAAATTCCAACTTATAATTTCAATTTTCTCATTTACTAAAAATAAATCCATTATGGACGTAGCGGCCTGTCCTTGTTATACACACTTCAATCCGATTGCTGTGAACTACTGACTGCAACTAACTGCGTATTGTATCGCCTACTTGCGCTACTAGACCGTGGTATCTAGACTCATAGGTACGCGTCCCCACTTCTTTGCGAATTTTCATACCCCTTACCTCTTCCCGGCTTTATTTATCCTATTTGTCAAAACGATCGGTATATATATATACGAATTATATTGAATTTAATTGGAGTGAGAAATAGTTGTTGCGTTGATTCTACAATCTGACAAGATTACTCCTGCCGAAGAACGTAGACGCAAACACGTCGCGACGTCAGCCATCCAGCTGTGCGGATAATTAACATTTGTATGAAAAAAAACACATCCGTCCAGAAACGTGCAGATATCGATATTTCACTGTCGTTACAGATCATCAGTACACGATATTCGGACATAGACATGATTTTATTTGTATACTTTCGTGTATATATACGACAAGAGTAATCTTGTCAGATTGTAGAATCAACGCAACAAATTTAGCGACAATTGCATGTGAGAGGAGATTTGAATAATTGCTACTTCCCATTCCAATTAAATTCAATATAATTCGTATATATACACGAAAGTATACAAATAAAATCATGTCTATGTTCGAATATCGTGTACTGATAATCTGTAACGACAGTGAAATATCGATATCTGCACGTTTCTGGACGGATGTGGTTTTTTTCATATATGTATATATATATATATATATATATATATATATATATATATGTATACACAAAGTTTAGTTTACATAGAAACAAATATTTACGTAAATGTATTATAAATATAAAAATTATTGTAAAGCGTTATTCATTATAAATTACCCACCTTTTATCATCGTTATTATTGCATATATGAAAAAATGTTTCAAATAAAAGTTGTGTGGTTATGACTGAATTTCCTTTACATGCCATCAAAAACGCAGTGGCGTTCAGATTCAGTGGGATACAAAAAAAGATAATATTTTTTAAAAAATGAAATACCCTGTATATTAATCAATTGTTATAATGTTTTTTTTTCTGATTTCAAAAATATATCATACGATAGCCGTATTTTAAACCGTTTTCGAGTTATTAAATATCGAATATCTTAGTTACTGTAATATGGAAAAGTTAACATTATTGAAGTAAGCTGTGAAAATGACAACTATTATGTTTGATAAGTGACATTTCCTTAATAAAATTGTCAAAATTGTTTACAGTGAGGATGAAGAGGGTATTTCAGATGCCTTTGAAAAAGGTAATAAATGCTTTAGAGAAGTTGCACAGGAATTGAATATTTCGAAAACTTCTGTACATCGAGTGATACAGACTGAACGACGACGCAAATGAATGGTGACCAATTTATTTTTCGTTTCATGATCCCTTTTTGGTCTATTATTTCTGTTATTATTATTATTACATTATACCTTTTCATCCATCCGTGTACCAGATGCCGGCACCTGGTACACGGATGAATCACAATCCAATTGAGGTACAAATGCAGATATATGCGGAATGTGGCCCAGAAGGAATATATCATTAAATCTGTGGAAACGTACGACGGTTTTCCTCGGCCTGCGCCGAGGAAATTCGGGAAGACGGCTGCGCAAACAAATAAATCAACGTGACTGATAGTCAGGTAGCTACTAAAGCCATTGTGAATCTACCTACCAGGTCTAAACTGGCGAAACATTGTAAACAGGTCCTCGATAGACTGGTACAAGACAATACTGTGACTAATATGGGTGCCAGGACATGAGGACATTGAAGGCAATAAGATAGCTGATGAACTGGTCAGGGAAGGTACTAAGAGGCACTCCATAGGACCAGAACCTGTATGTGGAATCGCTAAGAATTCCGCTAGAACTCTCTTCTAGCGGAATCCTTAGCGATTTATGTTTTTTTTTCTAGCTAAAACCAGATCTTCCATCTGGTTTTGGCTAGAAGAGGAACACAAAAAGAAATGGAGGCTAATGGAAGGTCAATTTCATACTAAAACACTACTAATGGAGCTGGACTCTAGGTTTTCGGCCTAATTCGTAGTTACAAAAAAGAAATTAAAATTATTACCGGGTTAATAACCGGGCGTTGTCTTTTAAGGAAGTATCCGTACATCTGTACATGGGCTTGGTTAGAGAGCCCTGGTGTAGGAGATATGAAAACAGGAGGAAATTAGCCTTCATACGCTTTAACGAACTGAAAGGACTCAGACAGAAACATTTTGGAAGAGATCTGTAGGATCCTACGAGGGTACTGAAAACTGAAAGGACTCAGACAGAAACATTTCGAAAGAGAGCTATTGGATCCTACGAGGGTACCAAAACTTGCCTTGAGGAGGATAGTGGCTTTCACTGAGGACACGTGGCTAACAGAGTGGAACTGAGAGATCTATTGGGGGTGATACAAAGAGCATTGTGATTAAGTGCCTGGACGTGCTGGCGTCCAACCCAAAATTATAAGAAGAAGAAGATACCTTTCCTCCTGTTTTTTTTTATGATAAGTTCACGTGTATTAAAATAAACAAGATTCTTTTCAGAATCGCTATCTGTTGTTTTATTTTAAAAAAATAAAAATAGATTAATATGATGGCGAGTGTAACATCTTGAATGACATCTGCCTTAACCTAACATGTTAATGTCGACACTTTGGCAGGTATGTCATTTTGACAGTGTGATAATAATATAAGCTTAGCGACCGATTTTATTCACATTAACACCTGAAGTGACCTTTCTGGAGTTGGCAGATCTTAAACATCTCATAGCTCTGTTATGTAAGCAATTTGTTTGTATTTGTTTGTATTTTTGGGATTGTTGGGGTTGTTGTCTGTATTTGTCAGTTTTCTCTGTGGCGCGAGTTCTGGGAAAGGCTATATTTACCTGTGAGAATTAGTTTTGCATTTGCTATTTGTCGCTAAAAAATGAATCCTATACCACAAATACAAATAGAAGTATTTCAATTTTAAATAAACTACTTAAATTCTTGAAATCCTTCATAGTTCTGAAATAGCTATCTGGATATTTTATATAGATTCAATATATTATGTAGATTCAATTAATCGCCGACTAATTGAATCTAATATAACATACAAAGGTCAAGGAATAATTATATATAGAGGTACTAATAATGGACTCTATGTCACAAAAAACAAGCACCAAAACATTAAAGATACCGTTGATTTTGAAACTTCTGGTTATTCCAGGCTATTAGGTAGGTTCAATATCCTTCGTACACCTTTTCAGGGATCTGATTAATGTTGTTTGCCATAAAAAATAAGAACTGTTTCTAAGAATTTTTTTGTATTCATCTTTGTGGTTGTAAATTGTTATTCTTAAGATAATTAATTGTCCACATTTTCGTGATTTCGGTTGTATATTTTATTCCATAGTTTGTTCAATCAATTAATTGTATATTCAAATGTCGTTATTGAAATTTTCGCTATTGAAATTTTATTAAATTATAATATCACCATGGTATACACCTCCATCTAACCTAGAGCTGTTTGATTTTGTCCATTAATTATTAAGAAATTCCAACCTTCACCTTTTACTCATTTTCTATGTAATTCGTGAAATCTTATAAATATTAATGATAATCCCAATTTGTCCGGACTATTCAGAAATAAAAGCTTTTCATTAACATCGTTTCTTTAAATTATCGAATAATATAGTTTGAATCACAGTCTTCACGTTTTATGTACAAGTAAAATATAAAAAAAAAGATAATAATCGAAATATATCAATATAGGAGTCAGGGGTCAATGTCTTTTTTGGCGATCTAAAGTAATCAATATATCTCTCTGCTTCGGCACATGTAATTATTGTAATATAGTTGTACGTAAATACATGGCATTGCTTGCTAATATGTTGATAGAAATTTAGATTATTATCTATATTCACAATATTATATACGCAAATCATGTATATAAGTGAGGCGTACAAATGAGAAGGCTGATATGAATTTTTATTATCAAGCCAATTAATTATCGACCTTCAAATACCGATGCCTTATTACAAATATTAATTTCCGAATTTTAACGATTTTGTTTAATATGTAAAATATACAGTACTGTCCGTAAGATGTAGACATACGAATATTACTTTAATATAGTCTATTTGCAATTACAGATAGTTTGTCATAATCGTGTCACATAACCTTCCTAAGTTTTATTTATATTTTTCCATTAAATTCTTTTTATGTTATGGACCATAACAGTTCCAGCCCCACTACACTTTTCATTAAATGTTTGAAACCACTTAAATCAACAGTACCAAAACAAATGGATACGTAGGGGTAAAGACGCCTCTATAAATTAACCACCACGTTCACCAGTCTTAACCTCAATGTATTACTTGTGTGGGGCATCTCAAGTCTACAGTTTACATGAAACCTGTAGATAATGAAGAATAACTGTGGCGACGTATTTAAGATGCAACAAATAATGTTAATGTTAAGCCTGTTCGGTCCATATAAATTTAATTTCTATTTCAGTTTTATTTGCCTATAATCAAATAGATTTTGTCGCATTTATGTGATTGTACTAAATCATAGATTTTAATTTTATACTATTTGTATATGTAAAGTGTATAGAAAGGTCTTGGAGTTTCCCAAATATCTGATTTGTTAATTATCGTAAGTGTTTTTTTTTGTTTAACTATTTTTTGCAACAAAAATAAATATTAGTGAACTCGTTGATATGCTGCAAGTTTATTTTGAGAGTAATAAAAAAAAGTGGACAAACGTTGCGTCGGTATCAAGAACGTTTTCCCATGTCGTCGCAAGTTTGCTCGTTTGGAATCCAACTACATACGTCAATATGGAAGTTTCAAAAAGCCAAAATCATACATATCAAGACGAAAATATTGAGAGGAGTGTTTTGCTGAACCTTGTTGGACGTCAGTGAGACAAATTTCTGAGAGTTTGAATGTCTCAATCGGAAGCGTACATGCCATTTTAAAGAATAATTGCAAGTCATTCGTATTACGTAAAATTCACACAATCCACGAAAACGATCCACAGCGTCGGATAAATTTTTGTAATTTCTTTTTAAACGAATTCAGGCCAGATTCGTTGTTTTACACAAAAATCTTGTGGACTGACGAATGTAAATATACAAAAAAAGGTTTAAGTATATCAATACGTTAAGCACGTATTACGCATTTGTTACAAATGAAACAGACATGCAATATACACATCTGTAACTGTACACATGGACAATACACCTCATATTTTCCAGCATTTACTTCTGCTTAAGACACGTGTTTCTGCCATTTACTATTAGGCGTCATCAGTTAAGCTAGTGAAGTAATTAAAGCTTAAATCGCCTATAAGGTATAGCAAATTTTGTCCTATCAGGTAGCACCATATAATATAGTGACATCTGACGGACGAAAGAGACTATGCCGAAAATGGCAACTATATTATATGTCACTATATTATATAGTGCTACCTGATATGACAAAATTTGCTATACCTTACAGGCGCTTTAAGCTTTAATTACTTCACTAGCTTAACTGTGTACATGTGTACAGTTACAGATGTGTATATTGATGTCTGTTTCATTTGTGACGAATGCAAATTTACAAACAAAAGACATTTTAATCGTTCTAATTACCGGTACTGGAGTGTAGAAACCCCACATATCGCCATCGAACAAAGTCCTCAAATAGGGTTTTCTGTGAACGTTTGGTGTGAGATACTAGGCGGCAGGATAATACGATCAATTTTCATTGACGGAAATCTCAACCAAGAAAAATATCTCCAAATTTTGACAGAAGATTTACAAGAAATATTAGACAACTTGCCATTAATTGAAATGAATGAACTATTCTTTCAATAAGATGGAGCTACACCACATAATGCTCTTTGATTAGAGGTTATTTAAATACCGAATTTGAAGATAAATGGATAGGAGCTTACGGACCTGTACTATGGCTCGGCCGGTCTTGTGACATAACAACCTTGGATTTTTTTGGGGATACATTCAAGACACTATTTATGTTACTCGCCCAGAAACGGCCGAAATTTTGAGCGATAGAATAGCCAACGCTTGTCGGGAAACGCCTGCATAAATTCTAATTAATACTACACAAAGGGTGGTATCTAGATGTCGAGAATCTCTTGAAAGAAACGGTGTTCAATTTGAACATTTTCGTTAATTTGTCATGTCTTTATTTAGTTGTTCAGTTATTAAACGTTATCTGTTGTTTAGAATTAGTTATTGAAAAGATTGTTGTTTTCGTACTGAAACATTGTTTCCAAAAACCACGGCTGTGTCAATCTTGATTATTATTTTTTTTATTACCCTAAAGTAAATAAGAAATATCAGTTGTGGTACATCACTGAATACAGAAAAAATCTATTAAATTATTAAAAAAATAAATAAAGTTACAATTTGAAAAAAAAATTGACATTTGGCCTTGGAAAGGATAATCAGGTAAAAATTAGATTTAAGCTTCAGTTCGTAGTATTTTTAAGCCTTTTAATCTGACGTATCGCTTTTTACAATCCGACTCCAAATAACTGCGCTAGGAGCTGGGGCGTTTTGGCGTGAACAGCCTATATATAAACCATATATCTATTACTAAGCGTGAACACCCTATATATAAACCATATATCGATTACTAATAAAGCTATAGCCATGGAGGCATTAGTTTTCAATATGCCCTCGCATTTCATAATAAAAATGTTCAATTTTGATATTCCTAATTTTTACTCCAAATAAACTTTTGAACCAGAATCCTGAGTTGTTCATTATTATCCTAGGAATTTTCATAATAGTATTAACTTCCGTTGTCAAAGACGAAAGTTCAAACGAATGTTATAGTCGACTTACATGCTATGTTATTACTAGAGAACGGACACGCTTACCACTCAGTGCAGTACTGGTGAAAGGCTGTATTTCTAAATTTAATTTTATTTATATAAATGGAAAACGAACGGGTGGTGATCTATAAAATTATGAAATACATATTTATTTGTTGAAAAGTTGTATTTATAAAGTTTTTAATTTTATTTATATAATTGGAAAACAAACGGGTGGTGATCTATAAAATTACGAAATACATATGTATTTGTTGAAAAGTTGTATTTTTAAAGTTTTTAATTTTATTTCTATAATTGGAACATTTTTATTTGTTCATTTTGTCATTCAAGTTGAGTAAAGGAGTATTAATATTGACTAGCAATAGTTTCTCAAGGTTTTCTTCTGTCAATTTTGTTCTCTTTGAATTAAGTGCATCCTTATAAATAGAAAACGTCCTTTCTACATCGCAACTAGTTATAGGTGCATACTGGAAATATTCTTTTATTTCTTCATATTTAGCCGTTAGATTTTGTGGAATTATTTCCGTACATAATTGCTGCAATGTAATTAAATCTGGATTTCTATTAAGAATTGCTTCAAACTTTTGCCGAAGGTCACATCCAAAGTCACTTGGAATACTTTTCAAATTATTAACAGCCACATCTAATGTGGTTAATCCGTCATTTAATTTGAGATTTCGATTTTCAAAATAAGTGATTAGTTTTGGCAATTTTCCAAAGTGTTCGTGAAGAAAGTACAACTGATTTTTTAAATTTGGGATTTGTGTGAGCTCCTTGCACTCCCCAATACTTCTAGCATCCTCCTTTAGCAGTGTTATGGAATGTTTTAGACTATCGAAATTCTCAGCATAATAACTACTAGCTTCCAACCATGTTCCCCATCTAGTTATTACTGGAGTGGGAGGCAGTGACAGAGATGGAAATTTTTCCCTGAAAAAAGCTACTCTCAATGGTGCTTTTCTGAAAACTTTTTTAAAAGCTGATACAAGTCTATCAACTTCCGGAAAAGTGTCTCCGATATATTCACAGATTCTGTGGAGAGCATGTGCTACACAAGTAATATGCAGCATATTAGGATATGTTTTCTTCAATAGTCTGCCTGTTTTTAACATATACGCAGCACTATCACTGACAAATAAAAGTATTTTTTCCTTGTACGTGGCGTCCGAATGAAGAATTTTTTGCATATTCTCCTTAATGGTTTCAGCAACTGCTTCCCCATCAACTCTATTTATAACACTTGTTGCTATTACATATGAGTTATAGGGAATAGTTGGATGTAGTACACCAGCTACAACATTTACCACACAGCGTCCTAACCTATCCACTGTTTCGTCGGCGCTTATCCATATGTATTGATTTAAAAGATGGCTTCTAATGCGTTCTACTGTTCTCGTATAGCACCTAGAAACATAATATTTGCGTAAAGTTGATTCATCAGGAACATTTCGACCAGTATATTTTTGAAGAAATATTTTTAAAGTGGTATTGCTAAGTTTATTTAATGGAATATTAGCCGCCATAAAAGTTTTACAGAGTTCAGATGTGTTTGCGATCCTAAGTGACGAATTTTTGACGATATTTTACGGATTTTGTAATAAATTTCGGAATCACTGACAATGGACATACAATCAGTATGACCGTCAATCCAACTCGCCATTGTTATACAATGCCGTTCTCGACATTCTTCCATATCATGTCTGAAAAAGTAACTTAAACAATGCTCTAGATCTAAATAAATGAAAACTAAAAATGTGTGCGTAAGTTATTGAAACTGAACGAAATTCAATGTATACTTACGTCGAAATAATTGGTAGAAATAGATTCAATCAAACGATATTAAACAGGATCTATCACAAAAATTACGATGTAATGAACAGTTAAAACTATGAAAACAAGAAACTTACTAACAGCACTTTATTTATCTTACGAAATATAAACTAATAAATAAAATACATTATAAAAACCCTGCTTCTATCTACGCTCATGAAAACACTTTAAAAAGCACTATATTCTCCGAATACAATAGCACAGTTGTCCATTGTTATCGTGCAAGACCAGGTGGCTGAGTAAGTCAAACAAATACTTCATTGAATTACGCCGAGATGTACTCAGCGACGTTATACACAATTCCAATTGCCGATTGCGTTTTATGGAAATTGCGTCCGTTCTCTAGTTATTACTAATTTATATGATCGACAGCAGAAAAATATTATTATTGTGATTATCTCAAATGACACGTGATGCATTTTGTTGTCGATAAAGAAATAAAAGTTTTATTTATGCAGGTCGAATTGTGATGCTGTTTTAAAGACGACACGAGATAATTGATGAAAGAAATATTTCGTCTCAAAATAATCTATTACTTAGTTGCCAAAGCAATATATTATGTATGACAAAAATTGTTTTAATATCAAATGAACATTAAAATTTTAAGCTTACTAGTCACTTTTTATTATTTTATATTCGTTTTAAGTAATGTATATTAAAGTGTCCATTTTTTATGCAAAGTAATGTACTTGAAACATTAAATTTAATTAATTCTTCAAAAATTGGTAAATATTTCCTCATTTTTTAACTCGCATTTACTTAACGACCTCAGAAAAGGAAAGAACACAGAATGGTCTAAACGTCCTCGTGTAGGAAGTAAGAATTCACGAAATGCGCTTTTTATTAATTAAAAAAAGCAGTTCCTAAATTTTTATTCTTGTATTAAATAAATAACTTCCTAGCATTGACAGTTAACTTGACATAAATTTAAATTGTCTCAGGTAGTACAGCGAGAGAAGTTTCTAAAAATGATCCAAGTTTAATGACTCACAATTTAACATATAAATACATGCTAATAAATGCACGATAAACGTTGCTAATAGGGAAATTAATTTAAAATATTCATGACTTAAATAAAGAAAACCGCTGTATTTATAATATCCGTGGAACTACATGGACATTCTGTTTACTATTCTTATTGAGACCGTATAAAGTTATTGACTAAAAAATTACTATTTGTTTAAATAATTTCAGTTAATATTATATGGGAACTGTTCGGTTAGTCATGTTATGCTCGCATATATTAAGGGTCTTTTTATCGCGGTTTCAAATTGTTTTTTTTTATACAAATTAATTTCTAGGTTCAAAAATTCGTAAGAACTCTGTGGGGTTTTACAAATATTTTTATGTATAGCATCTAGCTGATCATTACGTATTTATAATTTAATTTTTAAAAAGGCACTTATATTGTGCGTTCAAAAAAACCTGCCTCTAGTGAACCATGATTTCTACGTAACATCAAAAAGGATGTCGTAACTTTACTAATATGAATTTCATAAATTACAGTTAGTTCTAAATGACAGAAAATTGTAAGGTTAGAAAATTGCAAGGTTAATTGTTAAAATCTTCCTGTCATTAATAAATAAAATTCGGTGTTATCGTTTTTATTAGATGACACTAAGGACATTAACATTTGACAATTCAGAACGATGCGGTTAAGTTACGACATACCTAAAAATTCCATGGCCAACTCTGAGGCTGTTTTTTTTTTGAACGCACGATATAAGGTGTTGGAAGACATGGAAAATACGAGGGTGGATCAATAAATACCCGTGTTAGGAAAGAAGACGCAAGTTTTTCACAAATTTTTTATTTATTTTTCAACGTAATCACCTTTTAGTACAATACACTTTTCCCAACGTTTCTGCCATTTCTTAACCCCTCCAAAAAATACGATTTGTCAAACTCTGCAAAATATGCTTTTGTCTCGACGATAACCTCCTCGTTTGAGCTGAATCTTTTTCCCCCGAGCCACGTTTTCATGTTGGGGAACAGAAAGAAGTCGCAGGGAGCCAAGTCAGGCGAGTACGGTGGGTGCGGCAGCAATTCGTAGTGCAGTTCATGCAACTTTGCCGCGACAATTCTGGATGAATGTGCTGGTGCATTATCGTGGTGAAACAGCACATTTTTCTTAGCCAAATGGGGCCGTGTCTCCTTCAATTTTATATCGAATCGGTCCAATAATTCACTGTAGTACTGCCCCGTGACCGTTCTTCCTTTCTGTAAAAAGTCCATGAGGATTATTCCGTTGGAATCCCAAAAAATCGTGGCCATGACCTTTCCGGCCGATGGGACCGTCTTTGCCTTCTTCGGAGCAGATTCACCCCGAAAAATCCATTGTTTTGACTGTCGCTTGGACTCTGGCGTATAATAGTGGATCCAGGTTTCATCAACGGTGACGACTCGACGCAAAAACTGCTTCGACATTGACAACCGTATCCGCTTGTTGTCCACCGTAAGCAATCGCGGCACCCATCGGGCCGACACCTTTCTCACCGATAACTTATCATGTAAAATATTAATTGCCGTTCCGTACGACACGCCTACGGCCTCTGCTACTTTGCGCACTTTCGTTCGGCGATCAGCGAGAATCATGTCGTGGACCTTTTCAACGATTTCCTCGGTAACCACGTCTGCCGGGCGGCCTGGGCGCTCCTCGTCAAAAACAGATGTACGACCACGTTTAAATTCGTTGAACCAATATCTTACGGTTGTCATAGATGGTGAAGGGTCCCCATAGACTGCATCCAACTTCGCTTTTATTTCTTCGCATGTTTTTCCATCCAAAAATAAAAAGCGAATTACGGATCGATATTGCTCTTTTTCCATTTTATCGAGAAACACGAAACACGTGTGATACAATTGACAATTTATAATAAGGAAATTAACATACGTGAGTAGGTACAATCGCTGATTTTGCGATTTGATTAGGGGAAATTAGCCTAAAATGGCATACCAGGGTAAAACGACACACCGCAATTGTTCATATTTCCCGCCGAAATATGTCTAGTGTGAGTGGGGTGGGTGGTAAAGTTCGTTACAGAGACATCACAGTCACCATTGCAGTGTTGTGCGGACGACGTCAGACGAGCAGCGTTCATTTGACAATTTTTGCACCTGCTAAAATCTTTTCCGTGGACGTATTAATTTTATATGTTGAAGGTCATGTGTGTAGAAATTTGAACTTTATAGAGGCATGCAAATTAGCTTAGTTTTGTGCGTATTATCCCCAATTAAATAAGTTCTCTATTTTAATCTGATTGGAGTTCGCAATTTTTTTGTCTGAGGTAGCTTCTTGGGTAAAATGGCACACCTATGTCATTTTAGGGAATGGAAGAATTACATGACGTTTGATCTTTTCACAGGTATGGTTGGAAAATATCAACGGAAAATTAACCGGCAGAGCTGGACGGAACCTTATATGCAGGAGCTATAAACGCCGTCCAGCAACGGAAGATGGGATAGACAAGGCTTCTAAAAACTACAACTTGCCACAGACCACGCTTAGAAGAAAATTCCAGAATCAAAATGTAAGAATTAGGGGTACAAAGAAAAGACTTGGTCGGTACGGCTCCACATTTTCAAAAGAACTTGAACGCGAGATGGTCGATCATATAAAAAGACTCGAAACTTGCATGTTTGGATTGACCACTTCAGAGGTCAGAGCTCTACCATTTCAATTCACAGAAAAAAACACATATAGCATCGGTTTAATATTGACAGAAAGCGGGCTGATTGGAACTGGCTAATCGGTTTTAGGGCAAGAAATCCTGACATATCTCGCGCCCAAGGATTCAATAAGCCCCAGGTTCAAAAAACATTTGTGAACTGTATGGAGATGTTTAATTTTGATACGGTCCTTTTTATGAAATGAATTTTGAATTTGTTTTATTTTTGTTTTAGTCAATAAAATATTGACTTGTAAGCGTATGTCATTTTACCCTAACTTAGTATGCCATTTTATCCTAGTACCTGCCTAAAATGACACAGTTACTAATGTTTTGCTTGAGCACCTGTATTTTTTTAAGCCTTATATTCAAAATGTTTACCAGAATACGTCGAGAGCAGGAACAATTGAATAACCTGTATACCGAAGATAATTTCAGTATTTATAATTTTCACACATATGACAACTTTTATAAAAAGTGTGTCATTTTAAGAAATTTTCCCCTACCTGGATTAAGTTCATTGAACAGATTCAAAACTTTATTGTAAGAACGCTGTTTGTCTTCATAGCCACGGAAAATTAAAATTTCAATACGTTTTGATTCAGTCAGGAACACCATAATAGACAAAACAACAAATACAAACACCACAGAGAAATAATATTAACAACAATAGAAAAAAGCATTTAAAAATTGTACTGTATTAATAGCAAATTACTAGACAAGTCAAATCAATTGTATTTTCGCGAAGTAATGTGAATGAAATAAATGCTTTCTACATATACGACGCTAATTATTCGATTTTTTTACGGAAAAAGAAATTTGCCCTGATGCAGGATTCGAACCAATTCGATTGGTTTGCCGGACCACGCTTTTTTTCAGCAAAAATTCGAATAATTAGCGTCGTATATGTAGAAAGCATATATTTCATAATGTGTGTTCATTTGAAAAGTCAATCTAGGTTACTTTGAAATTTTGATAGAATAAGACGCATATATATTAGTATGTGTTTGTTGTTCTGTAAACGTAAATCCATAACAAATGTGATTGACATTTGATAATGTCAATCACATTTGTTATTTATTTGTATGTATGAAACTGTCAAAATATACGACTTCGTAGGTTAAGTAGTAAATTTTAATTTACGACATACTTCAAAATGTTCTCAGTAATTCACATGCTACTAGATTGACTTTTCAAATGAACACCCGTTACTAGACAAGTCATTTATTTGACAATTAAATATAGATTTGTTGTTTGCTAGTTTGCCCATAGTTAACTTGGTACAAAACTTAAAATTATTCATTAGTGCATTTAATGTTCAATAAAAGTATGAATGTGGGGCTTTAAACATTTAATCCAGTCAGCAAATCATGTTTCTTTTTTTTGTTAAAATAAATAAATTGTTGGAATCCCGAGTTTAAAAGACTCGCTTATGGAAATTAGCTATTTTACCAATTCATTCATGTCTTATGATTTTACTAATGAAAACTGATCTCGAAGTTGTAATGTTTTTGATATCAGTAGCAATATGGAGGTTTACTGTATCCAGAATATAACAAGGAATTCAAAAATGTAAAAATATACTGGGTGTTCCATTTAAAATGACAAACAATCTTTTTACAAAGATATACCTAATTTTATTTAAAATAAATGAACCGTTGCAGAGATATTTAAGAGGTTCCATACTTTTTACTAACACTGTATAAATAAAGGCTAGTTAAAACAATAAAATTTTATAATTTAGTTCAGAAATACTTGAAGAATTCAACTCTGCTGACTTTGAGTCAGTCCATAATATTACAGACTTGCATTCCCCACTCCACAACCGACCTAGACGTAAATTCTTCTTGAACACCGTATAACCGCTGCGGTTAAAGCATATTCTGCAGACTTAGATAACCTCTGATGGAATGAAAACATCAAAAACTCGCTGAGTTAAGTGCATAAGTTCCTCTGTTGAAAAACGAAATGATTTTTTCCATGAAAACTGTGTTTGACTTCTTTTATGTGACAATTATTACCAATTTACTCGTTAAGTGGCGAGTGAATTAGATGCGTTCATATTTATCAGTTTAAAACGCATTGAAATCTAAGTTATTTACCACACAATCTATAAATAATCGTGAAATCCAAATTATAAACGATACCCGTATAATTTTTACTTATTTTAAAGTTCAAAGTTTAGCAACAGATATACAACGAAGCATTTATAAAAAAAAAACTAATATTTATTGCATTTAATTTATTATTAAACAAAATTAATCAGTCATTATAGATTCGATTGATGCAAAATTTTTAAATAATATGCACTTATGTAATTCAACCTGTACAAGCGAGATACATTACACGCTTCATTGCAATGTGACGTTGGTTTAAACCAGCTGAAAGCAAAACGTATAACAACCTTGATGGCCTTTTCAATTTACTGAATAAATACCTAATGGAGTTGAGACAAAATTTTGAAATGATAGTGCGGTCAACCATTATATAGGACACTGCTTTCTTTTGCAGAATTCAAGGTGTAAAATTGTTCTAAAAAAACACACGAAAGTATTTGTAATGTTGCTAAAAGAACGGATACGGAAATACATGATCAAAATTGAATAACACAGGTCTGAAAAAAATATTTTTTACAGCTACATGGGATGTTTTCTAGTCTGTTGAATTCAAAAATGATTTCCATTTTCCTCCATCACGTACAGTTCTTTTGCAAAATACAATGTGTTTGCATAAAAAACTCATAACACTAATGAACAAACACCATTTTATTACAAAGAACTAAACAATATTTCTTATAATTAATAAAACAATTTCTTCACGAAATGTACATCGCCTATAAAACCTTCTGTTCTTCTCCGAACATGCTTCCATTTTCTATTAACCGCTTGAACATCTAATAGCAGTCAGCTAACATATTGACGTCGCAACTTCCTTGGTAGTGTTTCTAATATATCACAGAATATCACAGACATCCTGGTGAAATCTTTCACCCTGTTCTTCACTGAAAGCTCCCAAGTTTTCAGGAAAATAGTTGACATGGCAGTGTAAGACATGAACTTTTAAGCTCATTTTGCATCCTTAAGTTTTAAACGTATGCGTTGTACAATGGTTTCGTAGTGAGGGTCTTTAATATTACCTAAAAGTATGTGCAATACGTATTTGAAAGGGTATTAAGCTTATTTTTCTTTTTCTCCCATTGTTTCTGAAATGAAAGGATCGGATAACAGTTTTCATATATCAGGGTCAGTAAAAAATCGCTCCTTGAACTTGGCTTCAGATAGTTTTAGGAACTTTGGAACAAACTACTTCATAAGCCCCAATTTAAGATAAAGAGGTGGTAATAAAACCTTTTCAGGAGGAACCAAAGTCGTATTAAAGACGTTATTTTCTCCGGAGGCGAAGGCGAGACGCCCAGAGAATTGCCCAGTCAGTTTTTGTCCAATCTCTGGCACGACTATCCCTCAATCAAGGGAAGCAGGGCTATTTTGTATAACCTGACTGTTGGCCCAACATGATCGTTAGTATTATTTTGAAGTCTCCACAAACCATTCGGCGATATTCTTGATATTTTATTTTCTCAAGAATCATTGCCAAATCGTTATAGTTTTCATACAAATGTACTGTCAGCGTTTTTCACGAAAATGCACTGGGGATCGGTTTGGAGCACCTCCCATGATATAAGTGGTATAAGATCCCAAGCTTTGGAACCTCCTAAGTCAGTTAATTTTGAATCTAGAGCGACGCGGGTGGTATCAATTGATTTCAGCGAGATACAGTTAGGTATGTCTTGCCAACCCGTAGAAAATTGCAGAAATGGATCGTAGTGATCTTAGTGATAGATATTGCTTGTCGGCAGTATGGTTTTCAGAATCTCCATGGTTGATAGCATTAGACATATTTCTTTCGTACTAAAAAAGCATGTATGTAAAGTAGCGTATATGCCAATGTATGCAAATTTTGATGAAGAATCCCGCCTATTTTAAATAAATTTGAAAATTTGTGAAAGAAATTTACATTATGTGCTGCAGATGACTTTTTCCTTTTTAAAAGTCTTTATTAGAAGCCGAGCTATTAAAAATTTTCGGGAACACCCCCTAGAAAAATTTTCAAATTGTACGTGATATAGTGGTTATCACGTTTGGTTGTCGACTACATGATCCGAGTTCAAGTCCATTTAGCCACAATTTTTTTTTT
Source organism: Melolontha melolontha (assembly GCA_935421215.2). Lineage (NCBI taxonomy): Eukaryota > Metazoa > Arthropoda > Insecta > Coleoptera > Scarabaeidae > Melolontha > Melolontha melolontha. Next base: position 84,144,877 of record OW285243.1, read on the forward strand.
GTTTATTGTTTTTATGTTTTATTATGTAAAGGGAATCAGAAATTTCAAATTTAAACTTTAGTTAATAGTACTGGTAGTAATATGTAATTAATTTGGTCAATGCGTTTATCTTGCAAAGTTTAAGCCGCTTAACTCACTCAATTCTAATTTAAAGTCCCTTGAACTAGTCCTTATTTATTTTTTGAATATATATTTCCATCGGATTTTAAGCTTCAAGCGACTTTTGTAACTTTTGTAATTGTTAGTAAGATATGTATCTTTAAGTACCTACTATTTTCTTGTTCAGGTTTACTACGTAGGACAGGTATGCTCCTCGTCGTTCCAAGCATATTGTTACGAGACTAGAAATCTGTCGAACCAACTAGATTACTCGAAGATTCGCGAATCACGTCGGTATTATCCCCGAACAATGTGGTAAGTTCCCGATGTTAGGTAACTCGCATATATACAACGCATCCCCCGCTATCGGGGCAGTTAAGTTTTAACTACGGACAAGCGAACGTTATATTGTTTGAATTGTAATCTGTGAAGAATAAATATTTCGTCGTTCGAACTTGGCATCTATCTACGTAACAATATAATATCAATTTTGATATGGATAAACCAGGCCCCAGTAAAAAACGTAGTCGTAAGGTTGAAGATGAAAATCGACAGTTTCAAGATATTTGGACCGAAAAATACTTTTTTATTTCATCGCATAGCAAAAGTGTTTGTTTAATATGCAAGAGTAGTGTTTCTATTCCGAAGGAATATAATGTTCAAAGGCATTATAAAACCCAGCATCATACTTTTACCAAATTAACCGGCGAAAATCGAACGCAAAAAATTTCCACTTTACAAAGGGAACTAATAGGCCAGCAAGCTATGTTTACAAAACCAATTCAAGATGCTGAAACAGCTACTGAAGTTAGCTTTGAAATATCTCAAATAATAGCGAAAACTTGTCGGCCTTTTAAAGATGGTGAGTTTGTTAAGCAGTGTTTAGATATCGCCGCAAAAAAATGTGTCCGAAAGATGCAAAGAGGTTTGCGAAAATTCAACTAAATCGGATGACTGTTCAAAGAAGACTTACCACATTAGCAGCTAATATAGAAGAGCAATTAGCTACGAAATCGAAAAGTTTTGAGTATTTTTCTATAGCACTCGACGAATCTACAGATGCTCAACTCTTAATATTTTTACGAGGTGTATCGCTAAATTTTGAAGTTACTGAAGAACTGATTGGTATGAGTTCTTTGACAAGTCAAACCAAGAGGAGTGACATGCTCAAAGCTCTTCTGGAAAAATGTTCTATAATGGATTTACATTTAACGAAATTATCTGGAATTACGACTGACGGAGCACCTTCAATGGTTGTAAGTAAATCTGGGATAATAACTATGTTAAAAGAGTATTTACAAACTAAAAACATAGATACCAAGGAATTCATGCAGTTTCATTGCATTATACATCAAGGGCCAAGAGGCTATTCAAAGTTATTGGGATTTGAAAATGTGATGAAAGTTGCAGTACCTACTCTAAACTTTATAAAATCACGAGGTCTCAATCACCGACAATTCACACAATATCTCGAGGATATCCTGTTTTACACTGAAGTAAGGTGGCTATGTCGTGGGTTGTCACTAGAGCGGTTTCTTAACTTGATTGAAGAAATCAAAATATTTCTGGCGGAAAAGAAAAAGGACGTCTCCGAACTCGATAACCCTGATTGGCGTTTCTTGTAGACATCACAAATCACTTGAATGTCTTAAATACGCGACTCCAAGGCAAAGATCAATTGATTTCGCAGTTATACTCTCATGTTTCGTCTTTTCAATGCAAATTGAGTCTTTTCAGGACACAAATCAATTCAGCTAATTACAGCCATTTTCCGAACTACAAAAAAATTATGGAGAAATTCAATAAAACTGATGTCAATTTCGCTTATGTTGAAAAATTGATATTTGAATACTAGCTTTTCATGATCGTTTTCTAGACTTCAAAAAGTTAAACCTCTATTAAACATTTTCAGCAATCCTTTCAACATTTTACCGGAAAATGCACCGGAATCAATACAGCTGGAATTGATAGACATGCAAAATGTTATTGATGATAATTTACGAAACAAGTTTAATGAAGGTAATTTACTCAACTTTTACCGTTGCGTTGACAAAACCGCTTATAAAGAGTTTCGAATAAATGCATTGAAATGCGCAAGCTTATTTGGATCGACGTATATTTGTGAGCAAATGTTTTCAGTGATGAAACTTAACAAAACAAAAAATCGAAACCGCCTGGCAAATGAAAATCTGGAAGCAATTTTACGTGTGGCGACAAGTAATGTGGAGCCAAACATAAACAAAATTGTTAGGTCAATGCAATGTCATGCATCAAAATAATAAAACATGAAATATTACATTGTAATGATTAGATTACATTACGGTTACATAATTACAACAAACATTTTTGAATGTTCTTTTATTTTTATCATTTGTAGTAATTCATACTATTTAAAAATAAAAATATTTGTGTTAATTAGTATTCTTTGTAGTGGCCCGTCCTTGGCTTATAATTTTCCCGAGTGGCGCCTATTAAAAACACCAGTGCAGTCAGATTTGAATGCAAACATTTCTTTAATTTATCTGCTTGTATACCGATTAAGGCGTGGGTACATATATCGATGCGCCCTTAAAAAGCATCATGTAAAACGTGACAAAACTATTCTTATTTGAGGTTAAGAAATAAAGTTGTGGTAGGACCAGTTCTAGTTTTTATTGAAAGTGCCTAGAATTTTAAAATATATTTATTAATTTCGTGAGCAACTGTATAATAAAACGAACACAGTTTTAGTTATCATCTCTCTTGGCATCTTGGGCAATTTTTATAAATATTAAAAAAGTAAACAAAAGATTTTCTCTTCTTCTATCCTTGACCCACCAAGAAATAAATGATTGAAAATTTTCATACTTCTTAATTTGTGTTAGATTTACTGTCAATTTAGATAAATAATACATTTATAAATTTCATATGTATTTTCACTAAATTCGCATTTCTTTTATACACATTTTTCCACCTACGCTTAATTTGTTCTTTTTAAACTATTTTAAATTGAATGTAAATTCTCTTATTGTATTATATTTAGACGCTTAATGTAATAACTAATAATAGAATAGTTATTTTATTTAATTGATAATAAGCTATTTTTAACCTAGTTTTAATAGAACTCTTTATTTATCCTATGCAAATATTGGTACGTAAGATTTTTTGCCCTCTAGATACTTTTTTTTTTACTTTTCTAACAGGTTCTTTGACGCGATGATCTAAATATCCAATTGAATGGGCGCGTCTTAATTGCAATTATCTCGCTGGTTTTATTTAACGACTAATTAGATTTTTGTGAAGATTATTAGCAAATCTAGTTTAGATATCGTTGAAAATATATTGAAGTGTTTACGTTTCAGATACCGAGATAGGTACAAGTATTTTTAATCATTATGTACATATTACATTGTGTAGTTAAGTTTCAACTCTTTCAGAAAGTAAGTAAGCAATTGATAAACTTTTTGTTAGCTGTATTATAAGGTTCATTCAATTAAGTTTTATATATTCCGAGGAACATTTACATTTCCAATAAAATTATACGATTTAATTTATTTAGTTTCCTTATGTCAAATTTTTACATTTCATTGTGTAAAAATTAAATGTTTCTTTACATTCTGAATGAGTCGGGGACTCATTGTTTTCTAAAAGCTTATTTAAAAAATCTTTACCCGTTAGTACCTTTTCTACTGCTGATAATAACAACATAGTTATCAAAATACGTTACGTATCCAGGACTTAAAGTTATATTGTGGTAAGAGTTTTAACTTTTGAAGGGGGTATTGATATATTCTTCGTCTACTATTAAAACAATTTAAAGTTGGAAATATTATTCACCATAGTTTCCTCTTAAATTAATGCACTTAATACAACGCTCCTTCAACGCCTTTAACCCTTCTAAAAAAAAAGATTCTTCTTGGTCTGCAAACAGCTACTATTGCTTCTTCGTTACACAAAAATTGACGTCTTTTTAATTTTTTTTTCAATCGAGGGAACAGATAATAGTCCGGGGGTGCTAAGTCTGGGGAATAGAGCGGCTGTTTAAGCAATTCGAACCCTAGATCCCGAATTGTATTTCATGGTAATGCGCGATTTGTGTGTAGGAGCATTGTCCTGTAAAAACAACACACTTTTTGCCATGCCACGTCTTGTTTCCTTAATTTTCTCTCCCATGGTGGTTAGTAATTTAGAATAAGAATCTCCAGCGATTGTCTCACCCTTTTTTAGGTAATTGATCGTAATTATTCCACGGATATGCCAAAAAACTGAAGCAAGAACTTTTCCAGCGGATTTTGAACGCGAAACTTCTTAGGTCTTAGAGGACCATGATGCTTCCACTCCATCGATAGCTGTTTTATTTCTGGGTGGTACAAATGGACCCGTGTTTCATCCATGGTCACAAGATGGTTCAAAAAATCTGGATTTATTTCAAAACGGGCACAGATTGACCGTGATGCTTTCGCTGTTGTTCATTTGTGTTCCGCATTCAAGCATTTAGAGAAATTCTTATCATATCTAAATCGACGTGAACTATATGATGGACGCGTTCATATAAGATCTGTAGTGCCTCAGCTATATATTTCAGCCCAATTCGATGGTCTAATAATATTATGTCATGAACTGCGTCAATATTTTCGAGGGTGAACACCGAAATCAGGCTTCCTAGTCGCCTCTAATCTTCAACGGAAAATTTTCCTTTTTTGAATGACACAATCCTACTTTTGACAGTCGCATATGATGGGCATTGATCGCCAAGTATGTTAACCATATCTTCGTAAATTTCCTTACCACTTAACCTCTTCGAATACGAGTATTTAATGATGCTTCGATTCTCCAATTTATCAATTTTCACATTTGCATTCGACATGGTTTCTTTCAAAATTTACTGCACAGAGCAGTACTTTAACTTCTTGGCTTAAGATTTTACAGTGACACTTTTAAAATGTCATTATTTCTTGCCATTATAACAAGATTTTGTTTTGTTCAAGGAAAATTGCCTAGGCTAACTAGATATTAATACCTCCTCGTATTTAAAATATTCGAAAATAAATCTATGGCATATAAAGTACAGCATACGCAAATGTTGCAATAATTCAAAATGGAAATAAAACTAATAGTTAAATTTGCACTTTATTAATATATAATCGTAAAACCAGAATTGTTTTGTTAACACAGTAGCTTCGTCAAGCATTGCCCTCTTCAAATAGCAAGAAAATAGCTTTCTGATGTGTAAATACTTTAATTAGGCACCCTGTGATGAGACAAAAATACAAACAATGATTTAATATCGGCATGGAAACCAGAAGTATTAAGTATTAATTTTTATTCTATAGGACTAACAATAAATATCTATTTTGATAATATGGGAAAAGATAAATTACACAACTTATATATATATATATATTATATGGATGGAAGATTAAAATGTTTTTGTATGTTACGGTAATTGATCCTATTCCGGGAATTTGAATAATGGTAATGGTTCTAGCACAAGATATTAACCGAGAGTAATTAAACAGGTGTTAATATTATTCCCATTAATATATTTCTGAATTTTCACAAAAACAAATTACACTTCTCTGTATATAAGTATATACACTAGTAATAGCCTTTAATACTTTCTGTTACGATTCATTTACTTAATACACGACAGACCATCTTGTTCCTAATCGCTCTGTAAACAGACCGCAATTGAATCATTATTTAAAATCCCTAGGGGCTTCTTACAATTTGAAAAATACTATACGTTCTAAAGTAAGTTACAAACTTATGATGGTATGGATAAATGCAAGAAATTATTATTATTTTATGGTGTCTTTAAGATGAGAAAAATTACACAAATAATCGAGTAAATATGTGACCCAGCCGGTCGGCTGATTTACTCTTGGTAAACATGTTTACTAATTGGAATTTAATGAACTAACTTTGAATTTTTATTATCGTCTAAGCGGTCGCTTTAAATGAATAAATTTAACAAAGGTGACTAATCGTTATGTAAAATTTTTTATTGTTTCAAGTTATTAATATCTTGACTGTTCAGTAAATTTAATTTTATGCCTTTATTATCTAAATGTACGATTTTAAAATAATTATTGAATGGATGACTTTCTGCTATTAACGAACGCTTGAAGAATTGAGGGTGGAAGTTATGGTTCACTCTCCTACTCACCTAACCTTGCTCCATGTGAGTTCCATTTGTTTCCTCAGTCAAAAAAGAATTGAGAGGTCGAAAATTTCAGTCGAATTTAGAGCTCAGGTGATGGGTATACTAAATAGACTCTCAAAAAGTGGTTTCTCAGATGTTTATGGCAAGTGGACAAAACGATGGGACAAGTGTATTACACAGACTGAAGAGTACTTTGAAAGATAGATACTTCATTGTTGTACTACAGCGCCAGTCTCCAGACCAATTTTGTAAATTGAATTTGTATTTACGAGGGCGTTGACTTATTCGCGCGAAATGAAAAAAAGATCACATGCTTTGTCAGTTTACTGATAATGTTTGATAAATTTGTGACAAAGTGTGTTTCGTAGGCAATTTTTTTAATTTTACCCTTTGAATTAAGCGTAAATGGATAACATCATGCAGTGATTAAGTATCTTCTAGAGAAAAGTACGTCCTTTACCGAAATCCATGATGATATGCGAGATACACTGTGAGAAGGTGAGGGTTTTCCTTCGTATACAGCGGTCAGAAAATGAGGAAATAAATTTAAGCGTGGGAGAAGCAGCGTAGAAGATGATTCCCGCAGTGGACGGGCGCAAACGGCTACAAGTCCAGAAATGGTGGATGAAGTCCATGATTTGCTGCTAAGTAACCCACGATTGAAAGCATTACAAATAGGTAGTGGGCATTTCAAAGGAACGGGTGCTTCATATCTTGCACGAAGAACTTGATATGAGAAAGCATTCGGCAAGGTGCGTTTCGCGTTTACTGACGACGGAACAAAGACATTTTCGCTGTCAAATATCGATGAATAATTTATAAATTTTTAAACGCAGCATAACGGATTTTTGTGCCGATTTGATAACTTGTGACGAAATATGGGTTAATTATTATACACCCGAATCTAAATAACAGTTGAAGATGTGGACCAAACGTAGAGAATCAACTCCAAATAAGTCCAAGACAGTTTTATCGACGGGAAAGGTGATGACATCGGAATTGTTACAATTTATTTGCCTTTATTTTAAAAGTTTAGCGTGGATAAAGTTATACTGCTCTGTATTTAAATTTTACATTTAAAATTGAGTACGTTATATTCTTTGATATCGGCTGCGCCCTCTGTATAGTTTGTGTGGACCTGACCTTTTGTAGTAAGGTTGATATTTCTTGGTGTGCTCCGATTATCAAAATATGATTCACGTCTGCTCTAAGTATTATGGAAATTAACACAGATTGCAGATTCGACTAAGGCGCAGTGAGAAAATTTAACAAGAAAATTCATTACCGTATCGAGTAATTGGACGCCTTTTGTTTTGAGGCAAATAGACGCATGTAGGCTTCGAACTTTTCTTTTGTCTGTCCATTCGCTGGGAATTTATAATATTTCGCATCCGAGGAGAAAAACTAGATAATCAAGCATTCGACGTAGCTAGAAAATCAAGGCCACCTCGTTCTTGCCTGAATACTTGAGAAAAGACGCGCACATCGTCTTTTTGTGGACCATGCCATCTGTGTCGTCTTACAGCCGATGAGATATCTTTTAAGACCTTTTTTAATGCAGTGAACTTGAAAATTCTGGCCGATATTTTATTTGCTAAAATTATGATTCCAAATTTTAGTGCTAATCAAAACGGCATTTAATCATAGTTTAATTCGTATATGTATTTGGGGACTCCGTTAAATTACTTCTTACGCGATTTACATAAGATGTAAAAGAATTTATTTCATTATTGTACATTTATCCTAATAATTAATATATTTGATACTTAAAACATTTATAAAATTAATTCAGGTTCGTAACTTTTGTTATCAAAATTCTAATCCTAAAATAATTTTGTTTTAAATTCAGGATAAAATTTAGTTGATTTCACGCAATAATAATTTTGAATTTTTAATTGATTTCACACATTTAAGTAGTTAATTTTTTTAAATTTTGGAGCAACTTTGTGAGATACTAGATACGAGATACTATATATATATATATATATATGTATATATATATATAAAATAAAAATTGTTGGGGAATCCGGCAATAAAATCCTTTAATTAGTCAATTAGAGTCCTTTATTTTATACCTTATATTTCGCTCTGCAGATTTAGAGCTTCATCAGAGGTCACTTTAATCAAAAGAAAATACAACCTTAGCTAATTTAGTCTACTAATTATAAGAAAGATCAATACTTACAAAAGCGGGCTATTTTTTGTGAGAGATATATACATTTTTAAAAAACAAAACCGGCAGAGAACAGGAACTCCACGTAATACAAACAAACCGTCATATTAATTAAAAATTGTTTCTTTAAAAGCTTATTGTTATTACATATTAAAACCATTTAAAAAATTTTCTATTTTCAGCAAACACATTAAAAAAACACGTAGTAAAGAACTACTTGTCTTGATGTAAATTACATTTTAACAATTCAAGTGTCGACAAAGTAGTGTATTCAATTTTCAAAACCAATGCCATATGGCAATGCCATATGCACACTAGTTTAGTCTTACATGTACTAAACACCAATTGGCATAAGATATCAGATGTGACAAATCTATCTTATGATTCGTTCTTTTCATTACTGAGATTTATTTTTACCAATAGCTATTTCAGTTTTAATAATAAATCTTATACGCAGATTTCAGGTTTACCTATGGGCTCACCGCTTTGATTTGCGCTTTGCCGAAATCTGAAATAGACAACGTTTTGGGGATATTCAACTCTTTCCATCCTGACATACAATTTACCCTTGAACGCGAGTGTGGGGGTGGTGTGCCTTTCCTAGACACCAAAGTCATTAGGGATAGCAACAGAATATTAAAAGACTGGTATAGAAAGCCTAGTAATTCTAATAGATTATTAAACTACCACTCCAATCATTCAAAAAGCCAAAAAATAAACCTCATTCTGGGCATGAAACGGAGAGTGACTAGGATAAGCCACTCCTCCTTCAGACAGCGAAACCTTCGATTGTTGGATGGAATGTTTGCAAACAACGGTTACCTTCGGGGTTTGATTAGCAGACTCATTTTTTCCACACCAGCTACTTACGGTCAGAGCGCAGACCTTACCAACAAAGACCAGCCAAAAATTGTGAAATATTACAGATTTCCTTACATTGTGGGGGTGTCGGAGCGGCTCTCTAGCGTCCTCGCCACAGACGATATAAAATTGGGTTTTTATAACTACAATCCGTTACGTACTTATTTTAGTAAAACTAAGGACTTGACACCTTTGCCTTTCCAGTCGAACGTTGTATATAGCATTCCTTGCAATGAATGCAACAAAGTTTATATAGGTCATACCTCAACTTGGTTAAAAACCAGACTTACCACACATAAAAGCGACGTTCGAACTGGGAAGAGCAGATGTGCTTTGTCCTCACATATGATCAAATACAACCACAACCCAAATTTTGGGAATGTTAAAATCCTCCAGAGAGTTAATAGTTTAAAATGTGGGGAGTTTTTGGAGATGGTTGAGATCAATAATAATCCTAACGCTATGAATTTCAGATCTGACACAAATAATTTAAGCGCAATATATGCCTTTTTACTGACTTTTTCTCATATCAAAAAATCAAGTCACCAAAATACACAGAATATTAACTCTATTGATGTCATTTAACACAATTGTCCTTCCACAATTTCTTCATATAATTATAATTTTAATTTTGCAATTTCTTTTTAATTAAGTTTAACCTGTTTGTAGCCAGCACATTATTGAAATTAAGCACGCAACTTTTGAACATCTGTATATATATCGTTAACCTTGACATTGCTTGTTTTTCACCTACTGTACTTTTATTCATCGGTTTTGCATATACGCATATGGCATTGGTTTTGAAAATTTAATACACTACTTTGTCGACACTTGAATTGTTAAAATGTAATTTACATCAAGACAAGTAGTTCTTTACTACGTGTTTTTTTAATGTGTTTGCTGAAAATAGAAATTTTTTTAAATGGTTTTAATATGTAATAACAATAAGCTTTTAAAGAAACAATTTTTAATTAATATGACGGTTTGTTTGTATTACGTGGAGTTCCTGTTCTCTGCCGGTTTTGTTTTTTAAAAATGTATATATCTCTCACAAAAAATAGCCCGCTTTTGTAAGTATTGATCTTTCTTATAATTAGTAGACTAAATTAGCTAAGGTTGTATTTTCTTTTGATTAAAGTGACCTCTGATGAAGCTCTAAATCTGCAGAGCGAAATATAAGGTATAAAATAAAGAACTCTAATTGACTAATTAAAGGTTTTTATTGCCGGATTCCCCAACAATTTTTATTTTACATACTTGTTTTAACGGCAAAGACTCTTTGTCTACTTATATATATATATATATATGAAAAACAATTGTTGTTGGGGAATCCGGCAATCAAAAAACCATTAATTAGTTAATGTTCTTTATTTTTTTACCCTATATTTCGCTCTGAGGTTTAGAGCTTCTTCGGGGGTCACTTTAATAAGAAAAAAATGTACATAACTTAGATATTTAGTCAAACAATCATAAGAAAAATTCTACTTACAAATGTGAACACTTATTATGCGAAAATTATATATTACAAAAGATGATAGGTCGATATATTTTTTTTTTAAGAGTTTTAAATTAATTATGACGTTTTGTTTGTGTTACGTGGGACAATTGACAAATTTATCGACCTATCATGTTTTGTAATATATAATTTTCGCATAATAAGTGTTCACATTTGTAAGTAGAATTTTTCTTATGATTGTTTGACTAAATATCTAAGTTATGTACATTTTTTTCTTATTAAAGTGACCCCCGAAGAAACTCTAAACCTCAGAGCGAAATATAGGGTAAAAAAATAAAGAACATTAACTAATTAATGGTTTTTTGATTGCCGGATTCCCCAACAACAATTGTTTTTCATACTTGTTTTAACGGTAAAGACTCCTTGTCTACATATATATATATATATATATATATATATATATATACATTACAATGTTTTTTCCTGCCATCACGTTTTAATAGGCGTGCTATTAGATCTCGGTAAATTGTAATTTTTTTAAAAATTTTATTACTATAATACCTGTAAAATACTGGGTGTGTGTAATACCAAATGTAAGGTTCAACAACAGATCTGCGGTCGAACTACGACTTTTGATGCTAGGTTAAGGCTAATTGAAATTGATTAAATAACTAATTGTCATAATTTTTGTATCTTTGGCAGATTAATTTCATTTATCAGATTTTGGTGTTAAGTTTATTAATGAGGTTTCACAGTACGAGTGAGATGTTTTTGGACGAGGCGGCGAAGGAACCGAGTCGAGAATTTCGAACGAGTACTGTGGAAAATCTTTTGCCGGACGTATATCGTACAACGTTTTATTTAATCTTGTGAGCAATTTCGTTTGAAAAATCTTTATTATTATTTTTTTAAATGTTACAAAATCATTAAGCCTGTGAATCATAATTTTGTTAGAAACAATTTGTAACAGGAAAGAAAGCAATTTCAACAACTTCTTCAATTCAAAACAAAATTGTCCCCTTTCCAATTAACATTGAAGGCAATTCTAATTGTACTGTACATATTAACATTAATGTTTAATGTATTTTGTTTGTATAAATCTGAATAAATCTTGTAAAATAATATTAAATAAAGGCTCCCTTAAATTGTTCGTTACGACTACCGATTTCGACAACTTGCCGACCATCTTAATTACGCCAGAACTGCGCCTGTGCGCGGTAGGTAACAATATTTTGGAATGCAAAATGAATATAGTTGATAGACTATCTTCAAAAGGGCAAAACCGTAAACGGCGAATATTACGCAAATCTTCTAGTTCGTTTGAAAACAGTTGTCGCTGAAAAGCGCCCAAGAATTATTAAGAAGAAAGTGCTCTTTCACCATGATAATGTACCTGTGCATTCCAGGTCAATGCCAAAAAAATCGAAGAATTAAGGTTCAAATTGATACTGCATCCCTTATATTTGCCAGACCTATCACCATCTGACTTTCATCTATTCCCTAAATTAAAAGATTTTCCCGGAGGCAAAAAATTCTGCAGGGTTAAAAGAAAATCACTTTCGAGAGGGAATAAAGAAGCTTGAACACAGATGGACCAAATCTACTGAATTAAAAGGAAATTATATAGAAATATATATATATATATATATATATATATATATATATATATATATATATACTGTGTCGCCGGATGGAGTTGACAAGAGGAAAAAAAAATTTCACTTCAGTTATTTCCCGTTAGTTTTAAGAAAATGTTAACCATTGAAGAATGTATTTATTTGATTAAATGTTATGGCATTGGAGACGTATCTTACCGATATGCTATAGAGATGTTTCATAAAAAATTCGCAAACACTGTGTATCGTGCGAAGAATTGCTTGTAAATAAATTTGATTTAACTAGATCTGTGACTATTAAGAAACCCAAGAACAAACACAACGAAGCCGATACAGCTACACTTCTGGCATTAGATTCAGTGAGACTAACGCCAAAGTTATCTATACGGCAACTATCACAAAGACTGAATATTAGTAAAACTCATCTACAAAGAATTTATAGAGAAAACAAAGTTCGGTCGTTTAAACCAAAGCTCCGACATCCACATGAAAATGGAGATGAAGAGAAGCGATTGGATTTTTATTTGTGGGTTGGTGAGAATTACCTTGTAGATACAAATTTTCACAGAATGACCTTTTTTACTGATGAATCAACCTTCTGCACTAATGGTCACGTTTCACCACAAAACAGTCGCTAATGGGCTTTTCAAAATCCAAATTACGTCATTCAAAAACGAAGTCAACGTTATAAAAAAGTCAATGTTTGAAGAATTTTCATGTTAACTATTAAGATAAAATAAAACAAATTTTATGAATTTCACTTTTTAATTATCACTGTAACGAGTCGTTTCGCACCAACCTGGGCTTCGTCAGACATATAACTAACTTATTTACAAAATATTTTTTAACGAGTGAATTTAGTTTTCTTTTTTGTTTCACATACCTATTGTAAATTATTGTATTAATTTGTGTTCTAATTCTTGAATCTAACAAGTCAAATTCTATATTTGTAAGTCTATAAGTTAACTCTGCATGTATTACCTTTTGATCCTCAAACATGTATTTAAAAACCATATGTTCTGTGTCGATATTCTACTTCGTAACATAAGTTTGAAATACCAAAGGGCCAAAAAGCTAGTATTAGCTTCTTTAAAATATATGATTGTTTCGGCCTTTACTTGATGAAATTCCATTATAACTATTAAGATAAAATAAAACAAATTTTATGGTTTTTAAATGCATGTTTGAGGATCAAAAGGTAATACATGCAGAGTTAACTTATAGACTTACAAATATAGAATTTGACTTGTTAGATTCAAGAATTAGAACACAAATTAATACAATAATTTACAATAAGTATGTGAAACAAAAAAGAAAACTAAATTCACTCGTTAAAAAATATTTTGTAAATAAGTTAGTTATATGTCTGACGAAGCCCAGGTTGGTGCGAAACGACTCGTTACAGTGATAATTAAAAAGTGAAATTCATAAAATTTGTTTTATTTTATCTTAATAGTTATAATGGAATTTCATCAAGTAAAGGCCGAAACAATCATATATTTTAAAGAAGCTAATACTAGCTTTTTGGCCCTTTGGTATTTCAAACTTATGTTACGAAGTAGAATATCGACACAGAACATATGGTTTTTAAATACATGTTTGAGGATCAAAAGGTAATACATGCAGAGTTAACTTATAGACTTACAAATATAGAATTTGACTTGTTAGATTCAAGAATTAGAACACAAATTAATACAATAATTTACAATAAGTATGTGAAACAAAAAAGAAAACTAAATTCACTCGTTAAAAAATATTTTGTAAATAAGTTCGTTATATGTCTGACGAAGCCCAGGTTGGTGCGAAACGACTCGTTACAGTGACAATTAAAAAGTGAAATTCATAAAATTTGTTTTATTTTATCTTAATAGTTATAATGGAATTTCATCAAGTAAAGGCCGAAACAATCATATATCATAAATTTTCATGTTATCTTAATTTATGGATTTTTTTGTCGTAAAATAAAAAATATTTTTTTTCCTCTTGTCAACTCCATCCGGGGATACAGTATTTCATGGTCGTTTGTTGAAGCGTTGTTCTTCGAGATATTTTGCTGCGTATGGATGATTTCGTCCTGAGAAGGACAACTTTCTTCCTGACGTTTCGGTGACATCACTTTCACCTTTTCTAGAGGATCTTCTCGCTGCGATGGTAACTTCAAGAGTGCGTCGATTGCCTATGCCGCTCGTATTATATGGTCCCGTAGTAGTGGGGACGCGTGTCTGGCTCCTTGTGATTGGTTCGTCGGTTGTACGGTCGCTTTCGGATATTGGTCGATCGGTTTGCGTTCGGTCCGAGTTAGTATGATTGGTCTGTCGCAAGTTATTATCATTACGTCGCTTGTGTGCAATCTGTCTATTTTACAAGGCTGGCTTCCATGTGTCAGGCAAACGCTGTCCGTCGTCACGTTTGTTCATACAGTTTCTAGAGATGCTATAGAAAGTGAGAAATGGCAAAACTGTATGACGACGGACAGCGTTTGCCTGACACGTGGAAGCCAGCCTTGTACAATAGTCCTCACTATTACGGGGCCATATAATACGAGCGGTACAGAAAATCGACGCACTCTTGAAGTTGCCATCGCAACGAGAAGATTCTCTAGAAAGGTGAAAGTGATGTCACCGAAACGTCAGGCAGAAAGTCATCCATACGCAGCGAAATATCCCAAAGAACAACGCTTCAACAAACCATATACCATATAATGGTGTCGGGACAAAACTGCATTCTTATTCTAGGCGTCCACAAATTCTTTCCATCCTTTTCTTTCTTCCGAATTTTTTTTTGCTTCTGTCCATGTTCTTTCCTTTCTCTTCAGTATTTTCGCTATTACTCCCATTGCGTTTTTGGCCTACCCCTTCTTTTGTTTTTCAGTATTTTTGCCCCCCCCCACACTCTTTTAGCTGATCTTACAGTTTCTGTCTCTTTTCTATGAATCTAAGTGTTGGTTCTATTTCTATATCTACTCGTATTTTCACGTTTCTAATTTTATCCATTTTCGTAACTTTTCGGATTCTTCTCAGGTATTTCACCACGACAGCCTGTAACTTGCTTTTTTGCCTCTTCCTTCAAAGCCAGGATTCGCAGCCAAATGTCAGTATGCATTTAAATATCGCTTTAAATACTTTCATTTTTGTGTGTCACGCAATTTCTTTGTTGTTTATGAATTATGTAGAGAAATAAAGTTTGTTTATTTAAATTATTCCTTTGCTTCTATACGCCGCTCGAATTAATCAACCGACCCTTGTATCATTATCTGATTAAGCCATAACGTGGCCCGATCGTCAGCGGATCTATTTGGTAAAGATAATTAATTTCTTTCAATTTCACATTAGATATTGGAGAAGAACATTTCCATTCTACTTTGTAATTGTTTTTTAATAGTTTATACTACATCCATATATCATACCTTACATTTTATCTTTTATATTTAAAAATTAAATTTACCTTCGTCATCTCGGTTTAAGGGTTCTAATTCAGGAGCATCTAATTCAATACCTGATGCGTAATCCGTTTGCCTAATATAATTACACATTTTTTAGGATTAACGCGCGTATCACTTCTAAATCCGATCACTCAAAATAAGATAATACACAATCCGCGCGTTTAAATGATATAGTTTTTGATGAATACCGCGATCTGACGTTGCTTGAATGGCAATACTTTTTCTAAACAAAACAACTATTCTAATTCCTGTTTGCGTAATTTAAAATAATTATCTTTCGAGTTGTAAAATTATTACAAATCTTTTAAACGCACTATTTTGCATATTGATATTTATCTTTTTGCTTTTACTTCATTAAAAACACAGGTTCACTTACACACACACACACCAGTTGAGAGAAACATTGAATTATACTAAAATCAACCTTGTTGTGATGAAAACTATATTGGAAAGTGATATATAATAATGTAAATGATTAAAATGTTTTTTACGTAATTCATTGAACGCGCGGATAGTTCATTGTGTTATTGAAATGTTTGTACTTGAATGATAACTGAACGAAAATGTGCTTGAAAGTGAGAATTTGTTTGTCGATGTTCGAACACTTGAAAAGATACGTATAATTGTTGGACTTAGACAAGAGAGTAATTTGTAGTGAAGCAAACGTCATATTTATAAACGACGAATGCAATAAACTTGATTCGCCTCTGGTCTCTTTTGTTATTGTTCGTTAGTTGCATTTTTCCCATTAATCGAAGGATATGAAAGGGATACCTCGAATAAAAATTGTTTCGCGTCTATGTTGGCGTATTAAAAAGTATCTCTTGGCAATGTTGAAATTTTGTCACGTATATAGGACGTTTTTTTTCCTCTTACAGTGTAAACACAATAATGAGAGTTTACGATTATAGTCTGAGCTTAAGATTGATTGTTATTGCTAATAATATTTTTAATTATAATACGTATTAATAATAGTTATAATATTAATAATAATAGAAAATATGAGATTTTAAAAATACAATGGTAGATCTTCTTCTGATGAGCCTCTAGCAGGCCATGATATCTTTTCTACAAGTTTTGCTTGAGATTATAACCTAGTTTATTTACAAGATTAATGAGACTTGAGTAGTTGTTTGGGCTATTTCCGTCGTTTATAAGATATGAATAATCCGACGTTTCGTCAATCTACTGCCGTCTTCAGGGTAGTCCTGGAAGTGCCAGTTTTTGTCAAACTCATGTCTGATATATATTTCCCAATTTTCTTTTTAAATTACGAATGAATTCGTGTGAGATTTGAACTAAATCAAGCACATTAACCACGACGCTATTTGAGAGACAGAATATTATCTCTTAAAACCTCTGTAAATATACGAGTATTTAAGCTGTAGTTTTTATATTCTATCGTATGATCAAAAAGTCTTTGGATCGCTATTGCCGTGGAATTTACGAGATATCTATGAAATTATTTATTTCAATTAGTTTTGACATTTACTTGACAACTTTCAAGTCAGCTGGTTATAATTCAAAATGTTTCAATTAGAACATAAAATTTTTATTATCAAATCATACTACAGTAATGGAAATATAGGTGAAAATGGTAATTGGGTTTATTCACTTCGTTTATGTTTGAATGAGTTCCGTGAGAGATTTCCCAACTTCGCAATAATCGAACGAGTTTTTTTTCGGCAACTTCAACGAACTGTGGACAAATTTGAAGGAACTGGTAATATCAGAGATAGTGTTCGATCTGGAAGAAGACGGGCTAGAAATGATGATGTTATTGATCTGGTTAGGCAATGCATGCAGAAAGAACCTACCTTATCCTTGCGTAGATTGAAACAAGAAATCAATTTAAGTTATGGGACGTGTCAACCCATTGTTAAACATGACTTGAACCTTTCCTTATAAACTGCAGATGTGTCAGAAGTTACTGCCACCAGATTATCAGAAGAGAGTATCGTACTGTACCTGGTTTAATGACCATATGAATAACGATATATCCTTGATTAATATTTTTTACAGACGAATCTTATTTTTACCTATCTGGATACGTTAATAAACAAGTTATGCGTATGTGGAGCGAGAATAATCCTAATTTTCATAGTGAGGCTCCTTTACATAGTCCTAAGATTGGTGTTTGGGTTGCAATGTCCCGTAGACGGGTAATAGGGCCCATATTTTTTCAAGATACCATAAATGCTGAAAGATATATAAATCAAATACTTGATCCTTTTATCAATCAATTGCACGATGATGAACTTCATAATGGACACTTTCAGCAAGATAACGCAAGACCCCATGTTGCTCGAGTAACCATGGAATATTTACGTCAATTTTATGATGAAAGGTTAATATCAGACGGATTAAAGTTTTTAATAACATGGGCCGACGTGTTAACCGGTGTATTCAAGAATAGGGAAGACATTTTCAACATTTTTTATAATTTTTTATTGTAAAAGTGTACCTACCTGAATGTTATTGTTTCATTTTGGAAGTTCTTTTCTTAACTGTAATGAGCCTTTTTTTTATTAGTTATTAAAACTTCGTTTATTTATAAATGCATTCTGTAATCTCTATAAATGTTATTAAATATAACATACATAAAATGTAAATAAATACCATAACCTAAAATCTATTTTATTTGTGACTTATGCGTACTTCAAGGTAATGAATACTAATGAATCACAGAAGTAAATAATTTTATAGATAGCTTTACTACAAATGAAACAGACATGGAATATACATATCTGTAACTGTACACATGGACAATACACCTCGTATTTTCAGCATTTACTTCTGCTTAAGACACGTGTTTCTGCCATCTATAGGCATCGTCAGTTAAGCTAGTGAAGCAATGTATACAAATGATACAAATCTTTTAAGAACAGATTTGTATCTGTATGTACATTTCACTGAAATCGCCTACAAGATATAGCAAATTTCGTCCTATAAGGTGGCACTAATTTAATAAGTGACATCTGACGGACGAAAGAGACTATGCCGAAGAAGGCGACCTTTCGCTTGACTAGATATGCTAGTACAAAAACGAAAAAATACGTGTAGTCCACTAACACGAGCCAGATGGCGGTAAATATACAAAATAAGTTTTGAAGGTTATTGAGAGAAAAATGTCAGTGTAGGTATATTATCTGTTATATGATTTACTTAAATACTTTTTTTGAAAGTTTGATAACTCATTTTACAATGCAAAAGAATGAGTCGGACAGTTTTTGTCAGTCAGTTTACATATCGTACAATCTCTAAAAGTTTCCTTACAATACTTATAGAAATTGAAAAAATTAAGCGAAAAATTACCCAAAAACTGCTATCAAGGACATTTTAAGGTACTATCGATTAATTAATTAAAAAGAAAAGTGGTGCAGTCATATTTTAATTAGTTTAAATTAGGCTGCGTGAATGTAGGCATATATTAAATGTAGGCGTCAAATTTAAATATTCAAATAACCTATAAGTGTCAAGTAACATATAACAAGTGTTCATTCGAAAAGTCAATCTAGGTTACTTAAAAATTTTGATAGAATAAGACGCAAATATATTAGTATGTGTTTGTTGTTCCGTAAAGGCACTCGTAAATCCAAATGACATTTGATAATGTCAATCACAAATATAATTTAGTGCATAAAATAATCGTGCGTCGATTCTGGTTTAAATAAATTGCTTCTCAGTTTTACAATGGCTTTCACTTTAGAACATAAAATTTTTTTAGTCCAGGCTTATTTTCGATGTGGTAATAAAATTGATGGTTTATGGGTTTAATCAGTTCAAGATTGCATGGTAGAATTTCAAGTTGAGTCTCCACATTTTGTATTAGATTATATACAATTTAAGAATACTTTGGATAGAAATTAAAAACTTTTTTCTGAAACTGGTAGTCTCTTAAGAAAATCAGGCAGCGGAGCAGTTAAGAAACGTACACCTCAAGTTGTCAATCGTGTTGAAGAAATAATGGAAAATGAACCACAAACATCTGTTCGACATTTGAGTCAACAAATAAACCTTTCTGTTGGTACAACTCACAAGTTATTAAAAAAAGATATGCAACTTTATCCATACCGTGTCACAGCAGTACAAGAATTGTTAGAAATTGATTACCCACGTAGACTACAGTTTTGTAATTGGTTTGTAAATATGAACAATAATGGAGAACTTTCGCAAAGAGTCATCTTTACTGATGAAGCATGGTTTTATAAAACGGGATACCTAAATTCACAAAATACAAGAATTTGGAGTAGTGAAAATCCACATGTAATTAATGAAGAATCGCTACATCCAGAGAAAATTGGTGTTTGAGCAGCGACAAGCCAAAGGCGAATCATTGGACCAATATTTTTTCAGGGAACGTTAACTGCTCAAAGGTACCGTACGGAAATTTTACAACCATTTGTCAATCAGTTGCATGATGATGAACTTCAAAATGCATATTTCCAACACGACGGAGCACCTTGTCACTGTACTGCAGAATCTTTGGATTATTTAAGAGAATTTTTTGATGAGCGTATAATTAGTCGAAATACTGAAATTGCCTGGCCTGCACGTTCATGCGATTTAACACCTAGCGACTTCTTTTTGTGGCCTTATCTAAAAAATAACATATTTCGAACACCTATATTGAATTTGAATGATATGCTACAGAGAATCGAACAGAAATGCGTGGAAATTAATAACAATCCAGTAATGTTGCAGAATATCATCAGAAATTTTGAACGGAGGATTTTAAAGTGCATTGATCTTGAAGGACAACATTTTCAACATTTGTTATAGTTTTCAATAAATACCTATTATTTGTTATTTATTTGTATGTATGAAACTGTCAAAATATACGACTTCGTAGGTTAAGTAGTAAATTTTAATTTACGACATACTTTAAAATGTTCTCAGTAAATCACATGCTACTAGGTTGACTTTTCAAATGAACACACGTAATATACAGGTAGGTGTAATATTGTCAAAAATAACTTTTGCACGTTACTACGATCTTAAGTACCTTAGCAACGTCACAGTACTAAAATATTTAAAAATTGACTTTACATACAGTGCTTCTCAAAAGTCCCCTCCCCCCCTCTTATCTTTGGAACGATTATACATTCACAAGTGAAATTTGGAAACTGAATATTATAGGTTATAAACTTCCCTACTAGTGATGGTAGATGACGAAATCGTCATAGATGACGTCACAAGGCCATTGTGACCAATAATTTTAAATGGAACGCTACGGCAAGCGACACCTCTTTTAAAATGTATCGAAAAACCTATTCAATGATACTAATTTTGTTTGTGTTTGAGGCAGTTTTAATAGCTCATTAGTAAACATGAAAATTTAAATTCCATTCAGTATGATATTAAATACAGATTTAAGAAATAGTATGTACTTAAAGAATTTGCCCGAAGTGACCTCCATTTACTTCCTGACAGTAAAATATCCTATTTTTAAACTCTTCTCGTACTTCTTCAAATGTGTCTGCGGAAACAGCCTCACATTCTGCAACAATACGTTGTTTTAAAACGTCAATATTGTCAAGTTAATACTAAAATTCCAAATTCAAGCTCCGCCTCTGGATAGTTGTCAAATAATCTGACGTTTTTGTTAGTCTCCGAAATACGATGTTTTTGTAATTGTCCAAGTTTTTGTACATTTAATAATTTGTGTATTGTTGATCGAACGTCTCACTGTTTTAACAGCTTTTGGTACTTTTAATATTTTTGTACATTTTAATAATTTGTTAAACTGTTGTGAGCCGAAAGTTTAAGTGCTTCAAGAAGCGAAATGGTACGTGCTTTAGGTGATAAAGTAGCAGCGGTCCTAATTCTTGGTGAAACTAGACAAAATATTCATGCAGCAGAACGTATTTTTAATGAGAGGTTTCCCGATCGCCCCATTTCGAGGACTTATTTAAGGGAGCTTCTTCGTATGTTTGAAACAACGGGTAGTATTAATGATGCGAAACGATCTGGCAGACCACAAATTTCTGATGAGAAAATAATTGATATACTGGCAGACGTAAGAGTTAATCCTACTTCTTCAACAACTCAAGTTGCATCTACCTGTGAAGTCAGTCGAAGTACAGTACACAGGGTGTTGAAAAAATACAAATTTCATCCATACAAATTAAAAATGGTTCATCAACTCTCAGACGACGACCCAGACCGAAGACTAGAATTTTGTGAAAATATGGAAACTAAAATTAACCAACAGCCAGAAGGTTACCGCCACTGAACTTGACAATATTGACGTTTTAAAACAACGTATTATTGCAGAATGTGAGGCTGTTTCCGCAGACACATTTGAAGAAGAACGAGAAGAGTTTAAAAATAGGATATTTTACTGTCAGGAAGTAAATGGAGGTCACTTCGAGCAATTTCTTTAAGTACATACTATTTCTTAAATCTGTATTTAATATCATACTGAATGGAATTTAAATTTTCATGTTTACTAATGAGCCATTAAAACTGCCTCAAACACAAACAAAATTAGTATCATTGAATAGGTTTTTTCGATACCTTTTAAAAGAGGTGTCGCTTGCCGTAGCGTTCCATTTAAAATTATTGGTCATAATGGCCTTGTGACGTCATCTATGACGATTTCGTCATCTATCATCACTAGTACGGAAGTTTATAACCTATAATATTCAATTTCCAAATTTCACTTGTGAATGTATAATCGCTCCAAAGATAAGAGTGGGGGAATGGACTTTTGAGAAGCACTGTATAACTTCACTACTGTACCACTTTTTTTTTAATTCGATAGTACGTAATAGCTATTTATGTAACCAGTTATGAAACCAAAACATAGATAATTTTCTAGTTGATCTGACATTAAACGTCATCACTAATTTCCTTAGAAACGCCATACGACAAAAGTCGTATTAAATTAGTATAGTATTTTTACTATAAGAGATCAGTTACGTCATCAATGTGCGTCACACAACGTTGGCAAACCTATTGCTTACATCTTGCAAATAATTGTCATTTGGTTTATATGTTATAGTATAGTATATTTAAAAACTTCAAAAATCTTCTTTTTTACAAATGGCATTTTGGTTATACTTTAAAGTGTTTAGAATGTTAATATTGTATATTTATCATTCTATATTTAGAAAAATACATAGTTTATGTTTATTAATAAATGCAATTTTATTAGTACTTTTATTTTGTAAAATTAATAAAGATAATATCAATGTTTTAGAATAAAAAACGGAAAGAATAGAAACAGTTTATTACAGTCACTATGAGTAATCATGATATAATGTAATAATACATATATTAAATTGAACAATATAGAATATAAAGGTTTTATATTTTTTAGTTTTTATCACACTACACTACTCATGGTACAGGTGCTTCATTTGAAGTAAACTAGCATATAAATATTGTGTAACATAAAGTCAAATAGATATTAAAATCAAAACACTATATTGGCTCTTAATTTCACAAATATTTTCACTGAAACAAAAGAATTCATAGATAAATCTATGATAAAATGTAAAAGTGCAATCGTAACTTATAAACCCAAAACCACTATTCGTATGTTATAAATTTTCAATATCAACCAGTATAGTTAGTTCTTTACACCTAAATACATTAGTAAACTATACCTTTTTCTAGATTTTATTTTTATTCCTGTTTACACGCAAAAGAATTATTTCTGAATTCCTCTAATTTGTCAACAAAACACGCTTCAGCAGTTACTTGACATAGTGCTTCTTGCCACAACCTTTTACAGCCTTCACTAGTCCTACCATATTTGCATATATTACTAAAATAATATCTTTTTGCAATTCCCCAAATTAATTCTATAGGGTTAAAAATACAATGATATGGAGGAAGTCGATGAACTGTGTGGCCATATTGCTCTGCTAATTTAATGTCTTTATTTTGAGCTTAATTTAGTAATTATTTTATGTACTAACAGTCTAACCAACTCCAGTAACTGTATTTTTAAAGTTGTCTTGTCAAAGTTGATTTTATTGTTAAGTCACCATTCCTGAATTTGGCACTTTTTTTTAAGATAACGTAAGAGATTTATTTATTATTGTCGTATGATAGCTCGTATTATCTCTAATAATAACTGAGGGGCTTTCTAAATTTTTAACCAGGTGATTTCCGAAACCATGCTAGAAAATTTTCTTGTTTCATGTCACGGTGGTAAACCATACTACCAGCATGTACTAGTATATATCTATAGAACAAAAGTCATCGATATAATACCGATGCCAATACTTTTTAAATAATTAATACCTTTTGCCACCTACTTGTTTTGCTTTTACAGATTTAATATTCTCATCTTTATATGATTTTTGAGTCCTTCCATCTCGAAAAACCGAGGTTTCATCGAGAAAAACAAACAGGAATGTGTTTTCCTTTTTAAAACGCATATATTGTTGCAAAACCGTTATTCTTTTCAAAGCAATATGAGACAATTCCATTAATTCTCAATTAGGGTCGTCTTTCTTAAAATGGAAACCAACATGTTTCACAAAGAAGCAGTGAATATTTCTCGTTCTCGAAGAACACTATTCAATGTACCCAAAGTAATATGTTATTCTGCGATTATTCATAAACTGAATTTCTTACTGCGCATTGACGAAAAACGTGAATATTAACAGTTGATTTATTTTTAAAACGAGAAAAATAAAATGAGTAATAGTAATATGAGTTAAACTTTGGTTTTACTTAATTAACTTTTTAAAAAAGCAACTAAATTTAACAAATTTATTTTTATGAACAAAAACACGTTCTTACAGTTCTGCAGCTAATTACCTACTAACTTTATTCAATTCAAATATTATTATACAACGTTTATTACTTTATCTTAATTCTACGTATTTCATTTGATATGCAATTCTCATCATGCTGACCTAGACAGTCTGCTACCATAACTCCTCCGGCCCTAGCTGGAAACGTCCTCTTGGGGTTGTATCTCCAAGGGATGTTTTCTGTTCTTGGTGACTTCTAACGCGGTTTCACTTGATGTGGTAATCCCTTTCTTCTGGGGTAAATGCTTTACTAACATATAAGCTAGTATGCCAAAAATGATTATTGTTATTATAATAACCCAAATATTTATAGGATTATCATGAAATTCAATATCACTTATTTCTTTAATTTCACCTTTTAGTTCCTCTAAATTGTTAATAACTTTACTGTAATTGAATAAATTCGCACTTTGTATTTCACTGCTGTTTTTGTATACTTCTGTTGGTAACATAATTTTACTGTCATTATCTAAATCTGGTATTTTAGGAAACTTTAAGTTTTTATATGATTCGAAAGTTTGTAAAAGTCTGTCTTCAATTTTAACCAGACATCCCTCTGTTATAGTTACAATATAAGTTCCAAATAACTTTTCAATTTCTTTATCTTTATTACACTCTTTTTGAATTAATGTGGCTTCAGGCACAACTAGTAGCCATTGATTTCTTAATAATTTAGTAATTTCAATATTCTTGAACTGTTTTAATATGTGACCACAACTTGAATAATTGTTTGAGTATGATAATAGTTGTATTTCGCAAGGCGATTCCATTGTTCTCATGTGCGTTTCTTCGCGTTCACAAATGTACTCAGAGGCTTTTATTTCTTTACATAGTTTATTTGAACTCATAAACTTCTTTTCATTTATTGCCAGATATTTAAATTCAGGAATCAATAATTTGAAATAGGATTCGTTCACAGGTATAGGTAATGAATATAGGTTATAATAATTGTAAGGCTCGATTTCTACCAAAGGAATAAATAATATGAATGTGATTGTTTCTTCTTTTATGTAAGCTTTTATTTTAATTAAATTATTTAAATAATGCATTTCGCTTGATATTAATTCAATAGGAATCCTGCCTGGGTCAAGTTGTTTGCCAATTTCTATTATTTCTTGCATTAACTCATCGGGTGGTATTATAGATGGGTGTAGTGTTTGTAATTTACTAAATGTTAACGCATCTATTAAAGTAGTAAAGATATTATTAACCGCTTCCGTTAGAAATATTAACTGATTGAATATCGCATAAACGTGAATTTGTAATTCTGTACTAGCTAAGCGATACTTGTAGTGTACTAATTCGCGTTCAACTTGTTCTAATTTATCTTGTAGAACAATTTGATTGCTTTGTATTGAACTTACAGTTTCATTGAATAATTTCATTGCGTTTAATGTTAATGTTATTTGTTTTTCAACTATTGTTTTTATTTTATTTTGAGAATTAATAATTTTACTGATTAAAGCATCATATCTATTCGCGTCTTCGTTGTCTAGGTTTCCTGTTATTGCTTTTATTATATTTCCTACAATGTTCAAAGCTCCTCTTTTTACTCTTTCTTTTGGCATTAGCTGCTTGATTTTTCTATGTATTAAATCTAAATTATATTTTATTATTTTATGATAGTTTTCTAATTCTATCTTATAGTTTTCTTTAGGTGCTCCTGCACTTAGAGTTATATTTATAAAATTATTACACTTATCTTCTAAACTAAATGTTTCTCTTAATAATATTCCTAAATTATGAACCTTAACTAATTTCCAATATGTTTCCGTATTTTTCGTTGTTCCCAGTTTTACAGGCAACAACCCGGTGGTTCCTTTGACTTCGGTTATGTCGATGTCCCCGGTCGATTTCCTGAGTCCGACGAGGAATCTGTAACAGATCCGTACTTTAAATTACGAATGTGTACTCTCCGTTCTTTCTCTTTATTATCAATTATAACCGCTGTTCCGTTTTCGAATATTTCTTTAATTTTAAATGGTCCCGTGTATTTTGGGTTTGTTTTGTTTTTAAATCCTACCATTCTTTTTAAATAGACTTCTTGTCCTTCCTGCAATGGTTTTACCTTGGCTTTTTCGTTTCGTTTTTCTATTACTTTTACCTTTTCTGTTTGTATCTTTTTCCCTATGTTTTCATATAGTATTTTTAATCTATTAGTATGTCGTGTTATATAGTCATTGTAAAATGTTTTATCGTAACACAAGTCGAATGGATCTTGAATTTTCGTGTGCCCTAATGTTAATTCTAAAGGTGTTAATCCTGTTGCTGTGTGTATACTGTTGTTATACGCTATTATGGCTATTTTCATTAATTTTTCAATGTTTTCTTCTGTGTATTTTTCTCGTAATAACCTCATGTGTTCGATTAGTGTTGAGTGCAAGCGTTCTACATTACTGTTAGAATTTGGGTTATACG
Organism: Melolontha melolontha; assembly: GCA_935421215.2. NCBI lineage: Eukaryota > Metazoa > Arthropoda > Insecta > Coleoptera > Scarabaeidae > Melolontha > Melolontha melolontha. Next base: position 84,171,861 of record OW285243.1, read on the forward strand.
GTGTTGTTATATGAATTTTTACTCTGTGTGCTTCCAATAATTCTTTTACTAATTCGTTAGTGAATTCCGTACCTCCATCCATAACTATTTCTTCCGGTACTCCATATAATGAGAAATAAGTAATCATAGCGTCGGATAGTTCGATCGCGTTCTTACTATTGATAAGGATAGCTTGAGCAAGTTTCGTAAATGCGTCTATACATGTTAGATATATTTTGCCACCTATTACAAAAGTATCCATATGTATCTTCTGGAAAGGTCGATCTATGTTTTCGGTAACATTTAATTCCGGTCGTGGGATTTGTCTATCGTATTTGCTTCGATTGCATTGTTCGCACTTTCTTATATAAATCGATATTGTTTCTTTCATTTTCGGCCAGTAATACCGTCTTTGTAAATGTTTAAAAGTTTCTTCAATTCCCCTATGATTTGTTTTACCTTCATGGTAATTTTGTATAAGTTCTATTTGTTGATCTTCATTATTAATGACTTCTAGCTTCCGTAAGCATCTATATAATTTTGGTCCGTTATTATTGAATTGATTTACATAAACTCTGCAAAAATCTTGATACAATTTTTCTTGTTTGAAATATAAATAGTGTTTTCCAGTGTTCATATAATCTCTAATAAATTCAAATATTTTGTTATCGTTATCTTCTTTTGGAATCTGGACTTCGTAAATTTTCTTACCTTTATCTTGTTTAAAGCAAGCTGTTGTTTCTTGTAAATACGTTTGACGAATGTGATATTGTGGATTTTTGTTATCGATAGCTTCGTCCATTGATGGTATTGACGTTATTGGTTCTTGATTTGTGTTTGAGTGTGTTGTATCGACTAATTCATTTTCTTCCTGTTCCGTTGCAGTGTCTGTTTCTTCACTATCACCGATTACCTCGTTTATTGTCTCCTGTGGTAGTTCGAAAAGTTCATTTCCAATTATTTCTTGAATTTCTTGTAACAGTTGTTCGGTTTCTTCTCCTCCATTGTTTATCATAGATTCCGTTTCATTTGCGTTTAATTCAATTCTCGATAATGCATCAGCGTTCGTATTGTATTTTCCCTTTTTATATATAATGTCGAAATTGTATTCTTCTAGCTTAATTTTCCATCTCGATAACTTAGAATTTGGTTCCTTTAATGAATTCAGCCAAACTAGTGGTCGATGATCTGTATATATTGTAAATTTTTGTCCATATAAGTACGGTCTAAAATACTTTGTTGCCCATACAATTGCAAGTAATTCTTTTTCAATTGTCGAATATTTCCTTTCCGTTTCACTGAGCGTCCTCGATGCATAACAAATTGGTTTATCGTTTCCCAATTTTCCTTGTGATAAAACGGCTCCTAACGCTACATTCGATGCGTCGGTTGTTAATATAAATGGTTTTTCAAAATCTGGATATTCTAATACTGGTTTGTTAATTAATATATTTTTACAAGTTTCAAATGCCTTTTTATATTCGTCGTTAATTTCTATTTTCGCTCCTTTTTTTAAACATTTTGTAAGTGGTTTAGTGAGTTTTGCGAAATCTTTTATAAATCTTCGATAATATCCAACTAAACTAACAAATGATCTGATTTCCTTTACGGTTTTTGGTATTGGATATCGTCTTATTGCGTCAATTTTGTCCGGGTTTGGTTTTACTCCGTTTTTCGTAATAACGTGTCCTAAATAACTAACTTCTTTCCTTAAGAACTCACATTTGTCTAATTGAATTTTTAAATTTACATCACGTAATCTATTAAATACCTTTTCTAATTTTTGTATGTGTTCCTGTAAACTTGTGGAATATACGATTATATCGTCAAGATAAACATGACAAACGTCTTCCTGTAGTCCCCTTAGTACGTTATCCATCATCCTCTGAAACGTCGATGGTGCGTTCTTCAAGCCAAAACTCATCCTTTTGAATTCATAGTGCCCTTGTTCTGTTGAAAATGCCGTTTTTTGAATGTCTTTTTCCGCCATTTCGATCTGATGATATCCTGAGGCAAGATCTAAAGTGGTAAAATATTGCGCTCGTCCTAATTTGTCCAATATATCGTGAATGTTCGGTATTGGATATTTGTCGTCGATCGTTTGGTCATTTAATCGTCTATAGTCTATTACCATACGATATTTCATTTTTCCTGAGGCGTCCATTTTCTTTGGTACTACACTCACTGGTGCCGACCATGGGCTACAACTTTCTTGTATAATATCTTGTTTTAGTAGATCGTTTACTTGACTTCTTATTTCTTCGCGTTGTTGAGGAGTTTTTCTATATGGTCTTAAATATATAGGTGTTTCGTCTTTCATATGTAACGCATGTTTTACACTGTTAGTGAATGTTAAAGGTAGATTTTCACTATAACATATGTCTTTGTATTTTATACATAAATTTTGAATTTCGCGTTTTTCTTCGTCATTTAAATGATTTAAACGTAGCTTTTCTCTAACGTTATCGAATTGAATTTTTCCTATTTGTCTTGGACTTAAACAAGTTTCAAAATTGTTATGTGTTTCTGTTTGGTAAATTTCCGCTACTATTGGTTTTTCTATTTCTATATTTACTTCATAATCGTTAAAATTTACAGCTTCCGTAATAACATGAAAATCTCTTGCTTCAGCTAGAGTGTTTGGAATTTCTACGCCCGGTGTAATTGTCTGATGATTTATTAAAACGTCGCTATAATTTTTGGTTATAGGAATTTTTACAATTTTCCGCTCGCGCGGGCCTAAACTGATTTTAGTATTTTCCCAAAATATTTTTATTTCCCCAAATTTTGTTTTTAGTAGTTCATTCGGTACATCTATTACCGCTCCTAATTGTTTCATTAAGTTTACCCCAATTAATCCATCATAATTATTTGAAAAATCGAATACATGGAATTTTAACGTTTCCCCTGCCGCTTTGAAAGTTTTCAAACTTGGTATTTCAATTACAAAGTCGTGTTTTGTAATAGCATGTGCAGTTTGAACTGTAAATGGTTCATTAATAACATAATTCGTGAAATATTCGTTTACCTTTTGTGTGCTAATCATTGATTTTGATGAACCCGTATCAATTAAAAATCTAGAATTAATTTCCGGTAACATAATATATGGTAATTTTGATGAAGCGTTTACATTTAATTTTACGTTTTCAATTTCGTCTTGATATTCGTCCCTCTCTAATTCTGAGTATACTCCGAGGCTGCTGTACGAAAATCCTGGTTTTCGACGTTGTCGTACTCTTCATAGTATTCGTCGATTCCTGCTGCTTCGTCTTCTCCGTAGTCGTGTGATACATTTCCTTCTTCTGTATCGTCGTTTTGTTCTTCACTTTGGTAAAATAATTCTTCCATCTTTAAAGGTGGTTGTGTCCTTCGTGTCATCATACTCCCTAATTCCATCGGTGTTTGTTTCGGTTGGCGTTTCTGTTCTAATTGACCTGGTGATCTCGCGAATTTGAAAGATTGTGTCGCTGTTTGTTGCGGTTTCCACTGATTTTGCATTGGTGGTCGATTTACAAATTGATTTACATATTGTGGAGGTGGTCGATTTGCAAATTGATTTACATATTGTGGTGGTGGTCGATTTGCGACTTGTGAGTACGGTCGGTTTACAAATTGTGAATATGTTCGATTTGAATTTTGAAATTGTGGAACATGTACATTATTAAATGAAGGTTGTATTTGTCTACTCGTGCTAGGTACTGAATTTTGTCGCAATGGTATTTGTTGTTTAATTGGTTTAAACTCTGATTTGTTTACATTATTCGGTTGTCTTACAAAATAATTAAAATTTTCTTCCTCTAAAATATAGGACATCGCGGTTTCTATATTTTCTGGGTTCCTAAACCTAACTCTATGACCTATATCACCAAATTGAGCAATTCCGCGTAAATACGTTTGTAATACCGTATCATTGTGTAATTCGGCTTTTACCACTCGTTTATCTGCGTCTTTTTCTGACATTTTAACCCTGGTTAGTAAAAGGTTTAATAAATTTTTACAGCGCACACCGAAATTGTAGGCTGTTTCACCTCTTAATGGTTGCATTTGCATTAAATCTTGTAACAAGCATCTTTCTGATCTCTGATCACAAAAATTAAGTTGTAATAATGTTTTTAAATCCGTCCACGATTCTATTGTTTCTCTACTACTAACTAATTGCAAAGCTTTTCCCGATAACTTCGATTGAAAAACTCTCAATAAAAAGTTGTTTATTGGATCTACCGCATTATTCTGATTTCCGAAAGTTGTAATTAGATATTCGCAAGTGCTTATATACATGGACAGGGTGTTAGGATCGCTATCGTAAACAGGTATTAGGTCGATATGATTTTTGGTGACATCTTTCACTGTGTAATGCGTCATTTCGTCAGATTTGTTATTTAAAGTTATACAGCTTAATCGGTTTGATATTTCTGTTAAACTAATTTCGTCTAAATCGGGGTTCGCGTATTCCGAATCGGATTTTGTATTATCGTTTGACAAACAACTTGATGCAACAGATAATTCGCTTTCCGAATCTGACATACAATTAATATATATACAAGCTTACTTAAACTAAAATGAAATGTGTGTACGAGAGGATTTATTCTCTGACAAGAAATGAAATTGTTTCAAAACTGACTTACATTAAAGCCGTTGCGAAGTACATTTGTGTTCTTCTTCGTTTCCTCTTGTTGTTGGGATGTGTGTGTGGTTGGTGTCGATTTTGAGATACCCGGAGGTCCAATTTTAGGTCCTGTGGTCCAATTTTAGGTCCTGGAGGTCGATTGTAGATCTCCCCTTCAGTAATCAACTGCCGTGGCTGCTGTCGCTTCGATGTGATGCAAAAGATTTTATTTCACAGCACTCGATGTTTTTGTTCACTAGGTATACCGTACAGATCGTAAATACGAACCGAAATATTTAAGGATTTTACTTAATTACCCCGTTACGGTATCCTACTGACTGCGCCAGTTAAACTTTGGTTTTACTTAATTAACTTTTTAAAAAAGCAACTAAATTTAACAAATTTATTTTTATGAACAAAAACACGTTCTTACAGTTCTGCAGCTAATTACCTACTAACTTTATTCAATTCAAATATTATTATACAACGTTTATTACTTTATCTTAATTCTACGTATTTCATTTGATATGCAATTCTCATCATGCTGACCTAGACAGTCTGCTACCATAACTTATGAAACGGTGACTGACAGATGACAAGCGGATATCATATGATGATCGTGCGTGACAACACTGCGCGGAATAGGTAACACTGAAAATACAAATTTTATAAAATGTGTAAGAGTATGATGATCGTGCGTGACAACACTGCGCGGAATAGGTAACACTGAAAATACAAATTTTATAAAATGTGGAAGAAATTATTTGTATTTGTACTACGTTAGTAAATTGAATCTCTTAGATTTTTGTACCTGATATTACTGGTTATGACGTGGCTGATCTCTTATCGTAAAAATACTATAATGACAGTCTTCGTGCTATTGATAGTAATTCATTTGACTTGAGGTGTTTGTGAATTTAAGTATAAATATTTACTTTTAGTTGCTTAATATTTCGTTGCATCGTACGAACAAAAATGTACGGACACTGCTTCAGAAGGTCGTCGGCTTTTGGCCGATTCTGGTGCGGATATTTTAAAGGTCAAATGACACGGAGGCTGGAAGTCTAATACTGTAGCGGAGGGTTATGTAGAGAATTCTATAGAAAATAAGAAGTGGATTGCCACTGATATTCTTGGTTAATCAAGCTCAAATGTTTTGTTTTGCATCATGAAATCACCAATTGTTCACATTGTGTTATAAATGTTTATAATGCATAAAATGACGATTCAACCAGTTTGTGTCATTAAACGTTCCTTATTTTTGTTTTGTCTTTATTAACTGGTGATTAATTTTTCATCACTGGTTACGAAAAATTTTCATTACGTAACTATATGCCATTCCAAATAAGAATGGACTAGACGGCACTGCAATTTGAGTGTAATTTACATAGGAATTTAAAAAAAAGTAGATCATGTGGTTGCTGTCATTTGCTGAGGTTATATATTAGGGCTGGGCGATACCGACGTTTTCGGTATCGGGTACCGATACCAATCGAGGTATCGATACTTACCGAATCGGGTCTGTGCACGGTATCGATTCTGAGTACCGGAATCGGTAAAGTATCGATAGGTATCGATGCTTTGGAATCGATATCTTGGAATCGATACCTTGGAATCGATACCTTGGAACCGATACCTTGGAATCGATACCTTGGAATCGATACCTTGGAATCGATACGTTGGAATCGATACCTTAATTCGATACCTAGAAATCAATATTCATAACCCGTTTTCTAGGTGTTCTAGATTGTTTGATATCGGTTTCAAGAGATATAAAATTAATTTACCGATTCTACCATAACTACGGTATGAAATTTGCAATATTGTGAGATTTTCTTTTGTAATATTTATAGTTATGTCATAATAAGGATATTTGCTACGAACAATAATAAATAATAACATCCTTTTAAATATATATTATATAATATATATAATGCATATATACTTAAAAATTCTTTACTTAAAAAGTTATTGCATCCTTTATGTACATTTAAAAAATGCACGAAGATGAGCTACCCGATACATGGCTACCCGATACATCGCTACCCGATACATCGCTAACCCGATACATCGATACTTAGCGAGTACTGGAATCGGTAAGGTATCGATAGGCATCGATGCTTTGGAATCGATACCTTGAATCGATACCTTGGAATCGATACTTTGGAATCGATACCTTGATTCGATACCTAGGAATCAGTATTCATAACCCGTTTTCTAGGTATCGTTTGTTTGATATCGGTTTCAAGAGATATAAAATTAATTGTGATATTTTTTTTGTAATAATTATAGTTATTATGTTTATGTTAAAATATGGATATTTGCTACGCATAATATAAAATTCAACAACATCCTTTGAAATATATACTATATAATATATACTTAAAAATTCTTTAGGTACTTAAAAAGTTATTGCATCTTTTATGTACATTTAAAAAAATTCATAAAGGTAAGCTACCCGATACATGGCTACCCGATACATCGCTACCCGATAGATCGATACTTAGCGAGTACTGGAATCGGTAAAGTATCGATAGGTATCGATGCTTTGGAATCGATACTTAGGAATCGATAGCTTGAATCGATACCTTGGAATCGATACTTTGGAATCGATACCTTGGAATCGATACCTTGATTCGATACCTAGGAATCAGTATTCATAACCTGTTTTCTAGGTATCGTTTGTTTGATATCGGTTTCAAGAGATATAAAATTAATTTATCGATTCTACCATATCTACGGTATGAAATTTGCAATATTGTTATATTTTTTTGTAATAATTATAGTTATTATGTTTATGTTATAATATGGATATTTGCTACGCATAATATAAAATTCAACAACATCCTTTGAAATATATAACGAGGCATCGAAAAAATTCATAATTGGGGTAGACTGTGAAATTGGGTTGGTACTTTAACCACTTCCACATAATGACACATTACTTGATGCTTGACAGTTTCATTTGGTTTCATTGTAAAAAAAAAGGTTATGGCATTGAAATGATACTACAACAAAAAAGAAAACAAATAATTTATTTAATATCGAAATCATAATCAAAATTTACATATAGCTACAGAAGTTGTTGAAAACGTTGTCCATTTACATCTAAACACAAACAATTTTCTCAATAAGAGTTTTGAAAAATTTGACACAAACTTATAGTTTCAATGTCAAATAATAAATGTCATTATGTGGAAGTGGTTAAAGTATCAACCCAATTTCACAGTCTACTCCAATTATGAATTTTTTCAATGGCTCGTTACTATATAATATATATAATGCTATATATACTTAAAAATTCTTTACTTAGTTATTGCATATTTTATGTACATTTAAAAAAATGCATAACATGCATACATGGCTACCCGATACATCGATACTTAGCGAGTACTGGAATCGGTAAAGTATCGATAGGTATCGATGCTTTGGAATCGATACCTTAGAATCGATACCTTCGTTATATGAGGTATCGGGTATTGGACGATGTATCGATACTTCGCCCAGCTCTATTATATATCTATATATATTTTTTTTTTGGTCTTTTACGTTTGATGTTTCGTTAAATTTATTGTAAGCATCTTGGTAGCTTTATTTTCTTGAAGCAGAATGTAAAACTCCAGACAATTCCATTTCTTTGATAATGTCAAACATAGTATCTTCATAAAATGAGTATTTCATTTTATGAACTCTATAATGAATATTAATAATTAATAGCATAAGCAACTAATAGAATACACAAATTAGGAAGTCATGACTTTGATTAACAGTAAAAGAAAATTTTACATAACAAAATATATTTGATTTTGCCTACGTAAATTCGTCCTCTCTTTTAACTAATCACAAGCTTTTATTTTAAGCTCACCGGTCCAATCTTATTTGGAATGGCATATAGTTACGAAAAGTAAAGCGTTTCCTAACGTCATACAGCTTTAACAAATTGTTACTTTATGTGTCAAAATTAGATAAACTTTATTTCCGCAATTTGATACCAGTTCAAAATGAAAATCGTTTGGGACGGCGCAGATCTACACTAGATCGCTTAGCTAATGCATCGTCTCCTCTAGTGTACAAAATCATTACAAGTGATGATGTACTGCTATGAGCAGGTGTACTGTTATGATCTTGAAAAAAGATGGCTCCAAAAAACAATAGCTCCAAAAAAAATTTTCGAGAAAAAATGGATTATGATAGATGTTTCCACTAGAGTTCAAAGAACATCGTACTGTCACATCGTACAGAATGGTACACTACAATTTGTTTTCTTCAAGTTCTCGAAAGTGTGCATGCATACATCTTCACAAATTTGTCTTAATGTGGTAAGATCCGAATCTTTCTATAAAACACTCTTAATTGCTCCGAATAATTTATAAATCTGTTTTAACCTGATAATCTTGAAATTTTGTCTGGTTTTTCTTGATAGCTGTAGCTTCTTTCGGATCGAATTTTAAAACTTCCTTCTTTACATCTTCAAGATATTTGTGATAGTAAAACGCTGTCTGTAACCATGTTCCCCAACGTGTAAGATTAACCTAACTTTTAAAAATTTTATAGATTTCTTTGTAGAGTCCGTAAAAGTAGGATTTTTTTTAGTATTGGTGTGGAGATTGAGGCTAAAATTTCTGGCAACACTGTATATAACACACTTGACTCCTAATTGTGTTTATGGCAGTAAAATGTTTTCTTTAAATCCATTTCAACGTTTTTTTTTGTACATATTACGTTTATTTCATGTCATATTAAAATGTAATTGCAATTAATAGATTTAATTTTTAAACAGTAATTATAATTCTTACATTGTTACAAATACTTTTTAATAAGTCGTGGCCATCTTTGATGTTGATGGGAATAATTAACTCGTAAAAATGACCTTTATAACTATGTATCGGACGGTAATTAAATGTTGCATATTAAAATGAATAAAATACATTCATTGATTACTAATTGGTCGGAAATTGTTAGAGTACTAATCAATATTTCTGTAATTACTAAAATGCAAAATGTAATTAAATTCAATCTAAATTAATGTCACGTCACCAAGGGTCTCAAACCGCAAAAAACTCGATTATCGAAATATTTTTTTTTTATCTCTAGTAAAAACGCATTATTGACTTGTAAAACACATATAACATACTACAGAATTTTTCGGAAAGACCGCAACCACATGGAAAGATACGAATTTATTGAATAGTTTCTTCGCTTAAACTAAAAATAAAATTAGGTAAATGAATTAGAATTATTGTACAAGTTAATATTCAGTATTTTACAAATTATAAACTATACAGGCTGTCATTGAAATAAAGAGGCAACATATAATAAATGGAAACATAAGTATGTAGAATAAAATCCAAAATACTGTGACTCAATTATGACGCAAACTCTGAAATTAAAAACACCCCAAAAAATTGTATTACGTGACGCCTATTAATTCAAAATATTTAGAATGTGTATAAATAATAAAGATCTCACACACACATACGCTATAGCGTATTTTTACATACGTAACAACTGGATGAGATGGACAATATCAACTCTATTATTCTGATACTTTTTTCGCACAGTGGCGTGACAATTTTTTTTAAATATCTTTGTCACTCTTTTTCTCTCTTATGAGAGGGAATTTTGGGAAAATATTTTGGATTTATATTTTATATAATTACATCATTACATTACATTGTCCCCTTCAAGGTATGTTATTTGGGAATACAGACCGTTTCCAGCGATTTTGCCATTCAGTTGAATAGCACACTTGATTTGGAAACAAGCATCAGTAGAAGCCAGATATCCATATTTCAAAATAGAGTTACACTTTGGGTACTAAGCTTAACATTAGTAGGGGCAAATACCTCCTTTTGTGAGCCAAATACTTAAACGTAATAATTTGAGAGATTCAATCGAATCCAAGACCAAAGACTCCAAAACTAGACGTGTGCTGTTCATTAATAAATTTGTACAAAATTGTCTATTGATAATTTAAGTCTTTAAGTTAAGAATGAGATATTTTAACTTAAACCATCATATTATTTAAATCTATTCGTTTTCTCCGAGGCTTCTATTTAAAAATATGATTTATACAATTTTCGGAATACTGCGAGTGACTCTCCTGAATAAATTGTGAGTCGTCTAAATAAGGGTCGCTATACATATTGAACTCTGAAAATATTCTTCACTTGTTTCTTCTTCTAACATCTAATTCGTTTCATGTACATAGTTAATCTAGTTATTATAGATTTCCTCAGCTATGTTGCAGATTGCGAAGATATACTAAATAAACCGCAAATGCCCGAAGAGTTAACTTTTATCAAAGCAAACTATGGTTTTATTAGTGAAACACTACGAAAACTTGAAACTCTCAGTGAATCAATAGAATTGATTCAAAGTTTCAAGAATAAACTTTATAATGTGAGGTACCATAGGAGAGCAGTTCAAAATTAAATTAATTAAGTTCTAGAGAAAAACGAGGGCTTTAATCAGCTTAGTAGAATATCCAGTGTGTTGCAAGGAAACTACGATGAAACTACTGAGATGAGTCCATAAATTATCTGCAAATATAAGTATGCGCCGATTACATCAGTTGATGTTGGACGAAGCTTTTCAGCATACAAGCTATTATTGACGGATCGCAGATCATTTTTAGTCGAGAATTTAGAAAAGTATTTAATTGTAAATTTTTACAATACTATAAAAATGCAAATATAAATTCTAAGAGTTACATTGTTCAGCTTACTTATTCTTATTATTATTATCATCAGAGACCGGACACATCGGGTTGAAATGACGTCGTCATTACGATGGATGATATAAATAGTCTACAACATATGTAAGTACATCACGCACTTATGGAATGGCTAGCGCGCACATCTGTTTTCATCGAGAATTGCGACGTTTTTTGTTTGATATTTACAGTTAAATTTCTGTTTTCATGGGCATAGATAGAAGTGTGTGGAGTTTTAATAATTTAGTTTATTTAGTTTATACTTCGTAAGATAAATTAAGTGCTGTGAATTAGTTTCTTGTTTTAATAGTTTTAACTGTAAATTACATCGTAATTTTTGTGATAGATCCTGTTTAATATCGTTTGATTGAATCTACTTCTCCCAATTATTTCGACGTAAGTGTGTCCTGAATTTCATTCAGTTTCAATAACTTACGCATACATTTTTAGTTTTCATTTATTTAGATCTAGAGCATTGTTTAAGTTAATTTTTCAGATATGATATGGAAGAACGTCGAGAACGGTATCGTAAAACAATGGCGAGTTGGATTGACGGTCATACTGACTGTATGTCCATTGTCAATGATTCCGAAATTTATTGCAAAATCTGTAAAATATCGTTAAAAAATTCCATGTAATCGCACGTACAACGTCACTTAGCATCGCAAACATATGCACAGAAGTTGGAACCGTTGGAATCTGACAATTTTAACGAAGAACTCTGTGAAACTTTTATGACGGCTAATATTCCATTAAATAAACTTAGCAATCCCACTTTAAAAATATTTCTCCAAAAATATACTGGTCAAAATGTTCCTGATGAATCCACCTTACGCAAATATTATGTTTCTAAGTGCTACACGAAAGCAGTAGAACGCATTAGAAGCCATCTCTCAAATCAGTACATTTGGATAAGTGCCGACGAAACAGTCGATATATTAGGACACTGTGTGTTAAAGCTGGTGTACTACATCCAACTATTCCATATAACCCATATGTAATAGCAACAAAAGTTATAAATACAGTTGATGCGGAAACAGTTGCTAAAACTATTAACGAGAATATTCAAAATATACTTCATTCGGACGACAGATACAAAGAAAAAGTACTTTTATTTGTAAGTGACAGTGCTGCGTATATGTTAAAAACAGGCAGACTATTAAAGGAAACATATCCTAATATACTGCATATTACTTGTGTAGCACATGCTCTCCACAGAATCTGTGAATATATCAGAGACACCTTTCCAGAAGTTGATAGACTTGTATCCGCTTTTAAAAAAAGCTTTCAGAAAAGCACCATTGAGAATAGCTCTTTACAGGGAAAAACTGCCATCTTTGTCACTGCCTCCCTCTCCAATAATAACTAGATGGGGGACATGGTTGGAAGTTACTAGTTTTTATGCAGAGAATTTCAATAGTTTACAAAATTTCGTGGCATGTTCAAATGACGATGCTCGGAGTATTTCTGAGTGCAAGGGACTAACACAAATTCCACATTTAAAAAATCAGTTGTACTTTCTTCAGGAACACTTTGGAAATTTGCCAAAATTAATCACTTATTTTGAAAATCGAAATCTCAAATTAAATGATAGTTTAACGACATTAGATGTGGCTATTAATAATTTGAAAAGTATTCCAAAAGTGACTTCGGATGTGGCACTCGGAAAAAGTTAGACTCAGTGTTTAATAGAAATCCAGATTTAATAACATTGCGGTAATTGTGTCCCCATACACAATGCCACAACATCTATCTGCAAAATACGCGGAAATTAAAGAATATTTCCAGTATGCACCTATAACCAGTTGCGATGTAGAAAGGACGTTTTCTATTTACAAGGATGTGTTTCATTCAAAGAGAACAAATTTTAGAGAAGAGAACCTTGAGAAAGTATTGCTAGTAAATATTAATACTCCTTTACTCAACTTGAACTACAAAATGAACAAATAAAAATGTATTTCGTATTTTATAGCCGTATATATACCCGTTTTATTATTATAAGTATAATTATACAAATAAAATGAAAAACTTTAAAAATACAAATGTTCAATAGTACGCTCGTGGGCGATGAGTCATCAATCTCTCGTCTGCGGTCTCTAATTATTATACATGTATTTTGTAAAATTTCGAACAAAATGTTGGTACAGTATTCATATTAGTGGTATCTCTAAATTTATATTGACATTATTTAATATTTTGACAATAATTTAATTGTATAACTATCACTTAAACTTTACTTTATTTTAATAAAAGTTCTGCATACAAAAAGGTTTAAGTATATCAATACGTTATGCACGTATTACGCATTTGTTACAAATGAAACAGACATGCAATATACATATCTGTAACTGTACACATGGACAATACACCTCGTATTTTCAGCATTTACTTCTGCTTAAGACACGTGTTTCTGCCATCTATAGGCGTCATCAGTCAAGCTTGTGAAGCAATGTAATACAAATGATACAAATCTTTTTAAGAACAGATTTGTATCTGTATATACATTTACGCTGAAATCGCCTACAAGATATAGCAAATTTCGTCCTATAAGGTGGCACTATTTAATAAGTATGTCCATGTGTACAGTTACAGATATGTATATTGCATGTCTATAACGTATTGATATACTTAAAACCTTTTTGTATATTTACCGCCATCTGGCTCGTGTTAGTGGACTACACGTATTTTTTCGTTTTTGTACTAGCATAGCTAGTCAAGCGAAAGGTCGCCTTTTTCGTCATAGTCTCTTTCGTCCGTCAGATGTCACATATTAAATAGTGCCACCTTATAGGACGAAATTTGCTATATCTTGTAGGCGATTTCAGCGTAAATGTATATACAGATACAAATCTGTTCTTAAAAAGATTTGTATCATTTGTATTACATTGCTTCACTAGCTTGACTGACGACGCCTATAGATGGCAGAAACACGTGTCTTAAGCAGAAGTAAATGCTGAAAATGCGAGGTGTATTGTCCATGTGTACAGTTACAGATATGTATATTGCATGTCTGTTTCATTTGTAAAAGTTCTGCATATTTTCATCGAATATTGAAAATATATATGCGCATATAATATAGTTTCCGTGTGCATATAATTCCTAGCTTTATTCATGAGAAGTCTTTGCATTCAGAAAAACTGTTTGGTGTGGTTTATGGCAGGGTGGGTGGCATCATCGGACCTTATTTTTTTGAAAATGCAAATGGAGATGCAGTAACAGTAAATGGTGAGTGTAATCGATCAGTGTTTAACAGATTTTTGTGGACAAAATTGGATGAAATTGATTTGCAAGATGTGTTTTTCCAACAAGATGGTGCAACATCAGATTTTGCCAATGTCATTATGGAGGCTTTAGAATTGAACGTCGAACGCTGCATTAATTAAATTACAGCTAATTTATTGCAAAAAGACACCGAAAATTTGGTTAATCGAATTTGATCCAGCAAACGAAGCCGAGATGGACATTTGATCATGTTATTTAAAACATAATTGTCATAAGTTGCGCTATAAAATAAAGAAAAAGTGTTGCTTTTATCTGAAATATTTTTATTTTATTATTTTCAAATATTTTGTATTTTATTTAATTTTAAAAACATATCATCATTATTGAGAAACCTTTTACTACCAAAATTTAGTATCACCCCACTTAAGGATGACAGGATGAAAGAAATAGGACGAAAGCGAAGTGAAATGGAAAGAAATAGTAGAGTGTAGTTGGAAACGGGACTGTGTGTCGTTTTGTATGCTAGAAATATTAAATGATAATCAATTTTATTTCTTTAAACAAGTTTCACGATGTAGGGGAAATTGTAGTTAAAACAGACTATGGTCTATTTTTAAACTAAGAGGAGCGTTTTAAATTAATCGCGCCAAAATTACTATGCGTGATTGGTTGCTTCAGAGGTAGGATTACGTTATGCAAAAATTGCGTGTTGACCTATCGATGTCAAACGCTTGTCAAATTTCGTTTTCTGTTGTGTTCCCGTTGTTCTATTCAGTTGTATTGTTGTATTATCGTAAATTAATCCGTTCTTTTTATAATTTGCCAAACCTTTAAGATACCCTTCTGTAGTTATCGATAATTATTCAATATTCATATAAATATGGATACTGTTGCAACAAGTTCAGCATCATTTTCACCTCCGAAAAAACGCAAACGTTTAGATATAGGGCATTTATCTGTTGCTGAAAAGCAATGTGTTTTAAATATGTATAAACAGCTGCGAACTGATGAACCGAATCTTAAAAAAACTGTTATTGTTTCTAAAATTAGTAACACTGTGGGTAAGTTTTCATGGATTGAATAATGTAACCAATTTGATAATGTTCTGCTTTAAGGCGTTGCACAATCGACAGTATATCGCACCATAAAAGATTATAATGAGACTGGTACAGTTAATGCATCTAAACACTATGGAGGACGACCTGGTAATGTTGCTGCATACGATGAAGTAGTTAAACAGTCTGTGCGGCAAATAGTGCATGCTTTCTTTTATAAAAACGAATTACCTACGTTGGACAAAATTTTGATGGAATACGAGCTGAACTTCTGAATTTAATCAAAATAAATAAAGAACAATATAATTTGTATGTGATTGATGAAATGGCAAAACGTAATAATAAAGTTCTATTAAGGTTGCCACCGTACCATTGTGACCTCAATCCAATAGAGTTGATATGGGCAAAAATAAAGAATGAAGTAGCATCGAAGAACATCACATTTAAATTGCCAGAAGTGAGGGGGCTGTTATTGCAAGCTTTCGAAAATGTTCAAAATGTTAATTGGAAAAGTTGTGTTGAGCATATAATTAAGGAAGAAATAAAAATGGCCACACTAGATGGCATCGTAGATGATCTAATCGAACCGTTTATTATTTCTATTGGTGCTGATAGTGACAGTGATACTTTCTCAGACAGTTCAGATTTAGAATAGATTATTTTGTTTAATTTTTGCAAGTAACAAGTAGTTAACGGAGCCTTTGATTTCTTTAAATCCTTTATTTATGTTATTTTTGTGTTTAATGTAAATAATTTTTAATAAATGTTTAATTACGTTGTGACTTTATTGATGTAGAGTTTATATTCAAAATTAAGCGGGAAATAACGCTAAATTAAATGTTGCCTTTGAGCTCAATGAATAAAGAAAAACTAATAAAATACGAAAATTTAAAAAACAATTCAGAATGTCATTGATTTGGTAACTTTTACAGTGTAAATGTGGCTTTTCCATTTACTCCTCTTAGTTTAATAATAGACCATAATTAAAAAAATATTTAGACAAAAACTTATTATACGTAGCGCCATCTAATGTTAAATTTCTATACAATTACAGCGAACAAATTAGAGAGTTGAAGTAGAAACCTTGTGAGGTGCTTAAACAGGTTTCTGTTACATATATTTATTTTTTTATAACTTACAAGGTAATATAGGTGTCTGTCAATTGTGTTATAAATTGAATGAATAGGCAACCCAAGTTATACTAAGTAAACAATGTTTTAAATAAATCCTTAATTGATAAAAACACACACAATGTTGTATTATCCTTAATTATTAATTAACCACTTTACTTCTGATATAAGAATACATTAAATTTGCTTAATTTATAAAAAATGATATATGTAACTCTAAGAATAATATTTTAAAAAAAATTCTCGTCGAATGTTACATCAGAATGTTATTCTGACGCAAATGATTTATTTCTCATACACGTGTATGTTTATTGGAAACAATGCACTAAAATAATAATATTTATATCTCGTAATGAGTTTAATAATCAACAATCTACAGTAATATAATATGAACGATACTTGAAAATTCTTGACCCAGAAAATATGGAGGATATAAAAATGAACATATAAAGTGCATGTAAGACAATCGTGGACAAGGCCGTTAGTGAATTTTATTTTATTCTCCACCAGAATGAGTTGTAAAAATTTCATAAAGTATCGATCTAGTTACAGAAAACGCATTTCAAATGTCAAATAATAATATATTTTTTTGTTTAATCTAAAGAACTTGTATAAATGAGTGCCATGACATAAATTGCGTATTTTTATACAGTGTGATTCGAAAGGTAAGATCAAACTTATACACGTGAATATATGTGTGTAAATATAACTTTTTTTTAAGTTTGTTATAATGCCATGGGCGAAGTCGTAGAAAAAGTATAATGTTTAACTCGTCGAAATCATTTTTTTAAGCTCGCGAAACTCGGCTTCGCCTTGTTTGGTAAACTGTTCCCTCGCTTAAAAAAATGTTTCGTCACTCGTTACACAGTTATTATTTTATAAAGGGTCGTAGAAAAAATACTTTAATAAAAATTTATATTCAAATCAACTCAACTGGGAAAAATTTGGCAGTTATTTAAATTGTAAAAAGGCAATCTAAATTTTGATGTTAAGAACAAAAAATGGCACATTTGACTGAACGGGAAAGAGTAGAGATTTTAATAATGGTTGGATACGGCGATGGGCTAAGAACTCATGCAGAAGCATGTGAATATTTCAATCAAACACATCCTCATAGGACTCCAATTGCAAGATCTACAGTAAGCAAATTGGTCGCCAAATTTACAGAAACTGGAAAGTAAAAGATCTCGAGAAGGTCGACCACGATGAAACAAAATTAAAATTGTTACATGGAGGTGAGGAATATCATCATATTTCTACAATGCAACTTACCCTAGATAACAACTTAACACAATTTTGTAAAAAGTGAGTAAATACAGGATGATTCACCGTATTCCATTGAATGTTACACGTTATTAACATTTTAAGTACATACATCCTAACTTAATAAAGCGTTATTAAGTTAGAATGTAGTAAAACATGTGTTCATGCCGTTCATATGCAGTTGAAATGCCAGCAATACGTGCTTAACCCTAAACAACCCAGAAGTGTCTGTCGGACACATTTTTAAATTAATTAACGTACTGTATCTAAAGTATATACTTTATCACAAAATGGTTTTATGTATTTTATCCTCTTTTCTCTGTGATTTAGATTCAGTCATCTACATTCTCTAAAAATAAGTTGTTCATTTGTTTTTCGCAATTTTTCAAAAAAGTAACGTATCAACTCAGTTGTGTCTGCTGGACACTCATAGGATAGTAACACAGATTTGCCGGTTTGAATCGGTCAAATCTGCAATGTAACAGATGTTTTGCGTCGAAGTTTATTTCGTTTGTGGTATATGCGTTTGTAAGCGTGCAGTGTCTCGTACTTGGTGTTGTGTGTAATTGAACAATCAAATACAAGGTAATTACTAAAATTTTAGTTTTTATTGTTGCTTTTCAACTAAATTTTTCTTAGATATTGTAAAATGGCTAAATGGAAAGCTTTGACTAATGAAGAAATTGGGCGTGCTTTAGAAGATAGTGACGATTAAAACTATGTATTCAGAGAAACTAATGACAATGAAGGTGAAGAATTCGTTGTAGACAGCGCTTCTGAAAGTGAAGATGATTTGACAGAAACTGCGTCTGAGATCGATGATGAACAATCATACAACGAGGAGGAAGAAACAATTCAAGAAGAGGAAAGAACAAATCCAAATAATTTAGACAATGAATACGTGGCTAAAGATGGAACTATTTGGAAAGCACAGCCGGATAAAGCCGGTAGAACTCCACAGCATAATTTAATTCGTGGTGGTATTCATAAGGTGATTCTTCCTCCAGGACAAATAATTGATGACCCTATTGATTGTTTCAATTTATTTTTCAATCGATAAGTACTAGACCTTATTGTAAAACATACCAATGCCGAAGCTACAAGAGCAATAAATAATAAATGAAAAGCAATTGACACAATAGAGTTACAAGCCTTCTTAGATCTATTGATAACTGCAGGTGTAAATAAACAGAGTAAAGTAGATTTTAGAGAGTACTGGGATCCAGTATTTGGCAATCCAATATTTCGCGCTACGATGGGTAAAAATAGATTTGCAGCAATCCAACGTTTTTTACGATTTGACGATAAGACTACTAGATCACTGAGAAAGTCAAAAGATAAACTGGCTCCTATTAGAGAGCTTTGGGAAGACATAAACAATAACCTCCGAAAATATTACCTACCAGGAGAAAATCTGACAATTGACGAACAGCTGATTCATTTTCGTGGACGAGTATCTTTCGAACAGTATATGCCCAGTAAACCTGATAAGTACGGAATGAAGATGTGGTGGATTTGTGACAGCAGAACAAGTTATCCTTTATCTGGAATACCATATCTTGGAAAAGATCGAACAAGAGCAGAAAATTTAGCTCAAATTGTTGTAACCAAGTTGTCTGAACCTTATTACGGAACAAATAGAAATATAACATTTGATAACTATTTTACGAGCCTAGAAGTTGCAAAATCTTTGCTTCAAAACGGGTTGACAATAGTTGGTACTATAAGAAAAAACAAGCGTTGCATACCTAAAGATTTTCAGCCGAACAGATCAAGCGACGTTGAATCTAATATCGTCGGATTTTGTAAAAAAGGACATTAGTTTCGTATGTGCCAAAAAAAAACCGTGCTGTTATTTTTCTGTCTACTATGCACCATTCTAATAAAGTAGATGTTGAAAACAAAAACAAATCTGAAATAAATCTATACTACAATGCTACAAAAGGTGGTGTAGATACACTAGATCAAATGGTTCATGAATACACGGTTCGACGCAAAACAAATAGGTGGCCAGTTGCTTTTTTTCAAAACATTTTAGACGTTGTTGGGATTGCATCACTAATTATATGGAAAAATTTGAATCCTACTTGGAAACAACGCAATCATAATTCGCAAAGAATAATTTTTTTGCGGGAAATTGCAACTCAGTTGGTGAAGCCTCATGTACTAAGACGAGGAAAAAAAGGACTAACAATGTACCACCTTGTTGCCATACAAGACGTTGCAGGAACTAGTCAACAATCAAATGAAATTCAATCCAACGAATCTGTCAAGAGAAAAACACGTTGTCATATTTGCCCGTCAAAAATATCAAGAAATTCAAAACAGTGTTGTGATATTTGTAAACTTAATGTGTATTCTGAACATTCTACTAAAAAAATTGTATGTATTAAATGTTCACGTAAATATATATTGTCAATTTGTCGTAAAAATGTGTAATTACAAAATGACATTTGTTCCTAATATATAAAATATTCCATTAAAAAAAAAATTACAAAACTGCAATGATGTGTCTAACGGACACTACTGGTAAGTTACGTTGCAATTGCATACCGGTTTGTTAAGGGTTAATGGGTATCCGACCACACATGTTTTACTACGCGAGTTTCCACTCGCCACGACAGTATTACATTGTAAATTTTGCAATGAAGCTGAATACCGCCGAATTCTAGAGCAGGCAAATCTCTTATCCACCTTTTAGCAGTATCTCGTGGCGGGTGTTGGTAAATTGCCTCCCCGCAGGTAGTAAGAGAAAGGGTCGGATTTAATCCGTCTTATAATTAGGTAAATTGCCTCCCAAACGTTTGAAATCATTTAGGATGGATTGTTTTTAAGTTACTTATTAATATTATTGCTAATGCCTTTTTCATAGAGGATTAAACTTAATGATCTGTTGTAATTATCTGTTAATTACGTTATTATCGGTCTTCTTATGTATATAAGACAGCATGTTGGTGAAGAATATTTATCAGTTGGATTTCTAAATTCATTCGGTTAAGATTTTTAAAGTTTTCCAACATGAATCCTAGTATTATTTTTAGTGAAAGGGGAAAACAGTTATTAGTTTTAAACAACTATAAATATGGTTTCCAAAAATGATTAAAAAGTGGTGAAAAACGGTGGACCTGTACAAAGAAAACGTGCAAATCTTTCCTTCTTACCCTGGGCGAAGTCGACAACAATATAGTTGTTACAAAACATATTCAGGAACATAGTCA
The DNA here is from genome assembly GCA_935421215.2 of Melolontha melolontha. Classification (NCBI taxonomy): domain Eukaryota; kingdom Metazoa; phylum Arthropoda; class Insecta; order Coleoptera; family Scarabaeidae; genus Melolontha; species Melolontha melolontha. Next base: position 84,193,049 of record OW285243.1, read on the forward strand.
TGACGCTGAGATAGAAAAATTACATCGTCAAATTGCTAACACGTGCTGTAAAAGGAAGGCTATCGAAGATATGTCTGAAAAACCTGCGAAAATTATACGACGCGTACTACAGTACAGTCTCGATTATCCGAAATAATGTGGACCAAAGTGATTTCGGATAATCAAAATTTCGGTTAATACGAATTTTTTTTGGAAAATAGGAGTTTAGGATGCGTATATCATTAGATCGACTTAAAAACATTTATGAAATATTTTACTTGAATTTATGTATTAATTTAAAAATAAACATCAACATATAATTTGTCTAATTTTTATTACTTAATTTTTTTTAACATAGTATGTACATAAATGCATAAATATGTATGTACATACATATGTACATTCATAAAAAACATGTTAAATGCAACGTAAAATATAAGATATATATCCCATTCTACACTTTACTGTTTAAAAATCACGTAATTTTTAACTGCACTCATTTAGCACTACTTCTGTTTTTGGCCGCAATGTCTCTCCAACGTTTTATAAAAAGAACATCCGCGGCAGTTGCATTTTCTTGTTGTTCTACATAAGGTAACGCTTTCTCCAAGGCTTCTAGTCCTTCTGAATGTGACATTTTTACTGGAATATTGTCAGTGCATTCTACTTCGTCATCGTCATCACTGCTTATTTCATTAGCATTTTTGCAAACACTTTCAATTAATTCTTGGTCAGTCATTTCATCTTCTACATTATCACTGTTTAACCATTCATTAACTTCTGTTTCCGTAACATTTTCACATTCTGGTATTTTCGTGAATATTTGCTGTAAACTTTCTTCATGGTCGGACTCTGCATCTGTGATACGTCCCTCCTCGTGTTGAATCAATTTTGACCAAGATTTTTCCAGGGTTCTACCTTTTACTTGATTCCAAGCTGAAGCTATCCAATATACAACATTTTTCAAGTTTATTACAATGGACATTATATTCCATTAATATTTTCGTTGTTGCCTGATAAACAAACAGAGACATATTTAAAATTATTTCATTTAATTACGGATAGCTTTAAAAATAATCATATAAAAGTAGACATTTTGGAGGTTGTAATTGATTTTGAAAAAGGTATCCACAAGGCTGTTCAACAAACTTGGCCGTTAGCAAAGATAATTGGTTGCCGATTATCTTTCACAATCTTGGTATCGCAAAATCCAAGAATACGGCTTGACTTCTTCATATAAAGATGAAAGCTCTGAAATCGGAAAATGGTTACGAATGACATTCGCCCTTACTTTTTAAAACCGGATGAAGTTAGCGATTGTTTTGTATTTGATTTACTATCTATTGCACCGGATTTGGAAAATATTCGAAAATATTCTGATTATTTAATAGACAATTATGTATCAGAGAACTCTTTATTTCTTCCACATCTTTGGGCTGAAGATTCAGCGGAACTCACTCGCACTACCAATGCTTGTGAATCGTTCCATAAACATTTTAGCGATTCCTTCTATAAAGCTCATCCAAATATTTTTGTATTTATAGAAAAGCATAAAGAATTCCAAACAGAAACTTACGTTAAATTACAGAGTGTGCATTTAACTGCTAAAATTCATAACGCGAAGGTAAAAAAATCGCAGAAGATTCATTGCAAAAATGATCGAGTCTTATAAAAAAAAAAACGAGATAAGCAGAATACACTTTATTATTTCTTTCCATTGTGCATTTTAATTAACTATTTTTAGAGAATGAACATTTTTTGTTTATTTAAGTAGTATAATTATTCTGACCCAACTAAACCTTGTGCAAAATCAATTTTAAGTATTTTTAAGAAATTCAAAGAAGATGGTTATTTTCTAAATTCCCAGAAAAAAAAAAACCAATCATGTGTTAACAGAGCACATCAAGCTGAATTACTTTCTTTGGAGTTCCAGAAAAGTAAAATTTATAATAACGGGCAAATACGTAACTTGGACGAATTGAAAGACCGTATATGTACTGCATATAATGGAATAAACCCAGAACTTGTTCGGAATACTCTGCCTTGCTTTCAAGATCGCTTTGCTTATTGTCTTGAAAGGCAAGAAAGATACTTCGAAAACTTGCTATGAAATTAGACTTCACGTTCGCTATATTGTTTTTTCTTCTTCTTCTTCTTCTTTCAATAGGCGTATCGCCTGTTTAGTTCCGGTTTCTTTGTGGCGGCAGTTCTTGTGAATTTGATTGCCAGCTGTCTCGCCAGCGTTTTGGTGGTCGTCCTATGGGTCTTCTTCCGTGAGGTATGTTGTTTCGTACTATTCTGGCCATTCTGTCGGGAGTCATTCGGCTGACATGGTGGTTCCATTCTCTTCTTCTTTTCCGTATCCATCTGACTACGTCATCCGTTTGACACTTCTCCCTTATATCTGTATTTCTTTGCCTATCATGTAATGTGTATCCTGTTATCGTTCTTAGAGTCTTCATTTCGGTTGTTCTTAGTATCCTCTTTGTTATCGTTGTTTCCGCTCTCGTCTCCGCACCATATGTCATCACCGGTCGTACGCATGTTTTGTATATCCTTGATTTGCATTCCGTACTTAGGTGTTTGTTTCTCCAGATTGGATACCTAAGATGTCCCGATATTGCTGCTGCTTTGTTTACTTGTTTCCTCACCTCATCACCCAAAAACCCTGCGCTTGTAATTTTGCACCCAAGGTATTCGATTGACATGGTTTGGTCGACGGTCTTATTTTCTATTACCAATTTGCAGCGTACCGGTTCTTTTGCTATGGTCATGCATTTGGTCTTGTCTATGGAAATTTCCATGTTGTGTTTTCCTGCCTGTTTGTTGTTTTCAGCTATATTGTTTTGTTTGGCTTAATTAGTCGTTAGAATAAAATGATTTCTGTCTTTTCTAAAAACATATTCTAGTTCTTCGTGGCTATATTTTGATCAGTATTACCCAATGCTGCTAGTACAAGTTGTATTGCAGATTCTATTAACCTTTCGCGAAAAATTTAACAGTTCCGTAATAGATTTAAAAAGTTTCATGTATGCTGGAAAGCTTAATTTTTCAATACAAAAAATAATAGTAGATCCCTTAAACTAAGGGCCGGTATTATGAACGATAAAATCTGCAGATTTTATTTAGTAAGCAAGTAAATTTAATTTATTCTATAGATCTACCAATTAATTTACACCCTAGAAAATAGTGGTATTAAATGTTATTCATTGGTTAAATGTGATCAGCTGCTTGCTCTACTGTGCTTCCAATAAACATAACCTTATTTTTAAAAGTTTAATATGATAATGTCAGATTTATCGCTTTCATCAATGTCTTCGGTATGATCCGTTTCACGGGCATCTGAATTATCAGATCAATGTCTACAACGTTGCCGTCTGCCAAGATTGTTTCGCAAAAGGACCGATCCATTCGAAATATATTCAAATGATGAATTGAAAGCAAGATTTCGTTTAACAAAATAGACATTTCAATATGAAACTTAAACACAACCTATTAGTCTACAAATACAAACAAAAAATTATGTTTTTTTTGAATTTTTTCATTTTATTCAATGGTTCCATCGTTTATCGAAACGGCAAACTTCAAAATACATAGCTATTCAAAATACTTATTTTTTACACATGCATTTTTTATAATACCAGATTTCAATTTATTCGTTCAATAAATTTATTCGTCAAATTGTTATTCATAGATTTATTCCTTGTTTATAATACCGGCCCTAAGAATAGGGGATTTACAGAATAGTTATTTTCTCGCTCGAGACTGACCGGTTGCCTATTATGTTAATTAAAAATTGCTGAAAAACCACGTCCATCAACGGAACGTACAGACGCGTTTCGCTCTTATTGGAGCTTATCAATGTACGGTATCTCGAAGACGGATATGGCTTTTCACTTCTATACTTTGTGTGTATATAGTTAACATTCTGAACTTACTGCGAATGAGAATTAATGAATATTAAATCTCATTTTTACATGTAAATGTCGCCTTATGTGATGCGTTAATAACTACAATTCGACAAACTAAGTTTGTACCAGTATGTAGAACACACCTCGCCGCGACTCCGACCTTCCTGGTAATTAGGATAATTAAAAATGATTGATGGTTGATGGACGTGGCTTTTCAGGAATTTTTAATTATCCTAACAACCAGGAAGGTAGGAGTCGCGACGGGGTGTGTTGTACATACTGGTACAAACTTAGTTTGTCGGATTGTAGTTATTAACGCATCACATAAGGCGACATTTACATGTAAAAATGAGATTTAATATTCATTAATTCTCATTCGCAGTAAGTTCAGAATGTTAACTATATATACACAAACTATAGAAGTCAAAAGCCATATCCGTCTTCGAGATACCGTACATTGATAAGATTCAATAAGAGCGAAACGCGTCTGTACGATCCGTTGATGGACGTGGCTTTTCAGCAATTTTTAATCATCCTAACAACCAGGAAGGTAGGAGTCGCGACGGGGTGTGTTCTACATACTGGTACAAACTTAGTTTGTCGGATTGTAGTTATTAACGCATCACATAAGGCGACATTTACATGTAAAAATGAGATTTAATATTCATTAATTCTCATTTGCAGTAAGTTCAGAATGTTGCCTATTATGTTGCTAATGCATTGACAATTTTGTTTTTAAAGCTACACACAGGAAAAATGTGTGTGAAATAATACAAAAGGAACCCGGTATAATGTACAGCTTGTCACGTATTATTATATTACTGTTGTTACTGTGCCCAATTTCGAATTAGATTATTCATTTAAGTTCGCTCCTGGAATATACCCTTGAGTGCCGATCTTTGATAATGACATTTAACAACTAACGAAGGGCATATTTGTAATTCGTGGTACAATAGTTTTTAATTCAATCAATTATATTCATTTTATTACATTTTATGGCACCATCAATGTGAGGGATTTTTATCTGTTCGGCACATTTTATAGCGCATCCAACATAGGGCAACTAATGTTATAAATTTAGAGAACGGACACGCTTACCACCCAGTGCAGTACTGGCGAAAGGCTGTATTTCTAAAATATTTAATTTTATTTATATAATTGGAAAACGAACGGGTGGTGATCTATAAAATTACGAAATACATATTTATTTGTTGAAAAGTTGTATTTATAAAGTTTTTAATTTTATTTATATACATAATTGGAAAACAAACGGGTGGTGATCTATAAAATTACGAAATACATATGTATTTGTTGAAAAGTTGTATTTTTAAAGTTTTTAAATTTATTTCTATAATTGGAACATTATTATTTGTTCATTTTGTCGTTCAAGTTGAGTAAAGGAGTATTAATATTGACTAGCAATAGTTTCTCAAGGTTTTCTTCTGTCAATTTTGTTCTCTTTGAATTAAGTACATCCTTATAAATAGAAAACGTCCTTTCTACATCGCAACTGGTTATAGGTGCATACTGGAAATATTCTTTTATTTCTTCATATTTAGCCGTTAGATTTTGTGGAATTGTCTCCATACATAATTGCTGCAATGTAATTAAATCTGGATTTCTATTAAGAATTGCTTCAAACTTTTGCCGAAGACCACATCCGAAGTCACTTGGAATACTTTTTCAAATTATTAACAGCCACATCTAATGTGGTTAATCCGTCATTTAATTTGAGATTTCGATTTTCAAAATAAGTGATTAGTTTTGGCAATTTTCCAAAGTGTTCGTGAAGAAAGTACAACTGATTTTTTAAATTTGGGATTTGTGTGAGCTCCTTGCACTCACCAATACTTCTAGCATCCTCCTTTAGCAGTGTTACGAAATGTTTTAGACTATCGAAATTCTCAGCATAATAACTAGTAGCTTCCAGCTATGTTCCCCATCTAGTTATTACTGGAGTGGGAGGCAGTGACAGAGATGGAAATTTTTCCCTGAAAAGAGCTACTCTCAAAGGTGCTTTTCTGAAAACTTTTTTAAAAGCTGATACAAGTCTATCAACTTCCGGAAAAGTGTCTGATATATTCACAGATTCTGTGGAGAGCATGTGCTACACAAGTAATATGCTGCATATTAGGATATGTTTTCTTCAATAGACTGCCTGTTTTTAACATATACGCAGCACTATCACTGACAAATAAAAGTATTTTTTCTTTGTACGTGGCGTCCGAATGAAGCATTTTTTGCATATTCTCCTTAATGGTTTCAGCAACTGTTTCCGCATCAACTCTATTTATAACACTTGTTGCTATTACATATGAGTTATAGGGAATAGTTAGATGTAGTACACCAGCTACAACATTTACCACACAGCGTCCTAACATATCCACCGTTTCGTCGGCGCTTATCCATATGTATTGATTTAAAAGATGGCTTCTAATGCGTTCTACTGTTCTCGTATAGCACCTAGAAACATAATATTTGCGTAAAGTTGATTCATCAGGAACATTTCGACCAGTATATTTTTGAAGAAATATTTTTAAAGTGGGATTGCTAAGTTTATTTAATGGAATATTAGCCACCATAAAAGTTTTACAGAGTTCAGATGTGTTTGCGATCCTAAAGTGACGAATTTTTGACGATATTTTACGGATTTTGTAATAAATTTCGGAATCACTGACAATGGACATACAATCAGTATGACCGTCAATCCAACTCGCCATTGTTTTACAATGCCGTTCTCGACATTCTTCCATATCATGTCTGAAAAAGTAACTTAAACAATGCTCTAGATCTAAATAAATGAAAACTAAAAATGTGTGCGTAAGTTATTGAAACTGAACGAAATTCAATGCACACTCTTACGTCGAAATAATTGGTAGAAATAGATTCAATCAAACGATATTAAACAGGATCTATCACAAAAATTACGATGTAATTAACAGTTAAAACTATGAAAACAAGAAACTTACTCACAGCACTTTATTTATCTTACGAAATATAAACTAATAAATAAAATACATTATAAAAACACCGCTTTTATCTACGCTCATGAAAACACTTTAAAAAGCACTATATTCTCGGAATACAATAGCTGCCTTGTCCATTGTTATTGCGGCGAGACCAGATGTCCGAGTAAGTCAAACAAATACTTCATTGAATTACGCCGGGATGTACTGAGCGACATTATACACAATTCCAATTGCCGATTGCGTTTTATGGAAATTGCGTCCGTTCTCTAGTTATAATATATATACTAAAAATATATCGTCTGGATTGTTACTCATTGTCTGTTATAGCATTGTATTCATGTGATACTTAAAGCATGGGACGGCACGTTTATCTAAACAAAATATTTAGTTGCAACAATAACTGTGCAAAAAGGTCTTAAAATATATTTTCAGGCGTAATATGAATAGATGCCTACGAAAGTGTAAACAATTTCAAGTTGTTAGTTTAGCATTCGCGGAAATGTGCTTTGTCAATTTTCGCTGATGTTCACCGTTCACAACACATGCAAAACGTTCAAATACATAATTTGCGCAACGACTATATGATTCGTATTTTCATTTTATTATCATACGTACATAGTTGCAAAAAAAAATGTTAATGATAAAATGTGATTAGTACTATATTTACTATATAAATTACGAACTGAATACGATATATATACTAGTATTTTGACATGTGTATCCTATAATATTTTTTCTACAAATAATTATTTCAAGATTTACGTTGATAAAAATCTGACAGTAACAGCGCATAAAACATTATTTATTATAATACTCGAACTCGCAAATATATAAATTCTGAAAATATAGATTTAGTAGTGTTACACTTTGTGTATTATGAATGTTTCAATTTTAAATTATATTTCTTCAAATATTTCGAATTTTAAAGATTAATTCAAACTTAGACATTTTCTGTATATATTCGTTTGCGAAGAGATACCCTTTTTTTGTTATCATTAAAACTGGGATTATATGAAAATGCATAGTTTTTATTTATGATATGTTTACCAATATTCTTGCAGATCTATATGGATCACGTAAAAAAAGCATTTGCGACTACTTTTGTTTTGCATATCTTGCATATAAATACTGCTTTGAGCATATTTCATATAAAATTGCATATTTGTTCATTTTTTATAATTTATTTCTAAAGTGCACCGTAAAAAATATATAAAACCAAACAGTCCGCATGAGCATTTCCGTACAGAGGGAATTCTCAGATTTGTGTTTATCAAGTCGGGGAAGTTCCAGTGAATTTACAAGCAATGAGGTTCACGTATAGGTCAGTCATATCGCTAGTTGTGTTTAGTTAGTTCTCGGAAGTATATGTACACGTAATTTTATCTTGTTATTTTTGGGTCGATCTGGATAAAAGATTATCCTGAATTTTGTGTGGATAATGGTAGAGTGTTTTGTAAGTATTACAGTAAAATTTTAAGTTTATATTTGTTTATCTTTAATTTAATACTTTAATACATGCAATTCATTATTGTAGATTCGATGTGACAAAAAAATTCAATTAACGCAGCACGTAGGAACTGATTTGCATAAGAGACATATCACAAGATTTAAAAATGCACCACAAGCTACTCTGATTCAATCGTTTACTTCAACAAGTAAAAATATAGAACTGAATAGTTTCCATTATAACTTGTGTAACGCCTTCTTAAGTGAAAACATTCCACTTGTAAAGTTGGATAATTCAACGTTTAACATTTTTTTAGAGAAGTATACAAAACTGTCAGTTTCTAGTCGCTCAACTACAAGAAAAATAGTATATTAATATATTGTTTGAGCAAACTATGATGAAAATTAAGGAAACAATAGGTGAAAATTATATTTATTTCGTAGTCGATGAGACAACAGACAGTTGTGGATGCTATATTGCCAACTTATTGATTGGTATTTTAAATGAAAATTGCGCCGGCCAATCCTTTTTAATTGGTACATAACAATTGGAGAAAACAAATAACTTAACTATAATAACGAGGTTTGATTTGCCAAATGCCGTTCCAAGTGACAAGGTATTACTAATTTTATCTGATACTGCGACATATATGGTGAAGTTAGCACATAATTTGAAGGTTGTTTACCCGAATCTGATGGACGTAACATATTTGGCCCATGCTGTTAACAGAGTAGCAGAAGAAATACTTTACACATTTCCAGATATTATTTCATTGATAAATTCTTTCCTATCTAATAATAAAAAAAGTTGCCAATGAATACGAGTCGCCACTGAACATAAGATAGCAGAAACATATGCGCAGTGTGACCAACATTTCAACAATTTAGTATGGCGGCAAATTTGAACTACCCTTAACTTTTTAAAATCACACTGTATTACCAGCCGGCAGTGTTGCCAGTTATGGCGCCAAATTGGCTCTTTTTTAAATTTAGATTACCTTAGTTTTTTATTGGCGCGTGGTGATAGTTGATTTTCTGTGCTTATTGTTGGTATTGATAGTAACAAATATGCCAATGTGATATTTTATCTATATTAACTGCAATTGGCGGGAAGAATGCAAGAGACTGAAGTACTGCAAGAAGTAATATTGGTAAAGTTAAAATCTAAGGAAATATAATAGACTGTGGAAGGAACATTAAAATTGAGTGTTTTTCTAAAAAAAACTGTTGTAAAAATTTTGTGATAATCCAAAATGCCATATGTACACCAAAAATTGTGATACTGATAACGAAACTCTAGAGGTGTTACAAATTATATAATAGATTCAATGTAGAAATTATTGATACTTTATTATTATTACTAGCGGATACTAGGCGTGTGCTACTACGCTAAGAAAATGAAATACGTGTGTTTGAAAAAAAGAAAATTTTGTTTATTTATTAACTTTTTTATCTTAATGCTAGCGGATAAACAATATTTTTAGTTTCTTCGGTAGGTGTGTAAACATAAAGATTCTTTGGCGTTCCAACTCTCCAAGCAACATATAATTGGCCGTGCGAAAAACAGGAATTTTCTAAGTTCAAACAAGCAACACTTAGCGATTGGCCTTGAGCCTTGTTGATGGTTACGGCGAAAGCAAGACGCACTGAAAACTGTAATCGCTTGAAATCGAAGGGTAAATCGGTTGAAATCATTGGAATTCGTGGTATCAGCACATCTTCTCCTTTACATTTGCCGCTGATGATTGTGGCTTCGATTAAATTTGGAGATAGTTTTTTAACAGCAAGTCTTGTTCCGTTGCACAATTTCGGTGGATCTAAGTTGCGAATGAGCATCAATGGTGAACCAACTTTTAAAGTTAAGATGTGTGGTGGCATTCCAGAAGGTTCCAAAGAGTTAAGAAACTCTATTGGATAGTTGACAGCTTGTTCCTCATCTATAACTGTGTCAATCGATTTATACTTCACAACTTCACCGGGTAGCTTCAATTGAATTTGATGGTTTATTTTGTTGACATCATCATTCTTCGGAGCTAAAATTGCTCGTTCGCAAAGCCAATCATGGTTTTTGAAATTATTTGCAATATCGGGAAAAACTTTCTGCACATCTTGAATTGATGACTGCATTTGGCAAAAGTTTAGCGGAAAAGATATTTCACATCGAATTTCACTTCGGCTCTAACTATTATATAACTCTAGATATTTGATATTAAATATTTATTTTGTATGAGAGCAGCCACGCCCACTTGTCTGATCCCATCCATTTTTGTCCTGATTACTCACATTAGTAACATATTGTCATGAATTTTTCCCCGAAGAAAAATTAAAGAAACAGTAAAAGACTATATATATTTATGTACATTTTATTTAAGGAAAATAATTAGAAATATTGTATATTTTATTTAAAATTTTGTTATAATGTGTATTTTTACCCACGTCTGTAGAATGTTCGAGCGTGGTCTAGATGTTTGAGGTTCCCGCCACTTCGGAAGTATATTGTCGTATTCGCTCCTTTGATTTTGTTTTAGGGATGGATAGATCCATTTCCGTAGTGCAGCGCTAGAGATTTATCAGCTGTTAAACAGATAGGTTGTGTTAATTTTTTCTGAATAAAGACTTCCTTTTTATTCAGTATATTATAGTTAATTTCGGTTTATGTTTTAGGTTGTGTTATTTGATGTGTTTAAAGTAATTCTCGATTAATTACGAGTTTTTGATACTTGTAATTTTTGATTTGTGTGACCTATCTGAAATCTCTCTTTAAAAATAATTTTTTTAGTGAAGTGTGACGACCACATTAATTAATGTACGTGTGCCTTTGCAAGTATATTTTATGTATTAATTTAGTTATGTTATTTGTATATTGATTGAGCTCGTAAATTCAGTAAATTTTAGTTTATAATATTTTATAGTCAGAAAAATTTTCAACATTTTAGTTTTTTTTTTAGCTAGTTTTTGCTTTTGGCTAGCTGTAGTTGTAGTGAAGGTCAGGGAAATTTGGTGGGAGTTTGATCATGTTATAGAGCGCAAGATCTTGTCATATTTTGAGTTGCGCGTGAACAGATAATTTTCTGTTTGACGTTTGAAGTTGTGGGGTAACGTAATTTAAAGTTTGAAAGTTTTTCCAGCTATATAATTAGTTTAATTTAGCTCGCGGTCACGTGAGGTTTTTTTTCTTGTATCAGTCAATATTTATACAAGTTTTCCTCACGCTGTTGCACAATTGATGCTTCAGCACTTCTTTATACTCTATAAAGTCGATTTTTCTTTTTTTATTTTTTTTTATTACACGTTTGTATTGTTAATGTTTGTTTTCTTTGCTAATACCTTTTGTTTTATTTAACACATACCCTTTGAGGGTAACCCTGAAGATACAAGAGCTCCTGGAAGGCTGACCCGGCTAGAGTGAAACTGAGCAAGCTATTGTGTATTGTGGACCAATTTAAATAAGTAATCAACACCACAATACATAGCAATATGTACTATTGCAATGTTTCAAAACTCTTGCTATCACAATAGTCGAGATGTATGATGTTATTAAATTTATGTGGGAGGGGCCACGCCCACTTGAAATATCAAAAAGATATATAGCCGTAAACCTAATCTGGACTATTACCTTTCTAATGAAACCGGTTTGGATCACATCGGTTGGATAGTTTCAGAGTCTATAAAGGACAAACAAACATTTTTTGTATTTTATATATATAGATAGGTTATTTTATTTGTCGTAATGTAAGTAAAATAGGTACCTACTGTGATTTGTATCCTACAAAAATGTTGCTTTTTTTTAAATATAGTTTTTACTCCAGTTCTTAATTGTTAATTTAAATAAACTATTTTATTTAATTTGATTTTTTTAAGGTGTTTTTGAATGTTTTTTGTCGCTTTTTTTTGGGTAAATGTGGCGCTTTCGTTTTAAAATAACTGGCAACCCTGGCAGCCGGTCTCGTATATAACCTTATCTGTCACATTAACATGACACAACAATTACAAACTCAATTAATATTACGCAGTTTATATTGTAAATTCTCGTAAATGTAAGTCTTGAATTTAATTTTATAGGTTATGTCTTACTTAGGTGCCTGTTAATTATGTTTTAATAATAATTTAACATTATTTACTGAATCATAAGTCAATTAAAAATAATTACGATTCGACTTCGGTTTCAATGTATTTACTTAGAGTATAAATTTTACGATGTTGACATGTTCGTTGGCACACGCAGTATAATTAGTTTCCTCTTTTTATCTCTTAAATTTCATGTGTTAATAAATCTCAAATCTTACGGATGAAATGATGTAAGTGGTTTATGCTAAAGGAACATGTGGTACTAACTAAATGTATAAGTACTTATGAAAAAATTAAGTTGTTATCGCAGAAGGAAAAGCAAGAGGCGGTGTGAAAATTTTCATTGCAGAATGGCCAGTGATAATAAACATTTTTAATGGAATCCAGATGGTGATATTAGTTAATCTTAAGGCGATTGGTTATTTATCAGGACGATTTTAATGTAAAAAAAACTTGTTGTGCCATTTATTAGTGTTAGAAATTGAATATCTTTTTTATGTTTACAAAAGATGTTTTACAGTCACTTTGCAATTGGTATCCGTTTAAAATAAAAATTGACGGAATTACACTCGGCGAAGTAGTGTAAAAAAGTTGCAAACTAAAGCGATAAATAATAATTGCGTCTGTTAGAAAAACTAGACCTCGTTTATCTAATATGGAATACGCATTGACTGTGACAATTCAAGAGTGGCCCCTTTCATTTTTTATATACACTCCTGTGCAAAAGGAATGAACACTTACTTAAATAATAACGGATTGCATAGAAAAGAAACATAATCCTCGATTACAAAGTTAGGTGGTCCATCATGATCAGTTGTAAAGCTCACTTTGAGGTGGTGCCTGGGTGTCTTCTTGGCACCACTTTCTAAAAAGTTTCAAATGTAGTTTCTTCAAGAGTCGACGAGAATGAAATTGCCGTTGGTTGGTGTACATATGAAAAAGTTTTAGCAAAGGCTTCAACTATTTCATCTGGATTCGTCAGATCATCATCCCCAAGTTTCAAACTGCCGGGGTTTCTTCAGTTTCCTTTAATTTTTCAGATGAATCACCAAAATATCTTGAGGTTTCTGTCAATCTCCATTTCAAGTTGAATAATTCGAGAATTGTCTACAAGATGGAACGATAAAGCTAAGACAATGCGAACTTGAATAACATGAGAAGGAATAGAAGTTGTATTCCCAGTAAAACGAAAGTTTCGTCAGTATTGAGAATAGTTAATGCATTTACTTTAGTTAATGCTCATTTCAAGAACGTCTAAAATTCACATTCTTCCTCTGCGTGAAAGTCACGTTTATCTCGAAACGTGCATATACTAGCATTTCATTCTCACTAGAAATCATCAGTACACGATATTCGGAGACAGACACTCACTTCTATATTGCGTGTATATATACGAAACGTGTTGGTCTTAATGCATATGATAATTAATAACTATTAAAATCTCATTTTACATGAAATTGTCTTCAAATTTATTATGTTAATTTCTACAATTCGACAAACTAAGTTTGCCCCAGAACGCAATACGCCGCGACGTCAACCTTCGTGGTTGTGAGGATAAATTAAAAAATGCGTCTAACCCTAAACGTGCATATCACGAGCGATCAAGATAATTTGTAATCGAGTCAACCTTGAATCCGAAATCGTATGTATTTACTTGAACTGCACTTACATTACAAACGTCAAGTAAAATGTCAGTTGACAGCTAAAATAACAACAGTTAATGTAAACTATGCAACTGAGGACGAATGTATTTACGACATACAATTTCGGTTTCAAGGTTGACTCGATTACAAATTATCTTGATCGCTCGATACCAGCATTTCATTTTCGTTAGAAATCATCGGTACACGATAATCGGAGACAGACATGATTCTCACATCTATACTGCGTGTATATATAGGAAACATGTTGAACTTAATGCATATGAGAATTAATAAGTATTAAAATCTCATTTTATATGCAATTGCCTCCAAATTTGTTATGTTAATTTCTACAATCCGATAAACTAAGTTTGTACCAGAATGCAAAACGCAACACGTCGCGACGTCGACCTTCCTTGGTCTAAGGATAAATGAAAAAATGCGTGAAAGCCTGATCTTTTATCAACCAATTCAGTGCTGTTATTTGCTATCATTTATCCGATGATGACGCACTGCTAAGGTCTAAGATGCTCTATCAATACTTGGCTGACGCACTAGATGACAGGGCAAGAAAATCGTATGTCAGGAATTGCTTTTACAATAATATTGATTTTGAACGGTCAGTAACGATCACATTGAAATTGAAACAAAAGGAAGGAAAATTACTCAAGATCTAAAACAAAACTGCATAGAAAATACGACAAGCCGTCTACTATACTATATTCACTCAACCTATAGAGTAATCACGAGATGTTCAGGCCTGTAACGCGTGCACAGACCCATTTACAATAGAGTACGAGTAGGTAAGATCGTAGCGTTGATTTTATATTCACAGTTAAAAAACAAACTGTGATTTCAAAAGAGCAATTATTCTAAACGGTGATTATAATCATCGTTAATGTTGAATGGTGATTCTTGTGATAAATAGTTCATTGATAAGCTATTTTTATTACTTATCCACATATATGTAAGACAGGAATTCGTTAATAGACAATTTTGTATACGAGTCATACTTTTAATTTCGTTTTATTGTTTTCATACAAATTTCACTGTACATACTTAATTACGTACATGTTTTAATATGTATTTATAAAACTTTAATCCTTAATTAACGCTTAAGAAAGATTGAGAATAATAACAATAATTTAAACAAATACAAGAAACGCAAATACACAGAACAATAGAAAATACCAAAGTAAAAATATATCCATTTTTATTTGTTTCAAAGTTACAGATCTATGAATGTGATTGTCAGATCATGAAAAAAAATGTTATCCTAAAATAAATAAACACGTGTCGTAGTGCATACAGTAATTTCTTGGAGATCTACAAAAAAGAGTACTGGAAATTGATTTATGATAAAGAAGGCTCTTACTTATTTCGTAAGTGCTGAACCATGAATATCATACAATAAACAAACGTTCAGATGACTGTTAGCGTTGCATTTTTTAATAAAGGATTACATTACGTTTCAGTTCATACAACAGCTTATTAGTGAGTGGACACGTTTTCTTTATTCAAAATGCCTTACCGATTTTCTTCTCAAGAGTATGCGGACATATGTATTTTGTGTATGGCTACTGTAACGGCAGTGCACGTCAAGCAGTTACTGAATACCGACATCGGTTTCCCGATAGGTGCATTCCTCATTACAGAACGTTTCTGGAAGTACACAGACTATTTCGGGAATACGGACTGCGTGATTATCTTTTCGACCGAGGAGTAAATTTGCCAGCAGACTTAGAGGAAGAACCAGTAGCTACTGTTAGAAGGGATCCAACTCTCAACGTACGTCGAATCGCTAGACAACTAGGAGTGCCACGAACGACAGTTTGGCGAATTTTAAAACGTGAGGGCTTATATCCATATCACTATCGCAGGCGACACGGTTTGCTTGAGGCAGGCCAAGTTTATTCTACCTGGATATTAAGACAGTCACGGCTTCATTTTAATTTTTGCAGAACAGTCCTCTGGACAGATGAACCTACGTTCACGAGAAGTGGTGTTACAAATCTGTGAAACCTGCACAGGTGGTCAAAAGAAAATTCCAAAGTTATACGCCCATCTAAATTTCAACATGAATTTTCTATTAACGTTTGGGCGGCCCTAATCGATGACTTGTTGATTGGTCCTGTCGTTCTTCTTGGGATGTTAAATGCGGACCTTCAATTT
The DNA here is from genome assembly GCA_935421215.2 of Melolontha melolontha. Classification (NCBI taxonomy): domain Eukaryota; kingdom Metazoa; phylum Arthropoda; class Insecta; order Coleoptera; family Scarabaeidae; genus Melolontha; species Melolontha melolontha. The sequence goes on from OW285243.1 coordinate 84,209,234, forward strand.
TTTATTGACGAACTGCCAGGTCTTTTAGAGGACGTCCCACTGAATGTTCGACGAGACATGAGGTTTGACATGGTTGGGGTACCACCACATTTCGGAACTGCTGTCCGAAATTGGGTTACCGTCAAATATCCAAGATTGATTGGTCGAGGTGGTCCTGTTGCATGGCCACCCAGATCACCCGATCTTAATCCCCTTGACTTTTATTTATGGGGGTACATGAAAAATTTAGTCTACGCGCAAGTTTCGAACACAAGAGAAGAGTTGTTGGATCGTATTCACCTGGCTGCCGAGCAAATCCGACAAAACAAGTATGAAATTCGGATAAGTACTTGTTCTGTTGGCTTACGGGCACATGCCTGCATTCAGCAAGGAGGTGGACATTTCGAAAATATTATTAATTGAACTTTTTTAAATAAAATCAGTTTTTATTGACTTTGGGATTACATTTTTTTCATGATCTGGCAATCACAGTCATAGATCTGTAACTTTGAAACAAATAAAAATGGATATACAAGTTTTGCGTTTTTGTTATTTGAAATGAAGTCTACTTTACACTCCTAAAATTTGAACATAACGATACGGGACACTTGTATATGTATTAAAAAGTGAGAAGAAGTACCCGACCCGACGTATAGACGGCTGTTGTTGTTTTAAAAGAATGACTGTTGTAGGAAGTACTAACCTTATAAAGCTTAAACTTGCCGCTCTTTGCCGAGTCTACAAATTAGTGTTATTTTTGTACATATTAAAAATTTGACTAATGACCATTTAAAACTGGGAACTTACTTTAGAATAATCCTATACATTGAAAATAATGGAAATTGTTTTTAAAAATAAAAATTATAAAATTTACAAAACTTTATGTTTCTATATCAGGCCATGAACATATGACGGCTAACTCGTATGTAAGTACAACCTTCTAATTTTACATAAATACTATGATGGTCTAGAATTTCAAACCGTTCACTATTTTTTTTTTAATTCTTAAAATACTTTTTTATTTGTTTCTTTTAAATATGAGCTATTTCATTTATTCCATTGTGTAGAAAAGTTTTAGCATTTCCCAATATTTCACACTTACATAGTTTCTATTGTTTTCTCTTTATATTCATATATATGTGTATTTACGAAATTTTTTTTTGTAATAGCCAAAAAGAAAAACAATTACCTTTGTGTATTACTTTCTTAAAATTTGTATTTAATTTGTTGCACATTGGGGATTTAAATTATGTAATTTCAAATTATGTAATGCTTTTCCACACAAAATATTCGCTTATATTGCTTACCGAACTTTTCTTACTATATTATTCACTTGTTAGATTATTTCAAAAGTAATATTTCATTGTATTTTAATAATAATTATTATTATTATTATCGTTATGAAACATGAAAGCTTAAAACATCAAAGAAACCTGTAGATGTGTTGCATAGATTACAAAAATTAGTTCGACACTGTTGCCTACCCATGATTATGAAAACTATTGCAAATAAACTGCGCCAATAATTTAGAATAATGGTTGTAATGCTCTATATAGATTTATGGAAGCGACGAATTCTTACCAGTTGGTTATATTATCGATTATTTATCATAAAATGAATTTAATTTGAACATTTTAACCCTATCATTCCGATCATCCTAAAATAAGGGATCATGCATGTGAAATAGCTAAGGAAAAATCATTTTTGTCAATAAAATAACTACAAATTCCCAGAAAATCTAGTGTGCGCGTGTCAATTATATGTCATTAGATACTAAAAGCGTATCATGAGGCACCTAAATGAAGAGCCGTAACATTAATCGAAGAAGGATACAGCTTACATCATGTTGCAAGATAATATAATGTAAGCACTTCTGTGATGTGCAGGGTTTGGAATCAGTATTTGGAGACAGGAAGATATGTTAGAAGAGCTGGTCAAGGTCGTAAACGTGCGACAACCGCTGAGCAAGACAGATACTTGCGCAACTGCGCACTTAGACGCCGCACATCTACTGCTAGAGACTTAGAAGAGCAACGGGAAATCAAGTTATACGGTAACCGTACGAAAAAGGTTGCGAGAACATAATCTTAGTTCGAGGAAGCCAGTCCGAAGGTCACGACTAACTTTGGCTCATAAAAGAAACCGATTGGCGTTTGCTCAACACCATGCATGATTGAGAGATGGAGCAGTGGTCCTCAGTGCTTTTCAGCGATGAATCAAGATTTCGTTTGACACGTTGCGATAGACGCCTTCGAATTTGGGCGCCTACAGATGAACGCCTACATGAAGGACTGGTTCAGGAAGTGGACAGGTTTGGAAGAGGATCTGACATGGTGTGGGCTGGAATCTCATTTCATACTAGTACAGATCTTGCTCATATACTTGGGCGAATGAATGCTGCCCGATATATTGAAGATATACTTACGAATCCTTAATACCTGCTAGAGCTTTTATAGGCTCTAGATTTCTGTTCCAGCATGATAATGTAAGACCACATGTAGCAGGTCAGACAACACAATTCCTGGAAGAACATAAAATTCAAGTTATAGATTGGCCACCTCTTCGCCCAGATCTAAATCCGATCGAGCATTTGTGGGATGAGTTGCATCGGAAGCTTAGGAGTCGACCTGTGGCTCCCGAAACTCTTCAACAGCTTCTAGTGGCAGTTCACAATGAATGGGTTGCCATACACCAAGAGAACATCCAGAGGTTGATTGAAAATATGCCACGATGGTGTCGAGCAGTCAGTCAATCTCGTGGAGGACATTATTAGATTCTATTTAAAGCTTAATTTTCTTTAGTTACTTAAGTCTAATTTGTTAGTTCACTAAGAATTTTTTTAGTTTATTGTTTTGTTTGATTGTTTATTGATTTGAATTGTTCAAATTGAACTCATTTTATGATAAGTAAATGATAGTATGACCAGCTTACGAGATTTCGTTGGTTTCATTAAACTATGCAGTACATTATAACTATTATTCTTAGTGTTCCTCTATTTTATTGGAGCAGTGTATATAAAATAAAGATACACATCCAAAATTTTCTTTCGGTAATAGGTAATGGAAAAACTAAAATTATGTTAAACACAACAACAGATATTATAGAGACAGAGGCCATAAATATTAGACGATTAATTTTCCATGGTGACTCGTTTAGTGTACTTTATTATTTCTTATGCTTAAATCCATTATCAAACACTCTAAAAGACGCACAATACGGTTTCAATATCAAAACAAATAAAACAACACCACATAAAAGAAATCATTTAATCTATATGCACGGTATTAAACTTTACACATCCACAAGGACACAAACAAGATGATTAACAAAAATCACAGAAAAATAACCTTCAATATTAAGTGTAAATGGGATTTAAGTAAAACACTTATACTAATTTCCAGTATATATTACACTTTATTATATATATTAATAAATAGATGACATGTTTCGCTACGATGTAGCTTCTTCAAATCTTATATTACTACTGAACACGCTCTTCACAAATGTATTACTTTTTTCTAAACTATTTCAATGGGCTGCACTTGTCTACATTAGAATCGTCTTTTACCGATATATCGTCTAAAGTTATTGTTATTTTAATATTTAATGAAACCAGTTTAAAAGTGAGGAATTATTAAGATCTAATTGGTCATTTAACAATATATCTGCATATTTAAGTTTATATATTTCTAAGGATTCCAGTAAATTTAACTTTAATCCTTTTTGTTGTGACTGTAAAATTTCGAAATCTTTATTGAAACTATGATTATTTTCCAACAAATGAAGTACATAATTGGAATCTGTCTTTTTGTTAATAAAACTTTTAAAATGTTCCTGTATTCTTTTCTGTATTCTCCCCAGTTTGGCCTATGTATGTTTTAGGGCACTCTTTACATCTTAGTTTGTATACTCCGGATTTATTACTTTTGCTTGTCTTGGATTTATTATTTTTTATGAATTTCCCTAAAGAATTATTAGTTTTATAAGCTACATTTATATCTGTTTTTCGTAAAATTTTTCCTATTTTTTCACTTATCGGTCCTATGTATGTTAATAATTTATAATTGCTTGGTTTATCTTTTATTATTGGGTACACATTTTCTATTGCTTTCCTATACTTCTTTTTTCTTAAAATTGTATCTACTATATTTGGGTTATATCCATTATTTTGCGCTATTTGTTTAATGATATTTAATTCTTTAAAGAAGTTTTTATTATTTAAAGGTACTGATATTAATCTGTGTATCATACAATGAAATGATGCTAGTTTATGACTAACCGGGTGACAGGAACTATTGTGAATGATAACATCTGTGTGTGAGGGTTTGTGATATATTGAAAAGACATGTTTATTATTTTGTCTAGAAATTGTAAGGTCCAAGAAGTTTATACTTTGATCTGATTCTTTTTCTATGGTGAACTTAATGTTTTGGTGTAGATTATTTATGTGTTCAAAAAATTGGTTTAATTGTCTATCTGTGCCTCTGAAACAAGCTAATACGTCATCTACATATCTGTGCCAGTATATAAAATATTTAAAATTGGGATGTTCTTTAATTTGACTTTCTAAATTATCCATAAAAATCTCTGATAATAACGGACTCAATGGGTTGTCCATTATTAGGCCATCATTACACAAATATATCTTACTGTCAAATTGAAAATAGTTTTGATCTAAACAGATAGTTTTAAGAGAACTTATGATATCTAATTTTTTAACTATATTAACATTTTGAATTGTTAACAAATTCTCCACCAAATTAATGGTGTCTTTTATCGGGATACTAGGGAATAAATTAGTAATGTCGAATGATATTAGCTTGGCATTATCTGGAAGTTTAGTATCTTTCATTTTGTTAACTAGCTCTAATAAATTTTTAATTGTAAATTTCGCTGAAAATTTAGTATTTTCTCTAATATGTTCTAAGATTTTTTTGGATAATTTATATGAAAGAGCTGTGACAAACGACAAGACTGGCCTGATACAAGCTCCAAAATTATATTCATTAATCAAACTTCATAAAAAAGATAATCTTATCAGACCAGTCGTGTCGTTTGTCACAGCTCCTTCATATAAATGATCCAAAAAAATCTTAGAACATATTAGAGAAAATACTAAATTTTCAGCGAAATTTACAATTAAAAATTCATTAGAGCTAGTCAACAAAATAAAAGATACTAAACGTCCAGATACCAAGCTAATATCATTCGACATTACTAATTTATTCCCTAGTATCCCGATAAAAGACACCATTAATTTGGTGGAGAATTTGTTAACAATTCAAAATGTTAATATAGCTAAAAAATTAGATATCATAAGTTCTCTTAAAACTATCTGTTTCGATCAAAACTATTTTCAATTTGACAGTAAGATATATTCGTGTAATGATGGCCTAATAATGGGCAACTCATTGAGTCCGTTATTATCAGAGATTTTTATGGATAATTTAGAAAGTCAAATTAAAGAACATCCCAATTTTAAATATTTTATATACTGGCACAGATATGTAGATGACGTATTAGCTTGTTTCAGAGGCACAGATAGACAATTAAACCAATTTTTTTAACACATAAATAATCTACACCAAAACATTAAGTTCACCATAGAAAAAGAATCAGATCAAAGTATAAACTTCTTGGACCTTACAATTTCTAGACAAAATAATAAACATGTCTTTTCAATATATCACAAACCCTCACACACAGATGTTATCGTTCACAATAGTTCCTGTCACCCGGTTAGTCATAAACTAGCATCATTCCATTGTATGATACACAGATTAATATCAGTACCTTTAAATAATGAAAACTTCTTTAAAGAATTAAATATCATTAAACAAATAGCGCAAAATAATGGATATAACCCAAATATAGTAGATACAATTTTAAGAAAAAAGAAGTATAGGAAAGCAATAGAAAATGTGTACCCAATAATAAAAGATAAACCAAGCAATTATAAATTATTAACATACATAGGACCGATAAGTAAAAAAATAGGAAAAATTTTACGAAAAACAGATATAAATGTAGCTTATAAAACTAATAATTCTTTAGGGAAATTCATAAAAAATAATAAATCCAAGACAAGCAAAAGTAATAAATCCGGAGTATACAAACTAACATGTAAAGAGTGCCCTAAAACATACATAGGCCAAACTGGTAGGAGCTTTGAGAAAAGAATACAGGAACATTTCAAAAGTTTTATTAACAAAAAGACAGATTCCAATTATGCACTTCATTTGTTGGAAAATAATCATAGTTTCAATAAAGATTTCGAAATTTTACAGTCACAACAAAAAGGATTAAAGTTAAATTTACTGGAATCCTTAGAAATAAATAAACTTAAATATGCAGATATATTGTTAAATGACCAATTAGACCTTAATAATTCCCCACTTTTAAACTGGTTTCATTAAATATTAAAATAACAATAACTTTAGACGATATATCGTTAAGAGACGATTCTAATGTAGACAAGTGCAACCCATTGAAATAGTTTAGAAAAAAGCAATACATTTGTGAAGAGCGTGTTCAGTAGCAATGAAGCAGCAGCATGGGTATCATTTCAAGATGTTGTTCACAACTTTCTCGGTAACCGCAAATCCCCGGATTTCAAGCAGATAATCGACAGTTTGTTGCAAAATTATTGCAAGATTGGAGCTCGAATGTCTCTCAAAATACATTTTCTACATTCCCATCTCGAATTTTTTCCTGAAAGCTTGGGTGATACAAGCGACGAGCAAGGACAGCGACTACACCAAGATTTGGCGAAAATCGAAAAACGATACCAAGGATTTTGGGACGAGGGCATGATGAGCGACTACTGTTGGACTTTAATGCGTGAAACAGATCCCAAACAGTACAAGCGACTCAATTCGACTGCTCTTCATTTCTAATTTAACACTTTTTAATGAATAAAATGGAGATTAATTGTCAAAAATTGTAAAAATTGTGTTTATTTAATATCTCGAAAACTAGAACCAAAATCAAAAAACGGAGTGCAGATTCGGATTCTGCGCCCCACATAACCATAGAAACAGCTTCTGGTTGCTTAGATCCAAAACCGTGTATACTTGTGGTATTAACAAAGAACTTACTTACTGTAAGAGATGTTAACGAAAAGTTTTTTTTTTTACGAGACGCACCCAGTTAGAAAAGGAAGATTGCGAATTTGAAGATGAACAGGTTCATTGTATGCATTGTGTTACGTCGCGTCTGTCGGCCAGATGTTTATATTTTAGTTAAGCGTAGATCTCGACGCGAAGCGGTTGAACTTGTCATGTTATAATTTCTTACGAACACGCCTTCTTTACAAAACGAAATATTGAAAACATTTGTACGTATTAACTTGTAATGAGTAGGATTCTGGAATGTGGGGAAAATTAATAACTCTAGTGATTTTTCTTTGTTTCTGTCTGCTTTAATTCGTTTTCCTAAAAGAAAGCGAAGCAATGACGGTACTTTACATTAAGTAAATAATATGAAATTTTTGTGATATATGGGGAAAGTATTACTTTTAATTTCGCTTACTAATTTCATTCTCTATTTAATTTAGAGAGGAAATAACAAATATACGTAATATAAAGCAAATCAACTAGATACATATTTATCTTAAAGGCAAGAAAAAAGACCAATGCCATATCAAGTGTTTGATAATAATATTTGACGTCGTAATCAATTAAAAACGCAATTTTCTGAATAATAACAAAATTATCGCGTGGAACGTAAAAAAATTAATTTCTCGATTTTGCGTGTATTAAATGCCACTATTATTTTTGATGACGCTTCTCGCTAAAATAGATTAAATTCATATTACTAGAGCTTCCCGATACCTTGAAAATCACGTAAGCGTCCAATTTTCCTGTTTGCTTTAAAGCTTGCGTTTTAATAATTCCGATATATCTGGAATGCGCACTTTAATGATAACATAATGGGGCACATGACATTTTAGCTGGTAGGATCATGTCTACGAACAATAAACAATAACAGATATATGCGAATAATAGCTATTTATGAATATGCGAATTATGTATTTAAATTATTGAATATACAGGCTGATTCATTTTCGGCCCTCACCATGGGGATCTCTCTTATTATTGGAGATAGAGTATAGGTTTAGATTTGGCAAAGTTGTTAAATTTTGTGTTTGTTATAAATCCGTAAAGAAAATAGACCTGTGGCAAATGACCTTCGTTATTTAAAAAAAAACGCGAAAACCCCATTTTCTTCTTTTACCTGTAGCACCGACATTTGGCCTTGTAGAGAAAAAATAAAAACACATCCTTGTGGCCATTTCTAAACCTCTATCCAGTGGTGTACTCTAAATTTTTATACGACGTTTCGTTTCTTTCTGGCCATCATCAACTATCTAATTTCTTATAGGCGCCGTATTGGATTTAGACATCCTCAGAAAGAGTTTTTTTTTCTGATTTCAACCATGTACCACATGCTGACTAAAGTTTTTGACATTAGGTTTTATTTGAAAGAATAAATTATAAGATTAAATAAGGTAGCATTTGGAATTTAAATCTGTCAAACATTTCATTTATTGTTCATTAATAATACAAAAATGTCATACACTAACGAAGAGAAACGAGATATGATAAGTATTTTTTATTCTTCGAAACGAAATTCAACAGTAGCCAGTACAAGATAACAAAAACATTAATAAAAATACATAGAAAAGTAAACAATAAACAATTACAGTATATGTTCAATTATCTGGCCATCTTCGGTAATGCACAATTGGGCACGCCTTCTGGCATTTTGTACTGCCCTTTGTATAGTTCTTCTAGGAACTGCATCGAAGGCATTCTGAAGTCTGTCTCGTAATTCTTCAATGTTTTGTGGCGCATCTACTTTATAAATATTATTTTTAACATATCCCCATAAAAAAAAATCTAGCGGACTTAAATCAGGTGATCTCGCAGGCCATTCAACAACTCCCCTATCTCCAATCCAACGGTTTGCAAACTCTTGATTTAAGAAATTTCTGACAACAGCTGCATTGTGTGCTGGTGCGCCATCTTGTTACCACCATAAATATTGTAATTGATTTAATGGGATATTGTCGTCAAGATAGTCAGATACGTATGTACGTAAAATGTTTAAATATCTTTCTCCATTTAAATGTTCTTCATACATAACTGGTCCTAAAAGACAATTGACAAAATACCCATCCAAACGTTTATTCCAAAACGATGTTTTGTCGGGGATTTTGTACTGCCCAATAGTGCTCCGTATTTCTGTTGAACATTCCAGAATTTGTAAATTTTGTTTCATCTGACCAGATGATTTTGCCTAAAAAATTTTCGTCATTTTCTATCCTTCCCATTAACCAATTACAATATTCTAGCCTTCTCAAATTATCTCCAGGCAGTAAAGAGTGACTAACATGGATCATGTATGGTTTAAACCTACTTTCATGTAAAGTTCTCCAAACTCTGGACTGGCACAAATTTAATTCTGACGCTACTTCGCGTGTAGAAATTGATGGATTATTATTTATCTATAAAAATACAAGATTAACATGAAATTTGAAAACACGCTTTTAATTTACCGTTTATAAAATATCTTGTCGATTTTCATTTAAATTCCTGTTGTCTTGACCATTACGCGGCTTAGTAAGCGATCCATTCCCGACAAAATTTCTGTCGAGATATAGAAAAATGGTACGATGAGGCTGTTGTCGTTCTGGATATAATTGTAGATATCTTGTACTCGCTACTGTTGAATTTCGGTTCGAAGAATAAAAAATACTTATCATATCTCGTTTCTCTTCGTTAGTGTATGACATTTTTGTATTATTAATGAACAATAAATGAAATGTTTGACAGATTGAAATTCCATGGCTACCTTATTTAATCTTATAATTTATTCTTTCAAATAAAACCTAATATTAAAAACTTTAGTCAGCATGTGGTACATTGTTGAAATCAGAAAAAAAACTCTTTCTGAAGATGTCTAAATCCAATATGGCGCCTATAAGAAATTAGATAGTTGATGATGGGCAGAAAGAAACGATACGTCGTATAAAAATTTAGAGTACACCACTGGATAGAGGTTTAGAAATGGCCATAAGGATGTGTTTTTATTTTTTCTCTACAAGGCCAAATGTCGGTGCTACAGGTAAAAGAAGAAAATGGGGTTTTCGCGTTTTTTTTTTTAAATAACGAGGGTCATTTGTCACAGGTCACAGGTAATTGACAAAATTCTCCAAAAACCTTTAAACTAAACTAACTAAACACTTTCTAAACACTAACTAACTTTTAACAACATTTTCAACGTGATACAATGTTAATTTAACAAAGATGTTACAGTAATATCTAAACTTGAAGGCACAGTGAACGTTTAGAAATTATAAAAAGTTTTTCTAAAATTAAATGGAACTTAAAATTATAAAATTAATATCGGATGTTGCCTCCCCTTGCTCTTATAACTGCTTCCATTCGTCTAGGCACACTACTAATTAAATTGCAGATGGTAATTTGTGAAATATTCCACCATTCAACAACCACAGCCTCTTCAAGTTCCCTAAGAGTTGTAGGAGCAGGTATGTGCTGTCTAACTGCCCGTTTAAGTGCATCGCACAGATGCTCTATGGGATTCATGTCAGTGCTTTTAGGTGGCCACTCCATAACCTGAATATTCATCTCTCGAAGATAATCCATCGAGTGTTATTTTGCATAAAGAAGAAGTTGGAGCCGATAAATGGAGCAAATGGCACAACATGCTCTTCTACAATATTCTCGATATACAAATTTGCATTCTTTGATCTGCTGTAAATAGGTACCAACTCTGCGAGCATCAAAACAAATTGCTCCCCAGAATATTACTGACCCACCACCAAATGGAACTCTTGAAGAGATATTGCAGTCAGAAAACCTCCAAACACGCTCATGTTTATTTAGTGACTTCAGACTGAGTCGTGCTTCATCCGAAAACAAAGCTTGTTTCCAGTCGTCAATAGTCCAGTTTGCATGAGCTCTAGTAAAAGGCAATCTAGCAACTCCATGTTGCCTGGTTAGCAGTGGTGTAATTGCTGGTCTTCTAGTCTTTAAGCCTGCTTCATTAAGCCTTCTTCTGACTGTTCTTCCAGAAATTTCTACATTTTGGACTTCTGCTAGAGCTCTGTGTAACTCGGAACTAGTCAATCATCTCGTCCTTAAGGCAAGTTGTCTAAGAAATCACCTACTTCATTTATAGATATTTTACGACCTTGTCCTCTTGCTCTAAAGAAAGTTCTAAATTCATTAAAACGTTTAATCGTCCGACTTATTGTTGACTGTTTAACGCCTAACAAATTAGCCACATAACGCTGGCTACGACCATAATTAACCAGAGCTATTGCTTGCGATGCTAAATTGCGTTGATGATTTATATGTTCAACTCTAGCTATACTAGACAATGTTTATTATTTTAAACAAATTAAAATGAAATTAATGATCAATAAAATTAAACTGACCAATTTTTGTTTAACAACTTTTTATGAAATCAACACCATATACACTTATTTGCAATGGTTCTAACGGTTTCCAATGCATTAACTTCTCTGTTAACTTATACAAATGATCAGAAATGTTCGTTTTTTCTAATTGACGCGCAATTTTTTGTCAATAATTAAAACAATCTTTTCACAAATTCAAAAATTTAAAAGCTATTCAATTAAGCAATAATCATACATTAAAATAACTTTGGCATATGCCTAACAATTTTTTCCAAGCCGCTCTCATCCTAGAACGTAGAAATGCTACGAACTTATAAATTATAAGTTGATAAATTATAAGTTGATGTATTATAAGTTATAATACATCAACCTGATATTATAGCCAACGATGCATAGTTAGAATTAATATTTATTGAATTTGTTACGATTTTCTCTAAATTATAGGGTGTGCAAATATAAACTCCTGGACAAAACTTAAATTACTTGTAATTTTCAGTTTTAATTCGTGGAATATAGTATTTAGGTAGGTTAGGGTGTCGTCTGTTATTACTGAAAGAAAAATTGCAATTATTTGACATTTTTAAGGTTATAAGTTCGGTGAAAATGTCGCTCAGTTGAAATTGCATCCCAGAATAGAATCCCGGGTACAACGAAATTGCTAAACTTGATTTGTAAGATAAAATTGTTAGTAACACTGGGAATAAGTTATTTTCACAGTGTTGCCAAATTTTTAGGATTTACAATACAACAATAACTTCGACCGTCGTTATTGAGTTGGTGTAATTTAACTTAGGTAAAATAACAATGCCCACCTGGGTATAGGAGGGGGTAAAACTTAAATAATTTCAAATGGATGCCTATGTAAAATTACAAAGTGTACATTTGATTTCTAAAATACATAGCAGTAAAGTTAAAAACCGTCAAAAGTTTATACGAAAATGATTGAAGCATACAACAAACAGGAAACAAACCGTTTGCATATATCCTTTCATTGTGGCGTTAAAAATTAAGGTAATTGTAAATTTTTATATTTAATTTTTGTAATTTACTTTGCATTTCATTAAATGTATATTCTTTCACTGTTTGTATTTACCCAATGGTAGCCGGGACCGAATTTACACATGCACCATCAGGCCAAGAAAAATTACGGGACCTAATTTACATGTTATTTTTGAACGACTGTTTGCTCGGGACCCGATTTACATGTACCTAAATTAAGCAATCAGTTATTAGTTGCTCTCTTGTCGAGTTTATTTCACCTTGAGAGATTTCAGTAAATATTTAAAAGTATAAAAAACGCGTCAAAATAGAAGTAACATTTTGTACCAGTGAAAAAGGAAAATCCTTGTTAGTGATTGACGGGTATACCTTTAGCTTTCAAAAAATGTTAGTCAAAGATACAGTGAAACGGTGGCAGTGTAGGAAATGTACGTGCAAGGCCTTTGTAAAAACTGAAAGTACAGATATAGCGGTGGAATCGGTTTTGCACACCATAATCACGAGAAGTTAACAGCAGATCTTTTTAACAGAAAAATTGTAAGTAACTCCATTAAACGCAAAGCAGTAGGTGATATTTGTGAAAAGCCGACAAAATATATATAATGCTAGAGCTTCCGCATTGATTAAATTTCCTAAGAATATAATCCAATCCGACAGAAGCTGCAGGTATCAAGAAAATAATTATTTAAGGATCCTCAGGTTAAAGAAGATATACGAACTATACACAACAATTACTTCAGACTAGCCGAGGGAATAGAAAAATTACAAAATATTTAGACGTCGTTTGTGGATTCTGTTCAAATTCACGCACAGCTATGCGCTGTAGAAGGTGACAGAAATAAATGTGTGATAGAAAAATTTGAAAGTGTTTTATTTTAGACAAAAATTTCGATTTTCACCAATTAAAACTAATTTGTGAAGATGCGTCTGCAGGAGTGGCTGTAGCTGTATAAGGCTGCGAAGCCGCGCGCCCCTCCTAGAATTTTTAATATAACACACAATTTAAATGTTTATATAAATATTTATTATTACTATTCATTTTATTATTATTATTCATATAAGTAGTTAAAATTTCTAAATTTCAAAAAACTGAAATCCGATTTCGTTGTCTAACGTTGTTAGAACCCACAGAATTATATTAAGGCGCAAATACGCCGCGGCCTGCATAAATTATTATAGATTCCTGGTGAATGTGACCCGATATTGGCCGATAGCACACGATTCCATAAAAACATTTAGGATATTTTACGGCGCAGTTATCTAGCGGCCAGAGTTTCAGTGCCGTCTACGGGACTATCGTACCGTATCGTATAATATATTCGTATAATTTGTGATATAATTACAGTACAAATGAAGGAACCCTTTACTTACCGGGGTCATTTACAAGCGGCTGATCTTTTTAACAAAGATAAATATTCAGAGTTTTCAAAAAATTTCCCTGTGACTGCTTTAAACGATGTATGTCCATTTTAACCGATGTTGAGCAAATCAAGATTAAGAACTGAGTTGGAGGTAATTTACTCGAGACAAGATTTAAAAGAAATTGTTGGAGCAATGAATCTTCTTTTATTTATTATGGAGAATTACCTTAGTGAAACATTTATCGAATCATCGAAAATATTAAAAATTATCGTGACGACTCCAATGACAACAGCCGAAGCAGAACGCACTTTTTCGACGCTTAAACACATAAAAACATTTTTGCGAAATACCATGCTTAATGACAGACTAAATGCTTTAGCTATGATGTCCATAAATCGAAATTTAGTGCACGAAATAAACAATTTTGATGATAAAGTCATGGAAAAATTAATTTCCATGAAGGACCGCAGAGCGGATTTCATTTTAGGAAAATTACTTACCACCCATTTTGTTTAGTTTAATCTGTGTAAATATGTTGTTCTTTCTTTTTCCTACTTATAAACCGTGGCTACCTCCTTTGTGAAGTGATTTTTTATGACATTTGACTATTCCGCGTTTCCAACTCTTCGTTTTTGCAAACTTGAATTTTAAGGTAGGTGGATTTTTGTTTAAAATGAGCCCCTTATTTTGGACTTTTTTCGTTTTGATTTACAATTATTATTGTTTTTGTCGTTATTGTAGGTATTAATATTTTTTAATTCCTATGTATTTATTCAACTTAAATAAATGGATACTTTTTCGCGCAATTTGCCTATATGTGATTTGGTATTTGATTTCTGGTGCGCCCCTCCAAACTCAAACGCCACGAGATGGGCGACTGGTCTACAGAACCATTAAGTTCTTTCCAAGATTATTTTGAATATGCAAATATAACATCATTAGATGTGGAACGGTCGTTTTCGGCATTAAAACACGTTTATTCCGCACGTCGCACTCACTTAAGTGAAACAACTGTGGAGACATATCTGATGATTGGAATATTTGAAAAATCTTATCCAAACAATGAATTCACTGATGATTCATAATACGGTAAGTGTTTGTACACGTTTCATAATTTTTGTCTTATAATTTAAATTAAATTCAAAATCGCATGCGTACGCCGCTGGCATGTGTTGAATCTGCCATCTCTACATATATGTTTTAACAGATTTACATTAATTTGTATACACTTGATGTGTTTATACATCGATATGTTATTTTTTAGTTAATAATTCTTATTCAAGAAAGTAAATTGCTTAGTTGCAACACTTGAAATTCATTGCATAAAGAAATGATTTTATTCATAAGAGGATTTCTCAAACTAATATAATTTCTTACGTGACTTTAGTAATTTGTTTTCTGCACGTATGTGGTGGTTGTTTAGTTTCAATAATTTTTTTTTTAATTTAAGAAATTCAGTAGGGTCTTTTCTAGAGATTTATATAATTTTTTTTTTTAATTCGAAGGGAATATAAATCAAATACAATATTTTCTTTATTTACGTTTGATTAAGATCTAGGTCAATTTGAAATTGGATCAGTCCAATATCCAAAACGTATTATCTTTCATTATATTGTAACTACATCCATATACATTAATTCAAACGTATTTTAGATTAACACAAGCACATACCCAGTAGGTTTAAAAATAAATTAATATTATTTTATATTTAGGAATGCAATTTTAAAGTAATACACAAAACACATTTATTTATAATTTATCGAAGTATTCCCCTCTACAATCAATGCATTTTTTCATCGGTGAAATTCAATCTTTAAAAGAGTTTCACTAATCTTTCTGCATTAGATTATTTCATTTTGAAATGCGACAATCGCTTCTTCGGCCGATGTAAACCGCTAACCGTGTAACTTATACTTTACACGTGGAAATAAAAATAAATCATTAGGTGCCAGGTCTGAATTATATGGCGAATGACCCATTATTTCAATGTTTCCGGCGTTCAAATACTCAATTGTTCGAGTCCAGCAACGTTATATAATTAGACGAAATATGGATACATCACTTCACGCCAAAAGAAGTCCCATTTGCTGTGTATTTGGTTACAGTATTTTGGAAGTCGGTGGAATTTAGATGGATTATTTGGAAAAGGAAGAAACGATTCTAGGACCGTATTGTGCAAATTTACTAAACCATTCCAACGCTAAATTAAAGAAAAACAATCACAAATAAAAAGTGTTTTTCACAATGATAATGCACCAGCTCGTTCATCTGCAATTGTAACCGCCAAATTAGTCAAATTATTTTGAAATAATATAGTATTGTCCATATTTGCCTGATCTAGCGCTCTGTAATTTTTTTTAAAGCGAGCGGAGATTTACATAAGTCCTTGTTCACAATGAGCGTAAGTCGTTAAATATATAGGAAATCTATGTAGCTGTTCACAATGACTTTACGTAATCGTTATGTTACGTTCTCCGTACGTGCACCCGTAAAAAATACGTAAAGTTGAAATAAATTATACTTTACGTAAATTTTACGCGTAAATTTAGTAGATTTAGTTTTTAGAAGGTGTCACAACTGTGTTAGTGTTCTGGTTTCTTCCACCAACGTCTTGCTTGTCTTTCAGATCGTCTTTTATTATCATTACTAACACGTTGACGTCTTCTTAATAAAAACAACAATAAACATTGAGTAGTAATTAGATTAGTCGTCACAGGATCCATCTCTATTACAAAATGCAATAAAATCTAATAAAATACTGGTACGCAATCAAATCAAATAAGATTCTAATACTAGATGTTATAACCTCAAATTGTAAACAAATATCAAGAAATAAAAATGTCACTACCTTAGCGCTTGCGCATATTTTAAATTTTACGTTTGCTTTACGGTCATTCTGAACATACGTAAATTTTACGCTTTATGTATTT
Source organism: Melolontha melolontha (assembly GCA_935421215.2). NCBI lineage: Eukaryota > Metazoa > Arthropoda > Insecta > Coleoptera > Scarabaeidae > Melolontha > Melolontha melolontha. Next base: position 84,225,950 of record OW285243.1, read on the forward strand.
GTTGCGGCTTATGAGTTTTTTACGACTTACGCTCATTGTGAACAAGGACTAACGAGTAGATCATATTTTGCAGAGTTTAAATGAAAAGTTATGTTTTCGTTAACTTGTAAATACGTCCAAGACACAGAAAATTATTTTTAACTAAAAAATTAAAGGTTTAATGTGACATAGAAAGTATTACATGACTATGAGACAACATAAACTTAGGAAGTGCAAAGTAATATTGTTTTAATGCATGACAAATCGTTTAATGGAAGCTGTTTTAATTGAGACACAATTAAGAGGTTTATTATCAATAACTTAATTGCTTAATTATGACATCTTGTTCATTATAATAATGCAATCTTAAAAAGTAAATATTACTATCAAAATAAGAATGTTCTTGTCTTGGATTAAATCAGTTATTCAAAACAAAAAAACAAGAGTGTGATTAGGGTATCTGACAAATGGCAATATGCTTATTTACATTAGTTCTTTTTAACAACCTGTAAATACAATTATTATTTTGAGACATCTTTAATGTTTCGATATTAATCTTCTTTATAAAGAATATTTTTTTAGTTAAAGTATTCTGTATTTTATTATATAAATATACTTAATACAAATTATAATAAAAATGTAATATCTCTCCCACATTAAATAAGGAGGTCGAAATAATAGCTTATTTTAAAGATTCAGATAAATAGTACTATACAAGTGTCCCGCATCGTTATGTTCAAATTTTAGGAGTGTAAAGTTAGGAGTGTAAAGTAGACTTCATTTCAAGTAACAAAAACGCAAAACTTGTATATCTATTTTTATTTATTTCAAAGTTACAGATCTATGAATGTGATTGTCAGATCATGAAAAAAAAATGTAATCCTAAAGTCAATAAAAACTGATTTTATTTAAAAAAGTTCAATTAATAATATTTTCGAAATGTCCACCTCCTTGCTGAATGCAGGCATGTGCCCGTAAGCCAACAGAACAAGTACTTATCCGAATTTCATACTTGTTTCGTCGGATTTGCTCGGCAGCCAGGTGAATACGATCCAACAACTCTTCTCTTGTGTTCGAAACCTGCGCGTAGACTAAATTTTTCATGTACCCCCATAAATAAAATTCAAGGGGATTAAGATCGGGTGATCTGGGTGGCCATGCAACAGGACCACCTCGGCCAATCCATCTTGGATAATTGACGTTAACCCAATTTCGGACAGCAAATCCGGAATGTAGTGGTGCCCCATCCATGTGAAACCACATGTCTCGCCGAACATTCAGTGGAACATCCTCTAAAAGACCTGGTAGTTCGTCAATAAGAAATTGAAGGTAATTGTCCGCATTTAACCTACCAGGAAGAACGACAGAACCAATCAACAAGTCATCGATTAGGGCCGCCCAAATGTTAATAGAAAATTCATGTTGAAATTTAAATGGGCGTATAGCTTTGGGATTTTCTGATGACCACCTGTGCAGGGTTCTCAGATTTGTAACACCACTTCTCGTGAACGTAGATTCATCTGTCCCGAGGACTGTTCTGCAGAAATTAAAATGAAGCCGTGACTGTCTTAATATCCAGGTAGAATAAACTAGACGAGCATATTGGTCTGCCTCAAGCAAACCTTGTCCCCTGCGATAGTGATATGGATATAAGCCCTCGCGTTTTAAAATTCGCCAAACTGTCGTTCGTGGCACTCCTAGTTGTCTAGCGATTCGACGTACACTGGGAGTTGGATCAACAATAGCTACTGCTTCTTCCTCTAAGTCTGCTGGCAAATTTACTCCTCGGTCGAAAAGATAATCACGCAGTCCGCATTCCCGAAATTGTCTGTGTACTTCCAGAAACGTTCTGTAATGAGGAATGCGCCTATCCGGAAACCGATGTCGGTATTCAATAACTGCTTGACGTGCACTGCCGTTACAGTAGCCATACACAAAATGCATGTCCGCATACTCTTGAGAAGAAAGTCGGTAAAGCATTTTGAATAAAGAAAGCGTGTCCACTCACTAATAAGCTGTTGTATGAACTAAAATGTAATGTAATCCTTTATTAAAATATGCAACGTTAACAGTCATCTGAACATGTTTATTGTATGATATTCATGGTTCAGCACTTACAAAATAAGTAAGAACCTTCTTTATCATAAATCAACTTCCAGTACTCTTTTTTGTAGATCTCCAAGAAATTGCTGTATACACTACGACACGTGTTTATTTATTTTAGCATAACATTTTATTATGCGTCGCTAACAATCACAGGCCTGTTATTGAATCGTATAACTTTTTTTTTAAATAAAATCAGTTTGTATTGACTTTAGGATTACATTTTTTTCATGATCTGACAATCACAATCACAGATCTGTAACTTTGAAACAAATAAAAATGGATATACAAGTTTTGCGTTTTTATACTTGAAATGAAGTCTACTTTACACACCTAAAATTTGAACATAACGATACGGGACACTTGTATAGATGAGATTAAAAAGCTACAGCATCGGATAAACTTAGATGAAAGTTATGTAGAAAAATTAAAAAAAAAATTTCCCGATGAATTGAGTGTTTTTAATTTTTTGTAATAAGAAGTGTCGCTTGCAATTTTCTTGCAAAAAATAATGCGATATAATGACTATAGATTTTACACAGGTGTTACCTTTCAATAAACACTACACAATATAATTTTATACGTGACTTAAAAAAATTTAAGTCACGTTTAAGTCAAGGATTTTTATTAATATGCAAATGAGAAAAAAGTCATACTTTCAATATGAATTAAATTATATGACTATTCCTTTTAGTAAGGCACAGAAAATAATTTTTAACTAAAAAACTAAAAAAGTATTTTTAATAATAAATAATAAAATATTATTAAGAATCTGGTGTGAAGAACACAATACAAGTTCATCATTAATATTTTTGTGAACGTATCCTTCTTCAGAGACGCAGATACGTATTTCATATTTCTACAGATTCGTCAGTACGCTCTTGCTGGAGAAGGATACATTCACAAAAAAGAACAACTTCACTATCTCACGGAAATTGTTAAGATTGAGCGTAGAAGTATACATTCAGCGCTGCATATTAGGAAACAGCCGAAGCAACCAGCTCTGTCTACATAACAACTGTATAACTAACAAAGTGTTCTTCACACCAGATTTTTAATAATATTTTATATTATTAAAAATACTTTTGCATTAGACAAAATTGGTGAGGTTTTTGCCAACTCAAGTATGTTTCTAATTATTCGGTTAAAAAACAAAAGTTTTATATGGCGTAGAAAGTATTATAAAGAGAGTAAAGAGTATATAGACTACTTCCACACATACCTTCGCAATGTCAAGAAATTGAATTACGTACCCTGGTACATAAGGTACCTAATTATTTAATTATGACATCTTGTTTACTATGATAATACAATCTAAGAAAGTAATTATCACTATCAACAGTGTGAAACAATAAAAATGTTTTCGTTTTGGGTTAAAGATTCCAGAAGAATTTCAGGTGAAAAAATTTAAAGATCTGAAAAATACGAACAGCCGATTTTCGACGACCCGAATCAATTTGTTCGAAATCCGCTGCAATGCTCGGTTCCAAAATTCCGACCGAAAAAACGAAATTTTCCAATTTTGTGAAACTTTCAGTTGCCAAAAAGACCAAACGGTTCGTTCTATCCTGGCACAGGATATACCCATTTTAAACTTCTCGACGAAAATTTAAATTCGAATATTTATTGGCTAAAAAGAGGTATTTATCGTGTTTTACGTTTTTTTTTTGTACCTCGAGCGATGATTAGAAACCTAAAAAAAGGTGAAATGTTGATTTTTGACGTTTTGATCCTGTAGTTATATATGTATCAGGGCGCCCTGATTACAAATAAGGAAATCGTATCTCGTATGTTTTTCGGTTCTGGTGATATTCGCTAAAAAGTGTCCAAGGGCAAAAACGTAAAAACCAAAATCGCAAATTTTAAGTGGAAAATTGTCCTAAGAGTCTTATTTCACGTTACTGAAAACTCTCGAGGATTTTTGGGCGAAATTTTGGATCAAAAATTGTTCGAAATCGCGAAATCTTAGTTAGTCGGATCTAGAGACCTCGCTCTAACACTATCGGACGCATATTGGCGTTAAATTAAAGAGAAACGATAACAAAAAGTGAAAAGTGTTATTTCACCATGATAATCTGATGAATAAAAACAATGAAGAAACCAGACAGTTACTAGAGAAACAAAGTTTAGTAACAAAGACACAGTTGAACGAGGTGAAGAAAGAATTTATCAACTTTAAAGAGGAACTATCCAGGGAAATCGAGGAACATAAATTAGAATGTCAGGAAGAGATCAATGAAAAGAAGAAAGAAATAGATGTACGATTATTAAACTTAAAGGAAGATGTGGAAAAAAATATTAAAGCTAAAATTAAAGAAGTCCATATCCAGGCTAATAAGGTGGAAAAAAATAGAGAACATAGAAAAAAATGTACAACTGAGAATAGAAGAAGTAAATATTTGTATGGCTTGTCGGTTAGAAGGATAAAAAATAGAAAATAACACCTTGCAAAAGAAGATATACAGAACAATATAAAAATAAATTCAATCAATAAACATCCAAGACCAGTTAAAGGAGAATGAAGATATGTTAAAAGGACAAAATTCAGTTATCGATGGATTAAAAGAAGAACTGGAGAAATTAAAAGATGAGGGGAGCAGATACGTAACTAAAAATATAAATACACTGACACTTAATTTAAGCGCATGGACTACATTTAATGGGAATGAAAAGGAAGACGTCCATCCAGTGATGTACCCCAACAATATTTTTAGATTAATGAAGAACATAAGCGATCATGACCAAAGAATGATATTAATACATCAGACTATGGACCAAAAGGCGTTGGAATGGTTCAATAGAATAGAAGAAGTTTGTTTAAATGTCCAAGAATTTAAAGATGCATTTTTAAAGAGATTTTTACATGAAACTTATCAAGATAAGTTGAAGATAAAGTTATTAACAGGGAAATACCATTATGGACGGTTATCGAAAGAAATATATGCCATAAACATATTTAATAAGTGTAAGTATACAGGCTGTTCCGTGAGGTAACCGACAAACTTACACAGTGTATTCTAGAGGTGATTTTAAACAAAAAAGTTCGTATATACTTTGTTTAATTTCTTTTTCGTTCTTTAGATTTCAACAAAAGAAGAAAACCGTTTCAGTAATGTATTTAATTATGAAATTACATAACAAACGAATAAACTAATATTATAACAATTGCTCGAAATGTTCACCTCTTCTTTCTGAACATGTTGCTAGTCATTTTATAAAATCACAAATAACCTATAATTACTTATGTCATTTATCGATAAGTGATAACTGTAAAAATATTATCAGTAACCATGCCTAAAACGTACGCTAATACGGAATAAGCTGACATGGTGTTTATGTATGGGTATTGTGATGGAAGCGGACATGCTGCAGTACAAGAATATCGTCAACGTTTTCCAAATCGTGCAGTTCGTGCAATATACGACATTTTCTAATGTCTTTCAGTGTTGGAGAGAGACGGGATCTTCTCCAAGTTCACTTGTCGAAAGACAGTTAGATTTTCATTAGCAAGCTAATGTTGTCCTAAATGAAGTTGAACAAGATCCATCCACAAGTATACGCAGGATACTTACCATGACCGGTGCTTGTCAAATCCAGGTATGGCGAATTTTACATTACAATGGACTTTTTCTCTATCATCTATACAGAAAGCTCATCATATGCTACCAAGAGATTTCGTGAAACGCGTACAGTATTGGCAATGGTTACAGTCGATGGACAACTTATTGGAATTACTAAGATAGCTAGGTAATGTACATGGCAGTTTAAATAATTCCTATAACACCTCAAGATCTTTTCAAGGACAAAATAATAATTATCAAGATTCCGGTAATCCATTTATAAATAACAACTATCAATAGAAACAATAATAATAATGTGAATTATAACAGAAATTAAAATTTTAAAAACTTTGAATATAATTTAAATAGACACAATAATTACAACAACAATTATACAAATAATCAGCAAAATTCTAGCAGAAATAATGTCCAAAACAATTCAAATCACAACGACCATTATACAAATACTAATCAAAATTTTACAAACAATCAAAATAATTATAACAGATATCCAGGCAACAATTTTACAAATAATAATAACCAAAATAATGGGGAAAACAAAAATAGACAGGACATGGGTGATGAATTTAGATGTGGTTATGATGGGAATGCTCATTATAACGGGAATAGAATTTCGAGAGGAAGGTCATTCGTCTGCAATTTTAACCGCTAAATTTGTCGAAGTAAATTTCGAGATGGTGCATCAGCTCCCATATTCGCCTGTGATTTTTTTTATTCCCGAACCTATTACTGAATGACTCAGCGAGCGGAGATTTGCATCGCACGAGTAGATCATTGCTAAAATATATTTTGCAGAGTTTAGAAAAACCTACTTTTTGGAAAAAATAAAGAATATTAGAATTCGGAAAGCATAGAAGTATCACTGGGGCAAATCTGTAGGGATGAAAAGCGATTTTATAGAAAAATAAAACCAAATATTTTTAATAATATAAAAATATGATTAAAAATGGGGTGTGAAGAACACAATACAAGTTCATTTATGTATTTTTGAATGTATCTTCTCCAAAGACGTAGATACGTATTTCACATTTCTACATGATTCTCAATACGCCCCTGTTGGAGAAGACACATTCAAACAAACATAACTACGTTACTATCTAGCCGAAATTATTCAGACAGCGCGTGAAGGAATATTCAACGCCGTCTACATAATAACAGCCGAAGCAGACGTGTTTTCTATAGTCGGTAACCACCGTATTTATACAAAACTGTATTCTCGTGTCTTCACTATTTATCGGCGTGAGCCGAATATGTATATGACAACATAATTTGAAACATACTTGAGTGGGTAAAACCTCACTACATTTGTATAATACCAAAGTATTTTTATATTATTAAAAATAGTTTGGTATTATACAAATGTAGTGAGGTTTTACCCACTCAAGTATGTTTCAAATTATGTTGTCAGAAAAATAAAAGGTATTTTTGTACCAATAATACTTTTTTATTTGAAAGTCACGTTCCCATGTAATATGGTACATCAAATAAGGAGGTCGAAATAGCCTATTTTAAAGATTCAGATAAATAGTAAATATGGATGGGATTAAAAAACTGGACAAACTGTATAGACCTAGGAGGAAGTTATATAGGGAAATAAAAAAGTTTTTTCTCCAATTGAATATTTTTATTTTTTGCAATATTAAGTGCCTCTCGTAATTTGCTCGCAAAAAATTACTCCGATAAAATAACTATAGATTTCACACACATGCTACCTTTCAATAAAAACAACACAATATAATTTTATACGTGACTTAAGTATATTTAACTCACGTTTAAGTCAAGGATTTGTGTTAATTTGTAACTGAGAAAAAGTGATACATACTTCCAATTTTAATTATATGACCAATCATAAGTAAGGCACAGAACAGTTTTATGTCACATAGAAAATATTAAAATACTGTGAGACAACATCAACTGAAGAAGTGCAAAGTAATATTGTTTTAATGCATGATAAATCGTTTAATGGAAACCGTTTTAATTGGGACATATCTAAGTGGTTTATTATCAATAACTTGATTGCTTAATTATGACATCTTGTTCATTATGATAATATAATCTAAAAAAGTAAATATCACTATCAACAGTGAAACAATAAGTATGTTTTGTTTTGGATTAAATCTGTGATTCAAGAAAAAAATTAAAGTGTAATTATGGTATCAGACGAATCGCAATGTCTTTATTTATTTTAGTTCTTTTTAACAATCTGTAAATACCGACAGTTATTATTTTGAGTTATTATCTTCAATGTTTATATACTAATCTTCTTTATAAAGAATACTTTTTAGCTGAAAAAATACTCAATATTTTATTATATAAAATATATTTAATACAAATTATAATTTAAAAAAAAACGTGAAGAGTTTCATTGTTTTATTTTATTGTTCTGACAATATTGTTGTGGTAATTTCTATGATTTTCAAAGAAACATCTTCTTCAACCAAATGCAGGGGCATAACTTACTATGTAATATATATTCAGTATGGAAATAAAGTAACGAATAAATTCGTTAATATTAGTTATTTTAAAAAAATCTCAATGGGGTATAGGGATTTTATTTTTTTACTATAGTAAATATTTTCAGCACATCTTCAGCTTCTAATGCCATTTGTTTTTCATGTTATGATGTCATTTTGATGATTTTTTTTTAATGATAACTAGAGACCGGACGCATCAGGCCGAAATTACGATGGACCACATAAATAGTCTATAACATTGTTAAGTACAACACTCAGTTATTGAATAGCACTATTCATTCGGTTAACCGCACATCTGTTTTTTGTCGTTGAATTGCGATGCTTACTTCAACATTACAGTTAAATTCCTTTCTCCATGGGCGTAGATAGAAGCGTGAGGAGTTTTTATAATTTATTTTATTTATTAGTTTATATTGCGTAAGATACATAAAGTATGATGAGTTAATTTCATTTTTTCATTGTTTTAACTGTTAGTTACATACTTCATAATTTTTGTAATAGATCCTGTTTAATATCGTTTCATCGAATCTACTTCTCCCAATTATTTTGACGTAAGTATCCATGAATTTCGTTAAGTTTCAATAACTTACGCATTCATTTTTAATTTTCATTTATTTAGATCTAGAACATTGTTTAAGTTATTTTCTCAGATATGATATGGAACAACATCAAGAATGGCATCGTAAAACAATGGTTGGATTAGGGGTTGGATTAGGGGTGATTCTATGTCCATTGCCAGTGATCCCGAAATTTATTGTAGTCTGTAAAATATTGTTAAAAAATTCCAAGAAATCGCACGTAAGCAGCGCAAACACATGCACAGAAATTAGACCCGTTTGAATCTGACAATTTTAACGAAAAACTTTAATGGCGACAAATATTCCATTAAATAAACTTAACAATCCCACCTTCAAAACATTTCTCCAAAAATATATTGGTCCTGATGTTCCTGATGAATCCACCTTACGCAAATATTATTTGCTACACGTGCTACACAAAAGCAGTAGAATGCATTAGAAGCCATCTTTCAAATCAGTACGGCGACGAAACTGTCGATATATTAAGACGCTGTGTGGTAAATGTTTTAGCTGATGTACTACATCCAACTATTCCATATAACGCATATGTAATAGCAACAAAAGTTATAAATACAATTGATGCGAAAACAGAAGCTAAAACCATTTACGAGAATATGCACCAAATGCTTCATTCGGACGACAAGTACAAAGAAAAAATTCTTTTATTTGTCAGTGACAGTGCTGCATATATGTTAAAAACAAGCAGACTATTAAAGGAAACATATCCTAATATGCTGAATATTACTTGTGTAGCACATGCTCACCACAGAATCTGTGAATATATCATAGACAACTTTCCGGAAGTTGATAGACTTGTATCCGCGTTTAAAATAGTTTTCAGAAAAGCACCATTGAGAGTTGCTCTTTACAGGAAAAAACTTCAATCTTTGTCACTGCCCTCCCTCTCCAGTAATAACTAGATGGTGAACATGATCGGAAGCTACTAGTTTTTATGCAAAGAATTTCGATAGTTTACAAAATTTCGTTACATGTTTAAATGACGATGCTCGAAGTATTTCTGGGTTCAAGGAACTAATACAAATTCCAAATTTAAGAAATCAGTTGTACTTTCTTCAAGAACACTTTGGAAATTTGCCAAAACTAATCACTTATTTTGAAAATAAAAATCTCAAATTAAATGATGGATTAACCACATTAGATCTGGTTATTAATAATTTGAAAAATATTCCAAGTGACTTCGGATGTGGCCTTCGGCAAAAGTTAGACGCAGTTTTTAATAGAAATCCAGAAATTTAATAACCATTGCGCCAATTGCCTATGGTGACAATGCCTCAAAATCTAACTGCTAAATACGCTTAAATAAAAAGAATATTGCCAGAATGCACCTATAACCAGTTGCGATGTAGAAAGGACGTTTTCTATCTACAAGGAGGTATTTCATTCAAAGAGAACAAATTTTACAGAATAGAACCTTGAGAAGGTATTGCTAGTTAATATTAATACTCCTTTACCCAACTTGAACTACAAAATGAACAAATAAAAATGTATTTCGTATTTTATAGATCACCAGAAAGGTCGAGCGATTTTTTCTAATGTAAGTTTTTCGAGCAAAATTACTGATTGGAAAAATTTTGAGTTAAAAAGAAATTTATCCGTGAAAGAAAAGCTCGAGTGTTTTTTGGCAAGATAAATTAACGACATGAATAAAACTCTTTAGATTGTCTCCATATTGACGATCTTGTATTTCTTGTGGATTGCGGTATTGATCTTCTGATATTTGTTGAAATTTTCCCAAACCGACTCATACATTTTACGTTCAACGATACTGAATAGTTATTAACTGCCAGCTGCCAAAATAAATTAAGTGATGCAGGGCTACTAGATATGTAATCCAATTTTGAGGAAGAAGCATTTTTTTCGGTGATAAAAAGCTATGTAGCTTTTTATCGCTGTCAAAGTGACAAAAATGTCACCATCAAATGGACATTTTTATATAGGAGTTAATTTATCAACAATTAAAAAATAAATTCTGACAGATTATGTCATTCTGTATACCATGCGGCAGTGATTTGTTACTGCATGGAAACTCCAAATCGAGTTAGCCAACGTACATAGCTGACACATTCACGTTCAGACTGTTAGGAATAGGTTGAAAGAATATCAATTGACATTACAAGTGCCCCAGCCAAAAGTCCTCTTCTTATCAACGACCACTGTAGAGCACCTTTAGAATTTGCCAAACAACATGTTCATTGGAAACTTAATGAATTGGACGTTCTTTTTATAGATTAATCCAAATTTCGTTTATTTTGATCTGACAATCGTTACAGAAGACGAGGAGAACGTTATGCTCAGTGTAACATTCAATCTAGAGTAAATTTTGGAGGAGGTTCGGTTATATTAATAGTATGAAGGGAATAGATTTAGAGTCACGTATAGATTTACATGTAATGGTTAGACAAGCGGTAAATGCGGATAGGTATATAAGAAACATTTTGGAACCTCATGTTGTTCCTTTTGTACCATTTATAAAAGCAGATTTTTTATTAATGCATGATACTGCAAAACCGCACATAGCTAATGTGGTTAGGAATTACCTTAATGAAGTGAACATTCTAACTTTGAACTAACCTGCAAGAAGTCCCGACCTCAATCCCATTGAACATGTATAGGATAGGTTGGAACAACGTGTTTGTTTACTTTTACAGCATCCTGAATTATCAGAAGCTTTGGTAGAAGTTTGGGATCGTTTATTAAGAAATTTACTTTCAAGTATGAAAGTATATTCCAGTCGAAGTGTATATTTCTGCAATAAATTCACTACAGATATTTTGTTTCTGTACAACTGCACTTTTCTCAGTGTTTTCTCAGTTTGTATAGAATACCTCCTACTAGAAAAACACATGCTTATTATGCATAGTAGCAGAAGTTAGAACACTTGGTAGTTACTTTTTGTCAAATTTTGGCAGAGCTGTAGATCTACTGAAAGAGAATAATTCTACTCTTTATACTCTTCACTTTTTTGCGAAAACGAATATTAAACCCAACTAGAGTAAAAGTACTAGAAACTATTTTTTATAGTTTGATATTGTGGTAGGTTTTAAAAATGTTTAACAAAACTATACCTTCGATGTCAACATATTGTGGTAATACACAACAGGTATTATTGCCAAGGCGTTATCAAGCTGTTAGTGCAGCTAGAGGAGGCAACACGCATAATTAATCCTTGTTATTTTTTTTTTTGTATTTTTTTCATTGATTATTTTTGCAATTTTTGTTAAATTTGGAAAAAAAATTTAAAAAAAAGGAAGATGGATAGGATGAAAAGGTCAGATTGAATGGTCGGCTAGGTCACCTGATCTAACGCTTTTAGACTTCTTTCTATGGGGCTACTTAAAAAGTAAAGTGAACAAAAAACGACCAAATAAGATCTCAGGCAAAGAATTCAGCATGAGATTAGGTTAATATCACCTCAAACTATTCAAAATTTGAGAAAGCAATTTAAAAATTGTGTTGAGTATTGTCAAATGGTTCAAGGTCGCCATTTTGGATATTTATTGTAATTTAAACACTGTTATTTCTGTGCTTTATAGTGTTTGATTGTTAGAGTATTTTTCTAGTTAGAGAATCTAGTTTCTATTTAGATTTTAGCTGGTTTTTGACAAACAATGATTAAATTTGACCGTTTTGTTTTATACAACAGTCACTATTTATTTATTAACAAATTTTTGACATTCAAATTTTGAAACTCATTTTCTCAATTTTTTTTTTTTGAAATATAACAAATCGAAAATTTCATACCGTTGGAAATAGATGTACTACGGAAATTAATAAAACAAAATATAGGTTATCATTTAAAAAATGTCGATCACATCATAACATAAGAAACTGAAAATTTACTGAAAATATTTACTGTAGTTAAAATGGCTGTACCCCTTTGAGATTTTCCCCGAAAAATTAATATTAATGGAGTTAACGAATTTATTCATTAACTTTATTTCCACACCGTATAATACATTACATAGTAAATTTTGGGCATATATTTAGTTGAACGAGATCTTTCTTATAAACAGAAAAATAAAACAGCGTTTTTTTCCATTATAATTTGTACTAATTATATCTAAATACAATGTTTCACCAAGAAGCGACTACAACATCCCTTAACAAGATACATTATATTATTTTATAATAACAAAAACAACTTACTAAATTTGTTTTTCAAAAACTTCCACATTGTGCTGAAAAAATATGTTTATTCACAGTTGAAAATGTTAAAAATTCACGTCATTATCACGCTGCAATACACTTGGAAAAGAAAATCGGAAAACTACCGAAAATTGAACGTCTAAAATTCCACTATTTGTTAACTTTTTTTTCTTTAAATTCAAATTACTCGCACACGGCGCGTCTGTAATGCACGTTTTATATATTTAATTGTGCAGTAGATATATGTATGTATACCGATGTTTAACATGAAATGCAAAAAGTCTACTGGTTGATAATGCGCTGCCAAAGCACTTAATATATATATGTATGCATACACACACGATATATCGGTTTGCAACTCGCCATCAATTGTCTCCCTCTATATATCCCGGATTGCTATTTTTTTTGGTTACAATAAATTATGAATTTGTACAATGGCAACTCCACAAGCTTTACAATCCCTTACGTAACACCAAGGCGAACATTATTGCGGTATAATTATGATCTTGTCAATGAACTCTTGTCGGGGAAATGTTTTGTTTTAGATCAAGAAATCGTGCCTGTACAAAAGTTGAGGAAAACCAAATCCGGATTGTACGGAAGATAAATCAATCTTGTGTTCTTCAAGAGTCTATTTAAAAGAAGCCATAAATAAAATTGTTCGATTTGATTGTTCGTGAGCTAATAATTATTCGATCCGCACACAATTTCGTAATTTCTTCATAGCATTTGAAATTTTCTTTTTAAAGTAAACCTAAAGTATTAAATACAAAATAATCTACACTACTGTTTAATTCAAACACAAATTTCTTTGAAATTTTCAGAATTATACATATATGTAACTTAATAAAATTAATCGTCGTACGGGGCTTCGACTTGAACTAATCGGTACAAATACGTAAATAGTGCCAGAAAAATCGCCAAAGAGTAAAGAGTTATAAAGATTAAAGTAAATCTTCTATCAAATACAAAATAATCTACTTACTGTTTACTTCAAATACAAATTTCTTCAAAATTACCAGAATTACAGACATAACAAAATTAATCGTGGTACGGGTTTTAGATTTGAACTAATCGGTTCAATACATCAATCCATATCTCGCAGTGTCAGAAAAGTCACCAAAGAATTTTGTTTTTAAGATACAGAGCTGTAGAGAAGCGAAAGTAAAATACAAATTCGATTATGATTTTTCAGTGGAAAATTGTTGAGAAAGTCTTTTTTGCAACCGCGAAAATCCCGAAGTGGTTTGTGAATAGATATTTGCGATCGAAAATTTTTAACTTTGCGAAAATTTCTTCGATTTTGATCTAACAACAAGATTCTCTATGACTAGACCGGCCATACTTGTCAGCTCGCCAGGTTCATGCTAACTTAATTTCCTGAACTCACTGCAAATGAGAATTAATGACCATTAAATCTCATTGTTACATGCAAATTTCGCCTTATGTGATGTGTTAATTACTACAATTTGACAAACTAAGTTTGTATCAGAATGTATAACGCAACACGCCGCGACGCCGACCTTCTTGATTGCTAGGATTATTAAAAATTCTCTTAGTCAGGTCTATCCCTAGAACGTACACATGTATTTCGCTCTTATTGGAGCTGTCAATATACGGTATCCTGGAAACATATATGACTTTTCACTACAATACTTGGTGTATACCGTGTGTCCCAATTTCGATGCTCACCATTGGTATCTCGGTTATTTGAAGATATAGAACAACGGTTAAATGGGGAATGTTTTGCAGAATTCAATACTCGCGGCAAATCTCATTTCAAATTTGATCTAACTTTTTAAATTTTTAAAATATTTTGAAAAATCAAAAATTTGCCGATTCCGTTATTCCTCAATAACTCGATAACGCTTAGTCTGACCTCTTTTAAAGTTTTACATTGTTCAGACACTTTTTTAAAACAAATTATTTGATACAAACAGAAACCCCCCGATTGTCATTTGTTTTTAAGTTATTACCACTATCTTTTGTTTTTCATATGGCGGTAATATTGGATTTTGGGTTTGTTAGGTAGTCCTCAAAATGTGCTTTTCAACGATGTATAACATGCCTGAAAAATTTTTATTTATAAGGAAAATATTAATAAAAACGTAAATATGAAATTACTAGGCTGAAAAATTAAACACCAATGTCAAATGAAAGTGAAAAGATATTCTAAGTAATACTGTAAACAAACGAAACGATAAAAAAATTATAGAAATAAAAAGTAAAGATAGATACAGAACTTAAAGTTCACATTCACTTAAAGAAATTGTTCAATATGACGACCATTCTGTTCCACACAATTTTGACACTTTGTTCGAGTAGAGTTACAAACTCTACGTAGCGTGTTTCCGTTTACTGATCGTAGCACATCTAGTACTCTTTGTTCTAAAATTTCCCGAGTTTCTGGCGGTTCAAAATAAAATACTTCGTTTTTAGTGGTACCCCATAAATAAAAGTCAAGCCGGGTAAGGTCGGGTGATCTCGCAGGCCATTGCACGGGTCCATTATTTGAAATCACTCTCTCATTAAAGTTTTCTCTCAAAAAATGTTGCACGTTACGAGTGTTATGGGCCGGGCAACCATCTTGCTGGAACCAGATGTTTTGCATGTTCTCGGGATTAATAATTTGCCTCAAAGCAGGCATTATCTCGTTTGTTAGTAGCTCCAAATATCTGTTACCAGTTAAATTGTAATCAAAGATGAAAGGACCTATTAACTGATTACCTAAAACGAAGATAAGAGTTTAAAAAACAAAAAAAAAGTAAACAAAATGTCATACCAATTAAACCGCACCAGACATGAAAACCAAATCGAACTTGAAATCTTCTTTGATTTACCAAATGTGGATTTTCAGTAGACCAATGATGATAGTTATTCCTATTGAACACTCCACAATTGGTAAATCGTGTTTCATCTATCCATAGTATTTTCCTAGAAAAATTAGCGTCATATTCACATTTTTGAAGGTATCACCTGCTAAACTGTAATCGTCGGAGATTGTCATTATCACTTAAACCTTGTACAATTGTTGGTTTGTAAGGGTGATACTTGTTTTTCGTCAAGGTTCTGTGAAAAGTAGATTTTGAAATCCCTGTTTCTCGTGTCACACGACGAACTGATGTGCTGGGATTGTTCCTAACGATCTGCAAAATATTATTTCGACGTGTATCAGCATCATTAACTTCATAGTTAGCTCGTTTTTGTTCGAAGCTTCCAAAGTTTTTTAATTTGCTAACTAGTATTCTAAAAATTGTCCTGTGTGGCTGTTGTCTTTCTGGAAAACGCTCTGCATAACTCGTGCACGCATTTTTAGTGTTTCTATTTGCTTTGAAATACACTTCCAACATATCAACTTTTTCTTCGTTTGAATATGTATGTGCCATTATCAATACTTATAAATCTTAATACTTGACAATAATTACTTATCACTAACTACAAGTAGTTTTAATTAACTTATCTCTGCAGCACTAATTGTACTTTGACAGGTTATCGTTTTGTTTCATTGTCAGAATACATTTGTCATTGACGTTTGACGGAACATAATGTCTTTGCTAGTGATACACGCTCAGAGGTTAGAATTATCTGACATTTGATGTAAAACCAAATACAAATCTCCCCACTACTTTTAATCCTGCGCGAACTTACCCCTCCTCGCGCCAACTTAATTGGCGTTTGCTATACTTTTATCGTTTCGTTTGTTTACAGTATTACTTAGAATATCTTTTCACTTTCATTTGACATTGGTGTTTAATTTTTCAGCCTACTAATTTCATATTAAAGATTAATTTACGTTTTTATTAATATTTTCCTTATAAATAAAAATTTTTCAGGCATGTTATACATCGTTGAAAAGCACATTTTGAGGACTACCTAACAAACCCAAAATCCAATATTACCGCCATATGAAAAACAAAAGATAGTGGTAATAACTTAAAAACAAATGACAATCGGGGGGTTTCTGTATGTATCAAATAATTTGTTTTAAAAAATTTAAAGTGTCTGAACAATGTAAAACTTTAGAAGAGGTCAGACTAAGCGTTATCGAGTTATTGAGGAATAACGGAATCGGCAAATTTTTGATTTTTCAAAATATTTTAAAAATTTAAAAAGTTAGATCAAATTTGAAATGAGATTTGCCGCGAGTATTGAATTCTGCAAAACATTCCCCATTTAACCGTTGTTCTATATCTTCTAATAACCGAGATACCAATGGTGAGCATCGAAATTGGGACACACGGTATATACTTAACATTCTGAACTCACTACGAATGAGAATTAATGACTATTAAATCTCATTCTTACATGCAAATGTTGCTTTATGTGATGGATTAATTACTACAATTTGACAAACTAAGTTTGTACCAGTATGTAGAACGCAATACGTCGCGACGCCGATCTTCCTGATTGTTAGGATAATTAAAAGCTTGTGAAAACTCACGTCTATCCCTGGAACGTACAGATGCATTTCGCTCTTTTTGGAGTTTGTCAATATACGGTATCCTGGAGACAGATATGACTTTTCACTTAATTACTTGCCGTATATATAGTTAACATTCTAACTACAAATGAGAATTAATGACTATTCCTACATGCAAATATCGCCTTATGTGATGCCGTTGTCAAATTGTAGTAATTGCTTGTGTGATATCTGGTCTTGAAAATGGTATTATTTAAATATGTAAAAATAAAATAGTCTAAAATTATCAAATCTCGAGATTTTGGAGGAAAATTAATAATTCTTGAATCGAAAAATTCTAACAAAAAAGCTATTATTTGACGAGATTTGTGCGCTGGTGCATTATCTTGCTGGAAATATCCTTCCGTAAATTCATCATCATGAAGTTCATTATAAACGGCTCTAATAATTCGTTTCGATATGTTTCAGCAGTTATGGTTTGATTAAAAAATATAGTCCCAATAATTCGCCTTCTTGAAATTGCTAGCCAGACATCTATTTTTTGTGGATGTAGCATAGTTTCCAAAAACCCGGCTTAAAAAAAGACCAAAAGCGCAAAAAAAATTGTCGATTAATAACGTATCGAATAATAACAACCATTTGCTGATTATTGGAGGTGCCCTGTAGTTTCATCGGCCTCCAAAGCAATGAAATTTGCAGATTTAATTTCTTTTAATATTTCTTGCTTGTAAATTTGCCACATTGCATCTAGCAATTCGTTCTGAATAGTTTTTGAGGCGCCTTTAAACACTTGTGAACCTTTCATATGTATTGTAAGCACAGCGTCTAATTTAGCTGCAAAGTTGATTAAATAAATACCTGGATTTTCCGACGCAAATGTCTCATCATGTACGAGGCCATGATGAGACATTTACCAATTCAAAAGCTCCGCAAAATATGACGAGTAATATGTATATAAAAAATTATAATTCAATTGGCAACAATGCAATTTTTTTTATTATTTTGTTATCGTTTCTTGTTAAATATGAAAATAAATTACTTTACGAATTTGTATGCCCACTCTTCATTGAATAATTGAAAAATTATATTAAAATATGATGAAAATTAATACTGGTAGCCGTAACTTTGTGGTAATTCATTTTGAAAATAATATTAAAAATATAAAATATTAAAAGATTGTAATATACAAAAGACAGAAATCCTGGTATCATTTGATGTTTCCAACATGTTTTCAAAAATACCACATAAGGAATGCTTAAGGTTAATAGAAAGCATATTAGTAAAGAAATATACAAACTCGGTTGTTTTTACACGAAATCATATCTCTAACGGAGTTAGTCACCAACCAAAGTTACTTTACATTTAACAACAAATTCTACAAACAAACAGAAGGTCTGGCAATGGGCTCACCTCTAAGTCCTCTATTAGCTGAAATTTTCATGAAGCATATTACAGAAAATATTCTTTCATCACAACTAGGTAAAAAACATATTAAATTTTGGTATCGGTATGTAGACGACATCCTAGCTTGCTTTAAGGGTACTCATAGACAACTACAAACATTTTTGAGCTACATAAATTCAATCCATTCTAATATCAATTTTACAGTAGAAATAGAAGAGAATAACAGTATTAACTTCCTGGATTTAAAATTAAACAAATTAGATCAGAGCTTAAAATTTGATATATATCGTAAACCTACTTTCACTGATTGCATTATTCCCAAAGATTCACTACACCCTGAGACACACAAACATTCATTTTTTAATTCTATGATACATAGAGCATTAAATATTCCTTTGTCTAATGAATCTTTTGTTCGTGAAATCAATACTATAAAACAAATAGCGGTAAACAATAGTTATAAAAGTAGCGCAATTGACAGTATACTAAAGAAAAAAACAGTTAGAAGTGGCCCTTAGTTTAGTATATCCTAAAGATAGTGCTAATTTGAAACAATTTGTCTCGTTAACTTACTTCGGTAAAATAAGCGAGCAAATTGGAAATATAATTTCAAAAAATAATAGTAATATTAGTATAGCTTACAAACCATATGTAAAAACAAGTAATTTCATTTTTAACGCAAAACCTAAAACAGATATCAATAATAAATCAGGAGTGTACAAATTATATTGTAATGATTGTAAAAGTGTATATATATATATATATATATACGTCAGACATCATGAAATATTGCATTTAGCCGAGAAAGGTCGTAAATTAAATCTTTTAGAGTCACTAGAAATTTTTAAAAGCGGAAACAACACAATAGATAGTGTTCTTAATGACCAGTTGGATCTTATATATACACCTCTTTTCCAATGTTGTATATAATAGTTAAGTATATAGTAGTAATTTTAAATAACATCATAAACCACCCCCATTTTTTTTTGTCATTTATAAGATCTATGTAGGCCTGTAACTTTTGCAGTTTGATAATGACATTGTATGTCGAAACCGCGGTCACTATTACATGTGAATAAAGTGGTATAACAAAGTTATTGTATTATTTTATTTTATTATTTTTAAAATATGATGGTTTGCCAATTCCTTTTTCTTAGGAAAAGCACGATTTTTAATTCGTACAATTTGAAGCAAAAAAAAAATAACTAAAGTTTAGTACAATTTAGTACATCTTCATACATTTGTTTACTACATTTCAAAAATTAGTTGCAGTCCTGGAAGTTAAAGACAGGTCGTTCGGCTCTCTACTCCCCCTACCGACCGAATACTAGCCCTTTCAAAAACGTCAGGTTCCCGTCGGTCATCTTTACGAAAAATATTGTGAGTTTTTCATTAGTCTGATACGTTTTTTATTCACCTTGTATTTTGCCAAAAAACTGTACGTGATAGGAGAAAATGGAAATCATTTTTGGATTCAATAGACTAGAAAACATAATTTTTACCAAAAACATCAAATGCAGATGATATTTATTTTTTTCACACCTGTGTTAATTGTATACATATTGTACAAATATAATAAATAAATACGATAAAGATAAACAAAAAGCAGAGAAAGAAAAAGACATGACCAGAGAGCGGACTCGAACGATTGATGATTCATAGCCCATAGACATCTGCCTTGTACATATTCGCAATAGGTTTGTTTCTGTTAGCGATCCGTTCCTAACAATTTGTTACGTGTGGCTAGCTGCATGAGTGGCACATACCTAAATATGCAGTTAATATATATATATATATATATATATATATATATATATGTCAAAGCACAACAGAGCGAATGTAATAAACGACAGCAACCACTGCTGAAGCAAAAGTAATGCTGACAAGCGAATTACGTATCGAATTTTGAATAAAAATAATTTACGTAAAACAAAACTCAAAACTTTGTATTTTCTGTGAAACATTGAAAGTGTAAAACATTAAAGTGCCGAATTGATATAATATATTCAAATCTGAATGTCTGCTAAATATGGCATCAACTTTTTGTCTCAGCTTTAGGAAATATCTTTTTAAATGATGAAACTAACTTATCAACATTTGGAAAATGACCCCTGATGCATTCACATACTCTGTGTAGTGCATGTTCTGCACAGGTAACGTGTAACATATTGGGATAAGATTGTTTTAATAACTTCCCTGTTTTTAACATATAAGCTGCCGCAACACTCAAAAATAATAGCGTCTTGTCTTTATAGTTGTTATCCGATAACAGAATATTATGATTACATTGATCAACTACTTCTGCAACTGTTTCACCATTTACAACTGGCAATATTTTAGTTGCAATGGTTGGTATGAAGTTGTCGGGTGAAGAATACCAACAACTACATTTAACACATATCGTCCCATTACATCCGTTGTTTCGTCTGCACTTGGTCAAAATTAATGTCCATGTAGGTTGGTTCGTATTTTTTCAATGGTTCTCAAATAACATTTTGGTAAGTGGTATTTACGTAAAGTAGATTTATTTTGTAAGAAGCCTCTTGAGGACAGGATTGTCAAGATTTTTAAATGGGATATTGGCCGCCATGAAAGCTTTCCACAGTTCTTCGTTAAAAGTGTCAGGTGCAGATGGAAATATGTTATCTAGATAAGTTTTCGAAGAAACATGTCTCTGCACATTACACTTTTGTGGACGCCTTAAACTTAATGAACAGGCACTGCAATATATCTTTGTATCGTAGGAATATGCAACCAATCTGTATGCCCTTTAATCCATCCTACCATGGTTGCCCTACGAGAATTTCAAAGGTCGAACAGACCTAATATTCTAGCCCCTACACCAGAAATCAATCGGTTCAGTCTGCTCTCTGGACATGACTGATGATGAAGACCGGACAATAGTAATAAATAAATAGGAAGAAATTGAATGGTAAGAAATTAAGACGTATCAAGAATTTAGAGAAAAATAAAATGAACGGAATAATTACTTTAAGGAAAAAACACGAAGACAAAAAGCGAATAGAAGCCATAAAGAAGCCAAAAAATTTGATGTTCCATGTAATGCTTAATATTAAATTGTATCAATTTATTTGTTATATTTACATATTCTTTTTAAATAAAATATTAAAAAATATATAAGAATTTTAACAAAAATTAATATAAAAAATAATTGTTTGAGTTCTACATAGTGGCTCTCTAACGAATAATGTTTAATGAGTTCATGACAAATATTGTGATTATTACAACGTGAAGTAATTAAGCAAAGCTAAACCGTGGGTGTAAAATAAAAATTGAGATTAATAACCTGAACGAGACAAACTATTTTTTTAAATTGTTTTTATGTAGTAACCTGTGCAAGATAACACAAGATATATTAATGCTTCATGCTATGATGAATTGGTGTCATCAAATTTTTTCGCAACATGTAATAAGGTCTTATTATCGTTTGTTTCCCATTATAAAATTCTCACAGAGGATTCGAGCTGTCATTATATATTTCACAAAACGTAAGTATTAAATAATTACACCGTCATTGTACAAGAATATTTTACGAAATACGGAGATGTATGGACTAGGGGAGATTTACCAATATCCATTTCACATGTTGGAATCCCATTATCGATTGACTATTAATTAAAAGTCGAACTCGATTCTTATCCGGGCGTTAAAAATATGCACACATTATCTTGAGCATCGCCGAAGTTCTGACATAACAGAAATTAATGAGATTATACTTAAGTACTTACTTTCAAATTAGATTATTGTTCGTAAATAGAGCGTTAAGGTTTATATATTGTAATGTTAGAGCGAAAAAGACTTTTTACGCTATTATATAATACGTCTAACACTTGCATTTAAATTGTTTGCGCGTTCATCCGCTTGTGTTGGAAATCATGTGGAAATTCTCATTATAAATTTAGTGTATTAATTACGATATTTGGTAATAAAGAAATTATAGGTTAATACACTTTGACTTTACTTAAACGATTTTTTTTTACATTCATATTAGCTTTAATAATAACGAAACCTCTTTTAAATACACCAGTTATGTACGAGGGTTGTAAGAAATGTTCTCGGGCTCGTCTATAAATAATCACAGATCAGCCAAATTTTGTAAATCAAATAGTCTTTTCCGACGAAGCAATGTTTTGTCTCAACAGGCGCAACTGTCGTTACTACTCAACAGAAAATCCTCACTGAATAGTAGAAGTCCATATGCAGCACCCACCAAAAGTGAATGTGTGGGTTGGTATACTGGGAGATCAAATAATAGGCCCTTTCTTCATCAGAGAAACTTTAAAATAGTAATAGATATTTAAATTTATTGTGGAACGATATTATACCAGAAATTGCAGGACTATTTCCAAATCCAAACAGACTTAATCTACCAAATGAATCTATTTGTTTCCAACAGGATGGGGCCCGCCACATTTTGCGCGTGGTGTTCGTGACTATCTGGACGAGGTATTTTCTGCACGCTGGATTGGACGCAGAGGCGCAATCGAATGATTTTCTTCTTGTGGGGTCACTTGAAATGTTAAGTGTATAAAAATAGACCAAATAATCTAGAAGAATTAGAGGGATGAATAACTGAAGAAATCAACAGTATCAGACCGCAAATTTTACATAATTCACAAGATATTTTGTTGATAGATTATATCACTGCCAAGTGGTTAACGGAGCACAATTTCAACATTTATTGTAGTCTGTAAATCTATTTTTTTTAAACTTTTTTATTTCTAATTTATATTAATTGATAAATTCTTGGAGTTTTTCGGATTTTATATGAAATATTTAGAAATATTATCAAATTAGTATGTAACTGCGAAGTAAATGTGAATGTAACATTGCTGTCTACAAATTACAACGCAAGTTATACGAAATTTGAACTGAAAAGTTTTATCTACGTTGGGACTTGAACCCAAGTCTACGGTTTGCCGGACCGTTGCTTTTCCCAATTAAGCTTAATTGGTAAAGCAACGGTCCATATACAACTTTCAAACGCCTGTAAATCTCATTGGACGGGCAACACTCCAGCGTTAAAAATTCTATCACGGATAGCAACTCGGAAATCGAACTCATGATAAATGACTGTTACTCAACGACGGTAAACAGAAAAATGAAACTTTGTATTCGTATTATTTTCTGTTTGATGCTCCATGCCACTCTTAGTGGCATTGATTCCAGTAAATAGTCGATGTCCTATTGAGGTATGGTGTCCCAAGCAACCTGGAATTCATGGCAGAGAGCTTCTAATATTTGCGGGGATTCGCTAACTTCATGAGTTTTCTTCCCATAATATCCCACGTGTTCAATTGACGATAGGTCGGGAGATATGGGTGGTCAAGATATTGACATAAGCCTCTTCGCACCGGTTTAGAGAAAAGTAAATAAGGGACAGAGTCACAGTCTTCAGTCAGAGAGTTAGAGTCCCTGCAAGACTAGTGCCTCATAATTATAATGTAGTGTTTGTTATTGTTGTTATTATCTTTATTAAATTATATGTTGTTATTTAATCGTTGTTCCGTCTATTATTTATCATGCTGGTAAACCTCCGGTGTAAAAGCAACAATGTGACCTCCGGGACCAGGTGACATCACATGGCGATCCTGCCCATCATCTGACATTACATGGCGATCCTGGCAGGATCGCCATGTAATATCAGATCCTGGCAGGATCGCCATGTAATGTCACCTGGCCCCGGAGGTCACATTGTTGCCTTTACACCGGAGGTTTACCAGCATGATAAATAATAGACGGAACAACGATTAAATAACAACATATAATTTAATAAAGATAATAACAACAATAACAAACACTACATTATAATTCTGAGGCACTAGTCTTGCAGGGACTCTAACTCTCTGACTCTGACTCTGTCCCACTCTGTCTGTGACCTTGTCTGCCGAGACCTCTGAGTGTCTCGTTATATATTAGAGTGTATCCCCTTAGCCAAGTGACCTGGTTACAACACAATGTGGTGAAAGATCATAACTCACCGAGGCCGTGTTGTCGAAAGAAATGTTTGTAAATACATGACCTGGTTTAGTTATCGCAGAGTCACTGAAGATATGGAATAATATTGGCTTAAACCATCTCATCAACACAACGTTGGCGTTCACAGTGCCTCGAATGAACACAAACTGATTCCTAATCCCATACCATAACTCCCATGGCTCGGTGCACACGCCTTTCAACAGAAAATTGAATATCGTGACGTTCCCTACGTCTTCGTTTGCCAATCATATGATCATCTTGCATCCCTATACAAAATCGAGATTCATCCCTGAATACCATTCCATGTTTCAGTGCATTTGCAACCTACACCACCCCAAACGTTCCTGTCGGTGTGGAGCCGTAAGTGGTAACACAAGATGTGGTCGATAGAATTCCCTGCTCTGAGAGTATAAATTGATGCTACAAAAATTTGTATCTATACGTACAATTATTAAACCTGGACAAAACAAATGGAAAACGACTTTATGTATGTTATATTTTGTACATGTAACAGTCCAAACAAATATACTAGCGTGAATAAATATACGTCTTGAAATAGCATAGTAGGCTCTATCTCTTTACATTTAGACGTAAGTGGGGATAATTCATAAAGCATTTCTTTGCAGTACGCTTGTGAAGCACCGGCCGAATTTTCGTACTCTAGTGAGCAGTATTACAGCGCGCATTTATGTGTGTTAGAAAGAAAAGTACAATTTGCGGTTCAAAATTTTGGGCCGTACGCAAAGAAATACTTTATCAACTGTATTTAATCTACTTATGCATTCAATAGCTCTCTTAACCCCTCTTATCTATCGAACCAATACTATGTGTATAAAGAGAATAAAGAGTATATCGACTACTTCCAAACATAGCTTCCCAATATCAATTAATGCATTTACGTACGCTGGTATATTTTTTCCACACAACAAAATATCTGTAAAATATCGCTTTTGAATTGAATGCTTCTATTGTGTTGTGATATATTAATATTCGGACATGTACTCTGAATCGAATGATTCTACTGTGTTCTAGATTACGAGTCAGAATATTAATATATGACAACACAATAAAGCAGTATTTTACAGAAGTTCCATTTGTGAGACAAAACGCGCATTTATCCAAATTGCTACATGTACACAAGTAAGTTACAATAATGCCGTGTCGTATATTCTTTCGTTTGTCCATGTTTAATAATTACACAGGCCGGCAATTTTCAACACTTTGAAAGTTGATTTAAAAATTTTAACTGTTTTCTAGTAATTGGGTAGCGCTGATTTCAAATCTGCTTTTATTTTTTTTGTATCACGTAAGGTTATTTTTCAAACCAGTAAAATCAAAAAATATAGAAGAAACACGATTTATTTCATTTATAAGCTAGTTCTACATTATATTAAAAAAATACAAAAATATACACATAGAAACTATTAGAAATAGTTATTTATTCGTTATGCTTCTTAAAAAAACGTTTTCCTTTTCAGAAAAGCTTCGTTTGTTTGTTTTTCTGTCATATTCATTTAAAGGAAGATCTCTTCTCAATGTCCAACAGTAATCGGCCATCATTTTTGTGTCCCAGCGCCCTTGGTATCTTTTTTCCATCTCTTTAATATCCTGGTGAAATCTTTCTCCTTGCTCTTCACTCACGTCCCCAAGGTTTTCTGGGAAATAGTCCAAATGGGAATGTAAAAAGTGAATTTTTATGCTCATATTGCAACCAAGAATCCTGAATTTTTCCAGCATATTTTCAACGATCTCAACATAGTTTGTGTCTTTATAATTCCCTAGAAATTTATGTACAACTTCGTTAAAAGCATGCCATGCATGTTTTTCCTTATCTTCCATCACATTTTCAAATTCTTGATCTTTCACCAAGCTCCTAATCTGCGGGCCTACAAAGATTCCCTCCTCTAATTTTGCCTCTGACAGAGTCGGAAATTTTTTGCACAAATATTTAAAACTATTTTCTTCTTTGTTTAATGCCTTAACAAATTGTTTCATAAGTCCAAGTTTTATGTGAAGCGGTGGAAGTGACACTTTTTGAGGGTCAATAAGACTTTCGCGAATTACATTTTTGGTTCCAGGTGTTAAAGTCACCCTTTGTGGCCAGTCTCTTTTTATCCAATGCTGTTCTCGATTTCTGCTATCCCACTCGCACAGGAAACATGGAAATTTAGTATATCCAGACTGCTGACCCAAGAGAAGGCCTAAAATTTTTAAATCTCCACATACTTCCCAGTTGTGATTTTCATATTGTATTCTTAAAAGTAATTCCTGTAAATTTTCATAGTTTTCCTTTAAATGAACAGAATGGCCGACCGGAACAGAAGCAAAAACATTGACATTATGTAAAAGAACAGCTTTAAGGCTCCTTTTTGAAGAGTCGATGAAAAGTCTCCAGTCAGAAGGTGTGTACTCAGGAGCTCCGAGGAAAGTAAGTAGATCAGCAATTGCTTGGCAGTACACGAGTGGTCCGTTTTGAGCAAAATATTTTACAAATCCAGCCTCACGATTTCTATACCAAGAGACGGTAGTTTCTGGGGCAAGCAAATTTTTTTGTTTCAACCTAGACCCCAGTACTTTAGAAAGATCTTTTGAAAGTCCCAAATCTCTTACTAAATCATTCAATTCGGCTTGTGAAAATAGCTGAGGTTGGTTTTGACCTGAGGTTGATGGTTCAAAATCACTATCCATCTGTACGGAGCCGGAAGTTGAAGAGGTTTCAATATCTTCTTGTAGTACTTTTGGGGGGTATAGGTATAGGTACATGATCACTGTGAGGAACTGGTCTGATAGCTGATTTAATATTGCTTGGGTACAAAATATGTTTCAAAGTTTTTCTATTATGCCCCTTAATATCACAAAGACAAAAGTAGCAATCTTCATGATAATTTTGCGGTTCTCTCCAAACCATCAGTATTCCAAAAGGAAGGCTTTTTCTATTCCCTTTGGTCCAATGTCTTAAACCTTCTTCACATACCTTACAAACAACGTGCGGTGCCCAATCTTTATCTTGATCTCCTAATTTGATTTTGAAATAAGCATAATATGCATTTTTCATAAATTCACCAATTGGTCTCTTAAACTTTTTCAAGACGAAATATCCACAAATATAACAGAAATCATCTGGTTTGTTTTTGCAACACCGGCTAGACATATTTTTAAGCAATGTTTATTTATCAAATACCACGCACGACACTAAAGACAAATTAATTTTACTTGTTTACTGATCGACACTCAGAGCTATAATGAAGTAAATGACATTAAAATATACATTTTGTTTGGAGTGATAAACTTGAAATCCTTCGCAGTACTAATAAAGTGAAAGCATAATAAATAGGATTTAGCAGGTAAAAATTCCCGGATATCTTGTCCAAAATTAATACATGTAATAAAAGATATACATCAGGTAATGAGAGCCTATTTAACAAATTTCTTTAAAACCACAACAGAAAATAATTTTTGGGTTAATACCTAGAATTTGAAGTAGTACATTCATTTTAAAATGTATTAAAACGCCTATTATAAGTTTTTTTTTTTATTTTCTTCTTTTTCTTTTGTGCAAAAAAAAATCTGTGGGTGGTAGAGACCAACCGTATTTTAATTAGTTATTGCTATATAAAAACTGAGCTTAACAAACAAAAATCACGTCATTACAAATTTTATGCAGGGCTGTGTTATATTGCTATCTAGCAGTCAACAAAACAAGGTGGTCTAGGGAAACTAAGTGGGAGAGCCCATAACGCGCCTACAAAAACTTCCTCATTAGAGACGGCAGTACTCATACAAAATTATACATTTGTGACAGATTACGTATACTGTCACCAACCATTATCAAAAAGCATGACCATCTCTAATGAGGGAAGTATTTGAAGGCACGTTATGTATATTATACATCCGCAAAGATAACGTATTACATATACCTATTACAAGCGGCAACTGTGTTGGCCGTATGTATGGCAAGAACGATCATTCATAGATTCTTACCTGACCGGTATACAATATAGGATTTCACACAAAAGATTGCATGATGAGCTTACCAGCCGAAATAATGTTCAATGTTATTGATAATAATATGAGGTTGAAGATTGTTTGAATCCGTAAGCTGTTAATAAGGATGATCGATTTCGGTCAGTGTTTTGTTTTTAATGTTTTAAGTAGTTTATGTTAAAGAGTTCGTTGAGAGTTAGTTCACTAAATAGAACTATTAGCCCCATTCCGAATCCCATACATTATCCTAAAATCGAGGCGCCGATAACAGAATAAAGAAGAGAGATTATTAATTCTTTGTATTATTTTTGAACATCATCTCCAAGAGCTCCTATGCCGTGTAATTTCTTTCTTTCTAGCAAAATAGTATTTATTCTACTATTTTGCCACAACTGCATTGTACAAACAACCATCACTGTAAGAAACCACATTTTTTATTACACTTCGATAGCTGTCACTATAATAACTATCGTAGTATTCCGTGAAAAAGTCTATCCTCAAGAATCAGTTCTGACTCCTCTAATGTTCAACATTTACACCAACGATCTCCCACCCACAAAATCACGAAATGTCTATATGCAGATGACCTAGTTTTATGTACCCAAACCAAGAATTTAGAGGATAGATAATTACAACTTGCTGAAGATCGGCTAGCTTTAAACAAATACTATAAGAAATAGCGCTTACAAACCCTTCAAAATTCGAATCATGTGCCTTTTATTTATGTGACAAGGAAGCCAATAGAGAGCTGGATGTTGGATTTGGGGTTAGGCGGATCAACCACAACCCCAACCCTTAATATCTGGACGTAACGTTAGGTCTCCGATATTCAAGCAGCACCTCTATAAAACTAGTCAAAAGGTGAAGACCCCCAATAATATATTACATAAACTAGCCAGCACTTCATGGCGACCAAACGGGGAGATTTTGCGAACGGCAGCCAATTGGACTGGTTTACTCTCATGCTAAATACTGTACTGCTGTCTGCTAGCGAAGCTCTCACACCAAGCTAATAGATATTCAACTTAACGATGCAATGAGGATCACCACCGATACTGTTAGATCTACTCCTAGTCTCTGATTACCAATTCCTTCTAACATTGCCCCGCCGGATATCAGATGGCTCGCTGCAATACAGAATGAACGGCCTAAGATTATCAACAATATTGATGTTCCCATACATGATGATTTGAAGAGCGTCCCCAGGACCCGACTGAAATCTAGAAGACCGATTTGGCTGGATATGGAAGTTTAGCACCCCATCGATGTGAATGAGTCCTGGATAGCCCTTCTTGGGGAAAAAGAGATTTAATTTCTAATCCTTCACAATCTCTGCTGGACGTAACGCTACTACGTAGGCAATAGTTTCAATTAAATAGGTTCCGTACAGGCCATGGAAGGTGCAACTCAATGCTCTACAAATGGAAACTAGCATATACTAGCGACTGCGGAAATGTGGAGCAAAGTATCGAAACCTTACGAGTTCTGACTTTAAGTGAAATTTATTTCGATGATAATTTTTTGTTAGTGACGCTAATGGTTTCGAAAACTAACAAGAAAGAACATGTTTATTGTAAGTGGCTTTTGTAATGTTGACAATTACTGTGTCAATGGCCAATATGCACTTTTTGTATGGATTAGCCATGGTAATGCCTTAGAGGCTAGACGTATGTATGCCCAGTGTTATCCAAATAACCGCTTACCATGTTCTGTAACGTTTAGTAAACTGCATCTTCGTTTACACAAAACTGGAAGTTTTGAGAGATCAAGGGATATTATTAGACGACTTAGAAATGCGAGAACTCCACAACTTGAAGATGAGGTTCTTCAAATTATTAACGAACATTCAGAAACGAGTACCAAGAAAAATTGCTCAACAAGTAAATGTTAGTCATAAAACTGTTTGGAATATTCTAAAAGAAAATTTATTGCATCCATATCATATTCAAGGTGTTCAAGATTTGCTACCTAATGACTATCCGCTCCGTATGCAGTATTGCCAATGGTTTTTAACAAAAATTGCAATCAATCCCAATTTTGCTGCCACTGTTTTGTTTACAGATGGAGCCAACTTCTCAAGACATAGTATTATGAATTTTCATAACAACCATAAGTGGGCTGATGGACATCCACATGCCACAGTTGCAGCACGATTCCAATAAACTTTTTCGGTCAACGTTTGGATTGATATTATCGAAAATTATTTAATAGGACAATTTTTCCTTCCTCAACGATTAAACGGCGATACATATCTTCATTTTATAGAAAACGAGCATTCTGTTCATTTTGGAAGATGTACTTCTCATAATTAGAAGGCGTATGTGGTTCATGCATGACGGTGCACCTCCACATTTTGCATTAACCGTACGGGAGTTTTTAAATAAGATTTGTTCAAACCGTTGGATAGGACGAGGATCTCCACACCCATGGCCCCCAAGGTCGCCTGATCACAATCCTCTAGATTTTTGTTGTGAGGATATTTAAAAACACTCGTTTATACTACCCCGATTTTAAATTTAGATGATCTTCAAAATCGCATTATAGAAGGCTGCAATGTTATTCGCAACACTCCTAGCATTTTCGAAAGGATTCGGCAATCCACTAGACGTCGATTGGAGGCTTGTATTTTAGCTAGAGGTGCACATTTTGAACATCTCTGAAATGTAATACTTTTATGTCTTATTTGTCACAATGTTATTGCTTCTATTAAAATAATAAAAACATTGAGCACCTTGTATCTCATTAACGAAAAAACTTATCACACATATTTATAGGAACTTTTCGTCTTCTGTATTATTCTATATTCAAATCCTACCGCCTATGTAAATTAGAAGTTTATTTAAACGCCTGATACTTGAAAATATGACAAAATATTCTACTAATTTGACCTCTGTACCGACAACAAGAGGTCATGTTTAACATAGATGATTTTGGTTTGTTTTTGACCTCGTACAAAACCTAGAAGGAGTTTCAAGTTTACTAACTGATTTAAGATACAATAAGTGACATATGTTTAAGAAACATAACAAACAATGATAAATTTATTAGATATTAAATATATTTTTTAAGTTCCTAGTTTCTATAATTTCCTATTCATTTTGATATCGTAACAAAGATAATATTTAGTAAAAATTTCATTTTTGCTTTTTTAAACCTCTAGAATAGTTTTATTTAAAAAATATTTCTCAGGAAACAAACTTCTTTAAAATGCATTAAGTTGTTGATGTAACGCAGTGTATTATTCAAAGTTTCAAAGTGTTTTTGATTAGCTAACCTTCATTGTTTCATAATTAACTTCTTATCTGAAGTATTCGTTTATAAAATCATATTTAATGTTTCATTTCTAACAATCACTGCTTTCTCGATTTTTATAGACTAATTTCTGATAACACAGTACCTAATGCTCTGTTCGAATTTGTCACAGATAATTTACCAAATGCATAACAAAATTTGTTTAGACATTTTTTAAGACTTAGCAGGTGATTTTAAACACACTGAAATGTGTTTTACCTTTATCTAGGTCAATGTTGACATACGACCTTATTTTCGATTAATTGTCTTGAATTAGTACGCTGTACAAATAAAACCATTATACTACCCAAAAACGTAAATTGATATTATTAATGAATTGCTAAATACCAAGGATGTGCTGATTTTAGATTCGTGCAGAGGATTATCGGAAATGCACGCTTTCTATAATGATCAAGGCGAATTGTGAAGATACATTTCAGCTAGAATCTTATTTATATGATCCATAAATACGTTTATTTACAATAAATAATGTATAAGATACTTTGTTTTCAAAGTTGGCCATGAAATAAGTCAATTATCTTTTAGATTGATTCTGTTTACACGCGTATCTGTTATTTCACTACGTGTCACTATGTTGTTGAAATAATTCATGTTCCTATTTTAGTATTTAAAAAGTACCAGACAGTGTCAAGGGTCTACTATTGGCAATAGAATATTTAGATTGGCATCAATGTAATATACGCTATATTGTTTAATCTTCTAGATATCTGCCATTTCTGACAGATGGTGATACTAAAGTTCATTCCAAATAAGAAAGGAGCAGATGGCGCTGCAATCTGGGTGCAATTTACACAGGATAAATTTTGTAATTTCGAACAAGTAGTATACATGTTTTGCATGTTGAGGTTATATACACACGAGGGATGTCTTATGTTGCATATAGCCTCATAGAGAGTGCCTGTAATAAAACGTCAGGTGTCAAAATGGATCTTTCGTTAACCTATTTAGGTTAACGAAAGATCCATTTTGACACCTGACGATTTATTACAGGCACTCTCTATGAGGCTATATGCAACATAAGACATCCCTAGTGTCTATATAGCCTCAACAAGGTTTCATCAAGATACGGCAAGTTATTTATTCATAGTGAATTTTCAAGGTTTATAAGTTGGCCAAAAAATGGAATTAAGTCGAGAAAATTTTCGCAAAATAATTTTTTTGCAACTTTCGGAGTGGATTAACTTAAAAACAATGTCTTGCTGAATTGGTTTCTCTTTTTGAAAATGAAGCACCGCATCAATCGACAATTATTGTGAATTCGAACGTGGACGCCAAGACCAGCAGTCACCCAGAAAAACATTGATGCTGTGCGTCGCCTAATTAAGGAAGATAGACACTTAATTGAAACATCTATAGGTATTTCAAAGACCTATTTCTGTACGACAGCTATGTCAACAATTAAATTTAAACATGGAATTGAATATAGTGTTCTTAAAAAAGGTACTTTAGGAATTGCAAATGTACTATGAACTGCTTCCTCCAGATTATATGAAGATAGTTATATATTGCTATTGGTTTAATAACAATATTCATATGACGAAGTTTTGAATAAAACGTTTTTTTTTACTGATAAGGTATGGTTTCATCTAAATGGATATGTCGATTCACAAAACATTCGCTTATGGAAGGAACATTGAGATCCTCATTATTTTCGCAAAACTTCCTTACATCTTTAAATATTGTAGTATGAATAGTTATGTCCAGAAGAAAAATCATAGGTCCAATATTTTTGGGATTGATTTATTCACGAAGAAAATTACCACAACAATATACTTGAACCGTTTATAAGTAAATTTCATAATGACGGAATTTCAAAGTAGCTATTTTCAACAAGATTCTGTTAGACCACATGTTGCACAAGCTACTCTGGAATATCTGCGAATATCTAAGATATTTTTGATAACAGATTGATTAGTAACAACTTATTTCCTCCAAGATCGTGCGATTTAACACCTTTAGGTTACCTAGTGTTTTCTTTAAAATAAAAATAAAACTACGGTTCTAATCTTCACTTTTAATCTTTAATCGTAACACGACAATTGTTTCGCCAGCACAGTGGCTTCCTCAGGTGCGTTCAAATTAGATAAATCTAATTATTTCGAAAGAATCAAAAAATTGGAGAAACGTTAGCCGAAGTGTATTGAACTCAAAGGAGACTATGTTGAGAAATAAAACGTTTTTTTTTTACGAAAAAACTCTCTTTAATTCAAAAAGTCACGGACATAATGATGAGAGAGCGGACTGAAGCGAATGAATGACCAATTGTTCCGATAAACGTTATGGCCGTATCATGTATAGTATGCATGTTATAACAGCGCCACTATTTGCTTGCTCGATTGCATTCGTCAAGCAGATGTTATTATTTCCGTCGTTATTGTGTCTATTTATACATAAATTCTATTTTACAGTGGCGTGTTTCTGGTTTTGTTTCTTTCAGGCAACTTTTAGTATTTTAAAAAATCTATTTTATATTGATATACTATATATTTATCCTATAATTTTTTATAAATATTAAATTTAATTTACTACTTTATTTTTGGAATAGTTTTCGTTTCTTCTTTTTAGTCCATTTCCTTCTGTTCTTAGTATTTCTCTTTGTTTTCATTAACTACGGAGAATTCTCGTAGGGCAACCATGGTAGGATAGATTAGAGGCCATACATATTGGTTGCATATTCGTAATGATACCGATATATTAATACTGGTAGCCGTAACTTTGTGGTAATTCATTTTGAAAATAAAATAAAACAATAACTTTGTTATACCACTTTATTCACATGTAATAGTGACCGCGGTTTCGACATACAATGTCATTATCAAACTGCAAAAGTTACAGGCCTACACAGATCTTATAAATGACACAAAAATATATGGGGGTGGTTTATGATGTTATTTAAAATTACTACTATATACTTAACTATTATATACAACATTGGAAAAGAGGTGTATATATAAGATCCAACTGGTCTTTAAGAACAATATCTATAGTGTTGTTTCCGCTTTTAAAAATTTCAAGTGACTCTAAAAGATTTAATTTACGACCTTTCTCGGCCAAATGCAATATTTTATGATGACCAAATGTATGCCTTTCTGTAATAAGATGGTTTGCGAATGTTGAATCGGTCTTCTTTAGTTTATTTGACCTCATGTATTCTTTTACCCGTATAGTAAAATTTCGACCAGTCTGACCTATATATACACTTTTACAATCATTACAATATAATTTGTACACTCCTGATTTATTATTGATATCTGTTTTAGGTTTTGCGTTAAAAATGAAATTACTTGTTTTACATATGGTTTGTATAATAATTAGACAATATACCGAATTTACAGATAGCTCTTCCATAAAAAAACGCAATACAGTTAACAGCTAAATTAAAAGATTATAATATACAAAAGACAGAAATCCTGGTATCATTTGATGTTTCCAACATGTTTTCAAAAATACCACATAAGGAATGCTTAAGGTTAATAGAAAACATATTAGTAAAGAAAAATACAAACCCGGTTGTTATACACGAAATCATATCTCTAACGGAGTTAGTCACCAACCAAAGTTACTTTACATTTAACAACAAATTCTACAAACAAACAGAAGGTCTGACAATGGGCTCACCTCTAAGTCCTCTATTAGCTGAAATTTTCATGAAGCATATTACAAAAAATTCTTTCATCACAACTAGGTAAAAAACATATTAAATTTTGGTATCGGTATGTAGACGACATCCTAGCTTGCTTTAAGGGTACTCATAGACAACTACAAACATTTCTGAACTACATAAATTCAATCCATTCTAATATCAATTTTACAGTAGAAATAGAAGAGAATAACAGTATTAACTCCTGGATTTAAAATTAAACAAATTAGATCATAGCTTAAAATTTGATGTATATCGTAAACCTACTTTCACTGATTGCATTATTCTCAAAGATTCACTACACCCTAAGACACACAAACATTCATTTTTTAATTCTATGATACATAGAGCATTAAATATTCCTTTGTCTAATGAATCTTTTGTTCGTGAAATCAATACTATAAAACAAATAGCGGTAAACAATAGTTATAAAAGTAGCGTAATTGACAGTATACTAAAGAAAAAACAGTTACAAGTGGCCCTTAGTTTAGTATATCCTAAAGGTAGTGCTAATTTGAAACAATTTGTCTCGTTAACTTACTTCGGCAAAATAAGCGAGCAAATTGGAAATATAATTTAAAAAAATAATAGTAATATTAGTATAGCTTACAAACCATATGTAAAAACAAGTAATTTCATTTTTAACGCAAAACCTAAAACAGATATCAATAATAAATCAGGAGTGTACAAATTATATTGTAATGATTGTAAAAGTGTATATATAGGTCAGACTGGTCGAAGTTTTATTATACGGGTAAAAGAATACATGAGGTCATATAAACTAAAGAAGACAGATTCAACATTCGCAAACCATCTTATTACAGAAAGGCATACATTTGGTCATCATAAAATATTGCATTTGGCCGAGAAAGGTCGTAAATTAAATCTTTTAGTCACTTGAAATTTTTAAAAGCGGAAACAACACAATAGATATTGTTCTTAACGACCAGTTGGATCTTATATATACACCTCTTTTCCAATGTTGTATATAATAGTTAAGTATATAGTAGTAATTTTAAATAACATCATAAACCACCCCCATATATTTTTGTGTCATTTATAAGATCTATGTAGGCCTGTAACTTTTGCAGTTTGATAATGACATTTGATGTCGAAACCGCGGTCACTATTACATGTGAATAAAGTGGTATAACAAAGTTATTGTTTTATTTTATTTTATTATTTTCAATACCGATATATATTACAGTACCTGTTCATTAAGTTTAAGGCGTTCACAAAAGTGCAATGTGCAGAGACATGTTTCTTCGAAAACTCATCAAGATACTGACACTTTTAACGAAGAACTGTGTGAGGCTTTCATGGCGGCCAATATCCCATTCAAAAAGCTTAACAATCTAGTCCTCAAGAGGTTTCGTACAAAATATGCTGATCGAAATATACCAGATAAATCTACTTTACGTAAATACCACTTAACAAAAAATTTAAGAACCACTGAAAAAATACGAACCAACCTATCTGGTCATTATCTTTGGGTAAGTGCAGACGAAACAACGGAAGTAATGGGACGATATGTGTTAAATGTAGTTTTTGGTATTCTTCATCCGACAACTTCATACCAACCATACTTAATTGCAAGTAAAATATTGCCAGTCGTAAATGGTGAAACAGATGCAGAAGTAATTGATCAATGTATTCATAATATTCTGTCATCGGATAACAACAATAACGACAAGATGCTATTATTTTTTACTGATGCGGCAGCTTAAATATCAAAAACAGGGAAGTTATTAAAGCAATCTTATCGCAATATGTTACACGTTACCTGTGCAGCACATGCACTACACAGAGTATGTGAATACATCAGGTATCATTTTCCAAATGGATAATGCATTATTTCTTCTATAAGATGGATATTTTTCATGTCGCTTTCATAGGATATGTTTACCATTCTCTAGCGAAGAAAGAAATATACAATCATTCATTTCTTAAGCATATTTCTTTCAAGACAGCATAATATGTACTTTTGAAATTATTTCCGGCAAATCCATCTAATCCAATATTGCAAATTACCTGACCTGAAACTTAATTTAATTATTTATGTTAGTTATAATGAACAACAGTTAAGCAACCTATTATTTCCTGTAATGAATTATATAATTAATTAATTTAATACCAAAAAGCCGCAAACATTTTTAAAGAGACAATTTAAACCACAAAAATAACAAGAATAATCACGAGACAATAAAGCAATTGTAGTATAGCGTAAACATGTTGTTATTAGTATTTGTATATATAAGAGTTTAAATCTAAAGGAAGATCATTAACAGTATTCAAGGAATTTTAAAATGTCAAGTTTGTATCTACAATGTCAAAATAGTTAATGGTAAATATAAGTACATATTATTAGATCAAATAAATAATAGTAAAATAGAAATCCCTAAACATAGTTTTATCTCGTTATAGTGAAGGTAACTAACTGAGCGTAAAAATTTCCATTATACATCCTGCTTAAAGGAAAAACATATGTATCATATCATTACATATTATATAAGATTATTAATGTATAATTATTTCCTATAAAATACTGTACAATGATCAGGATATAGAGATGAAACCTTCGTTTAATTTAGGATAAGAGTGTATTTATGGGTTCCTTTGCTTTTAATTCCTGTTATAACGTTAGACTATGATTTTTTTATCCACATGTTATATTGGATTCACAAAATAACTTTACAGAATAATTATTTACAAAATAACTATTCTGTAAATCCGCTACTCTTAGTTCAAGGGATCTACTATTCTTTTTTGTATTGAAAAATTAAATTTTCCAGCATACACTGCAGTTTTTTTGTCACAATAACATCGGTAAAATTTGGCCTAACTTTTCCAGCGACAAAACGGAACCTAACTTTTAAAACTTTAGAATACAAAATTATAAAAATCGCATTTTTTGACAAGTAACGAGTGATCATTAAAATTTTCGCTCAAGTAAGCCATGTACACAAAAAGTATGTCCTAACTTAAGTTATTAGAGGAGAGCTGTCATTATAATTTCAAACATCATGATTGTTAAAAAATAATTTGAAATGCTGACTTTTATATTAAATATATTTATAATTTTTATACAAAGTAATAGAATATTATAAAAAATGTGTAAAATGTTGGTCATTCTCCACCAAGCATAATCGCACTCTATTTCGTAGAGCATTGAAAACATTGATCAGTATTTGCGGTGAGTTATTGATGTGTTCACATTTTTCAATGATTTTATGTCTTAACTCTTGTAGATTATTAATTGGTGGTTCATAAATAATATTCTTTATATATGGCCACACAAAAAAATCCAAGACTGTTAAATCACACGATCGTGGTGGATATGGAATCGCTGTATTTCTACTTATTATCCTATCGCCATAAAATTGTTGCAAAAACTGAATATTTTCAAGTGTAACGTGAGATGTAGCCCCATCCTGTTGAAAATATCCGACCTGGAGTTCATCATTAGTCAATTGATTAGTAAAAACACTGAGAATTTCGTTACGATATTTCTCCGATGTTATCGTGCCCTCAAAGAATATTGGTCCTATTAATCGGTGACGACTCATACCTACCCATACGCCTATTTTTTCTGGATGTAGAGGAACTTCTCTGTAGAAATGAGGATTTTCACTGGACCACATACGCATATTTTGCGAATTAACATAACCTTTCAAATAAAACCAAGCTTCATCGGTGAAAAAAGTATGATTTAAAATATTGTCTGTCATTGTTTGAATAAACCATTGGCAAAATTGTGTTCTTTTTTCATAATCCGTAGGTAATAGATTTTGTACAGAAGTTAATTTATATGGATACATGTGCAAGTCCTTTTTTAAAATTTTTTGACATGTTCCATACGAAAGCCCTACTTGTTGCGAAACTCTGCGAATAGATGTTTGAGGAGATTCGTTAATAATTTGTCTGACATTTTCAATTACGCCGCGACTTCTCTTGAGGGGAGGACCGCTTCCTTTTTTCCTTAAAATACTGCCTGTTTGACGAAAAAGATTTACACAATGCATTAGCGTATCACGGAAAGTTTTATAGCTAGGAACAGTATTTGGATATCTCTCTTCAAACTCCGCAAGGCAATTTTCTATTGAATGCTGCCAAATACCATCAATTTTTTGAGATGTCAGGAAGTAACATTCTACCTTAAATGCTTTATGCATATCATTAAAGGCCATTACTTTTTCTTTTGATGAAACTTTAAAGTATATATTTGACACTGACAGATGTTTGAAATAACATCTTAATGACTAAAGCTACGACATAATTTTTATATACACGGCCAGCTACGAGTGAAAATTTTAATGATCGCTCGTTATTATTCATTTTAAACGTCATTTCACATTTTCACGATGCCAAGACGTCATTTAAATAAAGAAACTTTTGATTTAATTGCGTTATTGTATCAGCGAGGGCAATCTGGAGCAGAAATTGCCGCAATTTTTAATGTGTCTCCAAGTGTTGTTAGTAGGGCTCTAACAAGATTCCAACATGTAGGATCTGCAAGGAGAAGACCCGGTAGTGGATCTGAGAGGAAAACAAATCAGAGACAAGACCGCTACATACGAATTCAGACAAGGATGAATCCGTTTAGAAGTGCTGTATGGTTGCAAACACAGTTACGTGCCGCCCCTGGAGTTAGAGTTTCGGATCAAACCATAGAAACCGTCTGAAGGAAATGGATCTTCATAGCTGCAGGCCTGTGAGACGCCCAAAATTAACTAATGCCAATAGAATGGCTAGAAGAACTTGGGTTAACCAACGACTAGCAGAAAATTTTCAAAGGGAGCATGGTTTATACACCGATGAATCCAGATTCTGCTTATTTAGTGATAATCGTAGAGTAAGGGTCTGGAGAACTCGAGGAGACCGTTATAGACGCGAGTTTACAAAAGCTGTGGTGCCTTTTGGCGGCGGTGGTATCATGGTGTGGGCGGGCATTCGTTTGAATTGACGTACGAACCTCCATCTCTTTGA
The DNA here is from genome assembly GCA_935421215.2 of Melolontha melolontha. Classification (NCBI taxonomy): domain Eukaryota; kingdom Metazoa; phylum Arthropoda; class Insecta; order Coleoptera; family Scarabaeidae; genus Melolontha; species Melolontha melolontha. The sequence goes on from OW285243.1 coordinate 84,266,578, forward strand.
AAACAATGTCAATGGACACATATACAGAGATGACATTATTCAGCAATATGTGGCCGACTTTCGTGAGGCTGTGGATGAAAACATGGTTTTTATTGATGATAATGCAAGACCTCATCGTGCACACTTCAAGAACAGCTCAACGAACATAATCCACCCCCAGTTAACGTGCAACACTTGCGGGAAATATTACCGCTGTGTTGGAGAAGAGTGTCACAAGAACACATTAATAATTGCATTATAAGTATGCCCCGAAGATGTACAGCTGTGAGAGATGTCCGTGGCCATTATACACGATTTTAGAATTAATTGTTACAGAAAAATGTTTATTTTAGCTATTGTTAAAAATGTTGCTTATTTCATTTTTGATCATTTCTTAGTAATCTAACGATTTTTCTGAATAAATATACTTGAAAATTTTTAATTGTTGTGTACAATTATGTATCTAATATAATACACTACAAATATTTACCCATACTATCTAAAAAATACAAAAAAGTAAAAATTCCTTATTCATTTTTGAGTAGTTTATAAGCGGAAAACAAAAAGATTCTGAAAATCTATTTGTCTAAAACAATTATGTTTTTAACAACTGTACTTTCCCTTAAAATAAATAATTTCATATAATAATAATTTCATTTGTTTGTTAATTTGGTGACTTCTAAATTACCTAATATATAAATTAAATATTCATTAAATTGTCGCACTGAATGCTACTTTTAATCGAAGTAAACCTAACATTTTTAATTCGAATTTCCTTGCTTTTAGGCAATTCAACTCAAGAAACTCACTGCAAAAATTACTTGTCCTACGGATTCGTAATTTTTTCAAAGGCAATTTCTTTCGTTATATTGCCATTTTCATTAAAATATCAAAGTTTCGACAAAAAGAAAGCTCTCCTGTAAATATAAGTGAAAAACTAAACTCACCAGCCTACATGAAACTTTTTAAATTTATTACCAAACTGTTAAAATTTATCGCGAAAGTATAGTAGAATCTGTTTCGGTAATAGTACTGGTACTGGCAACAGTGGGTAATATAGAGCAAAATAAAGCTACGAAGAATTAGGTTATGTTTTTGGAAAAGAAAGTGCAAAATATCAGGTTTGAATGAAGAAATTATTTTAATCTAACGATTAATTAAGACAAACAAAACAACATAATGACGATGAAGTCTAATTACATAGAAAGTTTTCGAAGTGTCCTCCTTGTCTTTCAAGGCAATAAGCAAAGCGATCATTAGAACAACGCAGAGTATTCCGAATAAATTCTGTCTTTATTCCATCATATGCAGTACATATACGGTTCTTCAGTTCGTCAAAGTTACGTATGTGCACGTTATTATAAATTTTATTTTTCAGTTAACCCCAAAGGAAGGAATCATTTGGAGATAAATCGGCTGATCTTGGGGGCTACAGTATGGGACTAAATCTGCTAATTCACCGTCTTAGAAATGCGTTATTAAAAAAATCCTTACCCCGTTAGTAGAATGTGCCGGATCCCCATCCATTTGGAACCAAGGTTCATCAACATTTAGCATCTAAATTGACGGAATGATGTGGTCTTGCAAGAGATTCAGATATTTTACTGCAGTGAGGTTACCGTCAATAACAAATAGGCCAGTAAGTCTACCGCTTATTATTCCATTCCTTTACATAACACAGGATATTCAGCCTCATGTGTTCTGTTAACACGTGATTATTTTTTTTGTGGGAATTTAGAAAACAACCATCTTCTTTGAATTTGTTATAAACATATTTAAAATTGTTTTCGCACAAGGTCTGTCAGGATAATTAACGGAAAACATGTCTTTGACCGTCCTTAAACTATCATTCTTCTGATACCACATTATCATTGCTACCTTTTCATCTTTGTTATACTTATTCATGATTTAAATAAATTAACTGCTTTTCAATAAAATGTATTTAATTTAAGATTCATATATGAATAAGAATTCAAAAATATTTTATATAAAATTTTTTTTTTCTCTCCATGGGAAAATTAATTTAAGAATTAAGCTATAGCTAAATCCTTCACTGGTTGCCTACTATGCCGCTAACGCAATGACAATTTTTTTTTTAAAGATACAGATAGGGAAAAGGTATGTGTAATAATAAAAATTGCCGGTACACAATATGACGCCAGTTATGAGTTATTTTTCAATATAATTTAATTCAAGATAATTGGCAGAAGTGGAATCTTGTTTTTTATTTCTAAACGAAGAACAATGTACAGCAATACGTTCTTCAAACGATCTTCCTGTTTGACTAACATGTATCTTACCGCATCCATACCTCCTTACCTTATAGACTACAGATTTCTTATTTTTATCTGTTCTACCTTTATTGTTTTTATTGTGTTTGGATAAATAATTTTTTTTTTAAATACATTGAAATATCTTCGTTAGTTTTCCCAGTGTACGCTTGTAACCTAAATTTTGAATTTATTCTTTATTGCAGGATATACCGTAGATATAGTTGAAAGTCTAATTGAAAATATGCTGCCAAAAAAACATTTAATAAAACTCTCTTTTATCTAAGTAAAGCGTATTATTTGCATGTATGCGTTGTGAATGTAATACCGCAGATAAGTTCCTTACAGATAGTCGATGCCGTACAAAAACGTAAAATCACGCAGGTTGTATGCATGCTACGCGTTTTATTACAAATTTTAAGATATATAGAGCTCTATGTTATGCCACATGATTGGCGGGCACACCCTCTGCGCGTCGTAGGGTTCCATCAGGGTTCCATTTCGACTAAAATGCCGTGCTAAGTTTCGTATTCTTTTCAGCTATCTGTTATAGCTTATATGTGATAATACCCTACGCGGTATAATTATCTCCACACTGTTTTATTTACTTCCTACAATTTTTAATTTTAAGTGTGAATTGCAATTATGTCTAGTCCCCGGATTGCTTTGTGGATGCGCAATCATACGCTGTAATGCCAGATATCTTCCAAAAATATTCGTTGAAATATTGAATATACTTCTAATTAACTCAAAACTAATAATCCATATAATTTTTTTTTAATTCTTGAATGAGTTTTATAGACTTCAAATTAGTATACGAGCTTGTTACTTACATTAATATACTGACTTTCAAAAAAATCCGAACACCTAGCAGGAGTTAATCAATTTTAATAAATTTTATATATAAAAAGTTTGTTTAACCAAACTTAAGAAATGATTACATTCACAAACTCAAAATATTAAAAAATAACAATATTATTTAATAATGAGTGGATCCGCTGCGCTTTCTTATGCATTTGATAACTCTTAGAAGTATGCTTGAAATTAAATGATTTATGGGAGTTACCAAAGAGTCTCTATAACAATGATATATGGCAGAATACGAGCATTCGGGCTTCGTTCGTATAGACCATTTTTTATGTCTCCTACAGGCACCTCGACATCGTGCTCGGATTGAGTGGTGTAACGCCAGATCAAATTGAGATGGTGTTTGAATCGTGTTGTGTTCTCTAACGAGTCCCGATTCTGTCTGTGAGTCCACGATGGTCGCAGAAAAGTAAGACGATTTCGCGGAGAACGCAGAAATTTAGAATTCATAGAATAACCACTTCCACAGTTGGTTCGAGCACATAGAAAAGTGCATAAATCTTCGTGGAGAATACTTAGAAAAATAATGAAGTCTTTAAAAGCTATCTACTATTTTATTCCAACTCTATTTGCAAAATATAAAAGACAACCCTCGTATAAATCATTTGTCATAACTGGTTCTATTATTGCTTGAAATAGAAATTTGTAAATAAGGAATATAATTAGAACTACAAAGTGTGGGATATTAAAATACCCTGCCATACTATAAATGTTGTATTAAAAACACTTACACACATTGCTTGTAAACTTTTAACAATCCGGAGAAATTTCCTGGTAAATATTTATATAATTTTATTAATGTAAAGTGTCCGCTCTGCTATTGCTTTGTAATTTATATTTTAGGATCTTTGTAATCATCTGAATAAATCTCCATCTAGCTTTGTAAATACATCGAACTCGTAACGAACATGTCCAAGTACAAAAATTTTAGACAAGGGGAAACACATCAGAGTTAATCTTTTGGTTGTTTTGTCTACCCATCTATAAATCAAATAGCTGTCAATGTGAAATGCCTAAGAATGAATGTCTATTATATAAAATTCTTTACTTAGATGGATGCTGACTAAATTGAGTTAATTTGGCGGTATTAATTATAAGTAAATATAACTCTTTACAAATAAGCTAATATCTAATTTCTAGATCTATAACAGTATAAATGTCACGAGCGAAACTGATTTTATTTAATTTAATAGACTAATTACAATATTTCAAACATTTAAATATAAATTTTGAATGGTTTAAAACAAACGTATTTTAAAATTACTTAATTATTATGTAATAATAGTAAATGTATATAATGTGGTTGATCCTGTCTCTGATATTTAAGATTGCGGTTTTATATTTACTTTTACTGCAAAGAGTTTTCTCTGTGTATCTCTTAATAATCGGTTTCGTTTATGCAATTATTTTCTTCTGAATACGTCGTATTGTTATAACAAAATGATTATTATAAAATGTTACTTTTTATTACAGTTTCTTTAAGTAAAAATTCTTTTGTAATCGATACAAGTTTAATTGGGGTATTTTTTTTTGAATATCTGAAAAAATTTAAAATTATTTAGTTAAGTAACATTACTGTTTTTGGCACTAGAATATCTTATACAAAGAGAATCAAAAAACGATTGTCATTTCTGTTCGTATGAAAATTTATAAATTCTTCTCATGGTTATCATTGTCACGACTAACCTTAAATTTTTGATTTAATTACCAGAGAGCGAACTGAAGCGATTGAATGACCAATTGCCCCGATAAAACGTTGCGACGGTCTCAGGTATGGTATGCATGTTATAAAAGCCCCACTATTTGCTTGCTCGATTGCATTCGTCGAGCAGATGTTGTTATTTCCGTCGTTATGAATAGTACATTTTGTGTATTCCTTCATAAATTAAATTCAACAGTGGCGTGTAAGGCGGAATATACATTTGTATATTATTTCGTTAGACTTCGTTGAAATAATCGCTTAAAAAAATATATCCGCTAATTTCCAAAGTGTATTCTCGTGTTTACATAATGTTATACATGCATATACATATATGTATTTATTGTTCTTGAGATAGTATAGTATTCTCTTCTATAAGGGATTGTTTCTGGTTTCGTTTCTTTCAGTGTTATTTGGTTACAACGTTTAATATTTAAAAAAATCAATTTTGTATTGTTATATTGTATATTTATTCTATAATTTTTTATAAATATTAAGTTTAATTTACTACCTTATTTTTGGAGTAGTTTTCGTTTCTTCTTTTTAGTCCATTTCTTCCTGTTCTTATTATTTCTTTTTATTTTCATAACTATGGAGAATTCTCGTAGGGCAACCATGATGGGATGTATTAGAGGCCATACAGATTGGTTGCATATTCGTAATGATAACGAGGTATATTGCAGTGCCTGTTCATTAAGCTTAAGGCGCCCACAAAAGAGACATGTTTCTTCGAAAACTCATCAAGATAACATATGACCATCTGCACCTTACACTTTTAACGAAGAACTGTGTGAAGCTTTTATGGCGGCCATATCCCATTCAAACAGCTTAACAATCCAGTCCTCAAGTCCTCTTGTAAAATATACTGATCGTCATATACCAGATGAATCTACTTTACGTAAATACCACTTAACAAAATGTTATTTGAGAACCATTGAAAAAATACGAACCAACCTATCTGGTCATTATCTTTGGGTAAATGCAGGCGAAACAACGGATGTTATTGGACGATATGTGTTAAATGTAGTTGTTGGTATTCTTCATCCGACAACTTCATACTAATCATACTTAATTGCAACTAAAATATTGCCAGTCGTAAATGGTGAAACAGTTGCATAAGTAATTGATCAATGTATTCATAAATATTCTGTTATCGGATAACAACTATAAAGACAAGACGCTATTATTTTTGACAGATCCGGCAGCTTATATGTTAAAAACAGAGAAGTTATTAAAGCAATCTTATCCCAATATGCTACACGTTACCTGTGCAGCACTACACAGAGTATATGAATACATCAGGGGTAATTTTCCAAATGTTGATAAGTTTCACCATTAAAAAAGATATTTCTCAAAGCTGAGACAAAAAATTGATGCTATATTTAGCAGAAATCCAGATTTGAATATAATATATCAATTCTGCACAGAGCCGATTGACAATACCTATACATTCGAAGTATGGTGCACTTTTGCAACATTTTAGGCACGCACCCGTCACCAGTTGTGATGTGGAATAGACATTTTCTATTTTTAAAGACTTTTAACATCTAAAAGAACTAATTTAACACAGCAACGCCTTGAACAAATTTTAGTCGTTTATAGTAATTCTTACACTTTCAATGTTTCACAGAAAATAAATAGTTTTGAGTTTTGTTCTTAGTAAATTATTTATTACAGCATTACTTTTGTTTCAGCAGTAGTTGCTGCCGGTTATGATACCGTTTATTACATTCTCTCTGCTGTGCATTGACAGATACATATTAACTGCATATGTAGGTATGTGCCACTTATGCAGGTTGTCACACGTACAGAAACAAACCTATTGCGAATACAAGGCACGCCTATGGGCTATGAATCATCAGTCGCTCGAGTCCATTCTCTGTTAATTATAATTCTATATTTTTTCGAAGAATTCCATTATATGGGTGTCACACAAAAAGCGCCCCAAGCTGTAATTCTGTTATTTACATTCCGATTTTCATGAGACAGCTACCAAATAAAATGTTTTGATGAATACTACGTTTGAGGCTACGTTTACTATTTTCCAGCCCCATCTTCAATTTCTAACGATTATCATCTTTTTTTCAAATTACTCGGAATATTTTTTTGCATCATTGAATAGAGATTAGTTGTTTCATTACCATCTCTGAAATGGCAACTGCTAAGATTAGGTTGTTCATCTCTCCTACAAAATAATGTAACAATTACATTATTAAATATTATATCTTTGTTTATACTCTCTTTATACAATGCTAGTTGTGTATAACGCCAAAGGAAAAAACGAGTAAAAGGTATATGTGAGTAATGCCTTCATACAAAAAATTGTGCTTCAATGTTCATGTAGTAACGAGAAAATGATTTTTCTTTATTCGAGTCTGGTCCTGTCACAGTTAAATATACGGGCAACAATATAGGCTTCCACCTCTTCTAATTCATCAGTAATTCTCTTTATCGACTAATTATATTGTTATATCGGTATTAGTCAGTACCAAACACAAATTTAAAGAAAAAAATTATATGTAAATAATTCTATACCAATAATTAAAATAAAAACCAATTGGACACGTCGTGGGCTTGCTACATAAAGCTTTTAATTTTTGTTTTATTATAAAAATAATTTTATTTTAAATGAAGTTTAACGTTCATTTACAGTTCTCGACAAATATAACGGGACCCTTTTGTAATTATTATAAGTCAGGATTACTGCTATTAATTTGATTTAATGTTAGCAATAGATAAAAAAATTTATTTATCGGTCTCACAGTACCCAAATGTCAAAACCACAATTAAATCATATTTATTTAAATGGCGAAAAGTAAAAAAAAAGCTTTTATTGAAAATTATAATAACATAAATATGTTATCAAAATTAATATTTTGTAAGAGCACCTTCTACCTCTATGAGAGCATTAATTCATTCAGGCATTGATCTTACTAAATTAATGAAATGATTTTCAGTCATTTCTGCACAGGCCGTTTGTATTATGCGAAATAGTTCCTCTTTACTATGCACATGAAGATTTTGTTTATTAATGCGTCTTGTCATTAAACCACGCGATACATATTTGACATTTATAACATATTGCTATGGATTTTTTTTTTTATTATTTAAATATTTAGAATAAAATATTTTTGGATAGAATTGTATATTCAAAATGTATATAAATTTAACGAGTGAGAAAAATTGGTTTTCCCGGCGTGCATTGGATGTGCAAATTGTAGAGACAGGGAGACGAAAATTATCTATTGATAGAGAAGGTTGCTTGTTTTGTGAATTATATTAAATATATTTAATTAATTCGGGTCGATTGTTTGAAAGTGATTTATTGTTGATATATTTGAGATTTATATTTCTCGATATTTAATAGTATATTAAAAAACGAGTTTCATAAGGCACCATTTTGCCGCACGAGATCAGTTTAGAAAACGAGCCGCTTGCGGCGAGTTTTCTAAAGAGCGAGTGCGGCAAAGGCCTTAAGAAACGAGTTTTTTATACTATTTTTTCTATTTGCGTTTTTTACATTAATAAATTGCTTAAATTGGAATTATTTAATTTGAAAGTTCAGAGTTTAATTTTTATATAAAGCATGCAGTTGGTCACATTGATAGTTGACATTTTCAAATTTAAATCTTGCTATCCGCGAAGTATATTATATTACATATTATTTACTAATTTTCGTTAACATTACTTGATACTTCACTTAAAAATATAAACATAAGTGACATGGAAACATATATATGTTGTTGTCAATTGCATACAACATACGTTGTTTGTGTAAAATACGGATATATATTATATCTGTCAAATGTACATAAATTCTTAAAATCAAATGACAGCAATGATATTTATTTCTGTATTCGAACAACGCCAACATTGAAAAATGAAAAAAAGCGTATCGAAATGAAGCTCATTTCGATACTGTTTTGGGTTTCATAATGAGTTCATTTCGAACGCAAAATAGAAAAAGATATTTATTCCCGTTATTTTGATGTTTACTTTAATCAAGCACCTTTGTTCGTAAGTGTTTCCATTAAAATTTTGTAAGTAGAATTAAAATTATATGACGTCATCATAATATATAAAATTATTATAAGTATATTTCTATTGTATCCAAGCTTATAGTTAAGAGAATTAATTATTAGAAATACAGATAATACAGTTTATTATTAACATTTCTTTGTTAAAATAATAATTGAAAAGTTTCTTCGATTGGAATCAGGGTTTTTTGTGCGTGTCTATTGCACATGCGTAAGTTTTGTTCGTGTATCAGTATCTGATTATACAGTGTGGTTCTCTGGGGAGAAATTAATATTAAACTTGATTATTTTTAGATATGTTTTGATCGGAGTCATTTAGAGGATGTTTTCCATTCATTTAGCTGTCAATTTTCAATGAATGTTTTTACCTCAAGTATTTTTGTTGGTTCAGTTGTTCCAACGCTATTATGTATTATACGACATTGAAGTACGGCAAGTATAATACAGCATCTTTATACTTTGTAAAGATATATTTTTTATTTTTTTTTTATGTATTTTGTATTAAATATTCATTTTAATTTTTATCCTGCGTTTGTTTCATTTTTCTCATACCAATATTGCTGTTCTAACTTAACTTATATAAAATAAGTAAATAAATTTTTGTGAACACTTCACTGGCGCTCAACTCATATTATAGTCACGTCTTTCCTAAGTGGAACCCGAGAAGTTAGAAGTCTCATATTTGAAAATTCACCGGCTGAGAAACCTAGTTGGGAAAACTAGTTGTGGATGGTGGCGTGCTAAATTTTCAAACCACTATTCATAGCAATATGTAATGACAAGGAAATTCATAACATTAATTGTTTTAGAAAAAGACTTTGTTATACAAATAAAATTAAGCCAAAATCGTAATAAGACGTGTCCCGTTTTATTTGTCGAGAACTGTAATTTTAATCCCATTAATTTATATGCGGCATAGGTTTGTCGACATATTCGACGTAAAGGCTATTATTGATATCCACAAAAAAAAACATCGTAATAAAAACACCATATGTGTGGGCATAAATGTTTTAATATAATAATATCAACATTTACTATTTTTATGAATAGGAACTTATGTAGACGTATCGTCTAACCAATATTTACGAATTTTATCCATTTTTTGCAGGTCAATGAACTTGAATTACAGCTGGATTCCGGTAAATATAGAATAAGCAAAGATATGGACCGACCTTAACTACATTTTGGCCCTAAAAATTTGGAAATCATAGATGTATTACAAAGAAATTTCTTTTTTGATTTTCAATTAGACATTTATACGTATTCTTTAGATTTGCATAGTTTGGGTGGCGCTATTCAGTGGTACCCCTGTATATCTATAATTCAGTCTAGTCTTAATGTTGAAAACAAATTTTATTTTGTATTCACCTTAACAAAGTTAGCCATTTTCTATATATCGCGTTATCCATTTTTAGGTTTCAAAAAAATCGTAAAAAAAAACAAAATTAAATTTTTGATTAATTTTTTTTTTGTTATAAAGTTTAGACCTTGCCATTATGTGTGAAATCATCATTCAAATAGCCGCCTTGGGATTTGTGGCAACACTCGGTCCTTTTGAGGTATATTTGGACCACTTTTTGGCACATTTCGACCGGTATCTCGGCCATCAGTTGACGAATGTAGTGTTTCAAATGCTCTAAAATTCGAGGATTGTCCGCATAAACACGGTCTTTTGCATAGTACCACAAAAAAAGAGTCTAACGGCGTCAAATCACATGATCTCGATGGCCATTTGACGTCGCCAAATCATGAAATTAGACGGCTAGCAAACTTCTCGCGCAATAGAGCCAAAATTGGTCGTGTTGTGTGACTTGTGGCACCGTCTTGCTGGAACTACATATCGTCCAAGCCCATATCTTCAATCGCTGTCCAAAAAGTCTGTTATTCGATCATACCGCTTCGAATTGACAGTAGCCGCTCTTCCCTACATACACGGCCATATACAAAAATACGGCCGTACGATGCCTCTAGACCATAATACGCACCACGCAGTCACTTTTTCTTGATGTAAGGGCCTCTCTTCAATTATTTGAAGATTTTCAGAGCCCCAAATACGACCATTTTGCTTATTTACGTACCCACCGAGAGAGAAATGTGCCTAATCGCCGAAGAGAATTTGTTCGAAAAATCATCATTTATGGCCTGTTGCTCAAAGACCAATTTGACGTATCCCCTGCGTTGTTGAAGGTCAGCAGGCTTTAATTGTTGCGCGAGCTTGACTTTATGTGGATGTAGGTGTAAATCCAAATGCAAAATTCACCATAATGAGCCGTAAGCCAGGCCCAATTGCTGAGAACGCTATGGCATCGACGAATTCGATTCTTCGGCCACACTTTCACTCACGGCGGCGATATTTTCAGCAGAGCGTACATTACGATGATGCACATGCCTCTAAATATCTAACACGGTCCCCGTTTCTTCAAATTTTTCACTATCTTGACAATCGTCCTACTGTGCAAGCAGTAAGACGATTATGACGGCCCAAATAATTTCTAATTGCGCGAAACGTGGGTACGTTTGAATTCCCACTTTTGTAGTGGGTTTTAACAATTTTAACGGGGTTTTCTGTTATTATTTGATCCATTTTCGTAATTGGCAAACATTAAACTAAAAATTTGACACTTCGGTTGACATAAATATTTGACTGCTGTTAAATGACAGCCCTACGGGTTTAAAATCACTAAATGCATAAACCCATTACTTTAATATTTTTGGGAAATCTAAACAAATTAGAAGTATAGCTAATGTTATTGTGACTATAATGGGGTGCCCAACATTAAATGTTTTCCACGTGGATCATACTTAATCTATATATAGAGCAAATACCTAATTGCTTTACCATGTTTTACCACACCCTTGTATTACAGAAAAGAGAAAATAACGTTTTCATGCCTTAAATACGCCAGCTTATAACAAAAAAAATATTTTCACATTCAGTATATGAGATTTACATGAACAACCCTGCTTGTTTGCATCCAGTAACTATTTGTAACGAATTTAATAAATGATCGTATTGCAAATGGGCTCGTCGTCACCAAAACCGGCGATATTTCTCCCAATTTTTCAGGTGTGCCAACACAATCAGCACTTTTCTAATTCTTGTAGTATATTTTGGTGAAAATATATACTAATAAACTCGAATGAAATATTCGTCTCGTACTATATTATCATATAGATAAAATATTATTTACATTTTCAACAGAAATCATAGATATTTCCAAGTTTACACTATCATAAAGACATCCTAAATACACCCGTAAATATTTAATATGACGTAAGAGATACATATTTTTCAAAGGCAGCACTATTTTCTAATGAATGTGCTTCATTATCAAATCTGGTTTCTTTACAAAAAAAATTAATAAAGTCAGAAAATAAATATAAGTTAGTAAATATATAAACATAAAACACTTACTACCGTATCCAATAGATTAGAACTTTGTTTATTTTAGTTTTATTAATTGAATTGTTAGAATATTAATATAATTTATTTTAAAAAAATAGTAACTATAAATATACCTTATTAGCAGCTAAAGACTTTTTTTTTTAATTATTGCTCTTAACTTATGAAATAATATTTTATACTTAGGTACCTGCATTACCTCCAACTTGTTAGGAAAAGAAATCTGTAATTTATAGTTATCGATTTCTTCCATTCCTCTTCTAACGGGTGTTCAGAAACATTCGAAGTCAAAGTAGTCCTTGAAAATATGAAGTCATGTCTGAGATAGTTTGATACATTTAGTACTACTTAGTACAATTTTATAGGTTATCAAATTAGTATCTTCGATATTAGATTCTGACAATTTTTGACAGACAACAGTTGACATTTAATAATTATTACAAATCAGATACTTAAGTAAAGATATACGATTTTTTGTTCAGAGCCCACTTGACTTCGAATGTTTCTGAACACCCATTAGAAAATATAAAACAAATTTCTTCCTTCCCTTTTTAATATTTTGCTAGTTATCTAACGGGTGTTCAGAAACATTCAAAGTCAAAGTAGTCCTTGAAAATATGAAGTCATGTCTGAGATAGATTGATTTTTGACAGACAACAGTTGACATTTAATAATTATTACAAATCAGATACTTAAGTAAAGATATACGATTTTTTGTTCAGAGCCCACTTGACTTCGAATGTGTCTGAACACCCGTTATATAAAAATACAGATATCATTGGAAAAAGTTTCCTACATTTAATAAGATAATTTGTAGCTTGACCGAAAGCTGATTACAAGTTCCTTCGCAAGATGTCACCAGTGTAAAGAAAAATTGGAAATTGTGAAAATAAATTAGAAAATTTGTTGCTTCAGACTTTAATATTTCGAGAATTATATCTACAATAATACAGATATCGCTGTGACAGTTGCCTACATTTAATAATAACGAGTGTTCAGAAACATTCGAAGTCAAGTGGGCCCTGAACAAAAAATCGTATATCTTTACTTAAGTCAGAATCTAATATCGAAGATACTAATTTGATAACCTATAAAATTGTATGTATTAAGTAAATGTATCAATCTATCTCAGACATGACTTCATATTTTCAAGGCCTACTTTGACTTCGAATGTTTCTGAACTCCCGTTATAACTTGTAGTTTGGTTGGAAGCTAATTATAAATTCTTTCGTAACATGTTACTATCTTAAAGATAAATGGAAATTATGAAAATAAATTAACAAATGAAGAACGAATAATGACCTACGAAATAAAATATATTAATTCTAGTATACTAGTATATACTAGTGTTTCCCAAAGTGCATTTATTTTTACATAACAATATAATAAAAGTTATTTATCATTTCGCAAAACGTACCAGTCAAAAGTAAGAAAAAGTAGACAAAAATACAGGTTTCTGTCATAGACTTTCTCAAAATGATTAGTGTAAGAACGGCTTCAAAGTAACTTGTCAATATTTGGTTATCTATCAAAATTGACAACTTTACAGTTGATATTAAACTATTATAAAGATGCCTTCTATAAATGAATATAACGGGTGTTCAGAAACATTCGAAGTCAAGTGGGCTCTGAACAAAAAATCGTATATCTTTACTTAAGTATAGCAAGCGCCAATTAAGTTGGCGCGAGGAGGGGATGCGCAGAAGCCGATTTTAAAAACGTCAACCCCCACTACTCAAGTACCTGTCAGAATACAATTGTCATTGACGTTTGACGGAACATAATGTCTATGCTAGGGGATCATAAAGTGATACACTCTCAGAGGTTAGAATTATCTGACATTTGATGTAAAACCAAATACAAATCTCCCCACTACTTCTAATCCTGCGCGAACTAACCCCTCCTCGCGCCAACTTAATTGGCGTTTGCTATACTATTGTTAAAAATCTATACGATGAAACATCTATCCTCACAACTATAATAAACTAGGTAATTACAAACATATTTAGGAAAGTTATAGCCAATCTAAATTATTCAATATTTAAACTATTAAAACTAAGGCACTTTACGGTTTACTGCCGGTATTTACGACTACATATACCGGGTTCTTTTTTCATCATTACACATACATTTCCCTGTGTAATTAAAAAAAAAGAATAACGTCAATTAAGTTAGCGCGAGGAGGGGTAAGTTCGCGCAGGATTGGAAGTAGTGGGGAGATTTGCATTTGGTTTTACATCAAATGTCAGATAATTTTAATCTCTGAGCGTGTATCACTTTATGATCCCTAGCAAAGACATTATGTTCCGTCAAACGTCAATGACAAATGTATTCTGACAATTACCTGAGTAATGGGAGTGGATGTTTTTAAAAACGGCATCTGCGCGCCCCTCCTCGCGCCAACTTAATTGGCGCTTGCTATACTTTGTACTAAACTTGGGGATTTTGTCGAGATCGGGCTTGCAAAATATATGTGGAAAAAAAGTATGCAGACCTTTAGAGGACCTAAAAAGAAACAACTTTTCTATATAATGTTTTTGCGCCACGCGTACAGTAAAGCTACAAAAAAATAAAAACCATTAAATAACCTTACTTTTTGTATACTTTCAACGCAAGCACAACTAGTCAAATTTCTAAAGTTCCTGCTATTTGTACGTACTAATGGATAACTTAAACACCAGTTGCACGTTTTGTTGCTATATCTAGCAACATATTCTTTTAATAAACCCGTAAGAAGACGTGAAATATCGTTATTTGTATATGGTATTTTGACACAATATTTGACAGTTGAAACTTTCAGTTACGTTATCAGGCTGCCAACCTTAAAACATTGAATTTTACTAATAATCTTTATATAAATGTATATCAAGTAATTTTTTCTATTTGTCAATATGGGGATTTTACAATTAAGATTACCTTTTTCGAGAGAATTTTATTTACTTTGAATTGTTGCTACAATATGTTGTGAGTGTGTTAATGTTTTTGTATTTAAAATCAATCGTTATTTGTTTTAATAATTGTACAGCTAATTTAATTGTTTTTAATATGGAATATAGCGGTTAAATATTATTTACCTCAAAAATTTCTGTTATTTATACGCACTTATGGATAACTTGAACAGACGTGCATTTTTCCTATGTTAATCAACATATTCTTTTAATGAACCAGTCAAATGATTTGAAATATCGTTATTTTTACATGTTATTTTCATGCAATCATTGGCATTTCATTACATTAACAGGCTGTCAACTTTAGGACATTAAATTTTATATAAATTTTGATATTTGTTATACTCTATTTTTAAAGTAGAGAGACGAATTTCTGAACAGACCACTTTGACAGTGAAATTTCATTGGTTGAAAGCAATTTGGCCTTGCTTTCAACCAATGAGATTTCACTGTCAAAGTGGTCTGTTCAGAAATTCGTCTCTCTACTTTAAAAATAGAGTATAATATGAGGAATTTACTTATTATAGTTAATTTTATTTACTTTGCATTATTGCTACAATATGTTGTGTGTGTTAATTAATTTTAATAAGTGTACAGCTAATTTAATTGTTTTTAATTTGTAATAATTTACCGTAAATCATTGCAGTTGGAAAAAATTCATTTTATTTTAATTTGAATAGTAAAAAGCTATTGAATTTAAAAATGAATGTACTCTATGTTATCATTTTCTATGGGAAGATTATAATTATATTATTTTGAAATGCAATTTAGTTGGAAGACAGAAATAATAATAATATATAGCTTTGACTAGATGCCACGTTTTATTTAACGTATCCTGGATGTAAAACAGCAGTTACAGTTGATTTAATTCCTATAAATTGATGGAGTTGGTTTTTAAATGAACAGCTATTTAAATTTACTATACTTGAACGCAGGAGCGGCTCGTGATGACGTATTTTGGTTTGCAGAACAATGATCCGAGTGCTTCGTGTATTCTCGTGTACTAACTGTAACGTTTGCTTAGTAAACACCGAAAATACACGAGGCACTCGTATCATTGTACTGCAAACCAAAATACGTCATCACGAGCCGCGCCTGCTTGAACGCCAAACAACTGTATAGAAATACCAGTTCAACATATTAATTCCTTAAAGGATAATTTGTTCTTTGTAAATGCCTTATATTTTGTAGCAATTGTATTAATCTGTGAATTTACAATATTAATGAAGAAAGCAAAATTACGAAGAACTGTACATCCTATTTAACTGGAATTTTAAATTAATTTATGTTCCTTATGTTTGCTATTATTATAAAAATTAAAATATTTTATCATTTGGTAAATCAAAAATCAAATAAATAATGACTCATTTTGACACACTAACTTACTTTGTTTATGCCACTTTATTAAACAATTTCTTTATAATTTTTTATGGATTTTAAGAAATTTAATTTGAAACTCATTATGTAGATTAATGTATGCAAATTAGGAAATAGATGTCCTTCTACTATAATATGGTTCACGAAAGTAGAATCAGGTTTATTATTTTCAAATGAACGTGTAAATGTTCCTTACATCTAATTTCAATAGAACGATCAGTTTGACCTATGTCAAAGCTATTACATTCTGGGCAAGTCCATTTTTTTTAGTTTTATCTTTGTTATTGAACAGTAAATGCCATAATTTTGTTTAGGATTTGAAACTGATATTAAAAGTATGTTTTGATGAAATGATAATATTGGTAACAATTCATATTATGATCATTACTAATGGGTCCAAAGTAACTCAAACATTTAAACTCAGGAATTAATCTTTGGAAAAATACTATTGTAGGCAGCGTTTTGTTTTATTAGTTAGGTTGTACTTACCTTGAAACCGTTATTAATTGCCATTGCTTTGGATGTTGTTTAATTCTTTATTAAGGTTTTCATGTGAATATATACCAGTGTTAATACCACACTGGTACACTGGTAATACCACACAACAGATAGTTTAATCTGTTTTTTCATAATATCCTAGTTTAGACCAGGACAATTAGACACTTTAAAAACCTAGTAAATTCTTATTCAAATCCCTCGGTTTTCAACACCCCGATATTCGGCTATGCCTTCATGATTAATCTTCGATTCAAAATATTTACAGAGTTAATAAAAATAAGTGCAAAACATTCCCCGTTTTCGTTCCGACTACAATCCGATCTACTCTTACAGCATCTCCTCTTTCAGGACAGCTTATACCGTTTATAGGTATCTATTCTCTATCGAGGAGAATCATCAGCATGACCATCAATCCTGAATTCGTCTTCGACTCATAAGTAGAGCTGAGGATGTTTGCGGTATAACCATGGTTATACCGCAAACATCCTCAGCTCTACTCATAAGGCACCATTTTGCCGCACGAGATCAGTTTATCTAAAGAGCGAGTGCGGCAAAAGGCCTTATGAAACGAGTTTCTTATACTATTTTTTCTATTTTGCGTTTTTTACATTAATAAATTGCTTCAATTGGAATTATTTAATTTGAAAGTTCAGAGTTTAATTTTTATATAAAGCATGCAGTTGGTCACATTGATACTTGACATTTTCAAATTTAAATCTTGCTATCAGCGACGTATACTATATTACATATTATTTACTAATTTTCGTTAACATTACTTGATACTTCATTTAAAAATATAAACATGAGTGACATAGAAACATATATATGTTGATGTCAATTGTATACAACATACGTTGTTTGTGTAAAATACGGACATATATCATATGTGTCAAATGTACATAAATTCTTAAAATCAAATGACAGCAATGATATTTATTTCTGTATTCGAACAACGCCAACATTGAAAAATGAAAAAAAGCGTATCGAAATGAAGCTCATTACCCCCAAACAAAACAATTTAGTAATATATAACATAAAACACAACCAGAATCGCATCTGATCAAGGCTTGTTTGTCAACCATAGACAAATCCCAAGAAGATAGTATAACTTCACGTAAATAATTGAGCCAGCGTTTAGCCTCATCTAGAATCCATGTCCTCGAACTAAAATAGAACTGACCTACCTTAACTTATATTAATTTTTTGTATAAGAATTTACTAAGTTTTTATTCTTCTTATTATAGGTATAAAAATAAAATGATAAATAAATCTGGTTAGATTAAATATTGCATTTTATTTTTGTACCTATAATAAGAAGAATAAAAATTAGTGTTAAATATATGTAGATTATAAAATAATAAATAATGAATTTCTTCTATTTTATGTATAGATGGGCGATAAATAAAAAACAAGCAGCTATATTTTTACACATTGTTGTATTTCGAAAGTCCAGCATACAACAAAAAAATTCATAAATTAAACCTATCTTAATTTAAAAAGGTATATAACCCCTTACCACAATTATTAGTCGTATCCTAAATACGTATTTCGACAACTAAGTTGTCATCATCAGTAGGTAAAAACTACTAATTAAAGTCACACGGGGCACAATAAAGTAAGATAAACGCTTCCGCACAACTACTATACACTGCAACCCTGTAAAGACTTTAATTAGTAGTTTTTACCTACTGATGATGACAACTTAGTTGTCGAAATACGTATTTAGGATGCGACTAATAATTGTGGTAAGGGGTTATATACCTTTTTAAATTATTATTTAACCACAGTCTCCATTGAAAGAATTTTTTAAACCTATCTTAGTAAAAGCATTATAAACGATATACAAAATATAAATTTACTAGAGATTATGCAAAAATGATAAAGAAGAAAATACCTAATTGTAAAAAATATCTTTATCTGTCAATATACTTTCCTTGTTAATATTGGAGCAAGGGGTTTCTAATACTATTGTTCCAACTATATTAGTAGAACAAATAACTGCATCCTTTGAAATATCTTCTGTGGCATATCTTGATGTAATTGGAACATTATGTACGTCATCTAATATCAGATTTGTTGGTTTATGGGCAGCAGACACATCAACTGATTCTAAATTACAGAAAACAGCATATATTATTAGATCAGTTAAATATGTTGCAAAGGATTACTTACCTGGGAAATAAAGTGTTGGTTGGTATGGCCTTTGATATTAGTTCTTCCTTGTTAAACATTGTGCCTCAAAATACTTTCAACAAATAGTAAGTGAATATCGTCTATTCTAAATGAACATATTCTTGTGGCATTAATTAACTGTTGAAACCTGCATGATGTTGCTTTTGGAAATTCATGAAAATCATGAAGTATAGACCCTTCTTGTATACAATTTGCTATATAACACCATGTCATGTTGAATAATTCTAAAAATATAAAATTTATATATTATATACATGTATAAGCAAGCGCTAATTAAGTTGGCGCGAGGAGGGGGTGCGCAGAAGCCGTTTTTAAAAACGTCCACCCCCACTACTCAAGTAATCGTCAGAATACATTTGTCATTGACGTTTGACGGAACATAATGGTCTTTGCTAGGGGATCAAAAAGTGATACACGCTCAGAGGTTAGAATTATCTGACATTTGATGTAAAACCAAATACAAATCTCCCCACTACTTTTAATCCTGCGCGAACTTACTCCTCCTCGCGCCAACTTAATTGGCGTTTGCTATATCTGATTTGTAATAATTATTAAATGTTAACTGTTGTCTGTCAAAAATTGTCAAAATCTAATACCGAAGATATTAATTTGATAACCAATAAAATTGTATTAAGTAAATGTATCAATCTATCTCAGACATGACTTCATATTTTCAAGGACTACTTTGACTTCGAATGTTTCTGAACACCCGTTATTAAAGTCAATGTTATTGAAGATTTGAGTAAATGTTTCAAAATACATGAAATTGCGGAAAAAAAATAATATAAACGCATGATGTTTTTTAATTATATTTTTATTCGTATTAATCAGATAGAAGATGTTTCGATAATTATTTGATATTCCATAAAATAATGACTTGACACTGATGATAAGTAAATAAAGCCAGGTTTACAAAGCACGAGATCTCATGTCTCCTTTTTTTGCTTTCAACTGTACAGTTGCGACCGAACCGTCGTGATTCGTAAATTTGTCTTTTATCCGGTAAGGTTATGTTAGTGTCAGTTTATTGTAAGTCAGAAGCGTACACAATTTTTAAAATGCCTCAATTAAACGAACTGCAAAGGACGATAATTAGAACTAGGCTAGAGGATGGCGCGAGCATTAGGCACATCGCAAATGAAGTAAATATAAAAACACGATAAAAGTCAATGATATATTGCCCATGCCAATAGTTTTTGAATAATTAATACCTTTTGCCACCTACTTGTTTTGCTTTTACAGATTTAATATTCTCGTCTTGCCATGATTTTTGAGAACTTGCATCTTGCAAAATTCAGATTTCATCACGAAAATCAAACTGGAATTCATTTTCATTTTAAGAACGTATATATTGTTGCAAAAACGTATGTATTTGAAATTTTTTTTATTTTATACGCCACCGACATTCTTTCAGTTAGGTGACATTTTGTAAACTTAAATATTAAGACCATGTTTCAAAGCCAACATTTATTATTTATCAAACCGTCTGCGTTTGTAGGGGCCGCACTGTACATTTCATGAATTACTTTGACTATGAATTTAAAAAAAGGACCGACATTACACAAATGAATATGTTCAGTAAAAACTGTGCGTACATCGGAAAACGTGGAACAAATACGGCAAGCAGTAACAAGAAGTCCAACTCGTACAGCAAAGCGTTAATCAGTGGCATTAGGCATTACACGAAGTTCGGGTTGAATTTTCGCTTTTTCGAATTCTCAAATTTTCACTTACCTACGATTTCATCCGTGTAAAATTCAAATTGTTTATACGAGACTTATCAGCATGATTACAATTTTGTGGAGCTTTTCATGATTTACTTAACTTAACTTAACCAAATGTTTTAAATCATTTAATGGATGAAGCGCATTTCCACTTATCAGGACTTGAGAATAAACAAAATTTTCGGTACTGGACTGTCAAACAACCACAAAAATTCACGAACAACCTCTGCATCACAAAAAGCCGCCGTATAATGCAGTATGACTGCATCCGGAATACTAGGCCTGTATTTTTTCAAAGAGGATGGCTGTACAGTGACTGTAACTTCTCAACGGTATTTGGAGATGCTTCAATTTTTTTTACCTGCTGAATTGCAACGATTGGGAGTTGAAAATAACGATTAATGGTTTCAGCAAGATGGAACAACAAGCCATACTGCGCGAATTTGCAAGGCTGTTTTAAGCAACATGTTTCCTGGACGACTTTTACCGCGAGAAGGTGATTTTAATTGGCTGCTAAGGTCACCAGATTCAGCCAGTCCTGATTTTTCCTATGGGGGGTATTTAAAGGCTAGGGTTTCGAAAGTAGACCCAAGAAATCAGATTGATAAATCAGGAAATGCTGCAACGAGTTACAGTGAATTTTTAATCACAACATCAATACATGGCAGGCATCAATACATCGTAGGCATGTCTCGAGCCTTTGATAAGGTGTGATATGACGGATTATTCTACAAACTGAAAACATACTTGCCGCATCCTCACGATCAACTTCTAAGATCCTACCTAACTGACAGACACTTCCTTCTGAAACAAAACAACACCTACACCGATCTATATCCTATTTTATCTGGTGTCCCACAAGGAAGCGTATTAGATCCAATCTTGTTTCTACGATATACGGGTGATATACCAACTCTAAGCTGACAACCGTAGTAACATATGCTGACGATACAGCAATTCTTGCATTTCATGTTGATCCTGCTATGGCGTCAAGAAATCTTCAGGAAAACTTAGATAAAATCCAAGATTGGATTACGAAATGGAGTATGAGGACCAGCGAATCCAAATCTATACATGTCACTTTTACATTGCGACTTGAAACCTGTCCACCCGTCAGAATCAACCGGTGTACTCCCACAAGCTGATACCACAAAATACCTAGAAATGCATCTCGATAGACATCTCACATGGCATACACATATCTTTACCAAACGGAAGCAGTTAGGCACTATAAATTATATCAAATATATTGGCTATTCGGTCACAAATTACAGCTATGTTTCGAAAATAAGCTGTTCCGCTACAAATCCGTTCTAAAACCAATATGGACTTACGGAATCCAGCTCTGGGGGATCGCCAGTAATTCGAACACCGAGATCCTACAGAGGTTCCAAAATAAAGTGGCACGTGCCATACTTGACGCCCCAAGATATGTACCCAACTACGTCATCCAACATGACCTCTCGATTACCACCATTCAAGAAGCTATTGCTCACCACAGTGACAGAGTGACACATCACCAAAACGTGCTAGCCAAACAGCTGTTTAGTCAAAATGGAGAATAACACAGTTGAAAACGATCACAAACCAGAGCTGCCAAATACACTCAATGAATTTCGCTCTCATTGCCTAACGAAATGGGCAAAAAGTATTTGGTTTTAGTAGCATGTAGATTGTTTTATTGGAAACAGCCTACTCAAGTCACTTTGTTATTGTATCAAATTAATAGATTATTACTCTTATGTAGATTTCTAAATAAAGGGTGTTAAATAAAAAATGAAAAGCCAGTCCTGATTGTTTACGGCAGACTATGTGCCCGAACAGTAGCGTGATGTTGAGGAATCGAGTAGAGGCGTACGACGATCAATTCAGTTGCCGTTGAGACGTTGTAAGCGATACATTGTTAACACAATCGTGTTGAAAATGTCGGGAGTGCGTAGAAACAATGCATCGACTCGGTTGCATGCTAACGTAGTAAAGAAATTTTTACATAGGTTTCCCGATTTAATATATGACGGTACCGTAGTGAAATGTTTAGTTTGTGAAACAACTTTATTAACTTGGAAAGCAAGTCAGTGCCAAAGACATATAAATAGTGACAAACATAAATCGAATAATAGTGGACGCAGATCATATAATAAATTTTTGTGTGATTTAACAATGATGTTAATTGCGACCAATATACCAATGCAGAAAGTGGAAAACCCAATGTTTCGTCAGTTTTGGAAGAAATACAATCCTACGTGGAAATTAACAGCAAGAAGTACGCTACGGAATTACGTACCGTCAGTGCGTGAGAGAATTGTAAATTGTACGAAAAATACGGTAAAAAAAAATTCCTGTGGTTAACAATAGACGAAACTACAGATATTAAAAAACAGTCTATCCTAGCCATTCTAGTACGGACGCTGACTCCGCAAGGACCTGCTCCTCCTTATTTACTAACCTGTAAACGAATGCAAGGGTGTACTGCCAGAGCGATATATGATGTATTAATAGAAACACTACACAAATTTGAGATTTTACCGAAGCAAGTGTTAATGTTAGTTACCGATGCTGCCAAGGTTATGTGTTCCACGGCAAACTTACTCAAAACGATTCAACCAAACCTGCTGCATGTCACATGTTTGCTTCACGCTTTACACCTTGTAACAAACACTATACGTACAACTTATCCTGATGTGGATCAACTGATACGACAAACGAAAGCGGTTTTTCTTAAATCTCCGAAACGGATTCGGCTATTTCATTCGCAGTGTCCTGATATACCCGAGCCGCCGCAACCAATTCTTATACGATGGGGTACTTGGTTAGAAGCAGCATTTTATTATTATAAACATTTTGAAAAAATGAAATCAGTGATTTTACAACTAGATGCCAAAGAAGCAGCTGCAATACGGCTCAGCCAGGTTCAATTTAACAATCCTCAAGTTGCAGCAAATTTAAAAATTATTTACGACAGTTACGTTCCAAT
Organism: Melolontha melolontha; assembly: GCA_935421215.2. Classification (NCBI taxonomy): domain Eukaryota; kingdom Metazoa; phylum Arthropoda; class Insecta; order Coleoptera; family Scarabaeidae; genus Melolontha; species Melolontha melolontha. Next base: position 84,290,547 of record OW285243.1, read on the forward strand.
ACCGGACGCAATAAAAAAATTACAGAACACTGCGCTGTCCTTATCGGACTCATTAGCAATTACTGACCACGTTAAACTAGTGCTGCATATCCTTGAAGATGAAAAAAGTGATTGTGTCCGTGAAAAATTTAACAGTGTATTAGATAAAAATGTAGATTTTACAAAATTAGGGCAACTTTTTACCAATACTGAAGATCCGTTGTACAGATACAAAGAGCGCTTTAACTATGCAAATATAACATCTCTCAACGTCGAACAATCCTTCTCTGTATATAAACATATATATACGTCGCTACGTACGAACCTTTCCGAGAGTAATACAGAAACATATATTATGGTGCAGTTTTTCCATCGCGCACATCCGCATTTTTTTGCAACAATGTAAACATGTTGGGTAAGTTATTTATGTTTTTTCTTAACGTTTTGTATAGGGATTCGATATATTTATTTTTAAGTAAGCGCACTGTTATTCTGCTAAAGTCTCCACGCAACGCCACTGCTGGGGCACATAGTCTGCCGTCTTTAATTATAAGTGTAATAAAAATGTATTTCTTCGACCTGGGTCGTCTCATTACTATGTCCATAATAACACTTAACACACATAAAAACCGTCAGTACCCATTGCGCCAGACTGTATTTCATTTAAAAGTCACTTTCTCGTCAAATCACCCTAGGTATCAAAATAAAAACATTCAAATCAATATATTCAGTAGTGTATATCTAAAGATCAAAAGTTGTTGACAGGAATAATTAAGGTTTGCAGTTTTTTATACTTCACTGCCTATAACAATTTTTAACACGTATTCCCTTTTACGATTAAATGTGCATGTGTGTGTGTTCGTCTATGTAGTAACTTTCTTTTTCATTTGAATTTTAAATTTACTACATTTGCATGAAATCATCACGTTCATGATTTGATTATACGTGCAGTACCTTTAATCACACAATAGAAGTTTAGCATAACATTAAAAACCCGAACCTTATCTCGATCAATATAGACATTGACCATTGCCTACAAAGTGTCTGAAATTACTTTCACCAGTTGAATAGTTCTTTTTTTTGTTGTAAATACGTACTATTTTTTTATATAAATATACGCAACGATGAAGTAACATGTGAAACTTTTTTAATTTATTATATTAAAAAGAGACAAAATTAACTGTACTACGAGGGGACGTTTTTATATTCCTAGACTAGGCATGAAAACAATAGCCTAGAGCAGGGCTGTCCAACTTCAAGTGGACCAAGGGCCGCTGTAAATAAATTTGTGGTTGTGAGGGCCGCATCATAAAATACTTCGTATGCAACTTTATCAGTGATTTGTAATAGGTACAAAAAAACGTGTTTGTTTGTATAATTATTTTTATTTACTCAAAAAAAAAAAAGAAATATACCAAAAAAGTTAATGGGAAGTTTGGGGATGTTGGTTTTCACTAACCAGTGTATCAATATTAACATTAATATTTGTTGTTGACAAACGAAGCAACTGAGTAAGTGAGTTATCAGACAGGGAACACCTATATTTTGACTTTATAAATTTCATGTTGGAAAAGCTGCTTTCGCAAAGATACGTGCTTCCCAGCATTGAGCCCATCATAAGGCCTAAGTTTCGCAAGTTCGGGTAACGTTCTCCTGGGAGTAACTTAAAAAAGTCCAATCCTATTTCGGTTCTTCCCTGGTAAAAAGGATCCGACTGCAAATCACACAATTCCAGTTGAAGATCTGCTCTGCTTACGTTCTCAACAGAAATTGTAAGTGGCTGAGTAAAAACTGAAATTTCTCCTTCGATTTTTTTAAAGTCGCTAAATCGGTTTTCCAATTCTTCTGTAATTGTGTCAATATATTTTATATGAGTTAAATATGAAACTTTTTCAAAATCCTGCATTTCTTCAAAGTGCTCTTTACAGCTTGGAAAAAATGAAAAATCTTGTTTTTCTAGTGAAGACTTGAAAAGCTTAATTTTATTTTGAAATCCTCTTATGTGACCATATAAATTGGCAATATTCTGCTGCTTTCCTTGTAGCTTCAAATTTAATTCGTTAAGGTGAGATGTCAGATCTGTTAAAAATGCAAGGTCTGAGAGAAACTTTGCATCTACCATTTGATTTTCCATTTCCGTAGTGTCGGACTTCACGTCATTTTTAAGGAAAATGGGAATCTCCTTTCGTAGAGAGAAGAAACGTTGCAAACAGTTCCGGCGCTTAACCAACGAATATCGGTGTGAAGTAACAAGTCCCCATATGTAGCATCTACTTCGGCCAAAAAATCACGAAACTTTCTGTGAGTCAAAGCACGATTGCCCCCTCTTATAATATTAGTTATTTTAATAACCACTTTCATGACATTCGATTGACGTAAGGACTTTCCACATAGGGCCTCTTGGTGAACAATGCAGTGTATCACAGGACAGTTGATATTGTTTCGTTAAACGAGTCCTGCAAATCCAATTTCAGTTCCTATCATATTTCTGGCCCCGTCAGTAACAATACAGGAACATTTATCGAATCCCCATAGTCAGATACCACCTTATTTACAGCTTCAAAAATATCCGTACCCTTGGTGGTACCATGGAGGGGAATAAGATCTAGCATCTCCTCTGCTACACTGAAGTCCTCTTGAATAGTTCGAAACAAAAATTACAAGTTGGCTGATGTCAGATAGGTCAGTGCTTTCGTCCAGGCAGAGTGAAAAATATTTACATTTTTCAATTGTGTCGTGCAATTTTCTGGATACATATTGATTAATGTGCTCTACACGTCTTGCAATTGTTTGATGCGACACTGAGACTGTTGCGAATTTTTCGGCAATTTTTGTTTCATTGAATTGTTTTGCCATTTTCATTGCACAATTCTTAATAAGAACTCCATCACTAAAAGGTTTTTTCGCTTTGACAATTTCCAGCGCTACTTCGTAAGAAGCGGCAATACTGCATTTGTTATCAGTTTCAGACTTTTTGAAAAAATTTGTTTGTAGTTTTAGCTTTTTCTTATAATCCGTAATGATACCATTTCTAGACTCGCCTGTATACTGCTGAAACTTTTTCTCGTGTAACGTAGTGTAATGTCGTTTTACATTATATTGTTTAGGAACTGATAGTATTTGCATACAAACAATGCACTGAAGTTTATTATTGTTGTTTGTGATTAAATAGTCTGTTTCCCAACGGTCATTATAAACTCGATGTTCGCTTGAAATTTTTCTTTTCCGCGAAGACATATTTCACTTAAAAACCTTAAATTGAGTCGCTGCGTACCGCACACCAGAACAAAATAACTACAATTATAAACAAATAAACACTTGACCGTAACAATTAACTTCGCGAACCGTATTCAACGTTTTTCTGTTAGAGTCTGTATCCCACAGCCACTCTATTTGCTATTAACTCGTCAACCTTCTTATTATATACGCGCGCATGCCTATTCGAATGTTCGAAAGCGGCCTAGCAAAATCTCCAATGTTCCAGTAACTTCGTTGCGGCGTTCTATCCTACGCCAGTGACGTCACATAACCTATGTATCTGTTATTTTATTTCATCATTTCATCGTTGGTGTAGGAATGACTCGCTTGTATATATTTTTGTTTTTAAAGCATATTTCGATATTTTTTTGGGCCGCAAAAAACGGGCCTCATGTTGGACAGCCCTGGCCTAGAGCATCAATAAAAATTAGTTTTTCTATAGTTTCCTTGCTTTTAATACAGGTATTATAGCGTTTCAATAACATCTTTAATCCATCGTAAAAATATTCCTTTAGTTTATCTGCAAAATGGTTCTACACAGCTGTTATAACTTCGTTATCATCCCTAAATTTTGTCTCCCTCAAGTGTCTTTTTAAGATTTGGAAACTAACAGTAGTCGCTGGGTGCTAAATCTGAACTATAAGGTGGCTGTTCAAAGCCACAATCAGCAAGAGCAGTTTTTGAAAGTCTTGACTTGAATTGGTGCATTGTCGTGGAGCAACAAACTTCCGTGAGTTTTCCGCGTCTTCTCACTTTAATAGAATCTCTGAAACGATGCATAATACTGTATATTTACGGTACTACCTTTATTCAGATAATCAGCAAAATTTCTCAAAACACAATTGTTTTATCCTCCTGGTTTGAAGGAAGTTCGGTATGTATCGACCGAAGTATGAGTTGAAATAATACAATAGTTTTTGAATAACACTGATATATTTACAAATTTAGTCTTGGAGTTCCGTTAATTTAATACAAATGCAGTATCCGGTCTTAATACTAAAGACCGCGAAAACTGGCTAATAAATAATATTTGCTCCTATTTAGATCACTGAGATCTTAGTAGGAACTGTTAGTTAGATAACTAGAACTGTAGTTAACTCGAAGAGATCGTACTTGGAACTGTAGTGAGCTATAAGAGATCTTGTTTGGAACTGTTTCTTCATTTACTTATTTTTCGGCAAGAAAGTTTTGTTCCGGATACTGTTCCGGATATGATTGAAAAAGTCCACCATATCGTCTTGCATGACCGTTGAGTAAAAGTGCGCGAGATAGCAGACATTGTAGGTATCACAAATGCCAGTGCGCACAGAATTTTAACTGAAGAATTTCAAATGAAAGAATATTTGGCGCGTTGGGTGCCGCAGTTACTCACACCGGAACAAAAACTGAATTCTTTAAGTGCTTCTGGCGACCTTTTGGCACGTTTTCGCCACAATTAGAAAGGCTTTGTACTCCGTTTCATTACCATCGATGAAACCTGAGTCCACCATTTCATTCTCGAAACCAAAGAACAATCAAACAATTAACAAAAAAAGGTTCTCGGCCACCAAAGAAAGCAAAAACGGTTTTGTCAGCGGTAAAGGCTATGGTAACAGTTTTTTGGAATTTATGGAATTATCTTGGTCGATTACTTAGAAAGGAGAAAACAATAAATGAGGAGTATTACGCCAATGTGTAGCAACAATTAAAGAGACAAAATCAAAGAGAAACGGCATCATTTGGCAAAAAAGAAGGTATTTTTCCATCAGGATAACGCATCTGACCACAAGTCAGCTATTACAATAACAAAAATTTATGAATCGTGATTTGAATTAATACCTCATTCGCCTTAATCTCCAGATTTGTCTCCCAGCGATTATCGCCTCTTTTCAAACATGAAAAAATTCTAATTCCGTGGTAATATTTCCAAGTATGTAGTTTCAAGACACTAACTATTGTACCAAAAAAGTTTAAGTATATCAATACGTTAAGGACCTATTACGCATTTGTTACAAATGAAACAGACATGTAAATATATACACGTCTGTAATTGTACACATGGACACACACCTCGTATTTTGCAACATTCACTTCTGCATAAGACACGTGTTTCTGTCATTTACTATCAGACTTCATCAGTTAGGCTAGTGAAGTAAAGCTTAAAGAATCACCTCACAAGGTTTAGCAAATTTTGTCTTATCAGGCTGCACCAAATAATCTAGTGACATCTGACGGACAAAAGAGACTATGCCGAAAGTGACAATTTTCCCTTGACCGGCTATGCCGGTACAGAAGAAAAAAATGCGTATATAGGTGTAAGTCTATTAACACGATGCCAGATGGCAGCAAATATACCAAAAAAGTTTAAGTATATCAATACGTATATACGTAGTTTTTCTCTTCTGTACCGGCATAGCCGGTCAAGGGAAAATTGCCACTTTCAGCATAGTCTCTTTTGTCCGTCAGGTATCACTAGATTATTTGGTGCTACCTGATAAGACAAAATTTGCTATACCTTGTGAGGCGATTCTTTAAGCTTTACTTCACTAGTCTAACTGATGAAGTCTGATAGTAAATGACAGAAACACGTGTTTTAGGCAGAAGTAAATGTTGGAAAACACGAGGTGTATGTCCATGTGTACAGTTACAGACGTGTATATATTTGCATGTATGTTTCATTTATAGTTAGTTATAAATTATAACTAACTATTGTGTTAAGTTTGGAGTAAAGCCAGATTTAACTTGCTATTCACTTCACGTATCTATTCAATGGTTTAGAATATTATTTAATTATCTGCTATGCGTTTGCGTTTGATATTCAGTTAATGGGTGTTATTTTACAAGTATGCGATATGTCTTAGTGCTAAAAAGTTTTAAGAAATATTAACCGGTAGACATACGCAAAAGTGTAATTATACTAACAAGAGCATTAAATATTTATGTGAAGTCACAGACTGTTTTAAAATAATACTTTGCTGAAAAAAGGTCAAATATGTATTTATAATGAGAAAAGTTTAAAATATGCACTTGTACCGCGATATCATAAAGTTTCTGGGTCCAAGATGGCATTGAAATAGAAAATATATGTCTGAACTTTATCCATATTATCATACTGGTAACTTAACCTTAATTTTTGAAAATTATTTTGATAGTGTCATCGTGACATCAATAAATATGTCATTTGATTTAATAAAGATACAATAAAACAACAAGCTCAGCTTGTATTCAAAATTTTATTAATAAAAAAAGGCAAAATTAAAGCAAATGTTGAAATTGTTGTCCGTTATTTTCAATTCCCAATGTGACACTCCTTTTCATGCTGTTAAAGGCATTTTGCAGCATTGCGGGCGTTATTAATGCACATTCGTCAATAATTCTTTGTTGCATATCTTGCAAATTAGCAACAGGAGTTTTAAATATTCTATTCTTTAGGTGAGGAAACACGAAAAAATCCATAATTGTCAAACAAGGTGATCGTGGTGGAAACTCAACTTCCGTATGTAAACTTATGATCCGATCGTCAAAAAACTCACGAAGAAAAGCAATATTTTCTCGTGTTGTGTGTGCCGTTGCACCATCTTGTTGAAAGTATCCATATTGCAATTCATCATCATGCAACTGTTCAATAAATTCATTCAGAATGTTTCTATACCTCTCAGCATTAATTGTGAAATTAAAAAAATAGGGCCAACAACTCTGCGGCGAGAAACTGCTAGCCAAACACCAAGTTTCGCATTATGGAGAAACGATTCAATAAAAATATGAGGATTTTCACTACTCCACATTCGAGTATTTTGGGAATTGACATACCCCGAAAGATGAAACCATGCTTCATCAGAGAAAAATTACAAATTTAGCAGGTCATCATCTTCTATTAAGTTATTTGCAAACCACTGGCAGTACGCACGACGTCTAGGGTAGTCTACCGACAAAATAGCCTGATGGGATTGCATCTTATACGGATGCATGTGTAAGTTTTTCTATACAATTTTCTGACATGTTCCATAAGAAAGTCCAATCTCTTGAGAAAGGCGTTTCAAAGGTTTTGTGGGTTCATTTACCATACGTTGACGAACATCATTTATAACTTGTTCCGAACGAACAGTTGGTCTACCAGTACGTGATTTATGACCCACAGAACCAGTCTCACGAAACACACCAACACAATTGGAAAGGCAATTATAAAAATCTTTGGGAATTACAGCTAACTCTGGAAAGTGCTCTCTAAAATCATCCAAACATGCACGTTGACTGTACACCCAAATTCCATCAATTCGCACTCCACTCCGAAAATAGGCTTCAATCATGTACGCTTTTTGCACTATATTGTAAACCATATTTGAATTTACTCGAATGTGCTATGTTTCAAACTCGACGTTCAAACTTGCTTTCAGCAATTCTAAGACATTAATGGATGACAGATAATGTCACTGTCAAAATAATTTACAAAACAGAGTTATAGTTCCTAACTTAAGTTCAGACATATAATTTATATTACAAAGCCATCTTCGTCCTAGAAACTTTATGGTATTACGGTACATAACAACAACTAACGAGCCATCGAAAAAATTCATAATTAGAGTAGACTGTGAAATTGGGTTGGTACTTTAGCCACTTCCACATAATGACATTTATTATTTGACATTGAAACTATAAGTTTATGTCAAATTTTTCAAAGTTAAAAATTTTGAGTTGGTTTGTGTTTAGATGTAAATGGACAACATTTTCAACAACTTCTGTAGCTACATGTAAATTTTAATTATGATTTCGATATTAAATAAATTATTTGTTTTCTTTTTTGTTGTAGTATCATTTCAATGCCATAACCTTTTTTTACAATGAAACCAAATGAAACTGTCAAGCATCAAGTAATGTGTCATTTTGTGGAAGTGGCTAAAGTACCAACCCAATTTCACAGTCTACCCCAATTATGAATTTTTTCGTTGGCTCGTTAAAATATACATTGCATATGCATTTATGCAAATGCATAATTATCCGATGCGTACTCATAACGCATTTTGTTGGAAAACGCGATGAACACTCTTCTACATAACGAACTTCCACAAGCTACAGCATCACTACAAATTCTAAAAGTATAAAAAATTGTTAAATTACTTATAAGAATAACAGTCATGATATATTTATAGTTGATTTATTCTAACTTTATTAAATTTACTAATATTTAAATAATAATTTGATTAAGTTTTGATTGCTCTTGATTAGCAATAAATGAATTTTTATAAAATGATAATGCAAATCATTGAGAGACTAATATATTCGCAAGAATTACACGATTAGGTGATCGTTATTTTTAGGACGAAAATACTATTAAATCATACTTGATACTCATATGTATTTGCTTAAAGGTGATAATGCATTAATATCGGCGGCGGCGGACCTCCGCGGAGGGTGAAAGTTATTCGTTTGAACAAGAGCATACGTCTGGGCTTGGAAGGAATTTATACAGTGGGGTGTGGCGGGTATATAACAATTATTTCATACTGATACAGTTTAGTCGGTGTAATGTAAGCGGGCCGTCTTTTTTAGTAAAAGACAAAATTTCGAAAAAAAATCGTAATTCAACAACCAATAAAATGAAGTGTACAGTGTCCATTGCGTTATGCGCTTTTACGGTGAGTCCCTAGTTAGGTTTCTAGTTCAAGGGAAAACGCGTGGATCAGTCTTAAAAGCGTGTTTGTGCCTGTGTGAATTATTTTTATGTTTGAATTTAATTTTTAATTTATATTACATATAAATATTTTTATTATATATATTTAAAAAATATAGTATGAAATGATTAAAACAATTATATTTAATTTATTTTGCTAAAAAAAAAATGGATATATTTATACTTATATAAAAATTGGTATTTTTTGTAAAACTAGAAGATGATGTCAATTTTTGAAACGTTGTGTATATACAAGTTATTATTCCTATTATTATAAATTTGATTTTTGTGAATGTAATACCAATATTGTGTCCATTAATATGCTAATTATACCTAAATGTTATATAAAGTATTTTATTTTAACAAACGAATTAGTAATTCTGTACTTTTTAAAATTTTTAAATGATATGCGTAACTCCTGCATCTTCTATGCACTTCCTAAAAATAGAGGGTCTCCAAATTACTATAAAAAAAAATGGTATGGATATTAAGCGAAGAAAATTAGGCGTTGATTACAATAGGCTGTGATGCGTTTTTAATATCCGGAGAGGATATTGTTGTCACGAAAATTATTTGACTAAATATAGTTGGTTTACGATATAACGTCAAAAATACCAGTTTTTATAAATAAACACACATCAGCAATTATTGCTTCACCAATTTGAACTTATGGGATTGACAGTAACTTGATTTCGTGAATTACATCATACCTATCTTTTAGATCTCAGATTGTTCAAATATCATCGGCAACTTCCAGACCTATAGCAACTATCTCTGGCGTGCCTCAGGGCAGTAATCTAGCACCAATTTTATTCCTACTTTTTATAAATGACTTGTACAAAAACTACACTTCTTCTGAGAGTATTAGTGATGTGTCGATCCGGATGGATCCGTGGACCGAATCCGAAATTGTAGCTGTATGTCGTTCCTCTATTTCGTTCCATCGAGATTATTCAATCTATAACCACGATAGAACGGCACGTCGTCAAGCATTTGTCGGTCTTTTCGCATACTTGCTTATTAAGATATACATTATAAATGTATATATTTCCCATGTATTTTTTCGTAATGTAAATAAATCATTAATAAATGGGTCTTTCTATTTATGTTTATTTAACTTTTGACTTTTATCTACTCCATCAATTGTCGCTTGTTTCAATAGTATATATGTATATATATATATATATATATATATATATATATACAGGGTGTGTATAAATTGGCGGACCCACTACACGCTGCGATGTTCTTCGTTAAATTCGGAGTCCAAAATCCTAATACGAAAATGTTGTACCATGCTCCATATCTTTGCACGAGGTTCCTAAAGTTCGGACTTTCAGTCTTGAAATAAGCATTATTACTCGATATTTGTTGACAGAAAGAGCTACAATTTAGAAGAAAGAAGAATTGTTGTTATTATCCTTTCGTTAAAGTGTTCTTTTTGATTTTAAAGTTTGTTTTTAATATTTGTTTATTAACTTATTTTGACGAAAAATACATCTGACAACGTTGTAAAACAATAAGTAGGCCGCCTAATGTTGTTCTAGTCAAATACATTTCTACTGTCAAATTCATTCTGAAGACAAAGGAAGCCTGATACGTCGTTTTAGGATTAGGACTTTTAACTCAAAATTTGACCCAGAATGTCGCCACGTATAGTGGGTCCGCCAATTTATACACACCTTGTATATATATATATATATATATATATATATATATATATATATATATATATATATATATTCGATGTTAATAAGAATCTAAGGTTTCTTATTTATTTTATTGGCCGTATAAGAGCCGCTTTAATTGAAAAGAAAAATGCAAACCGCAGTGAGCCTATTGCAATATATATATATATATATATATATAGCAATTAGTGAAATTGATAAATATGTTCAAGAATTCTTATTAACTAGGAATCAAAATACTCATAAATGGTGCGAAGACAGGAAAAATGTTTATATAATTTGCATACCTTTATAAAAGGTCGACTTTGTATTCTGGCTACATCTGTTCCTTGTGAACGTATATTTTCAAAAACTGGACACATTCTAACAGATCGAAGAAGTAGATTATCTGCTTCAAAGGTAGAAAAAATTATATTTTTAAATTATAATCACAACTTGTATTAATGTAATTTTTGTACACCAGTACTATAGGTTTATATTTATTGTTTTGTATTTATTGTAAGATTAACATGAAAACATGTCAGTGTACAAGTAAATATAAAATAAGTATTTATAAATTCTTTTCCTACATAAATATTATATATTTATACATACTCATGCAACTGAAATAAATAAATAAACACACAGGCAATCATTCCGATCCAATAAAGCTATATCGAAATGAATGTGTCATTTGTCGGACTTTGCAACTCCGATCGGCATTTAAAATCGAGGTTGTTATAATCGTTCCAAGGAACGAATCCTTTGGACTCGTTCCATCTGCAGAATGGAACGAGAAGGAACGAGTCCACAAAAGGAACGATTTCGCCCATCTCTAGAGAGTATAGCATACGCAGATGCTTTACAAATATTAATAGATGTGTGGATGCTTGCCCTGATCGAGTATCGGTTCAGAACGTTATTGATTTGCTCGTGGAATAGTATTCAGTCAAAAATATGTTGTTTAGTTTTAAACAAATGCCTTACTATCACTTATTCAAGGAGAAGAAAGCTTAGTTCTTTAATTAGAAGCTTCAGAACAATATATTTGAAAAGGTTGATCGTGTTGTAATTTTTGACACTAGTCTTTTGTTTAATTTACATATTGATGTCGTAAATGAATCTCTAGATATGCGGCTTCATCAAACATCTACGCAAAAACTTTACGAATATTATTTCTAATACAGTTATGTATAACCCATTGTCAGATCTTGTTGTGTTGCCTGATCTCCTTATAATGCTACTCATATAAATAAGAATCGAGCGAGTCCAACTTTAAATGGTTAATTTTATTCTATTCATCCCTCCTTTGATAGTGCATTTTTAGTTTTGAATTTAAAAAAAGAAAGCAGTGTTGCAAATTAAACATTGATAAAAACCTCAATAATTATAAAGGACCTGAATCGCTGGAAAGCAGGACACGTAAAGCATTTATCACGTTTGGATTTCAGCTTTTGCGCAATAACTCAGATTGCTCTGATCTTTTTTCTTAGTCCATGTTTCTACATTTTAGATTCGTTCAAGTAACACGTTCAAAACTCGTTTTCTTTGAACCGAATATGGTGAGCGCAATTCTATGGATCGAGTGTCATCAGAGCTAAATCTTTTGCCGGGAATAAACCTTTTCAATGTATCAAATCGGATCTTTATATTTGCTTCGAAGGTTTTGCAGTTTTCCTTAATGTAATTATACAGCTTTCTAATGTGCTTGTTATATAGAAATCTATATACATTTTATTTTGATTTATGCTGGAATCGTTATTTATTATGATTATTGTATTTTTTCTTTATTATTTTGGTATTATTATTATATTAAATGTGCATATTTATTCTAATAGCGAAATAACAGTTTTTTCGTCGTCAAATGCGGTTGCTTTTTTCTTTAATTTAGAATTGAAATAGTCCAATAACTTAGCATAACACAATCTTGGGATCATTTTTCCTATTTCCAAATAAGCCATATAAATGCTCCGGTGCGAATCTCAAAATATCGTGGCCATAAACTTTCCGGTAGATGAAGCAACTCCTGCCTTCTTGGTGCTTATTCGTCAACAATAGTCCATTGTTTCGATTATTCTTTCATTTCTGGTGTGAAGTGATGGATCTATGTTTCGTCTACAGTTGTCTAATTCCGCAAAAACTCACTTGGATCGCGCTTGTACATATTCAAACATTGCGTTGAAATTGTTACGCGATTTCATTTTCTATCGTCTGGTAGTAAATGCGGCACCCATCTTGTATCTAATAAAGATATTTACAACCTTGAGCTATTTTACACACCTTCAATCGGTGATCTTTCAGCACTATATCACGGACTTAATTAATTATTTACTCAGTAGTTATTATAAACAAAGGATCTAGGCGCTCAGTGTCATCTAATACCTTTGTAACTTTCCTTGATTTTTTTTAGACAGAGAAGGTAGTATTCTATACTCTAACATATAAAATTCTTCTTGTCCCATATTCATAATAAACTACGAACTTGTTGATTTTGAAGCTTGTGAAACAATAATACTTTATTAAATCTGCTTGAAAATTTGTATGCAAGTTATTTAATGTCAAAAATGTATTGCACAGTGTCATCTAAATGACACTAGCGCCCTCTGTCGAGAAATTGCGGTACCATCAAATAACACCTCAGGATTTTATTAACAAACATTTACGAAATGAGAAATATATAACTAACTTTGTTTTTCACTAATATAAAAATTATACAAACATATCTCAAGATCTTGGCTGTCAGATGTCTAGAGACGTTTTTTCATGACATGTGACGCATCAGATTGTATATATTTAGCAACAACGCAACGTGCTTCTCTTTGTACACTGATGAGAACTAGGATGAGTTCGAAACAGGTGTCTGTACGCAGAAGTAACCAATGCGATATAAGCGTATTTCCATATATATATATATATATATATATATATATATATATATATATATATATATATATATATATATATAGATATACAGTGTGTCCCAGGATGAAAAAATTATTAAAATTTCATTTTCTGGAATTCAACCCTGCTTTGATAGAAATTAATTTATGCCATACTTTTAGTTTTGAAAAATCAAACATGCTTTGAAAATGTACAAAAATCTATGTTCTTATTTTCCAAAACGCATAGTGTGCTATGGATGTAAGAAGCTAAAAATAAAATAACGTTTTGACACTTGTCAAAATTAGTTAATAAAGTTAACGTTGGTATGCAATTTACTATAGTTGTGGTATAATTAGATTATAGTTAATTGAGGGAAGACCCAATCAACATATACATTTAAATATTTCGAATTGGTTTGGTTCGATACGATGGTCGTCCTGCTCACTCGACTTTGGAAGTTTGAATGGGTTAATGAGCATTTTCGAAAAAAATGGATAGCCAATGCTTGTCACGTTTTATGGCCGGCCAAATCGCCTGATCTAACAATCATGAATTTCTTCTTTTGGAGTCGAATGAAACAAATAGTATCTTCGAATAGGATTTCAAATGATGTATAGGTGTTAAAGAATCGCATTAAAGATGCTATAAATTTGTCAATTTACCTTGAGAAGATAAGAGCAGCATTCGATGTATTTCAGACCAAAATTGAGGAATGTGCTAATAAGGTGGCAGATTTGTTGAATGAATGGATATTTCAGATTATGTGAATATTATTTTAGTTTCATTGTTTCGAGTTTTCATTTTTTTTTTATATTCTTATCTAATAAGCAATGAAGTAAACCGATCTTGTTGAAATTTTGCCCACTTACATAATTTGACAATTTAAACAACTTTTCTTAATAACATTTTGTCGTATCTCTTACAGAAAAGCCATTTTATTAGTGACAGAAATTACTTTTTTGTACATTTTCAAGGCCTGTTTGATTTTTCGAAACTAAAATTATGTCAAAAATTATTTTCTATCCATGCAGGGCTGAACCCCAAAAGATTAAATTAAAACTCAAACATTTTCAAGCTTTTTTACCCATTCATGTGTCGATCCAGAATGTATTTTTAACATTTTTGTATTGCTGTATTTTACACTTGATATTGGTTAAACACCGATATGTTACCTTTTATATATTTTAGTTTTAGTTTTATGAAAAAAGTTATTCTTTATAAAAAGCTCTGCTTTAGAAAAATGACATTGCGCTATTCAAAATTGATATAGCACATATTGGGCGAACAAAAATTTAAAAAAAATAAATTCGTTCGAGAACTGACTTGTCAAAACCTTTAGATAATCAAGCAAAGATACTTGTTTACTCTTTTATTAGATTTGATTAAACTTCTTCTTAAATGAAAATTAGAATAGAAGTTGAACAAAATTGCCGGATAGTACACTCTTATCTTCTTCGCTAACGGAAACACTACGATTATGTTATGAAACTAATAGTCGATTCTCGTAGTAATTTTCTTAAACTCAGTCAAGGATGATTTAGTAAGTTTAGAAATTAAATACTTAAATTCCTAAATCTCACCTTCAATGGAAAGTTTATCATCATTAAATCATTAAATTATTTTTTCTAGATTAAGTAAACATACTAAGGTGTTACGCTTAACATTCATAGACGAACCCTCAGTGACATCTCTCATCATTAGTTCATAGAAATGTTCATTCTCATTTAAACAGCCAACATTCATTTTGACTTAAAAAGAAGAAAGAGGTAATCCAAGAAATACTAAGATACACAAAACATTATGTTCAAACTCTAATTGTAATATGTACATATAATGAACTCTGAAATTTGATCACTCCAAATTCAAAATAACTTGCAAAAAGTACTCAGATCTAAATATATCAGACTAGACAAAGTGGGTAATCAATTGTCAATTTGTCCAATCGTGGCAAATAAAATAATATTCGAGGAAAAATAGCCTGATACCAAAAAATCGGCCTTGCACTAAAGAAGATGGTTGGCACTAGCGAATGCCCCACGTTGGGCGCTAATAAGAAAGTAATTACAGTTCGAACTGCAACAACATATCGAAAGCTGTCAGACAAGATTTTCGAACAAACGACCCAGAAAAAGCCTGTCTGTGAAACGAAATGACTTCCGCAGTTCAAGCAACAATTCGTATTGCGAACAAAGTTGACGTGTTTGATTTTAGAACAATACTTTATAAGAGTATGTTGTTGTTGTTACATTTGAGAGGAAGCCGTATTCTTTATGAATCTATGATATTCTATTGTCAAAGTTTTAAGAGATCTTGGTTCATAATTTAAAACGGATTGTCCATATAGAAGTTTAATGGGACAGTTGCATATCGCTCTTGCAATAAGACAATATATGTTGCATCAGGAAAATTCCTTACAAAGAGTTTATTTATGGGACTTAGGTTTGTGAAAATGAAACTTCGAGGAAGAGATCATCAAAAGTTTAAGATACAGTTAAAATTTCTAATGAATTGCAGGAACTAATGTTAATTGCAAATTTATTTACATATTCATCATATACCGATAGGTCCAACTCGCAACGGGCCATAGGCAACAATATACGTATGGAACGTAATGCGATGTGGCAACGTGTGTACGATGCCTATATTGAGTGACTTTCTTAAAATTTAAATTTATTTTGCAGAATTATTGATTTTTTTACTTTTATCTTTTAGAAAACGTTATTGTTTTTTTATTACTTAAAATTTCTTTATATGAAATATAGTATACCATAAAAGTGTAAACAAACACAGTATACATTGAAACGAATATTCATTCAATTGTATTGTCATGAAATTGAATTTGTCAATCGTTGTTAAATTTGTTAGAATGAATAGATATTTATATTTATCGGAAAATACTAATACTTAAAGCAAACAAATAAGGTGTAGTGTTTTGTTATAGGAATGTATAATATCCATTTCTTCCTGCATATTGATTATGCAGCTGATGCTTTCGTAATATGCTCATATTTGTATTATTTCAACTTATACTTCGGTCGATACATACCGACTTCCTTCAAACCAGGAGGAAGCTACAGTTGTAATTAAACTATACTTCCTTTTTTTTTTATTACCTACGGATATTCACAATTCCAAAATACGTTACAATGTTGCTTATTTTAGATTGTAATTAGCTGAATGCTGTCGCAAAACTGATCTCTGCATTTTTAAAAATGCCAGAATAAAATTAACCCCTGCTCTTATTATAATTTTACAAAGTAACAGACACGTACTTCAATTTCTACGACAAACTAAGCCTACAGTTCATGTATAATACAGTGATAATGAAGACTGGAGCGTTTGTCGACCTACGAAGTTGTACTTTACTTGTTTATTGTTAATAAAAGGCTGATGGAAATATGATGTGAGATTTTGGTATCTGTATTATAATAACATCACGATAATAGTAGAAATACAAATATGAGCATATTACGAAAGCATCAGCTGCATAATCAATATGCAGGAAGAAATGGATATTATACATTCCTATAACAAAACACTACACCTTATTTGTTTGCTTTAAGTATTAGTATTTTCCGATAAATATAAATATCTATTCATTCTAACAAATTTAACAACGATTGACAAATTCAATTTCATGACAATACAATTGAATGAATATTCGTTTCAATGTATACTGTCTTTGTTTACACTTTTATGGTATACTATATTTCATATAAAGAAATTTTAAGTAATAAAAAAACAATAACGTTTTCTAAAAGATAAAAGTAAAAAAATCAATAATTCTGCAAAATAAATTTAAATTTTAAGAAAGTCACTCAATATAGGCATCGTACACACGTTGCCACATCGCATTACGTTCCATACGTATATTGTTGCCTATCGCCCGTTGCGAGTTGGACCTATCGGTATATGCAGGAACAGTAAATATATTTGTTCAAGGTGTTACTTCCTCAAATAACAACAATTCTAATCATCATGCAGAAATTGATAAAAGTAACTCTTACAGCGGCTTGAAGAGTTCGTAATAATTATAAATAATGCCATTATAATAATGTTTGTTTATATTATATATTATTCACATGCATCTCTAAAATGTTAGAAATAAGAAATATATGTTTCACCAATGTAATTTTCTACAAAAAATCCTTTTGAAATGTTATATTGACTACAAACTTACATAATTTTTCTTTCTATTTAATATTTTTTTATTTATCCATCATTTATAACAATTAATAAAAGATCTCGCTATGAAGAACTGGTACACAAACAACTAGCAACACTTCCATATTACGTCAAATAAACCAATATAATATTGTACGAAATTTAATGTATCAAACAACATGTATCTTTAACAAAATTCATTAAATAAATTAAAAATTATCTCTTTGATACATCGACTGATTTTAGGAAATAAATCTGGAAATTTTTGATATAATATTGTCAGGAGTAGAATATTTTAGGAATGGTTTCGCTAACTCTAGTATAAGTTTTTCAACTAGACGTAAAATATTTTTTAGTTTTCTTAAGAACAAAAAATGTGTTTTATCTGTGGTTAGTATCTAATAAAATAAAAATCAATTAACGAGAAAGTCTCAAACATAAACAACGATTTGTTCCTCAATTTTCAACACCCGGTATCGCAAAAATAAAACGACTGCGGATCTACAGTAATAAGAACTTTTTTTCTTAAAATTATCTAAGGATGTAGATCCTTAAATAATAGCATCCAATTACAAAACACCTTGTATATGAACATATAAATTATTTATAATAAATTTTCTAAATTTATATTTTTACTAAGTTTTTTGGAGTATTCGTTTTTCTTTTGTTAAATTTTTCTAAATTTTAATTACTTTAAGTAAACATGTATTTTATGACGCGCTACATAAAAATACACCTAATTGATGACTTTAATTATTAGACCGGGAGAAAAGAAAAAAACTTTGTTTTAATTTACTTCAATTTATTAATCAACCTTTTTCGGAATACTTAATTAAATCATAAAATCAAAACAATTACAAATGGATCTTTGTTAATTTGGAACAAATAACAGTATTAATATTGGGATTAATGAAAAAAATAGAGGAAAATAATGTTTTCGTATACCTAATAAATACATAAAATTGTAGATATCTTTAAAGTAATAACTACATTAACAAAAAAAGTCATTAAAGTTGTTGTGAAGACGATAAATAAAACAAAAAAAGAAAAGTATCCAGTTATATATTGGAATAAATTTGAATAAATTAACACGAAAATAAAAAGATTTTGATTTGCTGCCTCATATAAATGCAATTTGAAATTATTAATATTTTTATTAGCGCCACAAAAAAAGGGATTTAAATTTGAGTTGCTTTTAACAGGTATAACTAGACCTGCATACAATTATTTGTTACTTATATAAACATGTAAAAAATTTGAAAGGTGCTTATGAAATATGGAAATATTTTTTTAATGATGACATGTTAGGAAAAATCGTGAAATATACAAACAAACATATAGACAAGAATAAAGAAAAATACAGTCGTGAAAGAAATGCAAAAGAAACTGATAAAGCTGAGATTCAGCCCCTGATTAGCTTGCTTTATTTAGCTGGATGTGGCTAAATGTGGAAGAGTTGTGGAGCAACAGTGGGACTGGTGTTGAGCAATTCCGCCTCACAATGTCTAAATTTCGCTTTACTTTTTTACTGCAACATTTACGATTTCATGATATGGATACACGCGTGGAGAGGCGAAAGACAGACAAATTAGCCCCATCAGGGAAATATTTGACCCATTTGTCGAAAAGTGTAGATCTGCATATACTCCTTTTCAAAATGTAACAATTGATGAAATGTTAGTGGCGTTCCGTGGGAGATGCTGCTTTCGCCAGTACATCCCAAACAAGCCCAATAGGTATGGCCTAAGGTTATTTATGGTGGATTCAAAGACATTTTACGCGAGCAATTTGGAAGTCTATGTTGGCACACAGCCAGATGGACCTTGGCGTTTGGATAATTCCCCTTTAGCACTTGTTCAAAGACTGGTTGAACCAATCAGACATTCAAAACGGAACGTGACGTGTGATAATTGGTTTACCAGTACACGCTTACTTTTCTGGGAACTATTCGCAAAAACAAAACGCGAACTACCTGCAGAAATTTCAAATCCACAAAAAAGACCGATAGGTACAAGTATGTTTGCATATGATAAAAATATAACATTGGTGTCATATATCCCGAAACAGAAAAAAAACGTAATACTGGTATCAAGTCTGCATCACGACGATAAGATCCACGAACCAACAGGTAAACCTGAAATGATCATTGATTACAACGAGTCGAAGGGTGGTGTAGACACATTAGATAAAATGTGCGCGGCATATGATTGTGCCAGAGGGACTCAAAGATGGCCAATGGTTATATTTTATGCGTTACTGAATACAGCTGGAGTGAATTCTATGGTACTGTTTCATCTGCAAAACACTGACCATAGAATCCCTCGACGAAAATTTTTGCACATTCTAGTTTCCGAATTAGCTGATAATTATCTCCGTGTTCGCGTAGCCCAAACTAATATCCCCAGAACTATATCAGCTAGATTGAAGGAAATACTTGGATTACAAGATCCTCAACCTGTTGCAAATGCTGAGAATACACGAGGACGTTGTCATTATTGTGACAGAAGAAAAAACCGACCAACTCGATTTTCCTGTCGAATGTGTGGAAAATTTATGTGCCTGGAACATCTAACTTGCATTTGTACTGTATGTTACACCTTAACCTAAGTCACTCCCATCGTTCAATTAATGTTTTGCTCTTATTATTCGTTTCGACGTCGTATTCGTAACTACAATGTTTATTACTATAATACTCAAAATATGTATTCTATATATGAAATAATAAATAGCGTTCAATTAGTTTAGTGTTTGTTTTAACCATATAAATACTAAACAGACCATTTTTTGCGGCTGAACCCAAGAAAATGGCATGCGGAGTCATAGTCCGCCGCCAGTAACGGTGTCTCTAGGATCTCGCGCCAGCAACGGAAGGTTAACAAAAATTGCGAAAATAATAATTGACAAAAAAATAAATAAAAACTAACAACAACGGGAATTAATAACGCATGTTGCGTATTCTGCCTGCAATAATAGCTTGACAACGCCTTGGCATGCTTGAAATTAAATTTCTTAATCAACGATATCCAACTGTTCCCAACGTTCTACCAAAGCTTCTGATAATTCTTCTAAAGTCTGAGGTCGCCGTCAATGTAAACGAACACACTGTTCCAACCTGTTCAATGGGATTGAGGTCGGGACTTCTTGTAGGCCAGTTCAAAGTGACAAAGTTCACTTCATTAAGTTAATCCCTAACCACATTAGCTATGTGTGGTTTTATGTTATCACGAATTAATAAAAAAATCTTCTCCTATAAATGAGGCAAAAGGAACAACATGAGGTTCCAAAATGTTTCTTATACACCTATCCGCATTTACCGCTTATCTAACCATTACATGTAAATCTGTACGTGCTTCTAAGTTTATGCCCCCCACCCTTACCATAACCGAACCACCAAAATTTACTCCAGATTGAATGTTATGCTGAGCATAACGTTCTACTGGTATTCTGTAAACCTTTACACCATTGTCAGATCAAAATAAACAAAATTTGGATTCACCTGTACAAAGAACTTTGCCCCACGCATTAAGTCCCCGGCAAATTCTAAAAGTGCTCTACAATGGTCACTGGTAACACCTTTGGTTGGCACTTGTGGTGTCAATTGATATTCTTTCAACCTATTCCTAACAGTCTAAACGTGAATGTGTCGATTGTGTACGCTGGCTAACTCAATCTGGAGTTTCCGTCAGTAACAAAGCGCTATCGCAGGGTACACAATTTCAAAAAACGATCTTCCACAATATTTGTTGACCGTTTTTTGCCTTGTCCAGATCTCCTTTTATATCTATGAGATTCATTGAACCTTTGAATTCAATGCACCTACTGATGATTAAATGATGGACATTTAGAGCTCTGGCAACGCCCCTAACACCTTGATTATTGTTGATTAATGCGACTATTTGAGCCGAAAGTGTAAAAAAATTTCACAAAGCTTCCCAAAATTTAACAGAATAACACAATTTGTCAGAATTTCTTTTTAATCGTTGAAAAAAAATAGTAATGCAGTCATGGTAATACAGTGATCACAGTTTTTTAGTTTAAATGTGTGTAATATTTTATTTATGCATTTTTTGTCCAAATCTCATCAAGCATTTGCAAATAGAACAGAAATAAGCAAGTGTTGCGATAATTTTTTGGAGCAGTGTATATCTCTTATTGTCGTAAAAACGCATCAACATCTTCACTTTCGATTTTTGCTGACGAACTCTTTCTTTCCCTAATTGTATTCTATTGCTCTAATTGTAATAGTTTTTTAATGCTGAAAATGACGACTTAGCTGTCGAAATACGTATCCAGGGGTAAACAATATTACGGGATGGGTTTATTCTTAATTAACTATTATATCATTAGTCACTGTCTTCAATTTAAACAGATGTAGAAAAAAATCAATTTAAATTATCATATTTTACGATTAAGTGAGAAAGTAAGATTTTGAGCAAAATAAAACCGAAGTATTATATAAAAGTTATCTATCATGAATTATTTTTCGATATTAAAATTCTTTTTCTTTCAATTGAAACATTAAAATTGCTTATACCATCTCCAAACATGTAAATACCTATTTAAAACGAAACATTCGTAAAAAGTTCAAAATCTTGTTAATTCTTATAATAGGTCATTCATAATTATATCGTTTGGAGAAGATAGGTACTTGTTAACGAGAAAGTAATTACAGTAAAAAATTAATAATTTCTTGAAATTATATAACGTAATATATGTAATCAACAGACTTTCACCACGTTGTACCCTTTAAAACTTTTGTTGAATTTGTTAATAAGTTCTTGCTCCAAGCAAAAAAAAAATTGCTGAAACCTGTCCTAAACACCCGCTAGCAATATACTAAAATGTTTATATATTTCAATAAGTGGAATTTCATTATTAACTTAAAATTCATGTTTTAAAAAAATATTCACAATTATTCAAAATTTTATAGAATATACTGAAACACACCGCGGAATTAAGTTAAATTACATTATGGGAGATTTCGAATTGTAATCTATATTTAATACTGATTTCATAGAAAAAATTTTATTTTATATTAAATTTTTAATGTTTAATATTAATCTAAAATAAAGTTTGTTAGCCATTCACTCATGTAATTTATAATAATTAATGAACTTTTTAGATAATCGTAGAATTTTGATTCACCACTCTTTTAACTGAGGCATTTTCACAGAACAAGCATATATCGAAGGGTAATTATTAGAGTTGTTATTTTTCCCCACATTACAGAGTTCTACTCAGTACAAGTTAATATGTACAAATGTTTTCAATATACATCGTATACTGACATATATCGACATATTAATATATGTGTTTATAACATCGCAAGTTCAACCACTTCGCGTCGAGATCTACACTTAACTAAAATATAAACATCTGGCCAGCATACACGACCTAACACAATGCATATAATAAACCTGCTTATCTTCAAATTTGCAATCTTTCTTTTGTAACTGGGTGGGTCTCATAAAAAAACAAAACTTTTCGTAAACATCTCTTACAATAAATAATTTCTTTGTTAATACTTAAATATTATCTAACTGTATATATTCACAAAAATGCTGAGTTGTAAACGTTCGTAACGCATATATTAACTTATACTGAGTAGGATTCTGGAATGTGGGGAAAATCTGACAACTATTAGTACTTCACTTTACGCGGCATATTTTAAATTTACTGTTCTCCATAAAGTTCACATACTTGACAATAGACGAGTTGATTACATTTAGAAATAATTATTGATTATTTCTAAATGCAATCAATATAGTACTTGAAAAGTAGTAATATTTTATTGTTTATTATTATATTATTGATTACATAATCCATAGCCACACTAAAAAATGCCAATAATGTTTTCTTAGATGCCACAGAAAATATTTGACCGCTTAACAAACATACTATAAACAGTAAGTTTCTGTATTTAGAGTCTGTAGTCTACTTTGTCGAATGCTTTAGAAAAATCAGTACAGATAATGCCTTTTCTAAATGTTTACTTGTTTTGTGGCATTTTCTTTGCTTGATTCCATCTATAATTCCTCTGACTTCTATTATCTGATTTTGTTTCGGTATCCCTCTTTTTCTTATATATATATATATATATATATATATATATATATATATATATTTATATAATTTTTTTTATGTTCAACGATGTAGTCGACAACATGTGATTGTTATTGCGAGATTTGCCTCGTTTGCTGTATTAAACGTGTCTTTTAAGTGTGTTGTCCTTCATTTTAAACTGTAACTTCACAATCGATTAAGATGGTTCTAATTGTTATCAGTCAGATTGTTATTTGTGATGTATTGCAGGGGTTATGTATGGATAAATTGTTAATTTCTCCTTGTATAAAGAAATGTTTACATTTTGACCCTGATGAAGCATAGAATTTATATGCGAAATATTGGATGAAAAAATAAAGAAGTGACGTAGAAAATATCAGATTTTAATTTTGCTGGATTCCCCAACAATCTCCCTCACATTTGTTCTACAGCAAAGACTCTATCTAATTATATATATATATATATATATATATAATTATATAAGTCTATAAGTCTAATTATATATATACATATATATATATATATATATATATATATATATATAATTAGACCAGGAGTCTTTGCCGTTAGAACATGTATGGAAAGGATAATTGTTTTTTGGGGAATCCAGCAAAATTAAACTCTATTACTTAAGTCAGTTCTTTGTTTTTTTATCCCAATATTTCGCATCAAATTCGTATGCTTCCTCAGGGGGTCAAAATGTGAACTGTTTTTTTTTTGGAGAAATAACTCGTCTTAATACATAATATATGTAGTTAATACATATAATTATACATTATATGTATTAACTTTGTGACAAGAACATGTGTTTGTGCGAGTACTGCTTTTGTACGTCAATATTGCACATGTGGCTTTCTTTTAAATGTGTTTGTCCTGCTTTTAAAATGTAATTTCGGAATAAACTATGTGTACGTCCGTTGATATTAGTTGTATTAATTTAGAATATTGCAAACATATGAATATTAAGACGAGTAATTTCTCCCAAAAAAAAACATTTTGACCCCCTGAGGAAGCATACGAATTTGATGCGAAATATTGGGATAAAAAAACAAAGAACTGACTTAAGTAATAGAGTTTAATTTTGCTGGATTCCCCAAAAAACAATTATGCTTTCCATATATTTGAGTTAGATACATAAGTATAAAAATTATATACCGTTTTTTTTTCACTATCACACATACATTTATCCCTATGTGTAAAGCTAAAAAAAGAAAAATAAATACGTTGGTGGCATAGTAGGCAATCAGTTATGTATACAATAATGATGTATTTTTTTTTCCAATTGTCAAATATTTCTGGTTTTTCATTCATACTTAAATCTTAAATTAAATACATTTGATTTAAAAATAGATAATTATTTAAAACAGTTAATTATCCAAACAGGCATATACCTTGTGCAAAGATAATTTTAAATATTTTTAACAAATTCTAAGAAGATGATTGTTTGCTAAATTCCTACAAAAAAAAAATAAAACCAATCACGTCTTAACAGAACACATGAAGCTGAATATCCTGTATTATGCAGAAGAACGGTTTGTAAGATCGCTTTTAGATGTAGCTTGGAATTTCGGTGTATCGTACAGTTCGGTATTCAAAACCCTGAAAGAATTCAAATATAAGCCATACAAGATATCAAACCATCAAGAGCTTTTCGAGGAAGATAAAGTAAAACGAACTGATTTTTGTGATTTAATATTTAATTTGTTAAATGAAAACGAAATTATAAATAAAATAATTTTTACTGATAAAGCAAACTGTTCCATAATAAAGAGTTTCATGTACATTCTGTATGGCAATCTAAAATCATTTCCCTTTGAATGTTGAAACATGCATATCTTTAATAGTTAGAAAGCATAGTAAGATGAAACCAATTGAGTTATTTCTTTAGCTAATAGGAAAAAGTTGGGTGTAATTTTAATACTAAGTAAGTAATAAATACTTAGGTTACTTATTAATATTTTTTAAATTTTGATTTAGGAACATTATCATATTAATATTTTTCGGTTTTAGTCTTGCACACCTTTGTTCTATTATTAAACGAGCTATACTAAACACACTTTCACTTCCTGCAGGACTTGCTGAAATACATAAGTATTTCCTAGCACATTGTTTTAAGGGCTTCAGCTCCATTCCTGTTACCTAAAAAAAATCCAAATAAAAAATGCAATTACCTTTTTTTTAAAACTTACCTTCCAAAATAAAACAGTATCTACGTCCTGATTTGAATTTGACCTTTCAAGGATTGCCCATTAGTTATTATTACATCGGCTGTAATTGATTTAACATTCTCTTATTTTTTCTTGCAAAAATCCAAATAATTAAAGCGACTTTTGATGTGGGCTGTCTGTTTCGATTACAGGTATTTGTTCTTTATTTTCAGGATCTATTTTCTTCATAATATTAAACATTTCTTGCTCTAGAAAAGAAGTAGCCCCAGTAGCATTTTCAGTACTACGAAAACCTTCTCTTTTAAATCGAGGGTGTAAAACAGTTTCAACTCTACTAACTGATCGTCTTTCATATGAAAATAGCCTTGTTTTAACAGATTCCAAAAGCTTGTTGCATAATGTCTTCCCTTCCTCAATCTTTAATTCCAGTAGTGATGCTGTCAGATAATTGTACAGTCCAAAAGTTATTTGGATTATTAAAGGAATAGTAACATATTTATTACCTACAGGAATTTCGCACTACTGCTTTTTAAGATAAATTTCTCCATTTTATGAAACCACTTATTCGTAAAATACCACGAGGTGTTATTTGTTTTTATCGTGTTACTGAAATGCCCCAAATACGTGGGTTAGGTTCGGTAATTAGTTAGAAGTATGATGTAACGTGAGAAGTGAGAACATTCTACAATCTCATAAATTGGTAAACTTTATTTGTACTTCTTTGATATTAACGCTTTCATATTTTCTATCTTTTTTGATACACTAATTTTACTATCTTAGATATACTTCATCCTTAAAGAAATACTATCCATCTTCTTTGAATTTATTAAAAATAACTAAAATTGTCTTCGCACAAGGTATACGCCTTTTGGGATAATTAACTGTTTTAAGTAAGTTATCTATTCTTCAATAAAATGTATTTAATTTAAGATTTAAGTATGAATGAAAAATCAGAAATATTTTGCAAATGGAAAAAATGTCACTGGTAGCCTACTATGCCTCCAATGATATTGATTTTTCTTTTTTTTTAACTTTACAAATAGGGATACACATAAATGTATGTGTAATGATAAAAAAAAACCTTAAACCCTTCCTCCAACCTGACCTATTCTGAGACATGTCATCATTTTCCCATGGCTCTTCCATAGGCCTTCATTCTAAGATCTTCGTGGCCGTCCCCTTTTCTTTGTTCCTGGTGGCTTCTACATAAATATTGCTTTAGCCCATCGATCTTCCATTCTCATTAGGTGCTCAAACCAGCACAAACTGTGAATCTCGATCCTATCAATAATCGTCTTTTCCAAACCCATCTGTCGTCTTATGGTCTCATTCGAAATATGTTGGTGTCTTGACATTATAGCACTGCATCTAAGGTAGTCAATTTCAACTGCTTCCACTCTTCGTTTCATCTCTGCGTCGAGTACCAATATCTCACATCCATAGCATAGGACCGTAACAACCATAGTTTGGCCAATGCGTTTCTTTATATTTTTGGAGGTCCTCTTTTTCCTCATTTTTGAAAATGTCTCCCACACTTGTTTGATCTGCCTATTTTGTCCATTCCCGATGACACCACCAGCTTGATTATCTTGCGCTGATCAGATTCTCAATTACTATCTTAGATATATCGTTCCCGTTGTGTTTATAACGGGTGTTCATTTGAAAAGTCAATCTAGTAGCATGTGATTTACTGAGAACATTTTGAAGTATGTCGTAAATTAAAATTTACCACGAACCTACGAAGTCGTATATTTTGACAGTTTCATACATACAAATAAATAACAAATGTGATTGACATTATCAAATGCCATTTGGATTTACGTTTACGGAACAACAAACACATACTAATATATATGCGTCTTATTCTATCAAAATTTCAAAGTAACCTAGATTGACTTTTCAAATGAACACACATTAGTTGTGGAACCTTTTTTTAGTTTTAAATACATCATCTTGTAACTTGGAGCGTACACTCGTGATTTTGCGCCATGACCCATAATTCGCATACATAAATCAAGATTATTCAGAATATTGTATTAAATCTTTAATTAGTAGAATGAATAGTATACAATATTTTTACTGTTGATCTCAGTTTAACCTTTCTTTGATGTTCAAAAATGCTAAAAGCATATCAACAGATTGCTGACTCCAAATATTAACATATTTATTATCACATAGGTTTAGAAAGGATCAGAAAATTCGCTTTTGTATTCTTAATTTGTAATTAATACATACTACAATTTTAATGCAAAATTAATACTAAATAAAATCCCAATTTTATTTTTCGAGCATATTATTAAACAAACAATTTATTTTTATAATAATAACTAAAAATACCATATTACTAATCCTGTTTATTTATTATATCTGTACTCGTGATCATAAAAATTAAACATGTTTATCTATTAATCGAAAAAATAATTTGATTTATCCTGAAGTAATTTTATATTGGTGCAATGCAGTTACAACAAATTAAAATTCCTGGCATTTTCTCTCCAATAACGCATACATATGCAATGCGGAATAACAAGATTAACAGGATCATAGAATCTATCCAGTTACTATGTTTTTTTTTCCTATTTTAGCATTGTATTAATGCAAGGACATCACTTTTGCAAGGATTTTGTATTACACGATTTTGTTCTGTTCAAGATTTCGTATATGTATGTAGACGAATTCGTACCGACACACATGCATGGATAGATTCGATCACTTTCATTTTTTGTTTAGTTCAAGTTCATTGTTTCTGAGTACACGGTGATTTGTACTTCGTGAAATAGATCTTTAATGGGTGTAATACAGCACAAACTGGTTGATATTTTTAGAAAATATTGTACAAGGTGATCCGGTTTTGTTCATATAGTTTTGCATTTAACGCTCTGTGGTATTTACAGTCATTTTTAATCGAAATATTGTTTCATAGTTTACGATTTAATAACAAATTATTTATAGACAATAAAATCAAAGAGAATGAGGGTATTGTAATTGTTATTCCTTCTGGAACAATTACCGATACCATGTAATTATCTAAATCGTGTCAGAAGAGTGCATTGTTTAAAAGTCACAGATAAACTTACAATTTTATGGCATTTATAGATTAAGAAATATAAAATAAGTTTTTTTTTAAGAAAATATATATAATTTGGAACAAAAGAATGTTGCATTGCGATAACAGAAGGTTTAGGATATAGCCACAGCACTTCTTATCATTTACTTAGATGTACAGCAGACCGATTTTCATGTGGCCGGTGGGAGAATTTGTACATGCGTCAAGTAAGGGTCAGTGTTAGATAGAGACAGTATTCGGAAAAATGAAATGCAAACTCTTTGTGCGAGTCGTGCATTGGGACGTAGTAAGGGATAAATTCAGAAAATCACATTGTTGAACATGTTTATAATGGTTTGTATTTCACTAAATTAAGGCAAATAGAAGTAAAATAAAACGCATAGTTTCATGTAACATGTTTAATTAAAATGTCTTACCTTACCTACTAGCTAATAGCGTACTAACATCACATTAAGGGGATGACTGAATAAGATTGTTAGCTACACTTAACGGTAGAAAGGCTTAGGATTAAGTAAAACTAATTTGGATAATTAACTGAATTATTGGCAAATAATGTTTATGCTAATCTCTTTCTCATTATAATCACATTGTAAACTGTCTATATGCACAAAAGAACAGTATATTCTTCAACGAGCGTAGGCAAGTGTTGTAATAACATTATTTAATAGTCGTGGAGAAAAGAATATTATTAATACTAATATTATTGGAAATAACAATGAAAATAATAATTACAATAAGAAATAATACATAAATACTCAAAAATAATTATAGGAGAAAACAATAATGAACAATAACTAAGTTTCAAAAAAATCACGGTAAATTATACATATAATTATATAAAAAGTTATGCAGAATCACTATCACTGACTTCCTCTTCGCTCTCCGATTCAGAGTCTTCACCCAAATTAATAATGAACTGGTCTTTAACTTCGTCTATAAGAGGTTCCGCTTCCAAAAACTTTTGCTCCCACTTTATCGCGTGGTCACAACATTTATTCCATTCAGCAGCACTAAATTCATCAAAAAAGTTATCACATAACTGTTGAACATATCTAATAGTGAATGATACATTTTTGTGCCACATATTGTTTAAGAGCTGCCCATACTAACTCAATCGGATTTAAATCTGGGTGGTATGGCGGTAATCGCAAAACACTATGGCCACGTTGTGTTAACATTTCATCTATCTCGAACGTTTTAAATGTTGGCTTATGTACTTTAATAATATTTTATAAATCGGGCTTGAGCATGTTATTGTCGAAGTAAATATTTTTAGACCTTAACCAGTCTATCATAACTGATTTCCTGCTATTAGAATTCGGTGGTTTATCTTTTTGGACATTATGATAAGAAGCATTCATTGTCAATTACTAGGACAGACTTTGGAGGCAGGTTTGGAATTAATTTTTCTAACAACCATTTTTTGTAATTTTCATAATTCATCTCGTGATGATAATCTCCCGTTGTGGTATTAGACTTAAAAATCAATTTAGCATTCGGAATGAATCCCGTCTCGCAGCCAGCATGAACAATAATTAGTCTTAGACCTTTTGATATAGGCCTTGCTAATCCTTCATTGGAATTGTCACTCCAACAAGTAGCCACGGTATGAGAACTGTGGATGTAAGTTTCCTCCATATATATAATCGGTCTTTTTTCATTTCTGTAGCTTTGAATTGTACGCAAATAAGACACTCTTAACTGACGAATGTCGTGCTTTTCCATTAACAACTTTCTGTTGGTTTTTGTTTTTCTCCAACGAAAGCCCATATCTTTTACTACTTTCCGAAGAGAATCTATTCCTCCAGTGTATCCTGTTTCTTTAAATTTTCTTAGAATGTTTGGCATTGTAGGCACAATTTTGTCAACAGTAAAGGTATTTAAAATTGTTCTACGCAGCACACCTTTATCTGCATCGTCTAAGTCGGTTTTGGGCTTGGTTTTTTTTTTATTTTTCTTTGGCGATGTAAAAGATGAACCGGCACCTTCGTTTATTTCACTTTTTTCTTTAACAATCCGTCTAATACTTCTCTCAGAAACACCCGTTGCGGCAATAACGCGTTCATATAACTGATCCAGTGGAATTTTGAGTACCCCTGAAGTTTTTTCTTCTTGCATATATTTAAATACATTTGAGATCACTTCACGAGTTTGACTGTGTAAAACACATTTATTTAATTTACTTTTAAACTCCATTACTCACTACCTCAATACGGCACTGCACTACTGTGTTTATCGCTTAAAACGATGTAAAACACTGAATGCCAGAGGTTCCCCTACCTATGAATTTCGTGCGCATCTCGAGCCACATGAAAATCGGTCTGCTGTACCTATAGTTCATTTGATATTATAACGACCCGACTATAAAGAATGGACAGGTATATAAAATCCCTCTAATCCCCTTGAAATGCCGATCGGTCACAATTATCTTTCAAAGACGGATTTAGCTCGTTCCTAGCATTGATAAGTATTCTGTATTTAATACGTAGGTGTCATAAAATATTTATACACATTAATTACATTACATGAAATAACGTGCCTTCAAACAAAAACTTTCCTCATTAGAGGCGGCCATGCTTTTTTTTAATGGTTGACGTATTCTCTCACAAACGTCTAATTTTGATAAGTTTGGTTATGTCATGTAAATAGGTGTAATAATTAGTAATTTCGTTTTTCAAAAAATATTTATTACAATAGTCAAAATTAAAAGAAAATAATATTAAACCAGATGTTGGAAATGTTGACCATTATTTTGAAGACAAAGTTGAACTCTACATTTCATGCTTTCAAAGACATTTACTAGGATTTCTTAGGTTGTCAGCACAAGAATTCACAATAACACTACGAAGCCCTTCCATTGTGTGATGTCTGGTCTTGAAAATGGTATTCTTTAAACACGGAAAAATAAAATAGTCTAAAATTGTCAAATCTGGCGATTTTGGAGGAAAATTAATAATTCTTGTATCAAAAAAAAATTGGATTGGACTGTATTTGCTTGATTAGGAAATACATAAAAGGCAATCTAAAAATAATTTTAACATTAAAAAAATACTCTGTAACACAAGTAATTTTAAATTTAATTTAACTCATCTGAAAACTTTTAAATCATCGGCTAACATTTTGATAATAATAACGTAACTAAAGCTTGGATTATATGAAAATGCATATTTTTTATTTATGATATGTTTACCAACATTCTTACAGATCTATACGAATCACGTATAAAAACAAAGGATTTACGACTACTTTTGTTTTGATCTTGCATATATTGCTTTGAGCATATTTTATAATTTATTTCTAAAGGGCATCGTAAAAAATATATAAAACCATTTATTCATAATATCTCAAAATTACACTAACAGTCTATATGAGCATTTCCGTACAGCGGGAATTTCCTGATTTGTGTTTATCAAGTCGGGGAAGTTCCAGTGAATCTACGAGCAATGAGGAGATTGACCTATAGGTCAGTCATATCGCCAGTTGTGTTTAGTTAGTTCTCGAAAGTATATGTACATGTAATTTTACCATGTTATTTTTGATAAGGAGTGAGCCAAAAAAAAGTTTTCAAAGTATGCCATGGATTAAATCAGTTATGCCTTAGATTGATTAAGTAATCTAACCTAAATTTCGTATTATTAGTGAAAGATTAAATCGTAACTTGTCAATTTGACTTATGATTATTTACAAATGACACTTCGTCAATTCTCTAAGTTCAGGCGTGATTTATATGTCTATCTCAGTCATTTACGGCCTACCTATGATACAAATTTTGTGTCTCCCTTGATATGTCGAAATCATATTTACATGTGTCGATCTGGATAAAAGATTATCCTGAATTTTGTGTAGATAATGTCAGTTTATTTTGTAAGTATTGCAGTAAAATTGTAAGTTCATACTTGTTAATGTTTATGTATTTTAATGCCTGTAATTAATTATTGTAGATTGTAGAATAGTTTCCATTATGGCTTGTGTAACGCTTTCTTAAGTGTAAACATTCCACTTCCAAAGTTGGATAATTCAATGTTTAATTTTTTTTTAGGGAAGTATACGAAACTATCAGTTCCTAACCGCTCAACTACAAGAAAAAAGTATAGTAGTCTATTGTTTGAGGAAATTATGATGAAAATTAAGGAAACAATAGGTGAAAGTTATATTTATTTCGTATTCGATGAGACAACAGACAGTTGTGGACGCTATATTGCCAACTTATTCATTGGCATTTTAAATGAAAATTAAGCCGGCCAATCCTTTTTGATTGGTACAGAAGAATTGGAGAAAACAAATAACTTAACTATAACCAGATTTATCAACGATAGCTTGACGAGGTTTTATTTGCCGAATGCCGTTCCAAGTGACAAGGTATTACTGTCATCGGATACTGCGACATATATGATGAAGTCAGCACAGAATTTAAAGATTTTTTACCCGAATCTGATGCATGTAACATGTTTGGCCTATGTTGTTAACAGAGTAGCAAAAGAAATACGTTACACATTTCCAGATATAAATTCATTGATCAATTTGACAAAAAAAAGTATTTATGAAAGCACTGCTGATGGTTCAAGCATACAAAGAAAGTTACCTGGTCTGGTACTGCCAACACAACCCATAATAACAAGATGTGGCACGTGGCTTGATGCCGCTGTATTTTATGCAGATACCTTTGAACAGATAAAAGAATTCATTCTCTCTTTTTCAAACGATTCGATAGCAATTGCAGATTGCAAGGATATACTAAATAAAACGCAAATGTGCCAAGGGCAGGCGCGGCTCGTGATGACGTATTTGGGAGGGCGCATACAATGATGCGAGTGTCTCGTGTGTTTTCGGTGTTTACTAAGAAAACGCTACAGTTAGTACACGAGAATACACGAAGCACTCGCATAATTGTACGCGCCCTCCCAAATACGCCATCACGAGCCGCGCCTGGCCAAGGGTGAGCTTTTATCAAAGCAAACTATGGTTTTATTAGTGAAACACTACGAAAACTTGAAACTGTCGAACTTAGGGAATCGATAGAATTGATTCAAAGTTTCAAGAATAAAATTTATAATGTGAGAAGTACCATAGGAGAGCGGTTAAAATTAAATTAACACAAGTTCTAGAGAAAAACGAGGTCTTTAATCAGCTTAGTAGAATATCCAGTTTGTTGCAAGGAAATTACATGAAACTATTGAAATGAGTCCATCAATTATCTGCAAATATAAGTATGCGCCAGTTACATCAGTTGACGTTGAGCGAAGCTTTTCAGCATACAAGCTATTATTGACGGATCGCAGAAGATCATTTTTAGTTGAGTATTTAGAAAAGCATTTAATTGCAAATGTTTACAATACTATACAAAGGCAAATATACAAATACAAAGAGTTATATTGTTTAGCTTACTACTTATTCTTATTATTACTGTACATATATTTTGTAAAATTTCGAATAAAATATTGATATAGTACATATTCGTGATCTCTCTAAATTTATATTGACATTATTTAATATTTTGACAATAATTTAGTTGTGTTAACTATCACTTAAACTTTTCATATTTTAATAAAAGTTCTGCATATTTTTATTGAATTTTGGAAACATATATGAACATTAATACA
Source organism: Melolontha melolontha (assembly GCA_935421215.2). Taxonomy (NCBI): domain Eukaryota; kingdom Metazoa; phylum Arthropoda; class Insecta; order Coleoptera; family Scarabaeidae; genus Melolontha; species Melolontha melolontha. Next base: position 84,325,043 of record OW285243.1, read on the forward strand.
GTTTCCATGTGCATATAATTCCCAGCTCTAAACGTAACTTATTAATAGAGCTGAGGATGTTTGCGGTACGGCAGGACCGTATGTAGTGCATCCCCACATTTAACTATTTATCTAAATATTCTCTGAAATGATTTGCCGGATCTCATAAATTAATAGAGTGATATTTTAGTATGCACTGGATATTGTTATTATACAAAATCATAATAGCCATTTGTATTTATGGATCATAAATAATAATACGCATGTATTTGTATTTGGTTGTGAATTCAATTTAAACTTAAAACGAATCGTAATATTTTAACGACAAGCCGTCCTTACAATACATGCATTCGAGACAAAGTGTGCAACTCTACGAATAACTTCCATAATTGATCGAAAATGGACATTTTGGAGCTGAAGTAAAGCCCCTATTCTTAGAAAATTTTATTACTGTCGTTAAGAACTATTATTATAAACAACAAAGGCCTTTTATTAGTGTTGAAGTTTTAGTTTCATTGAATTTCCATGTTGTAAGTAGTCAATTGTAAAGTGTTCATTCACAATATTCTAAAAAAAGGTGTAAATTTAACTAAAATCCAGAAAAACACATTCTGATAATATATTACTAGATTAGAAGCTGTGTTTATTACTATTTATTATATTATTTTTATAACCAATGAAGTTAGAAGTTAGAAGTTATAAGTTATAACTTCATTCACCTAGTTCAAGTAGGTAGTATATATAAAATATATGCAAAATATGTGCTGCCAGGCTTTGAAAGGCTGTGTGACAAGATTTTAATAAATCGAGGTTTCTTTTGTTTTCGTAGCTTTTATTGCATTTGGTTATAAAAATAATATAATAAATAGTAATAAACACAGCTTCTAATCTAGTAATATATTATCAGAATGTATTTTTCTGGATTTTAGTTAAATTTACACCTTGTTTTAGAATATTGTGAATGAACACTTTACAATTGACTACTTACAACATGGAAATTCAATGAAACTAAAACTTCAACACTAATAAAAGGCCTTTGTTGTTTATAATAATAGTTCTTAACGACAGTAATAAAATTTTCTAAGAATAGGGGCTTTACTTCAGCTCCAAAATGTCCATTTTCGATCAATTATGGAAGTTATTCGTAGAGTTGCACACTTTGTCTCGAATGCATGTATTGTAAGGACGGCTTGTCGTTAAAATATTACGATTCGTTTTAAGTTTAAATTGAATTCACAACCAAATACAAATACATGCGTATTATTATTTATGATCCATAAATACAAATGGCTATTATGATTTTGTATAATAACAATATCCAGTGCATACTAAAATATCACTCTATTAATTTATGAGATCCGGCAAATCATTTCAGAGAATATTTAGATAAATAGTTAAATGTGGGGATGCACTACATACGGTCCTGCCGTACCGCAAACATCCTCAGCTCTACTTATTAACGATGTCTAAAATGAAATATTTACTTGTGGTATTTCATTTGAAACAACGCATATGTATACATTATACATATAGTACAACCTCTCAAGGTTTCCTAGCAATACTTATTAGAAATTGAAAAACTTAACGGAAGAATTTGGCATTGACGAACTAATTATTGTAATTAGAAGCGGAGAATAATTATATACCGTTACCATATTGAGTATATCTATGAAAATATATACATACGTTTAAATACATTTTTACAAAACTTCAAGCATTTTTTAATTTACTGCATTTTAGTAACACTTTAAATATTTGTCGTTAATATACCTATTCATTTCCAATTTAGTATCGCAATATTGCTCTGTATCTTGACCGTCACGAATGTTGAACATTCAGTGGACTATGAATTACAACAAAAACATTATTCTATAGTCAAGTTGTAATACTTTTTGTGCTTCAACTCCGGTAGTAAAATAGACTTAAACAGTTTGACTAATTGATATATATATATATATATATATATATATATATATATATATATATATATATAGTAAATTCAATTTGTTGGCGATTTAAGGTCTGGTTTTACTTCAAAATATATATATTTAAAACAAGCCTACATGTTTCGGCAAATATTGCCTTTATCAAGGAATATAAAATATAAATGACAGTATATTAATGTCATACATTTGAGTTGCTATGGATAAAATTATTCAAAGATACATTCCAATTGAATAATAATAAATCATGCCTTAGTATTCTAAAATAGATAAACAACAAAAACAGGGAAACGCAAGACATGAGTTATTATTATGTATGCGCCCGTGGAGCATCTTAAGATGTAGAGCTGTCGGCATTCGCCTTAAACGAGAAGGAAAACCACGAAAACCTACTCGGACAACCAGACAGGAATCAAAACACGGAACTGTCAGCATGATAAGCAAATGTATGGATAATAAAATAACTTAAGATATATAATTATACAACAGCAACATATATTATGATGGTAAATTGCAGATCGTTACATAATTAAGTTATACATACTATATACTGCTTAAATTTTTTATATCACTTCTGTTGTTAATTGATTTTTTTCCTGTTTAATACTAATCATTTCTTTAATTTCCCTTTTTATTGTGTGTTGTTCTTTATCAATTATCTGTGTGTTTTCAAAATCGAAATGGTGATCGCGTTGGAATGTATCTTTGAATAATTTTATCCGTAGCAACTACAAATGTATGACATTAATATACTGTCATTTATATTTTATATTCCTTGAAAAAGGCATCATTTGCCGAAACATGTAGGATTGTTTTAAATATATACATTTTGAAGTAAAACCAGACCTTAAATCACCAACAAATTGAATTTACCATAATATACAAAGGTCACGAAATAATTATCTATATCTATATCTATATATATATATATATATATATATATATAATATTTTCGTGACCCTGGTATGATATGTAAATTCAATCAGTTGGCGATTAAAGGTCTGGTTTACTTCAAAGTATATATATTTAAAACAACCCTACATGTTTCGGCAATGATGCCTTTATCAATGATATAAAATATAAATGACCGTATATAAATGTCAAATAATTGAGTTGCTATGGATAAAATTATTCAAAGATACATTCCAATTGCATAATAATAAATCATGCCTTAGTATTCCAAAAACAGATAGCAAGGTGTGAACATATGTGTTGTCCGCTGCTAGCAGCTTGTGTCTCTTTCTGGGTATGAACTTTTGTGTCTTGCGTCTCTCTCTGGGTGTGTGGTTTTGTGTTTGTGTGAGCGCGTAAGTGTAGGGTTTTATATGTTGGCGCCAACATACAATACTTTTTCAGACATGATATGGAAGAATTGATGCGGAAACAGTTGCTGAAACCATTAAGGAGAATATGCAAAAAATTCTTCATTCGGACGCCACGTACAAAGAAAAAATACTTTTATTTGTCAGTCTATCTAACGGCTCTCTAACGGCTAAATATGAAGAAATAAAAGAATATTTCCAGTATGCACCTATAACCAGTTGCGATGTAGAAAGGACGTTTTCTATTTATAAGGATGTACTTAATTCAAAGAGAACAAAATTGACAGAAGAAAACCTTGAGAAACTATTGCTAGTCAATATTAATACTCCTTTACTCAACTTGAACGACAAAATGAACAAATAAAAATGTTCCAATTATAGAAATAAAATTAAAAACTTTATAAATACAACTTTTCAACAAATAAATATGTATTTCGTAATTTTATAGATCACCACCCGTTCGTTTTCCAATTATATAAATAAAATTAAATATTTTAGAAATACAGCCTTTCGCCAGTACTGCACTGGGCTTTGCGTCGTGTGGTAAGCGTGTCCGTTCTCTAGTTATAACTCTATAAGTGGACCAGCACCAGAATAATTGCCTCTGCCTTAAACATAAGTCGACCCATAGTTTGGTGGATATTGAACAATCAACTGTTGTATCCATGTCACATACAACGGGTACAGGCACTTTTTCCAGTACATTTCCCGCAAAGATTGGCTATTTCTCAAGGGATATAACAGAAAATCGCACTAAATTTTCAGTTTTTGGCTCAAGTATTTTACATCGACGAGACTAATTTCTACAGACATGCTATTATTAATTGGAACATTGGAAACCCATCATCAACATCAATTCTCTCTTAAAGTGTGGGCCTGAATTGTTGGAGATGACTTGATAGGTTCATATTTTTTGCTGATAAGGTTAAATGGAGAAGTCCTGTTGCAATTAAGATTATAAATGTATTTTATGCACGATGGAGCAAATTTCAGTTCAGTTGCTCGTGAGTTTTTGGACGGTACGTATCCAGATCGGTGGAAAGGGTGAGGAGGTCCACAACCGCGGCCTCTGCGATCTCCAGGCTTAAAATTATCTAGATTTTTTCTCTGAGGTTACCTTAAATCACTAGTTTATGACGCCCACTGAAAATGTTGATGAACTGACAAATTGTATTGTCGCAGCATTTGAGACAATTTGAAACATCCCCGCTATTCTTGAACGCACTCACCAAATCAATGCAACGGAGGATAGAAGCTTACATTGCAGTTGAAGGCGATCATTTCCAACTTTTATAAGTTAATTTTGTGTATTAGTACGTTTTATTGTACGAACTTTTAATTGATCAAATTTATTATTACACACGAATCTTAAACTAAATAATTTTCTGGCTTATTAAGTGCATTTTAAAGCTTATTATTTTCATTTAAAACACATTGTATATGTCTAACAATCATATTTAATGAAAATGAGTTTTATTACCCAACCACATTCCACATTGATATATTAGAAATGGAGTTTTTGGCAATGTTACGCTTGGTTTGAATAGATAAGTAGAACGTTCGATACTTTTCCTTATTTTTAACTTATTAATTACATACCGAAAGTGTTTGTTAAGAAATAAATATAAAACTTCAAAGAAATTAATTCGTCTTACTATTATATGCAATAGTTTTTGTAACATTTTTGCCTCGTAAAAGCAAGTGCATGAAAACGAGGAAGAAACTATGTTGTAATAGTAAGTTTATATTTGCCAACATAGAATATCAACATGTTTTATAATTTTCGTGTTTATCATTGAATATTGAACGTAACTTTTTAATTAGTTTTACGTAAGGCGAAATTATATACAATGAATGTAATATCTATGTTACTTAAAAATCGTACCTACTATAAAAGTTAAATTATTCAACTTTATTTTTTACGAATTTATTAAATGAAATACTTGCATAACTTGGGGCAATGTTGGTGTTTCTGTTATTCATTGGCTGTTTTTATTATATTTGACATACCGAAAACAACTTTCCGGACAACTTTCGTTGTATAGCGGTCACGGTGTAAGAGGTAAATTTTTTAATATTAACATGTAAATATAGAGCATTTTAACATGTGTAAACGCATGTTATAAACGCATACGTTCAATATTTGCATTATAAGTTATGTGTGAATGTATGCTGGGTGCTAAGAAAATTACGTCGTAAATTATAAATGAACATTTCATGTTTCTGTTAGACTTATCAGAAGTTTCTGTAGTATCTTTTAATAAAATAAAGGTAAACCTGGAACTTATTTTTTTTTAAATAAATCACCATTGTTTCAAACCAACAATTAACAGCAGAGCAGATTCTTTTATTTTGGCGAAAATGTTCCAGATGGCACTGAAATCTGTTCAAATTTCAATTCGAAAAGTTAATTTTTTTTCTGCTCCCCATTGATTAGTCAAATGGTCACTTTGTCGCTAAAAGGATCACTTCTAAAATTGTTATGGAATATATTAATTAACAAATTAAAAACAAAGTAACAGAGTTCAAAAAATATATTTACTGTAAAGGCGACTTTACACGATCAAAAAAATTCATGAATAAGTTCAAGAATTTATTAAAAATAGTGACTTTTACTTACTACCAACCTGTTTGTGTTTGTACTCATAAATTTAGTAGGTTACATATTATACATATATCAAATGTATGTTGATTTTTGAATAGTGAAAATGAAAATTTCTAATAAATCAAGAAAAAAACACCTTAGTATAGCATAGTAGTATCTGCACATTGCTTATTGAAACTGAAGCGACCTGTGGTAAAACGGCGTAGGTTATTTCAAAGAAAAAAGGTTAGTTAATAAGGAATTTCAATATGATGCTGGTAAATGTAAATTGTTTTTACGAATGTGCGAGAGATATTTTGAAATTTTGTTAAATTTGATTCACTAAGCAAGATACTCTGAAAAGACAAGCTATCCCTACACGCGATAAATTAATAATCAGTTTAATATTTTTAGGCGCAGGTGAAATTTATCGAAATTTGATGTATTCTTTCCGAGTTTGCTGAGTCAACCATTTCTTTATTTGTACTCGCGGTGTGTAGAGCAATGTACAGGTGTATCATGAGGTTTTCCCCCGGTTTATGGAGGTGATTCTTGGTGTTATGTGGATCAAAAAATGTAAATACAATAATGGGATGACATGTATAATTGAGGAGTTACGGCAATATGAAGAAAACAGAAAAAAGAAACTTTTATTGTAAGATAGCACTACCAAAAATGGAAATTATAGTTAGAATACAAACAATTGTTTTATTTTATACCAGTCTCTTGCATTTAGAGTGAATTTAAAGCAAATGTTCAAAATTTTCTCCCTGCATCTGAAGGCCAAGTTTCGCACGTGTGTGAACGGCGCGTGTAGCGTGTGGCTTCACACGTTCATGCCTTATTGTCGCGGCGGCATCGAGAATGCATTGAATCAACTCTTCTCCTATTTGCACCCTAACCTGGTACACGATGTTTTTCATCCACCCCCAGATGCAGTAACCTAGGGGTTTATATGGGGGGATATGGTGGGCCCGTTGATTGGGCCTCCGCAACTAATCCATCGATGGGGGAATTGCTGATTCAGATGAGCTGTTACCTCATGGTAGAAGTGTGCAGGCGCCCCGTCATGTTGGACGTACATTTTTCGTCTTATTTCTAGAGGAACATCTTCAAGAAGCTGCGGTAACTCTTCTTGTAAAAAGTGAACGTACATCGCCCCAGTTAAATTTCCCGGAAGAATGAACGGCCCTATCAACTGGTCACATACAGCACCACACCAGACATTGACACTGAATAAACAAAGTGCTTGTTGATACGGCAACCACTCGCCCACTCGGTTGTCGTGCGCAAACATGTCTAGCGCACCATTCACTATGAAGCGTCTGGAAAATTTGTTATAACTCCTTAATTATGGATGACATCCCATTTTTGTATTTACATTTTTTGCTCCACATGACACCAAGAATCACCTCTACAAACCGGGGGAAAAATCTCATGACACACTACCAAAGTAGACGTATTGAAGTAAGAGAAAAAAAAATGCTCTTCTAAAGGCAATAAATTTTAAAATAAAATAGATAAAAAAAATAAAGAAAATTCTTGTAAAACAAAATGAAAAAATTCAATAAATATAATTTCTGGGGAAACAGGAAGAGTACGATAAACTAAAAGAATAATTCTAAATAATGGAAATTAAAATATACTTCTAAAATAAACGGAATTCTTGAAAAACCAAATTAAAACTTCTCAATTAATCAAATGTTCGAATAATCCACCTCTTTGCTCCTGACAGTACGCAAGTCTATGATAAAAATTATTTTGTACATTCGAAAACATTTCCGGGGTTATCGTATTTGCACAATCAACAATTTTTTGTTGTAGTTTCCCAAGATTACGTGCTCGATTGTGCTGATGACTATACAACCACCAACATGCACAATATTGGTCTCTTATGATCGAAATGATCGTATCGACCTGTCTTTAAGGGTTCCCACTACTTTTCTCGAACAGTACTTGCGCACTTGTGTATTTAACTTGGCAACTACGTTCGTTTATATACATGGACTTGTAGCTCGCATTTAAGGTAAAAACGGGCCAAACGTGTGTATATATATATATAAATAATTATTTCTTGACCTTTGTATGTTATGGTGGATTAGGTCATTTATATTTTATTTTTAATTTCTTTGGCAAAGGCGCTATGTATGCAAACGTAAGATTGTTTTAAATATACAAGGTGTAAAGTAGACTTCATTTCAAGCAACAAAAACGCAAAACTTGTATATCCATTTGTATTTGTTTCAAAGTTACAGATCTATGAATGTGATTGTCAGATCATGAAAAAAATGTAATCCTAAAGTAAATAAAAACTGATTTTATTTAAAAAAGTTCAATTAATAATATTTTCAAATGTTCACCTCCTTGTTGAATGTAGGCTTGTGCCCGTAAGCTAACAGAAGAAATACTTATCCGAATTTCATACTTGTAAGGGGATTAAGATCGGGTGATCTGGGTGGCCATGCAACAGGACCACCTCGACCAATCCATTTTGGATAATTGACGTTAACCCAATTTTGAACAGCAATTCCGAAATGTGGTGGTGCCCCATCCATGTTAAACCACATGTCTCGTCGAACATTCAGTAGGACATCCTCTAAAAGACATGGCAGTTCGTCAATAAGAAATTGAAGGTAATTGTCCGCATTTAACCTCCTAGGAAGAACGACAGGACCAATCAACAAGTCATCGATTAGGGCCGCCCAAACGTTACTAAAAAATTCATGTTGAAATTTAGATGGGCGTATAGCTTTGGAATTTTCTGATGACCACCTGTGCAGGTTTCTCAGATTTGTAACACCACTTCTCGTGAACGTAGATTCATCTGTCCAGAGAACTGTTCTGCAGAAATTAAAATGAAACCATGACCGTCTTAATATCCAGGTGCAATAAACTTGGCCTGCCTCAAGGAAACCGTGTCCTCTGCGATAGTGATATGGATATAAGCCCTCACGTTTTAAAATTCGCCAAACTGTCGTTCGTGGCACTCCTAGTTATCTAGCGATTCGACATACATTGAGAGTGGGATCCCTTCTAACAGTAGCTACTGCTTCTTCCTCTAAGTCTGCTGGCAAATTTACTCCTCGGTCGAAAAGATAATCACGCAGTCCGCATTCCCGAAATAGTCTGTGCACTTCCAGAAACGTTCTGTAATGAGGAATGCACCTATCGGGAAACCGATATCGGTATTCAGTAACTGCTTGACGTGCACTGCCGTTACAGTAGCCATACACAAAATGCGTATGTCCGACTATGTCCGCATACTCTTGAGAAGAAAATCGATAAGGCATTTTGAATAATGAAAACGTGTCCACTCACTAATAATCTGTTGTATGAATTGAAACGTAATGAATCCTTTATCGTTAACAGTCATCTGAACATTTGTTTATTGGATGATATTCATGGTTCTGCACTTACGAAATAAGTAAGAACCTTCTTTATCATAAATCAATTTCCAGTACTCTTTTTTGTAGATTTCCAAGAAATTACTGTATGCACTACGACACGTGTTTATTTATTTTAGGATAACATTTTATTATGTGACGTTAACAATCACAGGCCTGTTATTGAATCGTATAACTTTTTTTGAAATAAAATCAGTTTTTATTGACTTTAGGATTACATTTTTTTTTCATGATCTGACAATGACATTCATAGATCTGTAACTTTGAGACAAATAAAAATGGATATACAAGTTTTGCGTTTTTGTTACTTGAAATGAAGTCTACTTTACACTCCTAAAATTTGAACATAACGATACGGGAAACCTTCTTGTATATATAGATAATTATTTCTTGACCTTTGAATGTTATGGTGGATTAGGTCATTTGTATTTTTAATTTCTTTGATAAAGGCACTATGTATCGAAACGTAAGATTGTTTTAAATATATACATATCAAAGTAAAACAGACCTTAAATCGCCAACTAATTTAATCTACCATATATATATGGGTACATACCTTTACAGTTAACGTTATATATTAACACTGTGTGGGGGAGGTGTTTTGAAATTAAGGCAGACATGGAAATTTAAAAAAACTTCACAAATACAAAGTGCTAAATTAAATTATAACAAACAATAATAAATATAAGTTAAACTTTTAAATTTAGTAATGGTGAATTATTGACTTCCAATTTAAAATTATACCTAATTTATTAAATCTATTGATTTTTGTTTTGCTTAGAATCTTCCGATTGAAGTGATTTTACTACAGTAGAAGCATTCTTCTAAAATTGATCTACTGAATGCAAAAAAAAATAATGTTTGATGTTTTGTTTGAATATGAAGTGGAATATACGTAACATGTTATGGCAAAAGATTGCAAAAAGTTTGACTGACTAATAGAGCTGAAGGTTAGCAAGACATACAGTTGATAATGTGAAGATGTGGTAAAAGATAAAGTTAATAATAACTTTATCTTTTACCACACATGTTTCTCACCCAAAGGGACCTATCTCATAATTTTAAAAAATAAACTAATTAAGTGATGTATTTAATTTGGTTCTCAGAAGGATATTCAACTCCCAATGTTTCCATACTATGGCTGATATTTTCTTCTTTTTAAAACTGTTTGCTAACATTAAAACATACAAGAATGCCTCATTTTGGTACAGCTTTAAATTGAGAAGACTTGCTTACTATCAAAAATTTGTCTTAAGTTCAAATTACATGCAGTTTTCATATTACCAAGAGAATTAGTAATTAATACCTTTACTTAAAGTTATACTCACGTTTTAATAGCAGATTTATTTACTAAAATGTTATGGAATTGAAGAAATTATGTACCAAACAACCAATGACAAATTTAATAAGAAATATCTTGGCATTCATATAACAAAACTTTAAAAAGGGGAGCAAGCACTTTACCACATTAAAATACGTATCCTAACAACGTATTTCAACAACTAAGTTGTCATCTTCCCTAGGAAGAAGTAACAGTTCTTCCTATTGAAGATGGCAACTTAATTGTCGATATTTCAGATACAAATATTAATGTGGTAAGGGTCTTATACATTTTTTAATATTTTTTACTTAGTCAAAGTCTCCAATGTAAAACTATTGATGTTACAATTAATACAGAGATACAACGGTTTTCACCCAGAAATATTTAATAAATTAATTAGAAAAACTAATTTATAAAAGACAATCCACAATTCCACTGTTATCTCAACAAAACCGCCATAAGCAATTCATGTTCACATATATTTTACACCTTTTTTAGAATTTCAAATATTGGGTTTGCCCTGCAGTGGTTATAATATTTTGGCAGTATGGTATATTTCCTAATTACATAATACAAAATGTTCTCAATTAATAACTCGTTACATTATCATTCAAGGAGCGTTTCATTACGTAAAATACCATAAGTTTTAAGTTCACGGAATTTTCTAATTGATCAAAAATTGATCTAGTAAACAAATTGATTTCAAAAATTCTAATTCATAAATTATACTTTCAGATATTATCTCAAACTTACGCACAAGGCCCGCCTCGATTGAACATTCCCGGAGCAGTTCTAGTATCCAAACCCAGACCTAGAATACAGCAATCTTACGACAGTAGTCCCATAAGAATAAGAAGACCGATCGGTAACGCGGTCCAAGTACCCATCAGAGAAACACGACCCGTCGTGGAAGAACCAGAAGACGAACCGGTTCAAGAAATCTCGTCCAATTTTGACGATGAAGTGGCCAAATTGGGAATATCCTCCCTTCAGAGCGCTGTAAGTCAAGCGGTCAGTGAAGAAGAGTCCGATCCACCACCGAAACCTGTACAGTTCAGACCAGAACGGCCCGTTCCGGTATTAAGGCAGGACCTTAGAGAAAATTCCAGACCAAAACTATCAGCTATATCTGGCGCTAGACCTGGAGCGAGGCCCGCTCCTTTGTTTAGAGATAATTTGGTGAATGTAAGGCCAGCACCGAAAAATGACTATAGAGACGAACCGATTCCAGTAAGAAGACCTGTCCAGGTATTAAAGTTGTTAACTATTCCTGTGATTATATCGAGTACCTAAATGACCTTGACCTCTTTACATTAATTATTCCTTGTTTCAAATAATTTTAGCGTCCGCAACCGACAATACAAGAACAGTACAGAGCACCCACTAGAAGTAATCCGCCTCCAAGACCAACGCAACAAATTCAATACGAAGATGAAGCTGATCGCAAAACATACAGAAGTAGAAAACCGCCTGTACAAATATTACGAAAATACCGCACAGATAATGAGGATGGCAGCATCACTTGGGGCTTCGAAAACGAAGATGGCACTTTCAAAGAAGAAACGATCGGTGTCGATTGTATAACGCGTGGAAAATACGGTTATACGGATCCAGATGGCGTCAGAAGGGAATATACCTATGAAACTGGTGGTAGATGTGAAGATCCCGATGAAGAATTGCCCGAAGAACCCGGACAAATAATTCAAGGTCAATTACCACCTAAAGGAGGCAAGAAAATCTACAGACTTCCCGCCTAAAATGTAGCCATATTTTTTAAATTAAAAAAATACTAATTTGTAATTATGTGTTAATACTAAATTAAGAAATTTTACAAACTACAAATAAAGTTTTGTTTTTTTAAGTTTGTATTTTGTTATTTTCAATAAAAATTAAAAATATTGGAGTCCTACAGAATTCCGAGAAACAAGGTCTCGATTCTAGAATTGATATTTCAATAAAAATTCTTCTTTCTGAAACAATGTGATACTCTTATTTTTACAAAAATATTATTATGAGGGATGTCTTTTTAGTTTTGCATATAGCCTCATAGAGGGCGCCAATAATAAGAGGACAGGTGTCAAAATTGACGTCAATCTTTCGTTAATCTAAATCTAAAGTTTCATCAAGATATGGCTAGTGATTTAGTCATAGTGAATTTTTAAATTGTATAACTTGTCAAAAAAATAAAATTGAGTCGAGAAAATTTTCGCGTAACAACTTTCGGAGAGGATTAATTCAATAACAATGTCATGCTGAGTTGGTTTCTGTTTTTGAAGATGAAGCACCACATAAATCCAATCGACAATTTCACGTTGGTACTGTAAAGTATTTGTCTATTCGGGTTCTTAAATAAAACTAACGGTAACTTTAGACACACACTATATTAATAATAAAAACGAGTAACAATTTAAAAACTAATTACTAACAATAAGCACATTTATGTATTTATATTTATGTAAGTTCACTCGGCGATGATTTGGTATCGAATGAATAAATCCCTTCCTTGACGGCTTATACAATATGACTGAAGTTTCCTTTTGTTAACTTAAATAACATAAAACAAACTTAAAAACAATAACATTTTTTAATTTAAAAATTTAAAATAAAAATATAATTTCATTGGTTGACTTCGCAGATATTTCTTCGTGAAACATTCTTGTAATAACTTGATTAATTATTCGAAAATAAAACACTTGGCTTAGTTTCACGACTTCTTTATTAGATATACTAACAATTGTTTGTACCTGTGTTCATTATGGGTGGGAGAATGTGGGTAATTGATATTTAAAATTGCATCGATATAGGGGGTATTTATGAATTCTAATTGCGTGTTTGTGATAACTCGATTTTGTTTTTGGGCTTTTTTAATTTCAAAAATCTCTAATATATTTAACTTTTTACTACATTATGAATGAGGTTACAGCTATTTATATCGGGTAAGTGGTTCTGGTCTATACAATGTTCTGCGAACCCTGTGTGTTTAACACTATATTTTATATCTCTAATATGTTCTGTTAACCGTTTATTAATACATCTGCCACTCTGTCCGATATAAATAGCTTCACAATTCTGGCATTTTATGGAATATACTCCTGATTTATCTAAGTTATCTATTTTATCTTTAGTATTGTTCAACAATATACCTAAATTTACTTTATTTATACACACTATGTTAATGTTGAGTTTCTTTAGTAATTTGTTTATTTTCTGTGTTATGGGAGGGATATAAGTGATTACATGCCAACTAGGTTTCTTTAATTCGGTTATTTCTGGGTATAACAATTTTTGAAGTATTTTCCTTTCTTTATGTTTTATCAGCTTATCGATGATATCTGGGTTGTAACCATTATTTTTTGCTATTATTTTAATTGTGTTCATTTCATTATTAAAAGCTTCCTTATTTAGTGGTATACTTGTTGCTCTATGTATATAGCTATGGAAAGTTGACATTTTAATTTTTTGTGATTGATTTGCGTTAGCGTGTACTATATTATCCGAAAATGTTGGTTTTCTATATATTTTATATAATAAACAAAAAAGACAATAAGTTATTATATAAAATATATAGAAAACCAACATTTTCGGATAATATAGTACACGCTAACGCAAATCAATCACAAAAAAATTAAAATGTCAACTTTCCATAGCTATATACATAGAGCAACAAGTATACCACTAAATAAGGAAGCCTTTAATAATGAAATGAACACAATTAAAATAATAGCAAAAAATAATGGTTACAACCCAGATATCATCGATAAGCTGATAAAACATAAAGAAAGGAAAATACTTCAAAAATTGGTATACCCAGAAATAACCGAATTAAAGAAACCTAGTTGGCATGTAATCACTTATATCCCTCCCATAACACAGAAAATAAACAAATTACTAAAGAAACTCAACATTAACATAGTGTGGATAAATAAAGTAAATTTAGGTACATTGTTGAATAATACTAAAGATAAAATAGATAACTTAGATAAATCAGGAGTATATTCCATAAAATGCCAGAATTGTGAAGCTATTTATATCGGACAGAGTGGCAGATGTATTAATAAACGGTTAACAGAACATATTAGAGATATAAAATATAGTGTTAAACACACAGGGTTCGCAGAACATTGTATAGACCAGAACCACTTACCCGATATAAATAACTGTAACCTCATTCATAATGTAGTAAAAAGTAAAAAGTTAAATATATTAGAGATTTTTGAAATTAAAAAAGCCCAAAAACAAAATCGAGTTATCACAAACACGCAATTAGAATCCATAAATACCCCCTATATCGATGCAATTTTAAATATCAATTACCTACATTATCCCACCCATAATGAACACAGGTATATAAGTTAACCTTAAGTAGAGTAAGTTTAGTTTTAGATAGCTCTTTGATAATGGCCTAATAGCCGAAACAATTGTTAGTATATCTAATAAAGAAGTCGTGAAACTAAGCCAAGTGTTTTATTTTCGAATAATTAATCAAGTTAAAAATACAAATTAATCATAGTAACAAAAACGATACTTTTAGGATAGTTAATACGTGTCTACAACAGGTGTTCGATGTTTCCCCCACCGACTCGCACACACAATTCCGCGCGTCGAATGAGTGATTCGTAGACACGCTGAAGGACATTTTGCTCCCGTATGAAAGTACTTGCTTCATTCACACGATTTTGCAGTTCATCGATGGTATTTATTTCATTTACATAAACCAGTTGTTTTAAATAGCCCCAGAAGAAAAAGTCCAGGGGATTTAAGCCAGGAGAACGCGGTGGCCATGCGACAGGACCTCCGCGTCCAATCCAATGATCTTGATACACACTATTTAAATGTCTACGAACAGTGTGTGTAAAATGTGCCGGAGCACCATCATGTTGAAACCACATCTGATATCAAATATTAAGGGGGACATCTTCTAACAGCGGTTGTAAATTATGTTGTAAGAATTCTAAATAAGTTTGGCCATTAACACGAGCAGGGAGAATAAACGGGCCGACGATAAAGTTATCTATTATTCCCGCCCATAAATTTAGCGAAAATCGCTGTTGTTGATGCACACGAAGGACCGCTCGAGGATTTTCTATTGCCCACTGATGCAGATTATGCAGATTATAAGTCCCTTCACGTGTAAAAGTAGCTTCGTCTGTAAAGAGAATATTAAATACAAAATTATCGTTCTCGCGATTTCTTTGAAGCAACCATTCACAAAATTGTACCCGAGCCGGATAATCACGTAGGTTTAATGTTTGCACCCGTCGGTAGTGAAAAGGATATAGTTGAGCTTCTCTTAAGGTTCGTCAAACAACAAATTGTGATATGTTAAACCGATGAGCAAGGTGTCGTGTGCTTAACGTTGGATCATTTTCTATTGCCTCCAAAATCTCTTCTTCAGCAGCTAAAACGTTTTCAGCACGTTCTGGACCAGTATCTCGACGTCGAGGTTGTAATTCTCCGGTATCGCGAGCCCGCTGAACAACTGCTATAAACGTAGGTGCAGACGGTAAATGTCTATTCGGAAATAATTCGGAATATCTTCGACGCGCCGCATGACTATTCTGTTGACATTCACCGTAAATCAAAATAATTTCAACTAACTCACTATTGGTAAAGTGGTATGCCATTTTATGTTCATACAAAAGTCTTTCTAAACTAGCACTAAAGTAAAACTATAACGTCTTATTACTATGAAAAATTCCATTAAACTAATATTGAATCTACGAAACATTGCACGCATTGTTTCGGTTGACGTCACTATGCATCCAAACAAACCGGACATTTCATTCTATCACATGTAAATTATATGAAGTTAAGAAGAGACTATTTCAGTTTTATAAAAATTATTTAGAAATAGTCTCTTCATCAGAATAATTGAAACATACATGAGTAGGTAAACCCCACCAGTTTTGTATAATACAAAGGTATTTTTAATAATATAAAATATTATTAAAAATCTGGTGTGAAGAACACAAATGCAGGTTCACTATTAATATTTTTTTTGTGAACATGTCCGAATATATCCTATCCCCAGAGTCGTAGATACGTATTTCACCTTTCTACAGGCTCATCGGTACGCCCCTGCTGGAGAAAGGATATTCCCAGACACATTCACAAAAAAGAACCACATCGCCCTATCACCGTAATTATCCAGACCGGGAGCAGAAGTAAATTAATAAGTAATTAATAGTGAACCTGCATTTGTGTTCTTCACACCAGATTTTTAATAATATTTTATATTATTAAAAATACCTTTGTATTAAATAGTCTCTTCTTATTTACACGTGATAGAATGAATTGTCCGATTTGTTTGGATACATAGTGACGTCAGAGAAAATGCGCGCTATTAACCAGGGGAAAACCAAGTAAACTGCAATGTCAATACCTTGTCACATCCTAAACTTTGCCCCTGACACAGTTTGTTATCGTTACGGTCACTCAACGGTCAGTTACCTATTATGTATGAAATGTGTACAGTGAAACTTGAAAACATTGGGCCGTTATAAACAATTTTTTTTTGGCGTTTCTAGACAACTTATATTAGAAAAAATTTTTACTATTTTATTTGTTATATTTTTTAGAATATATCCCCCAAAAAAACAAAATGAAACTTTAGTCATATCGGCCGTCGAACATCTCTCGAGTTTTCTATATCTATCGCGAGGGTGCTAGAGGTGTGATGCGTGACGTATCGTTGGATGAGTCATCACAGTACTGTAAATTCCAACGTCGACGCACCAGTGTCAGTGAAGATTCCAGGACAGGTCCACCAAGAAGAGCAGTCACCCAGCAAAACATCGATGCTGTGCGCCACCTATCATCATCAATAGCTATTTCAAAGATCTCAATCCAAACGATCCTACTACATGAGGAATTGGGTGTGAGAATAGTTATTTACGATACAAGTGTTAAAAGTGCGATTTTATTTCACGAGTAAAAGTTTGCGACACGAGCGTTAGCGAGTGTCGCAATTTACGAGTGAAATAAAATCGCATTTTTAACATGTGTATCGTACAAAAAATGAAACTCCACTGACCAAATTTGACAGCTCATGAATACGTTTTGACACAACTGGACGCAACCGTTAAATTACGTCAAATTAATTTGTCACAATTTGTACAAAAGATGAGTTCGTGTATTAATAAAGAAAATGAAGTAATACCGAGTGCAATAATTGAAGCCGCTGATAAAGCGACATTAGATTTGTTGCCCTCAAAATCTAGGCAACAATATGAAATTGCGTACAAAAGGTTTATGGAATGGTGCAGATGCAATAATGGGATAGGTAAATTTTGCGAAAATGTTCTACTAGCATATTTTAAAGAAAGGTCTAAAATTTGGAAATCTTCTACTCTCTGGTCACATTTTTCGATGGTAAAACTTTTGCTAAATATAAAAGACAACCATGATATTAGTAAATATTATAAACTTATTGCATTTTTGAAACGGAAAGGAGAAGGTTACCGACCAAGAAAATCAAAAATATTGACAAGACAAGAAATTGATAGATTTATTTCTGAAGCATCAGATGAAAAATATATGCTGTTCAAAGTAGCTGTTGTTATGGGTATATTTGGCGCTTGTCGCCGGGAAGAGTTATGCCGTATGGCTGTGGATGACATTGAAGATAGAGGAAATGTGTTAGTAGTTACTATACCAGATACTAAAACCAATTCTCAAAGAATATTTACCGTTATTGGCTCATATATAAACTTGTATCGCAAATACAAAGCATTACGTCAATCTAATATAAAACATCGACGTTTATTTATTAAATACGCTAATAATAAATGCACACGTCAAGTGGTTGGAATAAATTCGTTTGGCAAGATGCCTGTAATTATCGCAATGTTTTTGAAATTGCCGAATCCAGAATCTTATACGGGACATTGCTTCCGACGTTCATCTGCTACTTTGCTAGCGGATTCTGGTGCAAGCTTATGCTCAATTAAGCGACATAGAGGCTGGAAAAGTTTCACCGTTGCTGAAGGTTACCTAGAGGATTCTCTAGAAACTAAAAACAAAATTGCCCACTCCATCTTCCCAGATCTATCTAATAATTCTATTGCAAATGATAATTTAAATCACGATATTTTAGTTCCTATGAACTATTTGTCTGCAAATAATAATTCTGCAAGTACAGCAACACATGGAATAAATATCTCCAATTGCACAAACTGTACATTTAATATTAATTATCCAAAGAATATGTAATTTTCATTGTAATAAAAATCATTTGATATGTACGGAATTTTCTCTTGTCATTTTTGACAAACGAATCATCATGCATTATGACAATGCGAATTCGCACACAGCTCGAAAGGCAAATGAGTTCTTGGAGCAGCAAAATATCGAATTATTAGATCATTTTCCGTATAGTCCTGACCTAAGTCCCAACGATTTTTTTTATGTTCTTAAAGATGAAGAACGGAATGCGTGGTCGACGATTTCAGTCGCCGGAAGAAGCTGTAGATGCCTTTAAAACGGAAATTTTGACTGTCCCAACTAAAGATTGGAATAACTGCTTTAACAATTCGTTTGAACAAATGTAGAAGTCTATTCATTTTGTAGAAAATAGTTTGAAAAGCAATGAAGCACTTTGAGTCGAACCACTGTTTGATTTCATGACTATATGCAACACTAAAAAGACAGCACTCGTATACTTTGTTGGGTTTAAAGACAATTCATATCAAATCCTTATTTAGTTATAAATTAACTTCATTTTTCACACAATACACGTAAAATATGAAATATTTATTTTTTCGTGCAAATTCTCTATGCAAAATATTTACATTATTTTTACGTCTTATATCCTATTTTTAAAGAAAGAGACAATACGAATGTTGCTAACTGCAGGACATTTGCTATTTTTTCCATTTTTGCAAAAATATTCGAATCCGTTATCTATAAAGATCTATCTTTTAGATGTAACTATCTATCCTTTTCAACGTGAATTTATGCCCAGACGGTCTATAGTCTTCAATTTGTCTTTTATAACTCAGAAAATTTAGAGGCTTTAGATAGAATCAACTAGATGCTATCTATCTATACTGACTTTAGCTAAACTTTTGATACCATTGACCATATTTATATGATGTATTCTTCTTTAGAAATTTTCTTCTTTTGGTTTGGGCAATATCTTCTTTTAAATTACGAGTTCTTACTTGGTCTAACGGATGGAATTATATTTAATCCAATGGCTATAAATCTCACACTAACATGTCGACTTATTTGGGACCATTCTTATTTATTCTCTTTATTGACGGTCTTATTACTTGCTTGCATTGTCCAGCTGGCAAATGCTAACAATTTAAAGATCTTCTATTTACAATGTTCATACATAATTAGAGCGGGGAAATTGCATCAGTGGGCCAAATTAGTAAGGCGACGCAATCCTACAGCTCTCAGTCGCAGAATAACAGAAAGGACAAAATCCGCGATGCCTTTGATGTTTTAGGGTTTATTTTTCTGACCTTGAAGCTATTGCTTACGCTGTCGCCATTTTGAAACTATGTCAAGATATTTAAGCAGTTTATTTTAATTAAATACTAAACTATATCCGCTACCATAGTATTATGTTTTCTTTATTTACCTATACAGGAAATAACGAAATTTGAGCCAAGTATTATTTATTTGTAGAAAATTCTAGGATCTACAAAATATAAAATATGAATAGAATAGACTATGTATGAACAAAATTGCTTTTAATACAAATTTCTCTTCAAAATACATATATATATATATATATATATATATATATATATATATAATAACTTCGTGACCTTGATATGATATGGTAAACCTAATCAGTAGGCGATTAAAGGTCTGTATATTACTTCAAAATATATGTATTTAAAAAACTCTACATGTTTCGGCAGTACGCCTTTATCAAGAGAATACAAAATATAAATGACAGGATATAAATGTCAAGTAATTAAGTTGCTATGGCTTAAATTATTCAAAGATACATTCTAGTAATAATAATAAATCATGCCTTAGTATTCCAAAAAAAATAGATAGCAAGGTGCGAACATATGTGTTGTTCGCTGCTAGCAATTTGTGTCTCTTTCTGGGTATGAACTTGTGTGTTGGTTGCTACTGGCAGCTTGCGTCTCTCTATGGGTGTGTGGCAGTGGCGGCTATTGATGACGTACGATGTGCGCTGCTGCACGGATGAGACTACTTCGAACTATTTCGGAAGATTTCGGTACGGTTACTTGCTTCTCTGTATATATGAAAGCTTAAACGAAGCAGTCTCATCCGTGCAGCAGCGCACATCGTACGTCATCAAGAGCCGCCACTGGTGTGTGGTTTTGTGTGAGAGCGTAAGTGTAGGGTTTTGTATGTCGGTGCGTTCGTGCGTGTGTTTAGTGACCGGTCGCGTGAATTTAGAGAGGTCGGATAACCAGCCGTTGCGTAGGGCCGCCAACCCTTTCCCGGCAACTTCTTTACAATTCCGTGCAGTACTTCGACGGCCTGACCCCCGCCCCAACGAGGCAAGGCGCAGACCAGCGAAGCGCACCCTGTACGGGGTTGCTCATCGCTAACCAAGGGAACACTCTTAGTGGCTACCTCGGTCGACGATGGTCACACTTGTGCCATCTTAACGTTTTCCGCCGAAGCGGGGGCATAGCACACACGTCGAACGTGTGTGTGCTGTTAACGGCAGCCTAGCCAGGTTGCCGCCCAGGACCGGTCCTAGTGGTGTGTGCATTGCGCGGCGCCGAGTTAGCGCCGCGTAGCATGGTTCCTCACTCTTGCTGGAAAGGCGGAATGGCACCTGACTGCCCAACGGGCAGAGCCCCCTAGAGTTTTGTAGCGCATATGCTAGGCTACAACCCAGTAGAGGACCACATCAGCAAAAAACAGAAAACAGGGAAAGGCAGGGAAAAGCAAGACATGAGTTATTATTACGTATGCGCCCGTGGAGCGACTTAAGATGCAAAGTTGTCGGCATTCGCTCAAAACGAGAAGGAAAACCACGAAAACCTGCTCGGACAACTAGACAGGAATCAAAACACGGAACAGTCAGCATGATAAGCAAAAGTATATGATATTTAAATGATATTTAAATAACATAAGGTATATAACAAAAAAATATAATATGATGGTAAATTGTAGATCGTTACAAAATTAAGTTATAGTATGTACTGCTTAAATTTTTTATTGAATTGTTTATAAGTTTATATGTTGTAGCTATATCATATTTTTTTAAAGTGTATTTAATTTTTTCTGATAGTTGTGGAACATGTAGAGTTTTTTAAATACATATATTTTGAAGTAATATACAGACCTTTAATCGCCTACTGATTAGGTTTACCATATATATACATATATATATATATATATATATATATATATATATATATATATATATATATATTTATAATGAGGCATACCTATGAGCATAAGGGGCCTAGAACAAAAATACAGAATAAAGATTTAAAAATGTTAATTTTAGAAAATAAGTTAATGTTGGAACTGCATTTTTCACGTGCCACATCAATAAAGTTAATTCCGCGTTTTTAATAGCTCAAATTTGAATCACATATTTATTTATTTACTTGTAGTCATATACTTAAGTCATTTTCATATACATTTTTATTTCATTGAAGATATTTAACTTAATTGATTGGAATTATTTGTCACATATTATGGTCATAGCTGTACCGAATTTGAATTATATAAGGCGGGAATTATCCCAAGTGTAAATAGGTATGTAGCGGAGAACTGAACATTTAAAATACACTTTTGTCCATTGTAAAATTAAAACAATAATTTATGTGAAATATCTAAACGATTGGTAATAGTAATTTATTTCATTTTTATAAAATTATTAACGAGATTAAATAAATATAAACAAGCATTCCAAATAAGACGCCTGGATAAAAAGAAAAACAAGAGAGAGTTAGCTTGGGTAATGAAGAAAACCAAATGAAACTGTCAAGCATCAAGTAATGTGTCATTATGTGGAAGTGGCTAAAGTACCAACCCACTTTCACAGTCTACTCCAATTATGAATTTTTTCGATGGCTCGTTATAATATGTATACATATATAAAACCTAGTACTATCCTGGCGTGTAGACAAAAGTGGGCCACTCTAGGAATTACTAATTTTGTGTTGTTCGTTTGCTCTAAAAATGTCGCACTTATATACTTCGCGAAAATGACAAATGTTGGACATAGGCGCAAAAATTCAATGTGTAGTTTGTAATTTCCCTCTAATGTGTTAGTCCAAAAGGGATTGTCGACGTCACGTCAATAGCGCACAGCATTCTTATAAAAAAATGCCGGACTATTCAGTTACTGTATGTAATCTACCCTTTACTTTACTAGACAACGAAGCATTTGTCTCCTTGTGAAATAAATATACTTTCTTTAGGCCAATCTCTTAAAGATCACAGTGGTAACTTCCTATATATAACGTGTAAAATCCATGTTTTAAATCTGTGGCACAAACGATTCGTAGATGTTATCCACGAATAAATGCATTAATTGCTAGTACAAAGGTAGTGTTTTTAAAATTCCCGAAACGTACTCGAGAATTTCACAGACTGTTAGTGGATTCTATTGAAATTGTGAATGATGTTCAGGCTGTGGAAGGCGAAAAAAATGAGTGTGTAATAGAAAAATTTGAAAGTGTTTTAGACAAAGATACCGATTTTCTCATATTAAGACAAATTTGTGAAAGCGCGCCTAAAGATCTATTAAGTTGTTTCAAATATTATTTTAAATATGCAAATATAACATCGCAAATGTAGAACGGTCGTTTTCAGCATTAAAAAACATTTATTCCGCACGTCGTACTAGTGTAGAGCAAGTGGAACAGTGAAATGCTTGCTGATTATTGTTGGACATTGATATCAGGAACTTTCGAAGAATAATATAAAAGAAAAGTAAAAAAAAAACATTTTAAACAGGACGATACCATATTTTTCAATATTTTTTTTTTCAAAACCAGACGTGCCAGAATAAATTTGTTGTTGTTACTATTGTTAGAACTATAAAAGAAACGAAAATTGTACACCATTTCTAAAGAAAAATTTCAAAAATGAAAATTTGTTGACCAGGTTACCTGTTATTTAAACAATGAATAATAATAATTTACTTTTAATAAATACAGGCTCTATAATTTTACTAAACTACTTCTGTATTATAAGTATAAGTAATAATAAAAAAATAAATCTAAAGAATATTGTATCCAAACCGCAATGATAAATGTCTAGAAGCCGATTTACTTATAAAACTCACATAGTAAGTTATATCACAAAATGACAATTTTTTAGTATTAATCTTACATTTAAAGTCGAAATTATAATAAATTATTAGAGAATATTGGTGTAATACCTACGCGTAATACTGTCTATGAGTTTAATTAAAATGGGCCGTGGATTATTATTTCTCAACTCAAAAAGTTCAATTCACTAATTTTCATTCTAATACCAAAAACTTTACAACATATTTAAGAAATCTTTGTTAAACATTCTGTATTTCCCTTAATATTAATTAGGCATTGTATTAATGCATGTTTAGCTAAATCATATTTTTATACCCAGGACCAGAAGAAAACGTTATTAGTGCTTTATTACTTAAAACCCACCTGTAACCACAGCCTGTACACTACAAAAAATTGAAATGAAATTGGATTAATAAACACACCATTCAAAGTATTTTTCATTTACATTTGTTTTATTTCTGTCGCGTCGAAAAAAAGATACAAAAATTACAGTAAAATAAATACAAATTTTTTTTTTCAAGAAAATCAGTACACGAAAGAAATGTTAATAATAATAATGATATAATAATAATAAAATAAAAAACGGGAAATATGATATAATTTAGTTGTGCTAAAACAGTTAATGAATGATGATAGCTCGTAGTATTCCATACGACCATATATGTTGATAAACGATCTATATAAAAGAGTTTCAAGTTATTAACGGGTTCTTGCGAAGCGTTATAGATTAATAATTATCGTGCGGTTTTAGGTGTGTTAGCCTGTTAGCAAGTGAATGCCGCAAAACAACTTAACATATCTATATTTTATGGTGTATGATAAATATTTGTGATTAATATACCATTTTGAATATGTTCTTTAAACTATCTGCGCATAAGGTTCTATTTCGTTTGAAAATTCAAACATTCCATAGTTCCATATACGATTGTGTACTACTGCAAGAAGTTCAATACATACTATTTCGACGCACTGTATAGTAAAATAGTAAGTATATGTATTCTTCTACTACATGGCTTATGTACTAATTACTCGCATCCGTATTTCAGAAATGTCAGCAGTATATCTGAGTATATTTTGCGTGCGTCATATTTCAAATTATGGTAAATTAATTAAAGTTTTCAAATCTTAACTAATCTCTTTCTTAATATATATTTTAAAAATTAGTTTACGTGAATGCAAATATTTTGAAACTCAATTAGAATTCTATATAACTATAAATGCAAGTGCAATTTTATTATTTTTATTAATTAAAAAAATTGTTTAAAAATGCCTGACAATGTCGAGAACAACATACTAAAAGTGCTTAAAGGCTTGCCGTTGGAAACCGAAGAATCGGAAATATGTGATTTTACATTAGAAGAACAAAATAGTGCCTTAGAATCTCAAGGAGTAGCACCAACAGTTGATCCAAATTATAAACCCATCCTTGGAGAAACAATAACCTATATTGTAGCTTGTGTTTTAATAAATGAACAAAATGAAGTTTTAATGATGCAAGAAGCCAAACAATCTTGTGCTGGTAAATGGTAAACAGATATTAGATAATTATATCAGGTTTTTGCCAAAAATATATTTTGTTTTAGGTATTTGCCTGCAGGTCGTATGGAAAAAGGTGAGAATATATTAAAAGCTGCTGCAAGAGAAGTGTTAGAAGAAACTGGTTTAAATATAAAATGTACAACACTTTTAATGGTAGAATGTGCCAGAGGATCATGGATAAGATTTGTTTTAACTGGTGTAGTAACAAGTGGAAATTTAAAGACACCTGCGCAAGCTGATAAAGAATCTTTGCAAGCAAAATGGATTTTAAATTTAGATGAATTAAATTTAAGAGCCAAAGATATCACACATTTAATTGAGAGAGCAAGGTTTGTATAATGTATTTATAAAATTATGTTTTGCAGTTTATTCATTTCATACAAATATTAATATAAATAAGTGTATATTATATCTATAATAATAGACAATTTTTCCTATACAGAGCTTATGTAGTAGCAAAAAATAAAAAGGATTCTACATGGCACAGTGATATTTTGCCAGGGTTAAGGCCACACAGTAAACTATTGTTACGAACTGTTATTGTTATAAAAAAGCGTTCTACAAACAGGGTCCACGTATTAATCAGTGAAAGAAACGCTTGGCATTTACCAGTCTGTGAAATTAATCCTTCCAAATCTGTACATTCCACACTGAGGAAGTTCATGATTGAATTGTTTGGTGCTGAAGTAGGACAACACAGACCTCATGGAATCTTATCTGTAAGTTTTATTAAAAATTATATCAACTTTTGGGCATAGCATAAAAGTTAAGAAACTTTAAATTTTAATTTATATCGTTTAATAGGTAGAACATGATCCTAGTGAAGAAGAAGATGAGGAAGGCATGTGTTTGACAATCCTTGTTGCTTTTCGAGCTGCTTTAGAAGATGTTCCAATCATAGGCAAATGCGTTTGGCATGAGACCTCCAAAGAACTTGGAGATCTGCTTCTACAAAGAGTAGCTGCGAGAAATTCAACGGTTCCAATCCATGTCATTTGTTAATGTATTTTTTAATATATATAAATGTAACAAGTGTTGCACACTAACAAAAAAGGATTAATGATATATAGTTAAACTATGACTATCAAAATTGACTTACATTAAAAAAAAAAACTGAAGGAATATTTGTAATAAATTATTGTAAAAAATATATCTGTTAGGAAGTCTCTTTTTAAAGGTAAATACAATGTTATTTTACTTTTGTCATAATTAATTAATTATTTATTACATTTAACCTTTTTGAGGTAATATATTTGTTAGTGAACGTACACAAAAATATTTTACTTAATATTGTTTTTTATATCCTTATTTATTTGTTATACACATAATATGTATAAGTATATAGCTAACTAACCATTTCAGTATTTTTATGATGGTAATGGTTGTTATTCTGTTTAATATATATTATGGTACTTGTTAATGATTTTATACCAAGATATTTTTTATACATGTATTTATTGTTTACTTGTGCTTTTTTTTATTAATTTTTTTTCGTTCTTTTTCCAATACACATATGAAACATAAAATATTACGTTACCATAAAAGTGCATACCACAATTTTCTATATGAATATTCTTGAACTTATATGCTGTGATTTGCAATAAATGATTCGATATTTTCATTTTCTTGTTTTTGTTCTTCCAAAAATATAGCAATAATTTTCAATATATTTAACTTTAGTTAAGATATTGGTATAAATATAATATTGGAGCTGGAATATTCAACTGATTATCACACTAGTGTTTTACCTTATTTACAATAACTTACCTAACACACTTGAAATACTATATTACATACCGAGCGGGGAAGTACTCTATTACAGCCGAGCGTCAAGGTAGCTTACCGAGGTGCAAAGCACCGAGGTAAGCTGCAGACGCGAGGCTGGAATGAGTTCTCCCGAGGTATGTATACGATTTTACTCACAATCTACTATTAGTAATTCTATATAAGTTTTATTTTAAATAATAATAATAATAGATGAGTATCGGTATTTATTTTTATGATAATTTGATAAACTATTTTAAGGAAGATATTTGTAAAATCGTTGCTAGGCAATGTAATAAGTTTGTTGAATCTGACAGTTAGGTAATTATTTTGCCAGTTACAAAATATAGTACGGCATTTTTAATAATAAAAAATCTTTATACGTGTACACTAAGAAATATGTCCGACAGTGAACTTGAATGCACCCCACCAGAACTGCGAGTAGCTGCAGAAAAAGCTACTGAAGGTATGATTCCGGAAAAAAGCAGGGAGAAGTACGAGTAGACTTACGAAGCATATAGTAAATGGTGCGTGATTAAGGGTGTGCAGCATACCTCTGAAACGGTACTCCTTGCTTGCTTATTTTGCTGAATTAAGTAAACAAAATAAAGTTTCCACATTATGGTCAAGGTATTCGATGTTGCGAGCAGTTCTTAATATTAGGCAAAATGTTGATATCAGTAATTATGCAAAATTGCGAGCATACCTAAAAAGGCAGAATGTGGGATACAAAGCTAAAAAGTCAAGCGTTCTGTCCAAAGCAGACATTGATCATTTTCTCAACAACGCTCCGATAGAATATCTTCCTCAAAAGGTAACATTCTAATTTCTTCAGTGCATATTAAAATTAATGTTAAATTACATATTTCTTTTAGGTTGCTTTAATTATTGGCATCTCTGGAGCCTGTAGATGCGATCTGGATATTTTAGAAAACCGAATTATAATAGTAATTCCTGTAACGAAAACCAACTCCTCTCGTACATTCGTAATCACAAAACCGGAATGGATGAAAGTAATAAAGCAATACTACGACCTTCGCAACAACATTGAATCTGAAAGATTTTTTTTACAAATGAGGAATAGCAAAGTTACACGACAGCCTTTTGGGCATAACTCAATCGGAAATTTTCCCAAAAAAATAGCAACTTACTTAAAACTGGAAAGCGTTAATGGGTTTACAGGACATTGTTTCAGACGTACTTCAGCGACATTACTGGCAAATACAGGTGGAGACATTCTACAGTTGAAAAGATTAGGGGGGTGGAAATCCAGTACCGTTGCTGAAGGATATGTGGAGAACTCATTACATGGACAAGTAAAAATTGCTAATATGTTGTCAAATGTAGAAAAATCAAGATCGTCGATTTCTAAAAATGAACAGTATAATTTTAAGCAACAACATGGTCTTTCTTTAACAGTTAAGAGTAATGATAATTCTAATGTAACCATTAATATTTACAACTCTAAATAGGTTTATTATTGTTTCTTTACTAAATAAATACAGAGTTTGATTCCAATTTATTTTTAAAAACATGCCAACATGACAATGATGTCATATTTGTGACCAATGAACTGAGACTTGCTAGCTGGGAAAACACTTTTCCGGCTATAGCTGGGAAAGTGAAGTAGGTAAGCAATAAGTCGCTTCCCGACTGTTTCGAAGGGTACAAATCTACAGATTACTAACCGATTGTGAGTAAAATTATATTTGAAAAACATTGTGCTGTAAGTAATTTCCAGATAACAAACACCTTTAGTTGATGTTTTAGTACCATGACTACAAAATATAGCAAGTGCCAATTAAGTTGGCGCGAGGAGGAGTTGCGCAGAAGCTGTTTTTAAAAACGCCCACCTACTCAAGTAATTGTCAGAATACATTTGTCATTGACGTTTGACGGAACATAATGTCTTTGCCAGGGGATCATAAACTGATACACGCTCAGAGATTAGAATTATCTGACATTTGATGTAAAACCAAATACAAATCTCCCCACTACTTCTAATCCTGCGCGAACTTATCCCTCCTCGCGCCAACTTAATTGGCGTTTGCTATATTTAACTGAAAGGAGTATCACAATTCATGTTAGTTAATACTTTCCAAAGCCAACTTACCTTATTTTCAATAGTTTACTAAACGCATCAATGAACAGTTTCAACCCGACTAGGGTAATGTTTAGTATACGGGCAGTGAAAGTTATCGGATATGAAGTAGTGAAACATGTAAAGGGTCTAAAAAGGAACAACTTTGAGATCAAGTCTAAAGGCGGTAATCAAATTTAGAAAAAAAATTTAAAAAACCAATTTGGTTTTACGAGGTTATTTAAATAAATTGAAAATTAATATAGCAAAAATACGTGAGGGTGATGTTTAATTAATACATTAGGACATTAAAAGTGCAAAATTTGCCATGTTTTGCTTGTGTTGAAAATAGATGTTGGTTAGTAAATGATTTTTTTCAAATTACGTTTCCCCTTCTAAGTTTATATTCAAACTTGTTCCTTTTTAGGCCCTCTACATGTTCTACTACTTCTTATCCAATTACTTTCACTACTCGTATACTTTACAAACTCCTAAAACAACGTGTTGTGTTAAACTTCAAACTTTATTCACCAAATCCTTTTACTACTATCGCAAAATCTAAGCACGTAGAAATTTTTGCTTCGACCGATAATCTCAACGAAATTGGTAGGTGCATATCTTCTATCTAATTGCTGGCTTTTAATAATCTACAATACTCAACAATTTTTTTTATAAAGCCCCCGGAAAAAATGGGTATTGGTTTCAATAAAACAACCTTAGCAGTTGAAATCTTGAAGTTGTTACATACAAACATTGGTAACTGCAGCAGGATTTTGAACAACAAGAGTATGAAACAAGACTCAATATTATTTAGAAAAAACTAAAAGAAATAAATGTGAGTAAAATAGAAAGTACGCCCAATTCACTATTTAGGAAATTCATAACTAAAGATGATTAGCTTTTCCATCTTACAGTTTATAAATGTTGAATTTAAAATAGTTAATGATAGATTTTTATAATAAATTTTAGAAGTTGTTTCTAAAGAAGACGCCTATTTTCTAAATATTCAAGAAAACGAAATTCTACAACATAAATCCATCAATTCACTGTATGATATAGGTATTTATGAATACCATTTTTAAAAAATAGGTACATATATGAAATTTTGAAATTTGTATATACATTAAGTCTTTTATATAATCTTTCAATTTTGAAACAATCAATATATTGCTATATAAAATATTTTATTTTGGTAATTAATAGGTCTTTATATAATTATTATTTTTCGACGAAGAATTATATTCGGAAATTTAAACGAAGTTCAGGCATTTATTTAGGTTTTGTTGAAAGGAATCTCAAAGAAAAAATATATTTATATAATTAAGTTAACCGACACAATATGATAATTTTTTGAATTATTTAAAATGTAATATTCAAAGTATTTAGGAAATATTAGGATTTTTTAAATTTTGAATTATTTCATTTCGAATTTAATTAGTAAAACAGTATAGCCAATCACATATTCTGAAGTTTATAAACATTTTAAATTTCACTATGACTGAACCCTGACGAAATCTGACACTTTTAACACAAATAAAATTTATTTTCGTTAACTCATTACCAATTAGCCTAGCAAAACATTTTTGAAGCGACGTTTTTCTATGAACGCCACATTTTGATTTGCTATTCATGTATAATGTGTAAATACAGAGTCAAAGGTAAGATGTTTTCGTAAATACTGTAAAACATGCTTGGTATTTAGATCATATACAATCTCTTGTCATTGTACAGATGTACTACCCTTTGAAAGCCACAGAAAGTAATCATAACATAGTGAACCATCTACATAGTCGTGAAAATCACTCGTCAGCTGCGAAGTTACTGCAACAAAATTTTCAATTTACTAAACCACTGCTCAAACGATTTACTTTGGAACATCAACTTGATGGACATAGTGGATGTGTGAACTGCTTAGAATGGAGTTCGGATGGAAGGTATGAAAATATGTTCATATTTGTTATGATTTAATTTAAATCCAAAAAACATATTTAGATTTTTAGCTTCAGGCTCAGATGATACACATGTCCGGATATGGGACCCATTTAATCATAAATGCCTAAATGTCATTTCAACATCCCACATTGGCAATATATTTTCTATTAAAGTTTGTATTGATTTTAGTTAAATTGAAATAGATGGCTTTATGTCAAACTGACTTGTAACTTTAGTTTTTAGGAGACGAATCTTTAATTGCAACAGGTGCTGGTGATTGTCGTGTATTGGTTCGCTCAATAGATGACACCAGAACTAGCGCACCTCATATAACATGCACTTGCCATTGTGGAAGAATAAAGAGACTCGCAAAGGCTCCGGATCAACCTTTATTATTCTGGTCAGCTAGTGAGGATGGTCTAGTTATACAATATGATTTAAGAGAACCACATGAATGCATGGTGAAAAGTACAATATTCATCGAACTAACAGCAATAGACTTAAAATGTATAGCTGTAAATCCAACAAGACCACATTTAATTGCAGTAGGAGCTAACGATTGCTATACACGATTGTACGATCGGCGTATGGTTAAAACATCGCAATTTAAGAGCCCGTATAGTTTTGAGAACCCGAAAAGGGAACCACCAGAACCACAAGATACTAATTGTGTGCAGTACTATGCACCTGGTCATTTAGTGAAAGATAATTACAATGATTTCACTAATAAATTAGCTGCCACATATGTAACTTTTAATTCTAGTGGGAACGAATTACTTGTAAATCTAGGTGGAGAGCATATATATTTGTATGATTTGAATAAAAGTAGACACATTGATGAGATGGTATTACCTGATAATTTATTGAAAAATTATAAGAATGGAGATTGTTTGTATTTTGATCTAGATGTAAGTAATATTCTATTAATGTGTTGATATGTTGAAGTATGTATGTTCATCAAATACATATTATAAAAAATATTTAAGCTAATATAATATTCTACAGCTTCTAATATATTCTTAATGGGTATTTCAGGTAAATGTAAATATAGAGCCACCAAATACATTATCAAATAAAGATCAAATTGCCTCAGATTATATAACAAAAGCAGAAAAACTCGTGCAAAGAAATTGGTAATTTAAATCCTTTTTCAGAGTTTATTTTAAATGTATAAATTGTAATATTTAATTTCAGGATTGGAGATACATATTTGGCAGCCAGATACTATTTCAATGCCATAAAACAGCGTTCGAACGATAAAAAAGCTTACCTGTCCTTTGTCCAATGTTTGGTGGAATTGAAGTGGTATTCAGAGGCTAAGAGTTGGCTCAGTTTGTTTCAAAAACGTTTCCCTTACGAAGATTGTAAGGATCTAGCCGCCAACGTTCAGTTGTTCTGTGCGGATGAAAAAAATGAACAAATTTTCATGACCAAACAAGAGAAGGAATTGAGGGGAAATTCCCGGGATTTCGAGATGAGATTTGTCGGACATTGCAATATGACAACTGATATAAAAGAAGTTAATTATTTAGGTGAATGTCATTTTTGTATGTATGTTTTCATTCATCGATCAATTATGATTGTTTGAGTTTAAGAAAATCACAAGAACAGTAATTGAGTTAAATGAATAAGTTATTTCACGTTTTCATTTTTTAGAATTTTTTTGACTAATTTTTGTAGACTTTTACAACCATGCCGTTAACAGCATCAACGGCTAATAAACAGTGATGCCGAATAGGTGTATTTCAAAATTCCTAAATTGAGTCATGCATATCTCTAGAATTTCTTAGAATTTTTTTAAGCAACGTTAGTTATTCCCCAAATGAGACAATTATAAAAAAAAACATTTTTTATGAAATATTTAATAAACAATGAAAAATACAAAAACAAATATCAATAATGTTTACACTAGGAATACAGGGTTACAGCTGAATAGCGCCCAAGCTATGCGAATCTGAAGAATACGTATAAATGTCTAATTGAAAATCAAAAAAGAAATTTCTTTGTAATTTATCAAAAATTTCCAAATTTTTAAGGCAAAAATGTAGTTAAAGTCGGTCCATATCTTTGTTTATTCTATATTTATCGAAATACAGCCGTAATTCAAGTTCATTGACCTGCAAACAAAACATTCCTAAACATTGATTACATGACATCTACATAAGTTCCTATTCATAAAAATAGTAAATATTGATATTTTCATATCAAAACATTTATGCTCATTCTACTACGATGTTTTTTTTGTGGATATCAATAATAGTCTTTACGTGGAATATGTCGCAAACCTATGCCGCATTTAATTATTGGGATTAAAATTAAATGTACGTTAAACTTCATTTAAAATAAAATTATCGTGTTTATAATATAATATAATAATAATAATGTATGTATACTAATAATATAATAATAATAAAAGAAAAATCGTCATAAATCAAAAAGTTTTATGTAGCGTGTCCATCGTGTGTCCAATGGGATAGATACCTGTTTTTTAATTATTTGTATGGAATTATTTACATATAATTTTTCTTTAAATTTGTGGGTGATACTGACAAATACCGATAGAATAATATAGTTAGTCGGTAAAGAGAATTACTGATGAATTAGAAGTTACCGCCCGTATATTTAACTGCAACAGACAGCCTGACTCCAATAAAGAAAAATAATTTTCTCGTTACTACGTGAACATTGGATCGTGATTTTTTGAAATGAAGGTCGCATATATCTTTCACCCCACATTTTCTTTGGCGTTATACACCACTAGCATTGTATATATTTATTACCTATCCTATTTGTACAAATTTTTTGAAGACATTAAATTTATATGTTCATGAGAAACATTAAACGATTGGTAGTAATTATATTTATTGATAAAGCGAATTCGAGTGACTGCATTTACAGCTTTACCACCTAATTTCTTTCTTTTTTTTTTGTCTTTACATCTGTTACAGTTGAAAACACTCGTTCAGTTTCTGCATTGCTGTGTAGAAGGGACATACATAAGTGAGCTAATGTAGCAATATTCGGAAATTCATATTCGCCCCAAAAATTTTTATTGTTTTTCAACATATTCCAAAATTCTTCAATACTAGATTTGAGTGGAAGTTGGTTTTACTATTATCGGGATAAAATAAAACAAATTTTAATGAATTTCACTACTTTTTACTTTACGCAGTAACGATCGTTTCGCTCCAACCTGAGCTTCGTCAGACATATATAACTGACAGTTATATGTCTTAATAAATATATATATATATATATATATATATATATACCGGGTGGTCCATTTATCGGGGCCCCCACAAAAATTAGGAAGCAGTCAGTTTCATGAAAAAAAGTTTCAAGTAAAAGTTTTACTACAAGAAGTGTCCTATGTGATGGTTAAGCAGTCGTACACCAAGGAGAACGTATGAAGGTCATTCGAAGGTCAAGTTTTTTTTTTAAATAGAACATGGCATTATTTTTTACAAATTCTGAAAAAGGATGTAATTGCGAGTAGAAAAGTACTAAAACTCATGTGGCCTAAAATTAAGATTCAGCGAAATATTCAAGAAAAACAAAATATAAATTGGAAACAATACATGAAAAACATAGTATTTTCAAAGCAATAATGTGGACGTATTACAAAATAATTAATAACAGATTTACATAACAGATAAGTCATATTTGAATTAGCGGTTGTAGGTAATTATAAAGTAATTACCTACGTATAAGTTTGTTCTTTATAATTGGATATTAATAGGTCGTATGAATTAGTTGCTTGTTGTAATAATGGGTTATTTGTTGCCCCTTAATCCGGGAATACCATCGAAAAAGCCAATTAACTTTCTATTCGTAATCCCTTGAAGCTGCATAAATACCTCACAAGCTAGGTAACTGACTTAATGTTACTTGTATCGTTGTGATAAAACTACCAGTGTTTGAATATCACGAATTGATCCAGCAACACGTGCAAAAATTGATATGATTTTCATTTATGGTGAAGCGGGAAGAAATATTCGCGCAGCGTGTCGTTTGTATGCTGTAAGATACCCTGATAGACACCAGCCGAGTCGTACGACCTTTCGTCGTGTTGTACAACAGTTCACTACCACAGGAAGTATTGTGAAGAAGAAAAAAATTCGAAAAAAGAGTGTTACCGATGAAAACGCGCAAATTACTGTTCTAGCGGCAGTGGCTTATTATCCACACGTCAGTACTAGAGAAATTGCCGGCAAGTCTGGAATCTCACGAACTAGTATTGGTCGAATACGGAAACACAAAAAATTTCACCCATACCACATATCGATGCATCAAGACCTTCACGGAACTGATTTTGAACATCGTGTACAATTTTGTGAATGGGCTCAGCCAAAAATTCGCGATAACAACGTTTTTCTCAATGTGCTATTTTCCGACGAATCCACTTTTACGAATCATGGGCAGATAAATAGGCATAATATGCATTATTGGGCAACGGAAAATCCAAAATGGTTACGACAAGTAGACCGGCAACATCCATGGAATGTCAACGTCTGGTGTAGGATAATTGGTATGAAAATAATTGGACCTTCCTTTATTACTGGCAATTTAGATGGTAATAAGTATAGCGACTTTCTACACAATGTGTTACCGACACTACTTGAAGATGTACCCTTAAAGCGGCGAGCCACAATGTGGTACCAACATGATGGGTGTCCAGCTCATTATTCACACGCGGCTCGAGAAATATTAAACAGGGATTACAGCGATCACTGGATAGGACGCGGCGGACCTACATCTTGGCCTGCTCGTTCTCCAGATTTGACCCCTCTCGATTATTTTCTGTGGGGTTCAATGAAAGAGAAAGTGTACCGTACTGCCCCAACAACACCGGAAGATATGCAGCAAAGGATGAAAATGCATGCTCAGAAATTACGGAAGACGTGCTAATAAACGTCCATGATTCGTTTAGTCGGAGAATTCTAAAGTGTATCGAGGTTGAAGGTCAACACTTTGAACATTTACTTTAATGAGTCCGACGTTTCCGAAACAATTGTCCCGATTAAATTAAATTAGTGTAGCCCGAGGGTGATCGGATATTTTGTGTCTATTTATGTTATTCTTTTAATAAATTTTTTGTGTTTTTCTTGAATATTTCGCTGAATCTTAATTTTAGGCCACATGAGTTTTAGTACTTTTCTACTCGCAATTACATCCTTTTTCAGAATTTGGAAAAAAAATGCCATGTTCTATTTAAAAAAAAAAATTGACCTTCGTATGATCTTCATACGTTCTCCTTGGTGTATGACTGCTTAACCATCAGATAGGACACTTCTTGTAGTAAAACTTTTACTTGAAACTTTTTTTCATAAAACTGTCTGCTTCCAAATTTATGGGGGGGCCACGATAAATGGACCACCCGGTATATATAATATAATATAATAATTTTATGCATTGAGCAGGTGAGAATGGTAATTATATATGCGCCGGTTCCGACGATGGCTTGATATTTATCTGGGACCGCAAAACTACGGAAGTGGTGACAGCTCTCAGAGGTGACGGCTCAATAGTGAACTGCATTCAACCCCATCCAAGTGCCTGTTATCTTGCTTCGAGCGGTATAGATCCATGCATTAGACTTTGGTCACCATCAAGAGAGGTATGTTACCTTTTATTTACAGGCATTTTTGCACTACATATATATCATGTAAGACAATATGTTTGTTTGAATTAATACAGTAAGATTATTAGTTCAGCTATACACATAGTAAATCCTGAACACAACAAAAGAACTAGGTAAATTATAGTTAAATAATAAAATAGTGTAATTAGTACTGATAAGCGAAAAATGTGTTGACGTTGTTATCACATCATATGGAATAGTACAGATCAAACCGGCTTGGCAAGAATTTATGGATGATCGTACTTTCCATAGATACGGCCAACACAGTTGCGCTTGCGCAATAGACGTGTGGAATACTTTATCTATTCGAACGAATTGGGCTTCTCCAATAGTTTCCTTAGACTAACTAGTTGAATGCTGTACACCAGTATGATTATACATATAGATGCGTCTTGTATCAAACAATCATTAGATTTATTCCAAGTCGTCAAGAAAACCGTACAGTGACGGTCGAGTACTTACGCACTGAAGAAAACGTGAAGAAATATTCATATTGCGCATGTACCCGACCGTCACTGTACGGTTTTCTTAGCGAATTGGAACAAACCTATTATGTATTTAAAATAAAAAAGAAATATATTACTTAAATATAATACTAGTGTTAAAATTAACTGGTATTGTACCATAAAAATACGATTAAATTCATATCTTAAATGAAATCTATAAATAAATTTGAAAGTAAATAAATGAATTTTCTAAATCCGAAATATTGTAAAAGTTTGTCTTTTCGGGTTCTTAAATAAAACTAACAATAACTTTAGACACACACTATATTAATATTAAAACGTAAAACAATATAAAACTAACTATTAACAATAAGCACATTTATGTATGTATTTAGATTTATGTATCTATATTTATGTGTACTGCGCGACGCTCTAGGATTGCATTAATGAATGTCCACATCCCTTCCTCGACGGCTTATATATGAATGGGAATATCCTTCTCGGGAGTTCTACATGCCTCGAGAAAACGCTAGAGTATGATGCACCGTTTGATGAGTCATCACAATATGTTTTATATTTCAAAATAAATAGCGCAAATTCTTAAATTAAACTGAAGTTACTTTAAAATAATGTATTAACTGTTCAAATGATAGCCTGCAACTCCACTGATGACAAAAAAGAATTTTGAAATTTTTGAAGTGTTTCAACCAGTCCATTGTAATTAATAAATAATTTGTAAATCTTCTTCAACTTGGTCAATTTTTTTTGTAACTTTTATTGATGGCAGTTGCTTCCTTAGGATGAAATTGTGGTTTATTTTTTTGGAAATACTGGAAATAGTAAAATGCTGCCTTTAACCATGTACCGCAGCATGTAAGAATCGGCAGATATGTTACGAGGTCTGACCAATAAGTAATGAGACTAAGTCCAGAAAATACGTATATTTAAAAATTAAGGTACATTGATGTGATCCCCTTCAACGTACTCCCCTCCCACAACAATACATTGGTTCCAACGTTTCTTGCAGCTTTCGTAACATTTTTGAAAGGCTTCGACTGGAATGCCCTGGAGTACCCTCGTCACGGCGGTCTGGATGTCAGTTATGGACCCAAAATGCTTTCCTTTCACGGCCAATTTTGTTTGCGGGAACAAAAAGAAGTCACAGGGTGACATCCGGCGAATAGGGCGCTTGCGGCAACACTGCGATGTTTTTAGAGGTCAGAAACTGCGACACACTGAAGGAGCTGAAGGAGCATTGTCATGATGAATTTTTCTGACGGTTTCTCGTTTCAAATTAAGTTCATCAGCCAACATTCGAATGGTTAGCCGCCGATCTTGATGCACGAGGGTGCGCACACGCTGAACATTGTTGTCAGTTCGAGCTTCAACCGGCCTCCCACTTCGCGGTTCATCCCCGACGCCCTCACGACCATTTTTAAAATCTTTATGCCATCGAAACACCTGAGCACGACTCGGCTTCATCACCGAACACTTTGACCAATTTACCGTACGTATTTACCGTACAGAATCGCCGAGTTTAACGCAAAATTTAATCGCGTACCGCTGTTCAATATTACGTCGTTCCATATTCGTGACACGCTTTACAAACACGTTGTCGCAAGCTCAACACAGCTGGAGTACTAACGAACGTACGAAAGTCGCGCGCACATGTATCGATAGAGGAGGGATGGGAGATTAACCGACTGAAGTTTCAGGTTCGCAGTGTTACCACAAGCGCGGCTAAAAAATCAGTCTCATTACTTATTGGTCAGACCTCGTAGGTCATCGTCTGTGAAATTCGCATTGAGAAACATTACTGTTTCTATCACAAGATGTAATGCATGGAGTTGAGACGCCATCGATCAGATTCTACATTAAGACGTGGTTACTTAAAATTTCAAATTTATTAATTATATTTAACACCTCCTTTGCAATTACTTCAGCAGTACATTTTTCTAGTCTTTTACTAGCTAGTAAAATTGAAACCGATGGTTTCAGAAGTTCTATTGTCCGTACCATGACATTAAACACATACTTTTTGACGATCAGTCGACCCGTGCAGACATAACCAGAGTTTTTTTTATTTTTTTGTTCTGATTAATACTATTTTTGATTTTTTTTTATCGCACACTGATATATTTTTCGTAAAGATGTGACTAGATCATTTCCAGTTCGAATACATATTCAAGAAAGACCAATACTATATCATTTATATCCGACTCAATAGATCAAAAGGATGATTTACATCCGGCTCTTGAAGCATCAAATGTAGGGGTTGTATTCGGCTCGTCAAGGACCATGAATAAATTGTTTCTTGACCCACCGCTCACTGGAAACTCCCATATAAGCTAGTTATTTATTTTGGTTGGTGGCAGTTAATGTAATCTTAAAACTTAAATTCTTTACTGTTATTTGAGACTATGTCTCTTGTTGTTAATATGATACTGTGGAATCTCTTGTTGCTAGTGTGAGACTCTGATGGATACTGTTTTTCTGTATTGTGTTACAAGTAGGTAAAAATACACCACTACCCCTACAAACGATTACATGATTAAAATCCGTGTATTCATTGTACATGGTATTGTCCCAATGTTGTATGTTCAATTCGTAGAAATTGTACCTACTGACAACAATACCCAGGTTTACGAAAGGATCTTAAAATTCTAATCTTACTAATAACTAATAAAATATCATTACTAATTAAGTATTAAGTTGGTGTTATAAATCTCAGTATGTAATTCCGGATAAATCCCGTTGTTCAGTAATGGAACCTATTGTGCATATTACAGATTAAACATCGTTTATTGAAATCGTTCACTAATAACCTCAGGCAATAAACTAAGCGGCCTAATGTACAAAGTAATAAATAAATTTGCAAATGTAAAGATGCCGGTTCTTAAAACCTATAGAAAATTTTATAATTTGAATATGCTAATAAAATTATGTTATACAATAGTTTCTATGTGAAAATGAACTTTGAATATTTATAAAATTGGAAATGTTATATGTAGTTTAATTCTTTATTCTAAATTTACTTAAATCTAACATTTATAAATATACACCGTGTCCGGAAAGTATGGAATATAGCGAATAAAACTGAAACAAGTGATTTTATGAAAAAATCCCGAAACACGTCGATCCCGTTCTTTAAAAATGCATAATTTCATGCCATAATCGCCCCTCTACACACAAGCGATGACGTCATCTTTTGTTTCCCAAATGACAACCCCTAATTTTTTCTGCGACTTTAAGAGACCCCCGACCACCCAAATAACAGCATAAAATGTTTGATATCGTAAAATCACTTGTTTCAGTCCCATTCGCCATATTACATACTTTCCGGACGGTGTATACAATATAATAAATTTCGTCTTATGACGAAACAAATATAATAAATTATCTAATAAATTAAACGGTAGATTACACATAATCAATGTTAATTCTAAATCGAATATAAATAGGTTATTCAGCACAACGCCTTTTTTCTTAATTTTTGTGCTAAACACTATTCGTATATTTCTTATTTCATATCTATTCCTGAACATAAAAGCTTTGTCACAAACTTTGCAAATTGTTTACTTCCATCGTATATTAAATCTTGAAATTCACCGATAAACTTCTGTACTTTGTGAACCGATGATCCTTTATCGACGTTCGTAATTACGACATTATCAAACTGAGCCGTACAAAACTCCTAACACAATCATGACAATCATAATTCATATTCATAATCAGCCCGAAGAACGATAGCTGATTGACGGTCCCCTGACTGTATCATCTGCTAAACTCCTTCCACTTCAATCAGTAGCACAATTCTACTCTTTAATTTTTTGGAAAATTTTTCTAATTAAACTTACCTGTTTACATGTAAAAGCATATATTATTATAACTTTCAGGATGGTGCAAGTAATCCCTACCTAATCATGGACACGTGTTTAGTAATTGAAGAGAACCAACGCAGGATGGCTACGGATCCGTTCGAAACAATGCTGGTCAATATGGTCCATAGAGTCAGAGACGACATCTCACCCCAAATAGTTTCCCAACAGATGTGTCGTACAAGTTAACCCCACTCGGAACGGAACGTGCAGAGACGTTAAAACGAAAAAATGCCCATATTCGTTTCATTTATACTCAAAAAGTCGTTTTTATTCCTGTTTTTTCTTTTTTAATTTTAATATTTTTTTCTTTCCTAGATAAAGAAGCAGCTTTCTTTATTTCTTTTTGCTACATATATAAATACACGTTACATTAATCTTGACAGAGGCGGTTTATATTGTAAATAAATTTTTATGAATCGTATGTTCAAATAAATTGGATTTATAGTCGACTACGCACTTACTAATATTGAAAAATTTAAGAAACTATTTCGGAAACACTTCTATATATGATATGGATTATTTCCAGGCCGTATTTATTTGAATATACGTTATGTATTTTGCAAGAAATGAAGAGAGGCTATTTTAGAGTCATGGGAGGATAATTCACAATTACTAAACATATTCAAAAACTTAAAAAAGGTATATAACCCCTTACCACAATTATTAATCGTATCCTAAATACGTATTTCGACAACTAAGTTGTCATCATCAGTAGGTAAAAACCACTAATTAAAAAGTCGCACATGGGGCACAGTAAAGCTAGCGAACCGCTTACGCAAACAACTACTTTACACCGCGTCCACGTATAGACAGTCTACGTGGACGCGGTGTAAAGTAGTTGTTTGCGTAAGAGGTTCCCTAGCTTTACTGTGCCCCATGTGCGACTTTTTAATTAGTGGTTTTTACCTACTGATGACGACAACTTAGTTGTCGAAATACGTATTTAGGATACGATTAATAATTGTGGTAAGGGGTTATATACCTTTTTTAAGTTTTTACTTAACCACAGTCTCCAAAGAAAGAATTTTTAAACATATTCAAAGTTTGAAATTATCGCTTTTTATCAAAGACCTTCTGCTATAAATTGCAATACACTAAATTTGGGGTTAAATGGCGTAAAAACATATCAATTTAAATACATTAATACATTCTAATTAAAAAACAAATATTAAATTGTAATTTATACACTCTAGGCTCAGATTCCATGATGGCTTAGTTTGTTTTACACTGCCAATACCTGTAATTAACCCTCATAGCCTATTTACGATAATAGACGAACACGTCATAATCAGTAATGTCAAGCGTGATAACCTAAAGGAGATACAATTGGTTCGTTTTGTGTAGGCGAGAAGAATAATTGCGCATTGGATAATATTTACTGCGTTGGTTGAATTGTATGGTGCCCGTACTGCGAAGGGCCTTAGCAAGCGATAATGCAGTAATTATTAAGGTTATTAAGGTAATTCGTTTAACTCAGCCAATCGTATTGCGCGAAGTAATCACGTGTTCAGGGCAGCCCAGCACGGCGACGAAACTTGGTCAATTCCAATTTTTATAGCCGACCGAGACGATCGATCACTTCAACTGTCAAATTAAATTTGTCAAACCTAACCTAAATTAATATTAGCCAGAAACATCAACTCTCAAATAGAAAATGCGCAAAGACCATGCATGAAAATAAACCATTCTGAGCTATGTTCGATACGACGCACATTTAGACGCAAAATCGATAAAGAAGATA
This sequence comes from Melolontha melolontha, assembly GCA_935421215.2. Lineage (NCBI taxonomy): Eukaryota > Metazoa > Arthropoda > Insecta > Coleoptera > Scarabaeidae > Melolontha > Melolontha melolontha. The sequence continues at coordinate 84,367,855 of OW285243.1, forward strand.
CTAATACCTCCCTGTTCACTTTGTGTTTGTCGTTCGCATCATCCAAACGTGACCGTAGCAAACAGGTATGCGCCGGAATTCGCCTATGTAAAACCACAGATAAATTATAACAGATAGCTGAAGAGAATACGAAACTTGGCAAGACATTTTAGTTGAAATTGAACTTTGATGGAACCCTACGACGCGCACAAAGTATGCCAGCCAATCATGTGGCATAACGATGTGTTTCGTTTCTTCACTTCTTCTCGCAGAGCTCTATATATCTTCAAATTTGTAATAAAACTCCTAGCATGCATACAACCTGCGTGATTTTACGTTTTTGTACGGCATCGGTTATCTGTAAGAAACTTATGTTGTAAAATGAACCGACTGTATGTTAGTAACGTACGCAACTCAGTTATTGCTGCATTTAGGATATACGAGGGACAGTCGGAAAATTTCGGAAAAAATTATGAAGACAACATTTAATATCCAAATAAACGGCTTTAGGGTTTTTTAAAATTTCCATCATTAAATTCTATACATTCGTTCAAACCAAACATTGAAACATTTGCGCCATTCTGAAGTTCACGTACTTAAACTGTGTCAGTTGAATGCAGTAATGGCCTCTTCTGGACAGGAAAAAACGGTGACCGCATTTTTTTTATTGTTGGAAACGCAAAAAAAAACTTGGGGCCAAATCAGGACTACTGACTGGATGAATAATTAATTCGATGCCTTTACTTCGCAAATGATCGATTATTGCGCGAACGGTTGGGGAGTAGCATTATCACGATGAACGTTTAGGTTTGATTTTTCGCCATTCATCAATAACTTCGGCCAAGCAAATTGCTGTACACTATTCCGCATTTACAGTTCGACATTTCTCCAGAATAATTGTAGCAACACGCTCAGATTTCATAATTTGTTTAGAAGAGCATCGTGCGTGAACACTTTTGTTTGCAGAAGTTCGTTTTGAAATACTTAAACTGTCGATTGTTGTTTTGTTTCCGATTTATGACAATATATACACGATTCGTCATCTATAATGATGTCATAGACATGTTTAGAAGATCTGTGATTGAATTTTTTCAGCATTGCTTTGCAGCATTTTATGCGATCGTCTTTTTGATTGAGTCTTTTTGATGATGTCATAGACATCTTTAGAAGATCTGTGATTGATTTTTTTCAGCATTGCTTTGCAGCATTTTATGCGATCGTCTTTTTGATTCGCGGCAAGATTGTGCGGTATCCAACGAGAACAAAGTTTCCTTACTTACTGAAATAACATTTCTGGATTCAATACTACGAGTTGGATCTTTGGTACGAAGTACGAGTGTAACAATGTTGTGTTGTTAGGTGCTAGTTGTAATTGATTGAGTTTTCGGTCATTTGTTGTGATGGTTCTTTACGTAGGATTAAGTAAACACGTTCGGGAAAATTTCAATCTTCGTCATCAATGCTTGAACTTTTCGTTCTAGTTTCATGGTCTCAATTCATAAACATAATTTTTATTATTATCCGAAGAATTGAATGAATAAGAAAGAGTGAATCTTCTACAATAGCTTACAGTTCTTATTAAATCAAAAGAATTGGCTACTGGTATATGAGACTTTTTACAAGTTTTTGTATAAATTTAAATTTAACATTTCCACACCAGAAGTCTGTCTAAATATTTATATACTGCCATTACTATACGAAGTGCTACCCAGAAATTCCAGAAATGTGAAAAAGAAACTTATTCACTACCATCCTCTTCAAAGTACTCTCCTTTCGTCTGAATACACCGATCCCAGTGACTTGTCTATGACTGGAAGCAGTACTGGAATCGCGTGTTAACGTATTCAACACTGTCTGCGATTTGATTTGGATCTCCTCAATAGTCTCCCCTTGGGCTTGAGTTTCAACTTTGGAAACAGGAAGAAGTCAAATGGTGCAAGATCTGGGGAGTAGGGAGTGTGGAGTAGTACTATCCATCTGCGTTGAGGCTAGAAACTGACGCACAAGTGACGTGTGGGTTGGTGCATTGTCGTAGTGTAGGATCCACGAATTGTTGCACCACTTGGCAGGCCGCTTGCGTCGGATGACGCCTAACGACAAGCCGATAATGTTACAAAAATGTCATGGATTGTTCTCCTTCGGGTCTTGCAGGGTAGCGTCACGCACTTTTATCACATTTTGTGGCCTATTTTCCGTCGATGGACAACTGGAACGCTCATCATCATCAACCGATACATGTCCATTTTTGAAACGGTTGTACCACTCATAAGTTTACATCTGTCCTAAAGCATTTTCACCAAGCATTTTCAGAGTTTGAAGCAGAATCTGATGACAAATATAAACACAAAAACTTTCGTCACCACCTACCCCAAGTACCGTTTGACAGACTGACTTAGTATAGACATGCTCACACCATCTAGCACTATAGAGCTGTTCGACCATCTCTTCGCACGTCACGTTCATATTCCGAGAATTTCTGGTTAGCATCTCGTATGTATTGCCAAGACCTATTTTACTTATATTAATTCCCGAAAAATGTTACATAAAATTTACCTTGTTTTTACGCCATTTTAGCAAAATTTAGTAAGCGCTGAAGTTACTTTATGTTCCAAAATGTTTGGAATTTCAATAAAAATATTAATTTTTTTTTTTTTTTTTTTTGAAGATTTCCCGGGGTTTCGTTAGGTGTGGTTGATCTGAATATTCTTCTATTCATGCTGTTAGGTTTTCTTATTTTTTTTTATACCCTCTAGGGTGTCTAGCGTTTCTGCTAATTATTTATCTTTATTATTTTGTTAGTTGTTTCAAGATTATTATTACCAATTAGCATAGAAACCAATAAAATATTTAAGAAATATAATAGAACTTTAAATGAAGGAAGAGGTACTTATTTACCTTATACATATAACGTCGAGCGCCGCGACGCCGAGCGCCGCGCTAATTTACAATACTTACAAATAACTAGTTATTTTATTAAATCTTATTTATTAACTTTTGTATTGTAGGAATATTATATATTTGCGAAATAGTCCAGAATTAATTTTTCTTCATCAAACATTTACTTTGAATCCTGCTAAAAAAATATAATTAAAAAACATCTTGAAGATAACGAGCGTTCAACTAAATTTTACCTCGAAGTTGCCCATGGAAATTATACGTATATCTTAGCTTTTTACTTAAGTTCTTAATATGAATTTTGTTGGTTATGAACTATTTGAATGACATGATAAATGTCGAAATAATCAAATTAAAATATTTAACTAAATGAGATACGTTTATTTGCAACAAACAAGTAACATTTTATAAAAATTGTTGAAAGTGGCCACCACCTTGTTCGAGACATTTCTAACATCTTCTTCTAATGAAGGAGAAAACGTTTTGTAGTAGCATATCGTCGATTTCGTTAATTATTTCAGCAATTCTGATCTGAAGGTCTGCAAGATCAGGTATCTGTATCCAAAAAATTGAGTTCTTTAAAAAGGCCACAGAAAAAAATCACAGGGGTTAACATCACAAGATCTTGTTGGAAATTCATGTTCGATGTTTAAACTTATCAACCGATTTTGATAAATTTCCGTAGCATATTAATTGTTTCACAAGCTGTGTGCACTCTAGCTCCGTATTGTTGAAAGTAACCCTGATTTATTTCTTCTTCATTAAGCTGTTCAATAAATGTCATAATAATTTCTTGTCGATACCTTTCTCCTTTAAAGAAAATACGGCCAATGATTTTCCTTCGACTAATCGCACACCATACACCAATTTTCTGTGGATGAACAACATAACAGTCATGCGGTTTCTTAGTATTCCACATCCTTATATTTTGTGAGTTAACATATCCATTCAGATAAAACCATGATTCATCTGAGAAAAATTTTGTCAAGAATGTCATTATCAAAATTATTTAAGAACCACTGACAAAATGTTCTTCTAGGATAGTCAATTTCTTTGATTTCTTGATAATAGGCCATGCGATATGGAAATAAATGTAAGTCTTTTTTCAAAATTGTATGACAAGTGCCAATTGAAACACCCACTCGTGGAGAGAATACTCGTATGGATGTTCCTGGTGTATCATTCATAATTTGCGTTACATCGTCAACTAGCTCTTCCGTACATTTTTTCGGACGGCCACTGTCTTCTTTCCGTATAACACTCTCTGTTTCTCTGAAAACCTTAGTGCAATATTTAACTGTGTACCAAAAACTATCAAAATCAAAGACGAAGTTTGGAAACATATTTCTAAATTCCTCTAAGCATTCTTCAAGAAAATAGTGCCATTGTCCGTTAATATTACGTCCGTTCCAAAAATAAGATTCAACCATGAATGATTTGTGTTGAACAGTGAAAACCATTTTTTGTACTCGCTTATCAAAACCTGTCATTTCACGATTCGATTTGGGTGCGTAAAAAGTCACTTTACGCACGAGTGCGTAAAAGTAAATTGGTACTTCCTGGAACTTGATTAATTTAGTGACATTTTAAAATCATAAATCCCTAACCTTAATAATATGCTACCCAGTTCGTTGTTTTTCTATGAAAATAAAAGGAAATGAAATAGAAATTGTTATATTTGGAAGGTATGTAATTCAATGTCAGAACAGCAACAAATATTATTTTTTAAATTTATAGAAAACTAAAAAAAAAATTGTCACAAGTGGGATTCGAACCCACGCCCTCAGAGATGACCAGAACGCTCGAGAAGCCGTATAACGGGCAAGCTAAACCTTGAGTCTGGCGCCTTAGACCGCTCGGCCATACTGACACATACTAGTAATACTGTTAAAAAGACTTATAAATATACAAATTTTGAAATTATATTTATATTTTATATAAATATTATTATTGTTTATAGTTCTCGTACAAAAAATATTGTACAAACTTCGTGCGTGAAACATTTCGCGAATTCGTGTCCATAAAGCGCTCGCCTGCGGCTCGCGCTTTAAACTGGTCACTCATTCGCGAAATATGATTTCACGCACTTGGTTCGTAAATAACTATTAAATCAATTTTAAATTTCAAAGCAATTTCAAAAAGCTCCAACTAAGTATACATCAGAATAAATAGTCTGTCAAATTGACAACTGATGCAAATGTAAATAGTACAAGTTACGACAAACATTTTTATTGTCATGGACTACTAGAGGTAAAATTTATTTGAACGCTTTTTATATATACCTACGCATTTATATTATTTCTTTCCGCAATTTCACGTAACGTTCACGTTGAAACCTTTACTCAAATCTGCAATATCATGGAATTTAATATATTCATTTATGGAAGGCATCTTAATAATAGTTTAATATCAACTGTAAAGTTGTAAATTTTGATAGATAACCAAATATTAACAAGTAATTTTGAAGCCGCTCTTACACTAATCATTTTGAGAAAGTCCTGTATTTTTGTCTACTTTTTTTTTTGCGTTCGATTGTATTTTATTTATTGTTGAAAGGTTATTCTGTCAGATCAATTAATAACATGTTGACATTTATACTTGACTTATTTCGATTTGTTGACGTTGTCCCCATAGTTCGTTTCAACCTTAGAAAAAACTACGGGCCATATGGGAAACAGGTGCGCTGTTGGCTATTCGTATGTAACTAATTTCATCTTTGTTGTCGCCTTAATAAATTGATGTCAATAAATAGATAACCAAATAACCTTGTTTTAATTTTTGGCAAACTTGTCTTTTATCAAATATATTTACAATAAAAGGCTAATAATATGGTAAATAAAATTAATATTATATATACAATTCAGGCGCGGCTCGTGATGACGTATTTGGAAGTGCAAGTACAATGATGCGAGTGCTTCGTGTACTAACTGTAACGTTTTCTTAGTAAACACCGAAAACACACGAGGCACTCACATCATTGTACTTGCACTTCCAAATACGTCATCACGAGCCGCGCCTAATACAATTATATTTTATCAAAAGGAAGAATATTTTAAACTATTTTTACTTTTTTTTAGATTCTTAGCTTTTCTTCAGAAGAGGGAAGCTTATTGAAAACTTACTTTAGTGTTTAATTTATTTAATTAAAATTTTTATTTAATGGGTATAAATAAAATTATAATTAAATTTATTGTGTATAGAATAAACAATTTTGAAGTTTTTATTTTTAGAATTAAATAACGGGTGTTCAGAAACATTCGAAGTCAAGTGGGCTCTGAACAAAAAATCATAAATCTTTTCTTAAGTATTAATATACTAATTTGATAACCTATAAAATTGTATTAAGTAAATGTATCAATCTATCTCAGACATGACTTCATATTTTCAAGGCCTACTTTGACTTCGAATGTTTCTGAATACCCGTTACAAAAAACAAATTGTTTATTGTCTACATTTACAACATATTGGAAAAACTTTCGGTTATTTCAAATAACTTCTATTCATTATCGCAAAGATTAAAAAGTTTATGTAGGTTGCACAAAGCATTATATTATTAAATAAAGTAGTTTTATTAATCAGAGAAAGAAGTTTGTGAAGAAAATTCTGAAGAACTTGAGTCAGTTAATGATATTATAAACTCCTCAATATCATTTTCTATTTTATCTATTCTCCACATATCTAGTTCAACTGTAAGAAAACAATGATCATGAAAAAAAAGCTAAAATTTATGATTGTATACCATTTCTAATATGTTCAATATAACTACATATTTTCCTCTGAAATATTATTAAATGCTTCATCTATTAATGGTTTCATGTCACGTATTTTAAATGTAGCATTATTGGTTCTAATAAAATGTTTCAATTGAGCCCACACCATTTCAATTGGGTTAGGCATACAATGGTAAAGCGGCAACCTTAACCTAAATATAATGCCCTCTTTGTTCTGCTTCATTATCAAGGTAATTATCATTATATTTATGTTCACTATATGTAGGAGATCTCGTTTTAGCATTCTTTCTGCAGTGTGAACCCTTTTATCTATTAACCATTCTAAATTATCATTTTTTTTCCAGTTGTTGGAATTCTCTCTAGTTTTCTGCTGTAATAAGAGGCATTATCTAAGACGATAATTGTATGAGGTGGTAAATTAGCAGTTGATTTAAAAACCATTCTTCAAAGTTTTCTGCACATATAGCAAGCACCAATTAAGTTGACGCGAGGAGGGGGTGCGCAGAAGCCGTTTTTAAAAACGTCCACCCCCACTACTCAAGTAATTGTCAGAATACATTTGTTATTGACGTTTGATGGAACATAATGTCTTTGCTAGGTGATCATAAAGTGATACACGCTCAGAGGTTAGAATTATCTGACATTTGGTCTAAAACAAAATACAAATCTCCCCACTACTTCTAATCCTGCGCGAACTTACCTCTCCTCGCGCCAACTTAATTGGCGTTTGCTATACTTCATCATGTACATCGACAGTATTTCTTTTACATAGTAATGTAAATTTTGACCACATACACAGCCTTGTTCATTCATAGCATGAATTAATGCAAACCTTTGCCCACGACCAGTAGATGGTGTGAGCCCTGTACTACAGCCTTCAATAAATTTCTGCCGACAGGATTTAGTCCAAGCTTTACTAACAAAATGCCTAACATTAACCCAAGATTCCTCGGTATATACAATATTTCTTCTGTCCAGTCGTAATGTTTTATTTGTTGTAGATAATTATGGCGCTATCTTATAATGTCATCACGTTCATTAAGAACTGTCCTCTTACCAACTTTTTCATAAGCAAAACCAATGTCTTTCAACAATTCGTACAATGTCAGTTTAGTAAATGTTGGTAAATCAGAAACACTGTTAACAACATCAAAAATTTTGTTTAACGTAGGTGAAGTATTATTCAAAAAGAAATTATGCACTTTACGTCAAATAATAAGTTGCACATTTTCATCATATGTCTTTGTTCAAGTGTTTTTCTGTAAACCACTTTCTTTTCGGCATTTTCTACGTGGGCATGTAAATCTCTGTGATTTTCGTATTGTATATACAATGGTTTTGCCACAACCAAGACCTTTACAAGTTTCATCAACTGCTGCTGATGCACCCATTGTTTTATTAAAATAGTTAAAGGCATTACGAATCATCTGCCATTCTCTAGATTTATAAACTTCACCTTGCCGTCTCCTTTTAACTGAAAATTCCATAGTAAACTGCAAATACAACACAACTCAGATATAATAAATGCCCATACATCTCATAATTATAACTTACTCGTATTCAAAAAATATATATTTCTAAATAGTTGTAAAAAAAAAACTGGTTGTGTAACTACTTGAGAAAGATACGAAATAAATAAATAAAGCAAACTAATATACAATGAATCCCAAACAAAGCTAAATGACAGATTACAGTTCAGTGACAGATTGAACAAATGTTTCTATAATTATGATTTTACAACGTTGTACGTGTGAGAAAAGGATGTATTAATTGTCAAGTATGTAAGATAGCAAAAGAGGGAAATAGTCCATAAGAGCCTGTACTTTTTTCTAAGGTTGAAACGAGTTATAGTAACTTTAAAACGCGCGTTTTTTTAATGACACACGCTGGTGTGTTTTAAACAAGCAAAATAATTTACTAATAAAAAAAATGTAATTTTTAGTACACCTATGATTAAAAGACAAAGTTACAAAAAAATAATTAGCGTACACCTTTGGATGTTTGTAACCGTACATTTCCAACTTCGTCAGCATATTTTTAAGATTTCAAATTTTCAAATTATACTTAAGAAAATAAAAAATTGGTTATTTTTTTCTCGACAAAGTACCGAGATATCAAAAATTATCTTGGTCAACGGTGGCCATGGGGTGAAAAACGTCTGTCTTAATTTATATCATCCTTTTGAGAAAAATCTGATAAAATTTTCAGGTTATGTGTCATACTGACATTAAGATTAATATATTGACAAATTTTAACGTCAGCATGACACTTAACCTGAAAATTTCATCCGAATTTTCTCAAAAGGATGATATAAATTAAGACAGACGTTTTTCACCCCATGGCCATCGTTGACCAAGATAATTTTTGATATCTCGGTAGTATAGCCCTGTAAATTCTGCTCATCAAACCTCCAACTTTAAATATTTAAATTATATAATTCTCTAATATGGAGAAGGTAACAAAGGTGTTAATTATTGTTATACGAGACTTTCTACAAGATTTTGTAACAGTAGTATATAACGAGCGTTCAACTAAATTTTACCTCGAAGTTGCCCATGGAAATTATACGTATATCTTAGCTTTTTACTTAAGTTCTTAATATGAATTTTGTTGGTTATGAACTATTTGAATGACATGATAAATGTCAAAATAATAAAATTAAAATATTTAACTAAATGAGATACGTTTATTTGCAACAAACAAGTAACATTTTATAAAAATTGTTGAAAGTGGCCACCACCTTGTTCGAGACATTTCTAACATCTTCTTCTAATGAAGGAGAAAACGTTTTGTAGTAGCATATCGTCGATTTCGTTAATTATTTCAGCAATTCTGATCTGAAGGTCTGCAAGATCAGGTATCTGTACCCAAAAATTGAGTTCTTTAAAAAGGCCACAGAAAAAAATCACAGGGGTTAACATCACAAGATCTTGTTGGAAATTCATGTTCGATGTTTAAACTTATCAACCGATTTTGATAAATTTCCGTATCATATTAATTGTTTCACAAGCTGTGTGCACTCTAGCTCCGTATTGTTGAAAGTAACCCTGATTGATTTCTTCTTCATTAAGCTGTTCAATAAATGTCATAATAATTTCTTGTCGATACCTTTCTCCTTTAAAGAAAATACGGCCAATGATTTTCCTTCGACTAATCGCACACCATACACCAATTTCCTGTGGATGAACAACATAACAGTCATGCGGTTTCTTAGTATTCCACATCCTTATATTTTGTGAGTTAACATATCCATTCAGATAAAACCATGATTCATCTGAGAAAAATTTTGTCAAGAATGTCATTATCAAAATTATTTAAGAACCACTGACAAAATGTTGTTCTTCTAGGATAGTCAATTTCTTTGATTTCTTGATAATAGGCCATGCGATATGGAAATAAATGTAAGTCTTTTTTCAAAATTGTATGACAAGTGCCAATTGAAACACCCACTCGTGGAGAGAATACTCGTATGGATGTTCCTGGTGTATCATTCATAATTTGCGTTACATCGTCAACTAGCTCTTCCGTACATTTTTTCGGACGGCCACTGTCTTCTTTCCGTATAACACTCTCTGTTTCTCTGAAAACCTTAGTGCAATATTTAACTGTGTACCAAAAACTATCAAAATCAAAGACGAAGTTTGGAAACATATTTCTAAATTCCTCTAAGCATTCTTCAAGAAAATAGTGCCATTGTCCGTTAATATTACGTCTGTTCCAAAAATAAGATTCAACCATGAATGATTTGTGTTGAACAGTGAAAACCATTTTAAATCAATTTTAAATTACAAAGCAATTTCAAAAAGCTCCAACTAAGTATACATCAGAATAAATAGTCTGTCAAATTGACAACTGATGCAAATGTAAATAGTACAAGTTACGACAAACATTTTTATTGTCATGGACTACTAGAGGTAAAATTTATTTGAACGCTTTTTATGTTGAGCACTTGTGAAATTATTACACTATTAAACTTAAATAAAACACCTTATATTTCACAAACAATAGTATATTTACTATATGTACATTTTCTGTGCACTGCATACATCGTCAGTAGTTACTGACTAGTAGTAACTACTGACGATGTGTGCAGTGCACATGAAATGTACATATAGTAAATATACTATTGTTTCTGAAATATAAGGTGTTTTATTTAAGTTTAATAAGATTTTGTAATACATTTAAATTCTAACTAGAAGTCTTTGACTGGATGTTTAATTCATGGCTATTATAAATTAGCAACTCGTAATTTTTTGAGTGTTTCAGGGAGTGCTTACGAAACAAATGAAAATCTGAAAATCGCTTATGCCCAAGTCTTTTTAATCTGAATTTATTAAAATATTAGTATTTGGTGTCTCTTCCATTGCCCTTTATTACAGCATGGTTTCTTTGAGGCTTGCTATGCTGTTCACAAGGTTGTTTAAAACTGAGACACTCCAGAGTTATGCAATTCCAGGAATATTCTTTGCTTTAAATCACTTCACGGAATCTCACTTAAAAAAAGAAATAAGCGACAATTTTAAACTCTGTTATGCGATGCATATTATAAAACCGATATTGGTATAGTCTGCGCGTAATTTTATACTGTGATACTTTTGTTTTTGCGGGGAGTTTATCGTCCGTGCTTCTAACATGTTTAACGTTTTGGCACTGATATCGGCCGTGAAGAAGGCGCATGCAGTTTTAACAAGAAACTTTACTTGTTTGCTTTCGTCATACTTATCACGTTAATACATACTTCCATTTGAGAATCGTAAAAATTGATTTTCATCTTAGACTTTTATGGAGGAACGCAGGTCATTTAAATACGATAAGAAAGCGAGACTCAATGTGGTTGTTATTTCTTCCAATTTTCAAGGTGAAGTTATTTTGACAAGCAAATATGTACATTTTTTAGCACTTATAGAAAGAAGTCTTACATATATTCGCTTAAAGCGAGAGTTTGTTTTGTTTTTTTAAGAATTGTTCATATATCAAAATTTTACATGTACATAATATGATAATAAATTTAATTTAAAGTTGAACGTTGTAGTTTTAATATAAAATAAAATAACCAAAAACAAGACCTAGAAGTTTTCTTAGTCCTACAAAAGATATAAAATCATACGTCTAAAGAGAGATCTAAATCTGAGAACGGTTTTGGAAAATTAGTTCTTGTTCTTATCAAGGAGGTGTTTAAGCATAGAATAACAAAGAATAAAATCGATTATACATTTTATGCTTTGACTTAATTAAATATTACAGAATAATTGAAACATACATGAGTGGGTAAAACCCCACCAGTTTTGTATAATACAAAGGTATTTTTAATAATATAAAATATTATTAAAAATATGGTGTGAAGAACACAAATACAGGCTCAATATTAATATTTTTTGTGAACGTGTCCGAACATATCCCTCCCCAGAGACGCAGATACGTATTTCACCTTTCTACAGGTTCATCGATACGCCTCCGCTGGAGAAAGGATATAGGTCTTTCACGATAACAAACGAGTCACGTGATAAATAGTTCCAAAGCAGAGTTGACAAATCTATATTGTTTTAGTCAGCTGTTTGTAAATAATCTATGAGGTTAGGTTTATGTCATTTTAAAATATTTACAACTCCTATTAATATGCTTTAATTTGTTTTATTATATATAAATACAAAAAAATACAAACAAAATCTAAATACATATAAGTAATAAATTATGTACTTCAAATTTACTGTTTTTATATATGAAAATGAACTTGTAAATCAAGGATTGTATAAGAACATAGGATAGCCAGATCCCTATACCGGCAGTGTTGTTCGCATCGAGCCGTGACTCCGCCTCCTGTGACGTCACAAACGGACCAGTCGCACCGATAAATAGTTGAGGTCTTGGGTTGCTTGAGTTAAAGTGTTTTAATTTAGTTTTCGCCTTTACCCTTTGTAAATTAGCGACTGAAATGTCGGGACGTCGTTGTGCGGTAGTTGGCTGTAATAACAGTCGTATTTCTACGAAAATTACCAATAGAGAAATCGTTTATCACAACTTTCCAAAGGCGACAAACTTCGTATCCGATACTGTCCGTAAAGAATGGATAAGGCGCTGCAAACGAGCAGATAAGTGGAATCCAAATACTAGCCAAATTTGCTCAATCCACTTTAATGCAAACGATTATGAACGTGATATGCGGAACGAATTATTAGGTAATAAATGTATTTTTCCACGGTCGGGAGTAGAAATCAGTTTCTATGACATCAAAATTAAAACAGAAGTAGTCGATTATTCCCAAGGGAGTATAATGCTCCCAAGGGAGTTTACATTATGGAGAACGTTTGTGATTCATGCAAAAAAAAGATAACATTGAAATTATTTATTGACATTTAAATTAAATGTTACATTTGTACAATTTTCAAAATTAATATTAGAAGGAATATTACTTTCGCTTACATTTACAGTTTTTGTGATTGCCCTAGTAGTGGTACCTACTAAAACCTGATTAGCAATTTTGGTCTTAGGTATTTTCAATGGAGTTCTCGACATAACCCTCAGCGACTGTCGTTGATTTCCAACCAGCATGACCCTTTATTGTCGTGATATCCACACCAGCATCTGCCAGTAATGTCGCTGAAGATCTTCGTAAGCAGTGACCAGTATAACATGCAGCATCAGGTAATTTTAAATACGAAGCTACTACACTCGGAATTTTTCCCATGGTATTCTTGCCAACTAGCTGCGAACTACATTTTCCTGCTTTGTAGTTTTAAAAAAGGCGCTTATGCTTGACGTGGGGAGGACGAAGGGACAGGTATTTTCGAAACAACTCAAGCATATTTTCCACATCGGTAACCACAAAGGTTCGTGGAATCTTTGTCTTAGTGTTTGGAATTTTTACAATCAAGGAAGAGCCTACATCCTCAATATCATCTACAGTTAAATTGACTAGTTCCTCAGTTCGACAAGCTCCGGCAATCCCCAGAATTAATCCAACCTATAAAAAATCAAAATACTTAATAATTGAAATACCTAACAACAAAAGTAATCTTACCTTAATCATTAAGAATTCTTTGTCATCTGCACTTGATAGAAAACGGTCGATTTCACCCTTTCTCAATATTTTCGATTTTTTCGCTTGATATCCGTCACCGGTTCTTTTCAAAAATGCGATCAGCTTGTGGAATTTGCTTATATCTATGTTGTCGTAAATTATCAAGCATGATTTAACCATAGAATATTGCGCCCATAATGTGGAAGACTTGTAATTCTTTGCATTTCCACTGAAGTATGCCAACAAAACATTCTCGCTGTATACTTGAACATTTTTCTCGGCGCACCACTTTTTGAACCGATTGTAGGCTATATCGTATAAAGATCTTGACTTCGTAGGCAGCAAATTGCTTATTGCAATATATGCAGCCTCCACAATCTCTTCCGACTCACAATTATTCATTGTGCACTAAACAAACTTTAAACTAAACCAAACTAGCACCTTAATTTGACAATTCTTTTTGTTTGTTTATTTTGTAGTTATGACAATAACTCAACGACTACTAAATAAATGCTCAAATCCGAATACAATAATTCTGGTGCTACTTACTTCATAATGACAAAATATGTGTTTTTAAGTTAATGAGACCGTGGAAAAAATAGTATATACCATTCGGGAGAGATGCTATTTTGTCCTCGGTGCATTGTAGCCCTCGGGCTTCAAATTGCACCTCTGCCAAAATAACGCATTTCTCTCCCTTATAGTATAATATACTATTATACGTTATGAGATAAATTATTCTAATACATAGTAATTATTGCTAGGGTTACCTGTACGAAAACAGCTTAAATACACTGCTGTGCCTAGTGTAAATCTTCCACAAATGTCCAAAGATATAAAGAAAGTTGCGACAAGAGGGGAAGCATATTTAAAAAGAAAAAAGGAAAATGAAAGGAAAGAAGAAGTAAATAGATTGATTGCCGAACAATCGATAGCTTCATGTTTAGCGGCAAGTGAGCTGTCAACAGCGTCTTCAACAGCAGAATTTAAAACCGATAAGCCTTTAATTGTCCCAGCAGAAAATATATTATCTAAACAATATGCGGAGCTTCGTGAAAGTCACACTAAATTATCTACAGAGATGGAAATTATGAAACGCAAATTGAATTTACAGAGAAAACAACTTTTATGCTATAGAAGAAAGACCGAGCAAGATAAACCTGCACAAAAACAGGAAACGGTAAAAATACTGAGAAAACTCTTAACAGAAAATCAAATTTCTATTCTTCTAAACAAAAAGAAACGCGTTAATTAGACTACTGAAGAGATTGCAGTTGCTTTTACTATTCGTTACCTCAGCAAGAAATGCTATATATTTTTGCGAACTAAACTTAATTTTCCGTTGCCAGCGTTGTCATCTTTGAGAAAGTGGGCATCAAAAATCAGACTAACGCCGGGAGTTTTAGAAGATGTACTAACTTTTCTAAAGGTAGCCGGAGAAAATATGTCTGCAAGAGAGAAAACTGTAGTCATTTCTTTTGATAAAGTCAAAGTTAAAACCACTTTAGAGTATTGTGTTGGTGAAGATCAGGTGCTAGGTCCTTACAATTTAATGCAAGTCTGTATGGTTAGAAGCTTATTTTCTACTTGGAAACAGCCTATCTATCTAGACTTTGACAAAAAGATGACAAAGGATGTGTTAATGGATCTGATCACCCAATTGCATAAAATATCATATAACTGTGTTGCAATTGTAAGTGATTGCGGAAGCAGTAATGTTGGTCTCTGGAAAGCGTTGTCCGTTGACATAAATAAGACCTATTTCGAGCATCCGCAAACCAAGAAAAATGTTTATGTTTTCGCAGATGCTCCCCATTACTGAAACTTCTCCGTAATTGGTTTTTGGACACAGGATTTATATTGAGAAGTGCTGGAAACAAAGAGATAAGAAAAGAACCTTTAGAAAGTTTGATAGAATTAACCAATGTAGAAGTAAATTCCTGTTATAAAATTTCTGTAAAGCATATTACAGTTGAAAAGGGTAAAAGACAAAATGTAAGACTAGCGGCTGAATTGTTATCACATAAGACCGCCCAGGCATTATTACGATACAAACCAGGCCCTGATAAAAAACTTGCTGAAGATGTCGGAATGTTCATAGACAATATTAATTTTTGGTTTGATATTTTTAATAGCCATGTGAATAGATCTCCTGGCCCTGACCCTATGAAAGCCCCTTTTGGAATATATTTACAGGACCAAGAACAACACTTAAATAAAGTTAGAGATTTAATATTTGACATGAGAGCTGAAGGAAAAAACACTTTGCAAATTTTTCAGAAAGGAATAATAATTTCTATAGAATCGTTGAAACTACTTTTACGAGATATGAAGACCGAATTTGAAGATGTACATTATATATGTACTCATAAACTTAATCAGGATTGTTTGGAGAATTTTTTCTTCCAGCTTAGATGTCGAGGGCCGAATGAACATCCATCTCCATTGGAAGCCATCAAAAGAATAAGAATGATTATTCTTGGGAAGAATCCTGGTATTTTAGAAGCACAGGTACATAAAATGTGTTTATTAATTCTTCACATATTCCTAGTATTATATAGGTACCTATCTACATAGCTATACTTTTTTTTAAAGGTGAACACACAAGAAGCTGTTCCTGAAGAATATATAGTGGCCACAGTTTTGGAACAAGCGATAGTTTCACTTGAATTACCGGAAGAGAAGTTTGACAGCAATGCAACTCAAAGTAGCAATGGAAGCTCGTTTTCATCATCAGGGATTTCAGAAATATCTGATGCAAAATCACCAGAAACAACGGACGATGCATTTGAGTACATTGCTGGTTTTATAGCGAAGAAATTTAAAAACAGTCATCCCCAACTCGGCGATTATACTTATAAAATTAAAGCCGATCACGCCTACAATTTACCCTCATGGGTACAACAGCTCTCTTTTGGTGGTCTTATTAAGCCCTCAACAGATTTCTTAAGTAGATATATCATGGCGATAATAAACTGCGGAAAGAAACACTGGTTGTTAAAAGACTAGCTTTAAAAATTAAAAAGCGAGAAAATTTGTGCTTTGTTATTATAAAATTATTTTGTAAATTAAGAACTGTTATCCGTATGAATTATTTAAATACAAAAGGAACCCTTGACAAAGCTAAAAAATCGAGTAAACGTAAGCTTTCTACTAGTACACCGTCAGACACTCAACGAACACTAGCTAAAAAAATGCGAAAAACCACTACTTGATTCGTTTTTATTTAATTACTGCGTAATAAAACATTGCTATATACTGACTCTTTTAATTGAAAAATATATATTTTTTGCTTTGTATAGAGAATACATGCTCATCGGCTTTCTTTATTTATGTTTATGTACCTAATAAATGTGTTTATTTGAAGTTGGAAAAGTTTTGTTTTAAATTATAAACCAAAGTATAACCTTATGGCAATAAAAACGTGTATTATATTTATAACAGTACACTGACGGATATGTTATTATCAAATGAAATATTATATACCATAATAATAGCACTAATATAACTCGATAATTAATTGTTGTAGTAGCTAAACACATTTTATAAGGTGCTTTACAGTAGTGAACGCGTTCAACCTGGTCCGTTTGTGACGTCATGGCTCCCCACTACGCGGCGAAAATATTGCGGGATCGAGCAATCCTATGTTCTTATACAATCCTTGCTCGTAAATAATTAATTCGAATGACATTTGACAGAATCGAAGCTGACAACCATGCCCAGTTCTGGTAACATAAAATAGACAATTAATCAAAAGAATTACTATGATTATGAGGTATTATTGTAATTTAAATGTTTCTTGGCCCGAAATAACTGTTTATCACGTGACTCGTCTGTTATCGTGAAAGACCTATATCTTCAGACACATTCCCAAAAAAGAATGACATCGTTATCTCACAGAAATTATTAGCGTAGAAGTAAATTCAGCGCTGCTTGTTGTCAGACGGCCGAAGTACCTCGCTCTGTCCACATAACCAATGCGAACCAACGACGTTTTCTAGAGAGGGCACTACTTTCTCTCTAGAAACTGCATTTTGTTTGTGTCTTCACTCATACTTACGGGCTAACCGCATGTGTAATGTCACAGAATAATTTAAACATAGATAAGTCAGTAAAACCCTACCAGTTTTGTATAACACGTTTCCGAACCGAAGACTTTAGAAGTTAAATGATCAAAATTCAAAAAGAGTTACGTTTAAGTAAAAGAAACACAATGGGACCATTTGAAAATTTCAAGTGGTCGCATTGTGTTTCAAGTTGAAATACGTCATTTATTTATTACAATCTCTTCTCCTTTTCTAGACGTTTTAACCTAATGGAGAACATATGTTGGCAAAGCACACAGACCTTACTATCAGGAAAAAATTTCTAAACGTTTTTCTAATTATTCCAACATTTATTGAAGAAATATTAACTACAAAAACTACACGTGTGGCTGCAAATATGCTACGAAAAAATTCCCTCTAAAATAAGTGATTTTTTAAAGAATTCTCTTTATCCCTCTTTCCTTTAAATATCCCTTTAAAAATGGAATTTCCCTCTAATATACGAACACTGCACTGCGTGTTAACCCTAGAATGCATAAAGTGAGTCTTTCGGACTCGGTGCGCGTTTTGACTGCCTGTATTTTGCAAACGGCCATGTTTTCCGTTCAGGAATGCCTCTATCACCCCTTTATAAGTACTTTAACAATATTTTCAAACAGGGGGGTCACAAGTGGTTACACATACACCTTTTTTTGTGTTACTACTGCACATAAACATCAAGTGAGTCTCAGAGACTCGGTCGTTGCTACATAGACCCTGGTTGAATAAATCCCGTCAAACAACATAAATACAGTTCCACATATTCATAAATAGTTTATATTGAAAACTACTTCCCTACTCCCCCCACAGCCGCTGTTTCAGTAAAAGTGGACCGATCCTACTTGAAGCTGCAACTTCCCCCTTACCGCGTGTCGTGGTGCAGTAGTGATTAGTCAGTTGTAGCTGTAACTTCTTTTGTCCTTCATTTATGCTCTTTTATTCGTAATATAGTTGTATAGAGATTATGAATAGCTTCTGAAAAGAAGGTAAGATTCTATTTTTCATATTTAGAACATAATATCGCAACATTGCATTTCCTTTTTAGTAAAAAGTTAGATATTCATATGGCTTCCGGCAGCAGTAAAAGATCAGTGAGGTATGGCGACGCTGATTTTGAAAGCACGGTCCTGCAATGGGCAAATGAATCTGATTCAGATGTGTCTAGCTCCGACTGCGATTCAGAAGAGGAAGCCGAGGAATGTGTTCATCCAAACAGGAACGAGGAAATTGAAAATATGGAGGAACATTTTATCAGCCAGTGAAGATGAAGCTCTAGAATCAGATGATCAAGATTTAGAAGAAATCATTGAAAATCAGAATTCTCAGGGTATGAAAGGAAAGAATGGGTACGAGTGGAAAATCGATGCTCCAGCTCAGACAAAAATTTCATGTCACAACATTACTCGTTTTACTCCTGGTCCAAAGCAACGCAACAGGATAATATAATTTAATGATGCTTGGAATGTTTTTCTTACCAGAGAAATCCTAGAAGAAGTTGTTGCTTGTACTAACAAGGAAGCAAAGCGGAAAAATGTGGAAGTTGATGAGATGAACGCATTTCTGGGATTGTTGCTGTTAGCAGGACTCGAAAAACAATGGGATAGTCCGATAAGGGAATTGTTTTCGAAAAAATTTTCAAATCCGATGTACAGAGCTACAATGCCAGTAAATCGCTTTGAGAACATTTATTAGATTTGATGATAAAAGAACGCGTGCCGCTCGTTTGGGAACAGATAAACTTGCACCAATAAGATATATTTGGGACTTATTTATCAAACAATGTAAAACTGTTATGATACCAAAGGCGAACGTGACTATTGATGAACAATTACTGGGATTTCGTGGACGTTGTAGTTTTATACAATATATGCCCAGTAAGCCATGTAAATACGGCATAAAGTTTTTCTGGCTTTGTGAAAGTGAAACTGGGTAAGCTATTGATGGTATTATATATATTGGAAAGCAACCTGGAGCAGAAGTCCAACGACGTCTTGGAGAAACTGTAGTGACTACTCTTATAACTAGTATAAAGAATAGTTCTCGAAATTTAACCTGCGATAACTACTTTACCACTATAGATTTGTTTCAAAATTTGCTAAAAGTCGGTATCACCGCAGTAGGAACACTTCGTAAAGATAAAAAGGAGATTCCCATAGAGTTCAAAGCTTCGAAAGATCGTTGTCCTCTTCGTTGTTTGGATTCAGTGAAAACTTAACCCTTGTTAGTTATGTGCCCAAAAAAAAATAAATCAGTTATATTGCTTAGTACAATGCACCATCACAGCGCTGTGAATGAAGATAGTATAAAGAAAAAATCCGAAATCATCGAATTTTACAATAAAACCAAAGGGGGTGTAGATCATATGGATCAAATGGTTACCAATTATACGTGCAAAAGGCGGTGGCCATTTGCCGTATTTTCAAACATGTTAGATATCGGTGCAGTAAATGCATTTTTTCTTTATATAACTGAGCATCCAGATTTTGAAGCACGAAAAAAACATCGCCGTAGGATTTTTATAAAAAACCTTTCCGAAGCTCTGATATTACCCTATATGACTAGAAGATCTCAAAATCCGTTTTTACATAAAAGAACAGTCGAAGCAATAAAGATCTTCATTGAAATTCCAGTAAAGCAACAAGAGGAGCCACCTACGAAGAAAAGGCGTTGTCATATCTGTCCATCAAAATTAGGAAGAATGAGTAAACAGATTTGTAATAAATGTAAGAACAATGTGTGTAAGGAGCATAGTGTTATGATATGTAGTAGCTGCCATTAAAAATTCTTATTATTTGGAACAATTATAATAATGTAAACTAAGGGTATTTCATTATTTTAGAATATCCATATGGATATCAAATGGTATTTTGTATTTTCATTTTTTGAGTTATTAAATTGTATTTAATGCTACAGAACTGTTTTTCTAAACCAAAACTACTAACTACTAAAGAATAATAAAGAAACGCTCCAAGAAAAGGCAGCTAAATCCTATTTTCTCGTACTTACATACTGTATGTGAGTCTCAAAGACTCACTATATGTAAAAGAGTAAAAAATTTAGGTCATGCATTCTAGGGTTAATTGAATACTGTCAAAAGTGGTTATCCCGTTTGTACCCCCATCTTTGCAAAATTTTAGCGCCACCTACATTTTCCTGCGTCTGCGAATGTCTTTTTAAATATGTTGCACCTCCTTCAATACCATATATATTTAGTACCGATCATCAACTTCCAGTTTTAAAAGTAAATTTAACACAAAATAACAAAGAAAAATAGGTAATATTTATTACAACACAAAATTGTAAATACATATAAACGTTAGGTATAAAAATACTTGACAGGTATTATGAATACAAAGCACATATTGGGTTAAGTTCATAAAAACAATTCGAAACTGTATCACAAATATTAGATTCTGGAATGCGCCATTCCATTTTGCAAAGAAAGTTAACATTTATAACTGCAATTGGAATAGATAAGGCACGAATTCATCGTTGAGATCAATTTTTTTCTTCACTTCACTTGAACTGACAATAATCAACATGGAAGTACACCTGGATACCATGAGGTACGTCTTTTTTCTGTCTTCAGAATCGTTCGGGTCATAGTCATCCTCGTCGATAACAAGTATAACTACTTTGAATTCGATTCCTTTCAATTTCAACGCCCAAGACACCAAAAAATCGTTATTTTCCTTTTTGGCAAGGAAATTTTCAATTTCTCCCACACCGTTTGGCCTGAAACCGTTCTCTACGAAATAAAACTGTATTTTTTCGTTTAAGGTATTCAAACGATAAAATTCGTTTAACAAAAATGGAATAACACAGATGTCGTTAGGTTTAAGCCCTTTGGTGGCGCATAAATCTATAATAAGCTTGACGGTGGCTTTAGAAGAAATATTAGAATTTATAGCGTCAATTTCGCCGTTTCTATTATCGGTATCAACCCAAAACACAGGTGGCCCACAAATTTCGTGACCAAGTCTGATTTGAGGGATGTTAATTTTATTTAGAATCTGTTGAGGTAATAACGGCATTGGATTTGAATAAAACTGCTTGAATATATTATAGATATTGCCTGTAGATCGCATTACTTTGTTTAAAATAATAGCCGGTTTTCTAAGTATTGGAGGTGTAGCTATGGGTAAAAGCAGAGATGCTTGGTGCATATCCACCAAAAACCAAAGCTCGCCCCAATTCGGCGATGCAGTGCAAGAACTATTCTCCTCATGTTGGCAGTTTATTTTATTGCAGTTTCCCTGGCGATATCTTCGGAAAATAGTAGACATTGTTGTCGTCATAATTGAGGTGTCGAAAGAGAGGCTAATAGCTTCGGCTTCATCCATGAAGATGTGCTTGTATACGGATTTGTTGCGATTTAAAAATCCTGATTGAGATATGTAAAATCTGGTCGTATCCACGTATGGGCGTAAATGTAATTGCTCCAATTTTTGTTCGACTTCGCACCTAAAAATTGTGAAAATTATAGAGTTACTTAAGAGAAGTATAGTAATCTTAATTCAAGCATCTTTAATTAGCAAAATTTTCAAACAGAATGGCTTAAGTTTAAAGTTTCTTAGGCATTGTAATGGTATAACATTATCTCAGGTTAATGCAAAAGTTTGTGTGTCTTTGGTTTTTAAATTGAAAATGCCTTGGCAAAAATTGTTGGGCATATGTCAACATTATTTTAATTTCGTATTATTGTTTAAATAAATAGTTTTTGAATTCGCGAATTTGTGCAAAGATTGTACAGCTGCGAGCAATAAATGTTGGTCGTCAATGTCATTCTTTGACAAAATGAAAATTGTTGTATTGTGAAACGGTCGTAATGGTAATAACTAGAGACCGGACACATCGGGCTAAAATGGATGTCACTACGACGGACGATATAAATAGTCTACAACATCTGTAAGTACATCTCGCAGTTGTTGAATAGCACTATTCATTCGGTTAACTGCACATCTATTTTTTGTGTGCGGTTAACCGAATGAATAGCGCTATTCAATAACTGCGTGATGTACTTACAGATGTTGTAGACTATTTATATCGTCCGGTTATGTGTCCGGTCTCTAAGTAATAACCTATAACTTAATCTGTCACGTATTAATAAAATTTACCGAAGTCCTAAACGAGATGCTACCGTAGTTTTGGAGAGTCCAGTTTCTATTAAGGAAATAATAATTAGTTTGTTAAAATAGGATATTTAGACCATATTAAAAATAATTCAAAAAACAAGACTTTGACAAACTGGAAATTTATATTGGCATTTCACTGACAATGGATATAATCAATCAGGACAAAAATCTACATTGTGACAATTTCCTCAATTTTTACAATGACATTGACGACCAAAATTTATTGCTCGCAGCTGTATTAATTACATATTATATTATTGTAGATGGCGCTCAGCTTAAATGGCATTAATAAAATAGAGAGCTAATACCGGTGAAGCAGACAGTTTATGCAGATAAATAGGCAGATCAGGATGATGGGTTAACTGATAGCTGCGCGTTCTCGGCGAGGATGATATCCATTTGTTATTTACCAGACATGATTTTCTTTTCCACTCCTTTTCTAGGCATTGTTTAAAATATGATGTATTTGCATACAACGCTAAGAAATAAGTAATTAAACTCCTAGTTTTAAAAATTCTTTTATTGTAAATACACTACAATATTGATTCGCCATACAATGGCTTCATCAGGTGGATGAAAAACTGAATATGTACAATACAAGTTTGAATATTTATGTAAAAATTATTGGGGAAAAAGGTTGTGGAAAAATTTTGCAATCTTAAATTTAGTAGAGGGGAGTTGTTTAAATCTAATTGGTCATTTAAAGCTAATCCTAAACTGTTGTATCTATTAATTTCTAAGTTTTCTAACAAGTTAAGTTTTTTACTTTTTTCTTGAATGTGTAAAATTTTGATATTGTAGTGTATTTACAATAAAAGAATTTTTGAAACTAGGAGTTTAATTACGTATTTCTTAACGTTATAATGAAGTTTCAACAAGTATCTCCTTCGTCAATTAACTATTTGCATACAGGTAAAACAGACAGCTTATACAGATAAAACCGATAGCTACAGTTAACTAATTATATAACAAGTGTTCATTTGAAAAGTCAATCCAGTAGCATGTGATTTACTGAGAACATTTTGAATGACAGTTCCACTTTGGGATATGCTAGCTTATATCCCGTGGTGACAGATGAAGACCCTTACTTAAAAGAGGGTGAATCAATTTTTAATGTTGGGCATGTTGTTTTATGTGGCTATTTAGAAATAGAAGTTGTAACTTTCTGTTTGAGATCACAAATAAATTCATTGCCTCATAACGTAACCTTAAAGATTACTTTTTGTGCAACTGTAGGTCTACAACGTACAATAACGTGTGTTCATTTGAAAAGTCAATTTAGGTTGTGTTATGTAGGTTGGTATTACATGTCACGCGTGAATAGATTCAGTCATGTGACACGCGGGAGTTGATATCATGATGTTAGATATAATGGGTTGTAGACTTTAATGTAATGGTTTGGAATAATAAATAGTACATACCCATTATAGATTTTGTTATTATGAATTATGAAGTGCTTAAAATAATATTAAGAAACTCTAAATAATACATGGTGTCAGGTGAAATAAGCTGAAAATATGGAGACTGTGTTTAAGCCACCGGAACCTATGACATTGAGCTTAGATGGAAATTTGGCGGAACACTGGAAAAAATTCAAACAGCGTTTTGAGCTATTTATGACTGCAAACGATTTGAATAACAAAGAGGAAGAGAAGAAAATTGCTATATTTTTGAGTCTAATTGGCGAAGATGGCCTTGAATTATATAATTCATTCGCATTAACTGTAACACAAAGAGGAAATTTGAAAAGTATAATTGGAAAATTTGATGAACATTGTGGACCTAAGAAAAACGTTATTTTTGAGCGGTTTAAATTCAACTCCATAAGTCAAAGAGAAGGACAAAGTTTCGATACTTTTTTAACAGAATTGAGAAAAGCAGTAAAAACAACTGAGTATCAGGACACAGAGGACATGGTGAGGGATCGCATTGTTATGGGAATTTTGGACAAGACAACTCAGGAAAAATTGCTGAGAGAATCAAGTCTGACATTAGACAAAGCAATAGAGTATTGTCGTGCTGTTGAAGCAAGCAAGCTGCAATCTAAAGCTCTACAAAATGAAGCAACAGTAAGCATTATAAGAAAATGGGAGAAACAAGGCAAGGAAAAAATGAGAGATGAAAAATATTCTCAACAATGTGGATATTGTGGTTACAAACATGAAAAAGGAAGATGTCCAGCATATGGGAAAAGCTGTGATGAATGTAACATGAAGAATCATTTTGCATCAATGTGCAGAAGAAAGAATAAGGCAGGTAACAAGATAGATAATGTAAAAAATGGTATGAGGAAGAAAAAATGGACTAAACGAGTCAATGAGGTGTCTACAGAAGAAGGATTGGAGGAGAGCGATGAAGAAAATCAGTTTTTCATAAGTTCAGTGGTGAAAAATATGAATGCAATCGATGGAACAAATGATACTATGTGGACAAAAACAGTGAGCGTAGAAGGGTGTAGTATAAATTTTAAGTTAGACACTGGAGCGGAGGTTAGTGTATTACCATTGTCATTTGTAGATAGAATTACACATAATAAGAGCATTATGCCTTCAAATGTTACTTTAGTTTCTTATGGTAGTCCTAGTTTTAAGATCAAGCCTGTAGGCGAAATTATATTAAAATGTACTGTTAATAAGCATGTGGCAGATTTGCCTTTTGTAATAGTTCAAAATGTTGATCAAATGCCTCTTCTAGGCTTATCTGGTTGTCTAAGTCTTAATTTAATAAGGAGAGTAGATAGTATTCAAATGCATTTTAAAACATTAAATGATGTTATTGCTTCATATCCTAATGAATTTGTTGGTTTGGGTGAATTTCCCAAGGTACATAAGATTACTTTAAAAGAAAACTATACACCACATGTCGCAAACTTGAGACGTATCCCACAAGCATTACATGATAGAGTTAAATGCAAGCTTGATGATCTTGAACATCAGGGCATTATTCGGAAGGTTGAGAAACCCACGGAGTGGCTTAATCCTTTGGTTATTGTCGAGAAGAAAAATGGTGACTTAAGACTGTGCTTGGACCCAAAATTTTTAAATGAAGCGATTCAACGTGAACACTTTTTGATTCCGACGGCTGATGAGATAGCTAGTAAGTTATGTAATAAAGAATACTTTACTGTTTTAGATATGAAGGATGGGTACTTCCAAGTGAAGATTGATGATGAATCTGCAGATTATTGCACATTTGGTACTCCCTTTGGGAGGTATCAATTTTTAAGATTACCTTTTGGTATTAGTTCAGCCCCAGAAGTATTCCAAAGGAAGAATGTTGAACTTTTTGGAGACGTGCATGGTGTGGGAATATATTTTGATGACTTGATTATTACAGGTGAGACTGAGCTAGAGCATGATCGGAATTTGCAACTAGTACTGGAGCGAGCTGCAAAATATAATATTAAATTCAACAAAGATAAGATTCAATTTAAGTCAAAACAAGTTAAATTTCTTGGGCAAATATTTTCAAAAAACGGAATTAGTACTAGTGATTCATATGTTAAAGCAATAGTCGATATGCCAAAACCACAGAACAAGACTGAGTTATTGAGATTGTTAGGTATGGCAAAGTATCTAGGTAAATTTGTACCAAACATGTCAAAAGTTACTGCACCTTTAAGATACTTAACCCGAATGGATATTGAGTGGGTGTGGAATCAGTCTCAAGATAATGCACTTACTCGATTAAAGAATTTATTAACAAACGCTCCAGTTTTGGCATTTTTTAATCCGTCTTTGCCTATAGAAATAGAAACAGATGCTTCTAAGGATGGCATAGGAGCATGTATTATGCAAAATGGCCACCCAGTTGCATTTGCGTCACGGACTATGTCCAAAAGTGAAACAAAATATGCCCAAATAGAAAAAGAGTTACTGGCCATTGTTTTCAGTTGCGTAAAATTTCATTATTTTATATATGGTGTGAATGATGTTAGAGTTTGCTCTGATCACAAACCTTTAGAATCAATATTTAAAAAGGATTTAGCGTCTGTGCCTCTACGGTTACAGCGAATGTTGCTTAAAATATTGCATTATAATTTAAAAGTAGAGTATAAACCTGGTAAATACCTTTACATAGCAGATGCATTATCACGAGCTTTTCTAAGTGACAGTATACACGATGATCCTGAAATGGCTTATGCGGTTCACACTAGTAAAATATCTACCAATGTCTAATGAAAAAAAAAGTGAATTTAAAGAAGCTACTGCAAGCGATTTGGAACTACAAGCAATTATTAAATTGATAGACACTGAATGGCCAGCAAATAAAAATATCCCCATTTTTGCAAGACACTATTATAAATTAAGGGATTATCTGTATGTCTCTAACGGTTTGTTATTTTACAATAATAAATTAATTGTACCACATAAACTACGAAATGAAATGTTAATCAAATTACATGAAGGTCATATGGGAATGGAAAAAATTAAATCCCGAACTAGACAGATTTTCTACTGGCCTTTATTAAACCAAGATATTGAAAATTTTGTAAGAAAGTGCAAAACTTGTGAACGTTTCTGTCGAAAGAACTCCAAAGAAACTCTGCTACCTTACACAATTCCAGAGAGACCATGGGAAAGAATAGCTGCAGATATATTTTCTTATGCAGATCGATCGTATCTTGTGGTTATGGATTCATATTCAAATTGGCTTGAACTTGTATTGCTACAGAGTAAGTCTGCTAACGAAACTATTCAAAAATTAAAATCGATTTTTTCTAAGTATGGTTGTCCAGATATACTTGTCTGTGATAATATCCCATTTGGTAGTTTTTCATTTAAAGAATTTGCTAAGGAATGGAATTTCAATATTACAACACGCAGCCCCAATTATCCTAGGTCAAACGGATTGGCTGAAAAAGCTGTTGGTATTGCCAAGACTTTACTAAAAAAATCTTTGGAAGAGGGCAAGGAGGTGTTCGAGGCGTTACTGCAATATCGAAATTCCCCATTAAAATATATTGATTACTCTCCAGCACAATTACTTATGGGCCGTATTTGTAAAACTAAAATTCCTATCTGTGCAGATCTATTGAAACCTGCTTATGTGAAAATGTATTGCAAAAACTAAAATATAGACAAAGTCAGTATAAGTGTTATTATAATAGAACTGCATCTGATCTTAAGAATTTAAAGCCTGAACAAAATGTCACTATTTATAATCATACCGAGAAAGTTTGGGAACCTGGTAAAGTTTTAGAACCTGATAAAATACCTAGGTCATATAAGGTTGTAAAAGAGTCTGGTAATATTGTAAGAAGAAACAGAGCAGATCTCAGGGAATCTCCAAATCAATTTAAGTTAGATTGCAATCTCGATTGTGATAAATTTGCATTTACAAATGATCCTCTACAAAACGATCATAGTCAAGTTGTGTCAGGTAATAATACCTCTGAATTGGAGAAATGTACTCGATCTACTCTGGAGAATAATGCAACCTCCACTCATACATCTAGATATGGACGATTAGTTAAGAAACCACAGAGACTGAATTTGTAAGAGGGGAGATGTGTTATGTAGGTTGGTATTACATGTCACGCGTGAATAGATTCAGTCATGTGACACGCGGGAGTTGATATCATGATGTTAGATATAATGGATTGTAGACTTTAATGTAATGGTTTGGAATAATAAATAGTACATACCCATTATAGATTTTGTTATTACTGAATTATGAAGTGCTTAAAATAATATTAAGGAACTCTAAATAATACTTTGAAATTTTGATAGAATAAGACGCATATATATTAGTATGTGTTTGTTGTTCTGTATACGTAAATCCAAATGACATTTGATAATGTCAATCACATTTATTATTTATTTGTATGTATGAAACTGTCAAAATATACGACTTTGTAGGTTAAGTAGTAAATTTTAATTTACCACATACTTCAAAATGTTCTCAATAAATCACATGCTACTAGATTGACTTTTCAAATGAACACCCGTTATAATAAGTGTTCATTTGAAAAGTCAATCTAGTAGCATGTGATTTACTGAGAACATTTTGAAGTATGTCGTAAATTAAAATTTACAACTTATCCTATGAAGTCGTATATTTTCACAGTTTCATACATACAAATAAATAACAAATAATAGGTATTTATTGAAAACTATAACAAATGTTGAAAATGTTGTCTTTCAAGATCAATGCACTTTAAAATCCTCCGTTCAAAATTTCTGATGATATTCTGCAACATTACTGGATTGTTATTAATTTCCATGCATTTCTGTTCGATTCTCTGTAGCATATCATTCAAATTTAATATAGGTGTTCGAAATATGTTATTTTTTAGATAAGGCCACAAAAAGAAGTCGCAAGGTGTTACATCGCATGAACGTGCAGGCCAGGCAATTTCAGTATTTCGACTAATTATACGCTCATCAAAAGATTCTCTTAAATAATCCAAAGATTCTGCAGTACAGTGACAAGGTGCTCCGTCTTGTTGGAAATATGCATTTTGAAGTTCATCATCATGCAACTGATTGACAAATGGTTGTAAAATTTCCGTACGGTACGTTTGAGCAGTTAACGTTCCTTGAAAAAATATTGGTCCAATGATTCGCCTTTGGTTTATCGCTGCCCAAACACCAATTTTCTCTGGATGTAGCGATTCTTCATTAATTACATGTGGATTTTCACTACTCCAAATTCTTGTATTTTGTGAATTTAGGTATCCCGTTTTATAAAACCATGCTTCATCAGTAAAGATGACTCTTTGCGAAAGTTCTCCATTATTGTTCATATTTACAAATCAATTACAAAACTGTCGTCTACGTGGGTAATCAATTTCTAACAATTCTTGTACTGCTGTGACACGATATGGATAAAGTTGCATATCGTTTTTTAATAACTTGTGAGTTGTACCAACAGAAAGGTTTATTTGTTGACTCAAATGTCGAACAGATGTTTGTGGTTCATTTTCCATTATTTCTTCAACACGATTGACAACTTGAGGTGTACGTTTCTTAACTGCTCCGCTGCCTGATTTTCTTAAGAGACTACCAGTTTCAGAAAAAAGTTTTAAAGTTCTATCCAAAGTATTCTTAAATTGTATATAATCTATTACAAAATGTGGAAACTCAACTTGAAATTCTACCATGCAATCTTGAACTGAATAAACCCATAAACCATTAATTTTATTACCACTTCGAAAATAAGCCTGGACTAAAAAAAATTTTTGTTCTAAAGTGAAAGCCATTTTAAAACTGAGAAGCAATTTATTTAAACCAGAATCGACGCACGATTATTTTATGCAGTAACTGATATTTGTGATTGACATTATCAAATGTCATTTGGATTTACGTTTACGGAACAACAAACACATACTAATATATTTGCGTCTTATTCTATCAAAATTTCAAAGTAACCTAGATTGACTTTTCAAATAAACACTTGTTATAATTATAATTAGTACGAACAATTTACATATAACATTTGAAAACGAAATTATACACGATTCGGAAATTTTCAGAAAGTGAAAAATGTTATTTTTTTTAAATAAAATATTGAACTTGCCTTATACCCGGCCAATAGCAAATATACAGAGCCCTGTTGTGTTGGTTTAGTTGACCAGAATGATAGAGTTGCTCCAATTTTTTCAAAATTAACAAAGTTTTTCCCGTGCCCGCTGCTCCGTGTACAACCAGAGGTAAACCTTGAGTCGCATTGCACGCGGTGCTATTCAAAATGTCCAATTGTTCTTGGTTTAAAAGAGCCATCATGCCAGCGTTTATTTCTTCGACAAAAACTCCGCAACTCAAAAGGATGAATCTAAAACATAAAAATAGGTTTTTAAAGAGCGTCGCTGGTGATTTAATTTTGAAAATATTTAAGTGAGAAATTAGAAGCTTTTGGGATTCTGGGCTGGAACGGCGTCCATGTGACAGTGCTTCCTTCGTGGCAGACGTTTCGTCTATTCTTGCAAAGCATATCTTTAGGGTTGCTTCTACGCACCCAAACTGAAGATATGTCTTGCAACAGTGGGCTAAACGTCGGCTAAGATGGAAGTAGTACTGAGGGTGCTGTTCTAGTTTGAAATCCAGAAGCAATCATGGACAACGTGCGCGCTAGCCTACAAGTTAGATTAGGAAATTAGAATTGTGTAACTTTTCTCAAATAAATCAATTTGATGAATATTCACCATCGATTGCAGTTACAAGTCTTAAAATTTACTTGAAGGACATTCTTCGTTAAATTTTGTATGAAACCAATGATAAGTCTATAACGAAAAACGACGGAAACGCTTAGTGCGATAAAACTGGATTAAAATAAAAAAACGTATTTGATTGACGCTTATCTCGTGTTGCTGAAATAATAATGAGTCAGTTAATATTGAAACAAAATAGATGTTAATCTTAGGCAGCAAAAATATTAACTAATTTATTCACGTTACAAATTTAATTTTTATCACAAATATTGCAGAATATTGCACACCCAAATAGAAAAAATGGCGTTTCTTGTCTCCAATATTAAATATTGAACAGTGTGACCTCATTCGGAACACGTTTATTGAAGGCGTTTTTGATATTTTTAGTACTAACCGCATTCTAATTACTTCTGTTGATGTTAATATTTAGTCACCACCTATACGAGATTCGTTCAGAGCTTTTTCTCATTCCTCTTCAACTTCTTGTGGTAATACTATCAAACAAAATAATTATGGTAATAGTACGAAGATTTGAAAAACGATTGTGTGGGTTTACAAGAAAATTTGTTGGTTAATAATTATAAAAAATATTTTTCCATTCTTATTAAAAAAATATAATTTTTTGTTGATAAATTTGCCTTAAAAATAGAGGCCTATTCGTAAAGTAAGTTGCGTCTGGTTATTAAAAAATCACCAATTTTGGTTATGTACGACCTAAAGTTACTTTAAACTATTTTTCTGCATAGTTGCCATTAAGGTTGAGACATTTGTCATAGCAATGAACCAGCTTTTTATAGGCTGTCGCCTATGAATTAGCCCATGCTGTAACACTGTTTCACAGTAGACTACAGTATTTATTGTGGATAGCGATTGCAGCACCTGATTCAGTGGCGGCTCGTGCTAAAAATTTTAAGGTGTTCTGCAAGTTTTACAAAAAAATTTACCTTGCACGGGCAGTAAGAGGTTGTCTCTCATCGATCTTATCGTGCTTTCTTCGCCTTCCGTACTGAAGTAATGGATTTCTGGAACGATTGTCAATTGTCACACAAAAAAATAAGAGTCACTAAGCACTACTTTACTAACAAATTATTTCTTATAAATTAAATCTATTCTACGTTCTTTTATATTTGCAAATTTTGTTATCACTTTGTCATTAAAATTGTCTATTTCGGAGATAAACTTTTTTTCGATAGATAGCATGGAAAGAGATGTTAAACGATCTTCGGTCATTGAATTTCTGAGAAACGTCTTAATTCGATTTAGTGTTGAAAAGCATCGTTCGGCCTCTGATGTTGTCATGGGAGTTGTTATTACATTTTCTAATAATTTTCTAGTCTCCTTCAACGTATCTCCCAGATTGTTTTTTATTAAAAATTTTAGAAGAGGTAGTGCGCCTTTTAAAGATCTACAATCAGTTCTTGAGTAAATAACAGACAATTCAGTTCGTAATCTTTCTTTATCAAGGGTGGGATAATAGGAGCATGCGGAAATGAGTTTGTCCTCAGGAAATTTACTGCAATACTCTCCAAAGCATTCCGAAAAAAAAGTGATGCCACTACTAGATGCTCTTTAAAATGAAATCGATCTTTTGCACAATTTAGAATAACATCACACACCTCTAAAGCCGAAATTCGATGATTAAATCTGCTGTTATTTGGACGTTTGCGTTTTTCTGGTGGTGGCTCATCGCTTATTAAATCTGATGCTTCACTTATGATGTTGTCAATATTATTTCGAACTTGGCCTATACTGCGTTCAAAATTTTCGATAGCGTCTTTTACTAGAGTGGGTTCAATTTTTCTTTGCTGCAATTGATTAAACAGGATATCTACATGGGGCATTACATGATGGAAAAAAGTCAGCCAAAAATTGAAGATCGGATCATTTAATGTACGGCGAATAGAGGCGGCTGCACTACAGACTGTGTTGTTGGAGAATTGTTCTTCTATTTCTTCCATACACTCAATGAGAGAGGCCCTATTTTCGTACCCAACATTAATGGTCCTGATATTAAAATTCCAACGGGTTGTAGCGCCGTGGGGGATCCTTCTGTTTACAATCTTGTTTAACACTTCTACTCGTTGGGGTGAATTATTAAAAAAGCCGGGAATGTCTTGTAGATTTCCAAAAAATACACGTACTTGCGAATTTGCAGAAGCAGCTTTAGATATAATTAAATTTAATTGATGGGCATAGCAATGTACATAGTGCGCAAAAGGGTACTTTTTTTTAATCAATGCTTGAACGCCTGCGTGTTGTCCGCTCATCACCGCTGCTCCATCGTAACTCTGTGCAATCAGTTTGTTAGGTGAATTTTGAATTAAAGCATCTATGACACTTAAAATTGTTTTGCTAAGTGTTTCTGCATCACATTTTTCAGGAATGACGTAGTTCCAAAAACGTTCAATTGGCTCACCATCACGAACATATCTAAAAATAACTACCATTTGAGTTTTTGCAGCAACATCCGTTGTTTCGTCCGCCATGATCGCCAAAAACGGAGAATTATTAATTTCCTCAATTATTTGTTCTTGGCAGACTTCAAGTATGCACTGTAACAGATCATTCTGTATTTCTTTGGAAGTGCCTTAAATACCGAACAATTTTTTAGGTGCTCACTTAGAGTTGCATCTAATTCAGCCGAAAAATTAATAAGTCCACGAAATATCCCCGGATTCTCGGAAGTATCGCTCTCATCATGTCCCCGAAAGGCCAATTCAAAAGCTCCACAAAATTTTATACAATTAATAATTTTTGATAAAATATACCGATTCTTTGACACATTTTCATTATGTCTCTGTATATTTACCCAATAAGCAGAATCTAGTTGAGCCATAATATTAGTTGACCCTAGTAACCCAAATTCCATACAATTATGAAGATGGCCTTTAGAATTCCCATGTCTTTTTATTTTCAAACTCAAGTGCTCTAGATCCGTGACCCCTATTTCCGTCCAAGCTTTATCGCCACCAAAAAGTAAACAGGGAAAACAATATAAAGCATTTTTTTTGTTGCATCCACAAATCCATTCGTTTTTTGAATAAATAACGCTACTAAATTTACGTGTATAATTTTTCCCTCTACTTACACCAGTTTTTTCAATAGTGATATCTACTAATGGCCTACCTTTCGCTTTTAATTCTATCTTTTCTTCGTATGAATATTTAAAGAATCTCTTCACATTAATTAAATTAAAGACCACCTCCATAATACACAGAGTTTATATCAATTGTCAACAATACACAAAAACAGAAGCACGCGCACTCTAATATTATTGTTTTTACGTTAAACTCGCCGCACCGTAAAAATATTGGCGAACATATTAAATATACCGAATCATATCGCCCTCCGCGCTGGACTAAATGCAGCGAACAGGCCTGCTAAAATCACGCATTGGTTTTAAACAGCCGCGGGGGTAGCGGGGTGCGCGCGGGTGTTTGAAAGAGCTCTGAGAGCACGTTCGTGTGGACCAGATAAGGAACAAGTGAGCGATCGCGCGAATTAGGTTGGTTATTCCACTGGTCGCCTATTGAATATTATTTGATAATAACCGGCGATCTTGCGACTTTGATGTTTTTGCTTTCATTTTATGTTGGAATTTCGGAAGCGAATATCTCGGCTTCTACTGGTCGGATTTTGATGATTGAGGTGTCAAATTGTAGGGTTTGATGTCCTCTACAGGATGATGTAGAAAAATATGCAAATTTTTTGATATACTGGGGGAGAATTTTCACAACAATATGTTACGCTTTTATAAACATCAGATATGTTGGAAAAATTATGTAAAAGAAAACTAGTTATAACTAGTACAGGTTCGCCCGCCCAATTTTTTGGGAGCTCTGCAGCACTGCAGCGCTTATGCGCTAGCCGCCACTGACCTGATTCAAAATACGCCCTTGATTCGTATTGGTTGTGACCGTCACTGGGCGAGCCACGTGACCTTTACGTTGGCAAAGCACACTTCACGTACGACGAAACTTGTCAACAACTGCTAACATAATGGTGTTGCTCGGAGCCTGTTTCATAAACTTAGGCCTAAATGCGTCGGCAACTTCTTTTAAGTTTGGACCGCTTTCGCGCGCTTTTCCGTATGACCAAAAATAGTGCTCCACGATAAAAACCTTTTCTGCAACAGTGAGAACCATCCTGAAGCAACTAACATTAAAAAGACATTCACATACGTTGTAACCACGTTCGGAAACCACTCGGTACGATTCTGCGCATGACACATACATATTTGACACATGCGCATTTCAGTACTGTTTATTTGCCGCATACCGTATATGCATTTTGTATATTATTTGCATATTTTGTAGTAATTCAGCATTTTTGGATATTTTAAGTTTTATTTATTTACTAAATCAAATTTATTATAGGCATTACTAAAAATATGTCGTGGATGTAATAAACAAACAAAAATTAAACAGGCCTCTTTAAATTAAAAATAGCATTTTATTAAGCCTCTTCCCGTTACTTTTCCGATAAGCGTCTCCAAGAATTTATTAATGCTCTTCCCATACATCCAGGCCGAGACAAAATTCCAGGAAAAGCTAATGCCTTAAAACTTCTAAATAATTACAAAAATACATTTTGCCAGAAAATTAGGAGTATATGTGTTTCTTTGCTATTCCCTCATATTTAAAAATTTTCGCACTCGGCAAAATTACCATGAGCGGTAGTCTTCATGCTTGGTCTTTATTATTGCATCTATAGTCTGTTCGCGCTTTTGAAAACAGTACGTGCATGCTTAATTAGGTAGAAATGGTATAGGCTTAAATTTAAAACAATGATTAAAATGAACGATCCCACTTTCAAAGTGACTGTTATGCTGGCTTTAATAGGCAGAATTATATGAGTTTTATTTGAACAATGGATTAATTACTTTAATCATGTAAAAAAAGGTATATGCTTAACATTCTTATTTTATTTCTTTTTTTTTATTTCTTGTTACAAAGAGGATACACAACAGGACTTCTAGTCCTAATAACAGTGGCGCAATTACATAAAGCAATAAAGCGAATGCACAAAAAAATAGGAAAAAAAAAGAATTATTCAAATAACACCAAGAATAATCAATCAAAAAACTGCTTAGTCGATAATAAAGCAGTTCTGTGGCATAAATTAATCATATTTATATGATTAAAATAATTAGCATAATCTCTACACATTCTATACAAGGGCGAGTTCATACTTGCGTAGGTATTACATATCGGCAAATAAAAAGTAGAACCCAAACGTGTCACGTACTCACCAGCATGAAAATTTAAATTATCAACACAATACGGATTATCCAGGTGATTGTTAACGATCTTGAACAGAAACGCGAAATCTGATATTAATCTTCTATCTTTGAGAGAATGCAACTTATATAAACTTAAGCAAGTAGAATAATTTAGAAAATTTCTTTCAGTGCGAAATTTTCTAAATTAAAATTTAAATATTTCACAAATTTTCGATCAATTCTCTCAACCCGATTAAGATATGTTTCGTAACAAAGATTCTACACAGTGGAGTAAAACTCCAAGTTTTGTGAACAAGAACAAAACAAACGAAACATGAGGTTTTGATGGTATCTATATTTCGTAAGTCACGAGAAACTCTTATTAGAAAGCCCAACGCCCAAAAAGTTTTTGAATTTAATATCTTTAATAATCAGCAAATGGTTGCTATTATTCGATACGTATTTAATGGACAAATTTTTGAACGCTTTTGGTCTTTTTTAAGCCGGGTGGGCACAATGCTGATGTATTAGCGAAAACATTGCTGAATGAATTGCAAACTATTTTAAATTCTCCTTCTGGGTCTGATAACAATAAACTAATCGCTCAAAGTTACGATAGGGCGTCCGTGATGAGTGGTAAGACAAATAGTGTCCAAGCTATTATCAAAAGAACATTTCCACAAGCACATTATATTCACTGTTACACGCATCAATTTAATTTAATTATTGAACGAGCGGCAGTGCAATAAGTATTTAAAAATTTTCTTTGCAAATTTGCAGTCATTTTCAAGTTTTTTTTCTCGATCGCCAAAACGAACGGTAATTCTTGATGAAATAGTCAAACGTAGATTACCACGCGCTGCTCCTACACGCTGGATTTTCAAAAGTCGAACTGTGAACACATTATTTGAACACCAGAATTCTTTCAAAGAATGTTTAGACAAAATTATTGACGAGGATGGGGTGGATTCAGTTACTATTAGTGAAGCAAGTGTCTTATTGAAACATTTGAATTGCCCGTAATTTCTTTACTGGTTGAAAATATTTGATTTCATCATGCCCCATGTTGAAATATTATTTAATCAGACTCGGGATTGACAGTGCTCAACTGCAAAAGGCAATTGAACAATTCCAACAGCAAATTATTCACATTAGAAATTTAAGAAATTCTACTGACAATGACAATCAAGAACGCAATAATGAACCTGCACGGAAAAGACAAAAAACGACAGTTGGAGATAACAGAGCTGTTATTGCAAAGGAAGTATGTGACACTATTTTAAGCCAAATTAGCGACCGATTTGATTTTAGGGATGACTTAAGTGCAGCAAAAGTATTTGATTCTCAAAATTTTAAAACATAGTCATTCATTTCCACAAAAAAAATTTTATGAAACTGTGAAATCTTATCCTATGTTGGACAGTCTAACATTAAAAAGTGAACTTTCAGTAATTTATGAGCGCGATGACATGTGTGACGTAGGTGGTGTTTTTCCACTTTTAGTGTTCATAACAGATTATTAAACTTAAATAAAACACCTTATATTTCACAAACAATAGTATATTAACTATATGTACATTTCATGTGCCCTGCACACATCATCAGTAGTAACTAAATTTAAAAGTATTATTTTTTAAATACATGTATAGTAAAAACATCTATCTATTTTTTTGGTTAGGGGTGTAAAAATTACAATTATAAATGGTCAACAAATGGTCAAAAAACATGCATATAAAAATATAAAACTAAAAATAAAAATAAAAAATTTTGGTCGTATATTGTAATAGTGCCTATTAAAATCTATTGAAATTCCAAGAAAGGACAAATTATGGGAAAGACCGTTACCTATGAAAAACAAGACAATGACTGTGTTTGGCATGTCGGGTTCTATTAAATAACAATATAGTAACGTGAAAAAGAAAAATTAGTTATTAGATACTGTAGGTATACAATTTAAAAGTTTATTATTAATAGGTCAAATGTCATTGTTTAAGAGGTAATTCTTGTATTTTTTCATATGTATGGCTTCCCACATGTCTAAATTTTTGCTATTAGATTTTTTAATTAATTTTACATTATCTAAGCTGAAATTATGTCCGGTATCTAAATGATGTAGAGCTAATGCTGATTTATCTACATTGTGAAGTTTTACATGAGCTAAATGTTCTTTGAAACGGGTTTGAATATTTCTTCTTGTTTGGCCGATATATAATTTTGGGCAGAAATTACAGTTAATTCTGTAAATACCTGATTCTTTCAGTGGGTCTGTGTTAACTAACTTTGTTTGAAGATGTTGTTGTAACTTATGAGTGTTGGAAAATGCAGGAGTTAGATTATATTTTTTTAACAATTTAGTTACGTTATTCTGCCAACTTTTGTGAAAAGTAATTTTGCAATATTTTTTGGTATTACTCTTTGTATTTGGAGTTAATCTGGTTTTAAAAGTTTTTAGCTTCTTCTTTTCTAGTTTGTTTTTGATTTTATCCACCAATTGTTTATCGTATCCGTTGGATTCTGCTACTTTTGTTATGTGGTCTAGTTCTTTCTTAAAATTCACTGGTGATAGAGGGATTGATAATAATCTATTAATTAAAAAATAAAAACTACTTTCTTTATATTTGTTAAAAGTGTCTGATTGTTTATGTATGTAATTGTCAGTATGTGTTTCTTTTCTGTAAATGTCAAATTCAAACTTCCTGTCTAAAATAGTAATTTTTAAATCTAAGAAGGGTAAAGATTTGTTTTTATCCAACTCATACGTAAACTTGATTGATGGATATTGGGTATTTAATATATTTAAAAACGAAACTATATCGAAAGAATCAGGTATCACTGCCAGAACATCATCTACGTATCTTGCCCAAAATTTGGGAAAAAAATTGCACATGGTTTTGACTTTGTTTTCAAAGTTGTTCAGAAATAAATTCGCTAGGAATGGTGATAAAGGGTTGCTTTGAAAACAAAGTCAAAACCATGTGCAATTTTTTTCCCAAATTTTGGGCAAGATACGTAGATGATGTTCTGGCAGTGATACCTGATTCTTTCGATATAGTTTCGTTTTTAAATATATTAAATACCCAATATCCATCAATCAAGTTTACGTATGAGTTGGATAAAAACAAATCTTTACCCTTCTTAGATTTAAAAATTACTATTTTAGACAGGAAGTTTGAATTTGACATTTACAGAAAAGAAACACATACTGACAATTACATACATAAACAATCAGACACTTTTAACAAATATAAAGAAAGTAGTTTTTATTTTTTAATTAATAGATTATTATCAATCCCTCTATCACCAGTGAATTTTAAGAAAGAACTAGACCACATAACAAAAGTAGCAGAATCCAACGGATACGATAAACAATTGGTGGATAAAATCAAAAACAAACTAGAAAAGAAGAAGCTAAAAACTTTTAAAACCAGATTAACTCCAAATACAAAGAGTAATACCAAAAAATATTGCAAAATTACTTTTCACAAAAGTTGGCAGAATAACGTAACTAAATTGTTAAAAAAATATAATCTAACTCCTGCATTTTCCAACACTCATAAGTTACAACAACATCTTCAAACAAAGTTAGTTAACACAGACCCACTGAAAGAATCAGGTATTTACAGAATTAACTGTAATTCCTGCCCAAAATTATATATCGGCCAAACAAGAAGAAATATTCAAACCCGTTTCAAAGAACATTTAGCTCATGTAAAACTTCACAATGTAGATAAATCAGCATTAGCTCTACATCATTTAGATACCGGACATAATTTCAGCTTAGATAATGTAAAATTAATTAAAAAATCTGATAGCAAAAATTTAGACATGTGGGAAGCCATACATATGTAAAAATACAAGAATTACCTCTTAAACAATGACATTTCACCTATTAATAATAAACTTTTAAATTGTATACCTACAGTATCTAATAACAAATTTTTCTTTTTCACGTTACTATATTGTTATTTAATAGAACCCGACATGCCAAACACAGTCATTGTCTTGTTTTTCATAGGTAACGGTCTTTCCCATAATTTGTCCTTTCTTGGAATTTCAATAGATTTTAATAGGCACTATTACAATATACGACCAAAATTTTTTATTTTTATTTTTAGTTTTATATTTTTATATGCATGTTTTTTGACCATTTTTTGACCATTTATAATTGTAATTTTTACACCCCTAACCAAAAAAATAGATAGATGTTTTTACTATACATGTATTTAAAAAATAATACTTTTAAATTTAGTTACTACTGATGATGTGTGCAGGGCACATGAAATGTACATATAGTTAATATACTATTGTTTGTGAAATATAAGGTGTTTTATTTAAGTTTAATAGTGTAATAATTTCACAAGTGCTCAACATATATACTATTCATAACAGATAACAACCTAAAAAAGGTTTTGAAACATACAAAGTGTTGGATATAATTTGTACAACGCCCATGTCGACAGCAGAATGTGAACGATGTTTTTCCACCCTCAAACGCATTAAAACTTTTCTAAGAAGTACAATGTCAGATGATCGAATGCACGCATTGGCGGTCCTATCAATAGATAAGAAGTTCATCCAGTCTATTCCGGATTTCGACAACAAAGTCATAGACGTCTTTTCCAGCATGAAAAATAGAATCGATTTTATGTATAAAAAATAGGTAATTTTTTTTTGTGCCTACCCTATTTCATAACTCACGAGCCGCCACTGCCATTATTAACTAATAATCACTAATAACGAGAGTTTAATTAGTCTTTACGTCTGGGGTAGCTATGTATTGTAAAACACATGTCGTTACTAATTTATAAATGTCATGAATTACTACTTATTTGACAGAAGTTTGACTTAAATCAAAACATACATTACCTATTTTCTCTGTGTCACTTAGGGCCGGTTTATTCACCTTCCAGTAAAGTATCGAGTAACGCTACTTGTAAGATAAAGCCTTACTTGCCAGATTAAGTGTTTATTCACCGTCAAGTAAAATTTAACCGCCCAGTAAAATTACTTTCTTGGGAGAAAATTTACTTGCTGCTCATCTACCCTATAAAGTGTCAAGTAAGACTAATATCATGCTGTTTGTGAATTGTCATCATGTACAAAATTAAGTTATTGACAAGTAAAATGGATTTATTTGAAGACATTGACGATATTTTAGACAACAATTTTGTCAATATTAATAGTAATTAAGTGAATCGATATCGAAGAGAAGACAATTTTAATAAATTTAATAAATAAATAATGACGAATTTGTTCGTTTGTATTGTTTATTACATACTGTGTGTGTGGTAAATAAAGTATTATGTATTATTAAAGTATAGGGTAAACTGCACAGTTATTGGCCACTATATAGTAATTGACCAGTAGATCGACAAACAACAATATTAGGCCCGTATTCAGCTTTAGCATGTACAGGTTTCGTTTCTAAGATAAGTAACAAACCTTTTTTAAATCTAATTAACTCTTGCACTCATAGATGGTATGGCATCAATTTTTTCCCGCCACAATATTGACAGTTGCAATCTGTGATCAGATGCAGTGAGATGCGTTAGCGTTTTATTAAGAAAATTAATTTCCATTTATACGTTTCTACAAAGTGGTTGTGGCCTATTTTCAAATTCGCGAAGTGTTTACTCATTAGAAGGTACGTATATAGAATTATGTTACTAGTACATGATGTTTTCTTTACATTTTATATTTTTATGGAGGGTGGCTAATAGCTAGTTTCAAATTTCCAATGATTTTAGTTATTGACCGTGGTGGCTAATAACTATACTACAAGAAGGTATTCACTTCATGTTTCTGTTTCATTTCATTCAATGTAAATACATGATGTATAGTTGTATTTAGAAAAGGAAGGTCAAAATTTATCCCTAGACAGTTATTAACACATGGCCAATAGCTATCAATCGAGCATGGCTAATTACTATGCATTTCACAAAATTGGCGCAACTCATTTTTAAATTAATTAAGAATTAATTTGAAATATATTTTCTGATATAAAGGACATCATAGATATATGTTGTAGATTATATATTTTGCAGAACATGCCAAAGACTCCAAATTATAGCCCCGGTCGTCTGGAGAGAGCTATTAAAGAAATTCGAAACGGTGAGAGCTCGGTTCGCAGCATTGCGAAGAAATATAACATACCTAGGGCTACTTTACATTTTAAAATATGTAATCCGGGGCACAAAAGCACATTTGGACCGTCACCAATACTCACGGAACAAGAAGAAAGCACTTTAGTTAGGTAAGGAATATAGTATGCCAATAATGTCATTCTTGCTACTAAATTACTTTATTTAGGTGGATATCGGACCTTGCCAGAAAGGGGTTTCCCAGAAAAAAGGAAGACTTAGCCTTAAGTGTGCAACAATTTTTAAACAATAATCCAAGGCCGCATCCATTCCGAGATAATAAGCCCGGTGAAGGTTGGATGAGGGTAAGATAATTTTTTTTCTAAAACATCATCCTTATCTATTGTAACTTATTCACACAGGCTTTCCTAAAAAGAAACCCATCAATCGTGTTCAGGTCATCAGAAGGCGTTACGACCGCAAGCGCTTGTGTCACTGAAAAAGATATTAGAGGTTGGTTTGAGGCTATAGAGACATATGTTAAGGAGAAGAATCTGGAGGATGTGATGATGGATCCAACTAGAATTTTTAATGGGGACGAAACGTGTTTTCAGATTTGTCCGCAAACGGGAAAGGTGTTAGCTCCACAGAGCTGTAGAAATGTATATAATATCGAACACGGATCATCAAAAGAGAATATAACAGTGATGTTTACATTTTCCGCCGAAGGAAAAACTTGCAGCCCTATGTTTAGTAGAATCATACAAAAGAGTTCCCGAAAAAATTGCAATGAGTGTGCCGCCTACATGGGGTATAGGAAGAAGTGACAATGGTTGGATGACGGCTCAAACCTTTTATGAATACGTTGCTAATGTGTTCTATCCGTATTTAGTGAAAGAAGGAGTTAACTTACCTGTCATTCTTTTTATAGACGGTCACAAGTCTCACTTGACCTTTGAATTAAGTACACTTTGCTCTAGATTAGGAATAGAATTAATAGCTCTATATCCGAATACAACGCGAATTCTACAGCCCGCTGACGTCGCAGTTTTTCGACCGATAAAAGTCGGATGGAGAAAAGCTGTCAAGCAATTCCACGATAAGAATCCAGGAGTAGCAGTAACAAAACTAACGTTTGCCCCAATACTTCATGAAGTTGTAGAAGCTATAGTGAAACCAACTATGCTACAAAATGGATTTAGAGTATGTGGATTGTATCCATTTGACGCAAATGCTGTGGATTACACAAAATGCTTAAGTGGCACTACTGATTCTACTAAAACTTGCTATAGTAATAACAATAACGATAACACACGTAACGCAAAAACAATAGACATTTCTACATTTATGAGTATTGTAGGAAAAGACAAAGTAGAATTATTCACAAAAATGAATGAAATAGAATCTGAAAGTGACCAGAATTTCTTAGCATTATACGAGATATGGAAGCATTTGAAAACTGATCCTATAAATACACCTATTGAGGAGGATTGCATCAATAACGCTTTAGAGGGGTCTGAACGAAAGGATGATACACAGAGTACTGATGAAGTTCTAAATTCGTATCCTATACAAAACGAAAGAGAACTTTTGAATTTTACACCCACCATTGCATTAGCACCTCTGGTATCAACAGCAAGTGAAACACAGTCATCCGAAACCCTAAACTTGGAAGAAAAAAGAAATACTCCAGACACTGCTTCTATTAATAATTATTTAATGTGCCCAAATTCTCCAAAACGCAAAGGCAAACGTCAAGTTAAGAGATATCCTTTTGCAATTACTTCTGAAAATTATCAAAACATGCTTCTGGAAAAACAAGAAGAAAAACTGAATATAGAAAAGGAAAAGGAAAGAAAGAAGAAGCAGAGGGAAGAAAAATTGGCAGCAAAAGAAAATAATAAAAAGACCATACAACAGACTCGAAAAAGAAAACCGAAAAATGAAACTCAATTAAAATCCACTTGTTTCATTTGTGGATATAGTAAGACTAATATTTGTTGTGACACATGCCATAAGTCGTATCACATAAAATGTATTCCTAAGAAGCATCAAGAACATGTGCCAAATTTAAACGACGGTGATTTGTTTTTATGCCACA
Source organism: Melolontha melolontha (assembly GCA_935421215.2). NCBI lineage: Eukaryota > Metazoa > Arthropoda > Insecta > Coleoptera > Scarabaeidae > Melolontha > Melolontha melolontha. The sequence goes on from OW285243.1 coordinate 84,412,252, forward strand.
TGTGTTATAATGAAGAGTCAAGTGACACAAATGATAGCGCGCAAACTGTAGATGACGATGCATTGGTTCACGGCTCAGGACGTGAAAAGAAAGATGAAATTAAACAGTCTACAATATATGGTGAAAAACTACGTCCAGCAGAAGAGGAAGATGAAGAAATTGAAGAATTATACAAATTTTATCTCGAACATAAAGACATGTGACTTCTTTATAGGTACTCCATTTTGTATAAAATAAATAATTATTCAATTGTCTTGTCTTAATTTTTTACCTAAATTTTATAGTAGGTAACAGCGGTCAGTTACTGTAACACAAGTGGTTAGTAACTATAAAAACTGGTCAATAACTATAGAAATTTGCAACAATTTTCTAATATTTTTTTTCAAAACGCGTTGTGTATATACATAGAAACTATATAAGTAGACCTTCAAAATATTTAAGCAACGATTATTAATAATGTGTTGTTTATATTATATTTCTCAGTTTACGTAAGATAAAATTTTTCAAAAGTGATAAGTTTCTTAAGTGGCTAATAACTGTACGGTTTACCCTATGTTCTAAACAAAAATTTCATCTTTATTTCACATGTAGTCATAGTAAATTATAATATGATGCTAGACATAAAAGATATATTTAAAAAAAACTCTGTACAAAATAAATATAATAATAAAACAACCAATAGTAATACAGAATATATATACATATATTTATTTACTTGTATTGAAAATACAAAAAGGGGTTGAATAACAATTTTTTTGATACTTCTGACCACGCATCCTCCTTTTGTTTCCATGCTGTACTGTTAGTCTTTTTGCATTTGATGACATTCTTGTACTTTAAAACTAGATCAACTAAAATTCTTGATTCCTCGATAGAGAAATTTGCCGATCTAACCCGTTTCTTACTTTCCATTTTCTATGAAATTAAACAAGTTTTGACAATAAAATGCGAACTGTAGCCTGAGATTAGGTCATAATTTAGGTAATAATATAACATACCTTTTTTATATTAAAATATGTATTTTATATTAATAATGTTTATGAAAAAAGTAAAAATGGACAACACGTGATAACACACGACAAACGCTTGAGATTTAAGGTTATATTAGATGCACTCATTTGCCATGCCAGCAACTAGAATTTAAAATTACCGAAAGCTGTACATCCTTCTCTATACCATGTGTTAGTGGTATGTTACATCTTTCTCTATTTTCCCCTAACCATACTACTGTTGTAAAAACATCTAGTTTTTTCCAGTAACTAACCGACCTTTAAAATTATATGAATAAACCCAAAAATAGTAAATGTGCCAAGTAAATTTAATTGTCAAGTAACTAACAGGTACTTTACTGGAAGGTGAATAAACCTTAATAGGTTACACTTAATAGGTTATATTCATAATTTAAGTACAGACATGCGATTACAAATCCATAACTGCCCAGGACGTAAAGACTAATTGAACGCTTGATAAAAGTATTTTGCGCCTAGGTGACCAAAAAGACTCTCAACTGAAAATTTAATAAAAATGTCAACTTTTGATGATAGTTTTCGAAAAAAACAATTTTGTAAAAATTATATGGAATTAGTGGCGGCAAAATATTTGTGAAAATCAGACAATTATGTTTCGCATTTAATTATTTAAATTAATTTTTCGAACGTTTTTGAATTAATTCAAGTTTCGCAAATTTATTATATTGCATTTGCGCTAACATTTTATTCAAATATTTTCCACGACAAGACGTGGCAACTCTGTACGGTATTGTAAGCCTTGTATTTTTTTCGTTTCGAAACCGCAAAAAAATATTAATTGATTTGTTAACAGACAAAGTAATTTTTACTATTTGCGCCATCACCCAACATGTAAGATTATTTCTGGTTATACGATAAGTCATAGATGTTAGATTGTTGCCGTGCAGAAGGCATTCAATAAAATTTAAAAAAAACTACATATATATACTCTCAGGTAGACATAAATTTAAAGAGATAAGTCAAAACGTAATTCCTTACAGTGGATAATAAATTAAGTTTCAGAACGTGTTTGTACGTGCATGGACGTAAGATTTTATGATTCTTCTTAACCGTTCCACAAGAGGTAATTAATACTTCAATGACCACTATATTTGTTCAACGAATGTATATAAAATATCCGTTGCAGTCGAACACTTGCCTCTGGAAGACCAAGAAGAACTCATATTCTCAGAAACCAATAAAAACCTCCCATAAACTGATTTGTTTTTTCCCTTTTCTCAACATATAAGTATGCACCTGCTGTAACTGCAAAACCAGTAGCAAACTGTACATCCATCCGATAATAAATCCTTTCTAATACTATTTGGTGTCACAGTCTAACTTAAGCGTCTTTCTTATTGGAAAACAGTAATTTAAATTTATACTGCGTTAGAACGTTTATACACTAACTGCTCTCATAATGTTGAAGAGATTGCCGATCACGTTTTGTAAAAAGATTACCTCGAAAGAGATAAAATAGTTGTTCATCGGAATGGACTGAATAAACTATGCGACTTGTTAGATAAAAATCCCGGTTTCGTAGTCGTTAATGCATTGCGCTAACTGTGTTTTTGTATTTTTTTGCCTCGTTTGGAAATTTTTCTTCGAAAAGTGAATATTTTCAGTAAGGCAAGTACACCTTATTCCAAAGCAAATTAAAAAAAAAAAGATGAGATTTTAAGTGAAATATTAGGTCCATTTAAAAATACTTTTGTATTTTTGTTCCTTAGAAAACGGGTATTAATTAATTTATTTATTTATTCAGACATTATAGGACAAGTAAATCCTGAAATATACATATATAGTAAGATTCAAAATATTTTAAAATGACTGACTAACACTAAGCGGATTATAAGGAGTATTTGCTGTGAGTTTATCTGTTGGGCATGAAACATGTAGAAATAGTATATGTGTATTAGGAATGTATTCCGAAAAATTGTAAAGCGGCAACAGGTGCTGTTTTAAATAATCAATATTGAAAATATTAGTCATCGAAGTTTATGATATATATGAACATTTTATTGGGAGAGTTATGATACCAATATATCTTCTGTAAAAGATTCAAAATTCATTTCACTCACACTTACTTCACAAGCCCATGGCTGTCACATTATCGTCGGCACTCTGTATTATATGAACACGAATAATTAATATGCCTTACACCAGCTACCTATAATAAGTAGTGTATAACTACTGCTAATAAAGTAATATTATAGTTATTTATTGTACAAGTGTGTTATGTTACAAATAAGCGAGAAAATGTTTAGCTCACGAGTCCGCCAGGACGAGTGAGCTACTTTTCTCAAGTGACCTATTTGTAATTAACACACGTGTGCAATACAAAACTTTATCCAACACCTCTTAAGATCCGTTCAAAATGGCTTTTAATATTTCATAAATTTGACGTTCCATGTCAAATTTAAATTATAAATTTGACGTTCTATGTCAAATTTAAATTACGAGGCAACGTCATTAAATAAGTCACAAACTGCTGTAAGAAAGCTGAAAATAGGAGTGAGTTATTTCCCTATTTGTCAATAGGTGTCACCACAATCCAGCTTTATAATTCTCAAGTGACAGTTGGTGTGCGCGAACACAGGCATTGTTAAAATGGCGACAGTGCTCGAAGATTGTACTGTGGAAGAGCAACGTGCTATTGTGCGTTTTTTTCTGGGCAAAAGGACTTTCTGCAAAAGATATTCATAAGGAAATGTCTCCTGTTTACGGTGAAAAGTGTTTGTCGCGTAAAGCCGTATATAACTGGGTCGAGAAATTCTCTCAAGGACGCTCAAAAGTTGTTGACGATCAGCGAAGTGGCGCCCCGTTCAGATTTCGACAGATGCAACACTTCGACGGGTGGAAGAGATGATTCGAACTGACAAGCGGGTAACAATAGACAGTATAGCAACTGCAATATGGTGTTTTCATGGTTTAGCCTATGAACTGATGCACGATCGTTTGAATTTGCGAAAAGTTTGCGCACTGTGGGTACCTAGACAACTGACCAAGGAACACAGAAGAATTCGAATGGGCTTGTCCTTGCAACAACTCTCTCGATACACAGTGGAAGGGAAGAACATGCTTAACAGGATTGTTACTGGTGATGAGTCATGGGTGCACCACTACCAACCCGAAACAAAGCGTGCTTCTATGCAATGGAAACATCCTTCCCGTCAATAAAGAAATTTAAGGTTGTGCCCTCAGCTGGTAAGGTTATGCTTACCGTGTTCTGGGATTCTCAGGGAGTGCTCCTAGCCCATTTCCAGAACAAAAAAGAGAACGTGACTGCTGAATCATACTGTAGAGTTTTGTTGTTGCTTCGGGATGCAATTCGACGAAAACGTCCAGGCCTACTGACGAGAGGAATATTGCTGCATCCCGATAATGCCAGGCCCCATTCGGACCACTTGACCCAGGCGAGAATTGCGCAATTAGGGTGGGAACTTCTTGAACATCCGGCTTACAGTCCCGACCTGGCCCCAAGCGGCTATCATCTGTTCGGTTCACTCAAAAAGCATCTTGGCGGCAAACATTTCGAGGGTGACAACGATGTTCAACAAGAGGTACGCACGTTGTTCAGACACCAGCCCAAACACTTTTATGCAGCAGGCATTGGGGCATTGATAAAGCGATGGGATAAGTGTATTAATGTAGATGGAGACTTTGTTGAAAAATAAAACTTGTTTTTGGCTAACTATTTCTCTAATTATTTTTATAATACCTTTTTGTGACCTAATTACTGACTTTCCCTTGTATAAACGACTAATGCAAAAAGTTCATATACAGTAATGCAGTTACTATGGAGAATAAATAATGTAAATCAACAAGCAAACAAAATTAGTGATTGATTAATAATACTGCAGTTAAAAGTTGATGGTAATGGAAGAGTTGCAAGAGGCTGTTTTCATTCCGCTAGAAGTTAAGAAAGAAGCTCAAGCAGCATGTTATAAATTACTGCCAAAAAAATCGAAGGATAATTACGACAAAGAATCTCGTCATTTTGAAGAATGGAGAAAACAGCAACGTATCACTGGAATTAACGAAGAAGTTATGCTGGCGTATTTCCATATTTATAGAAGGAAAATAGCACCTTCTTCATTGTGGACGAAGTATTCCATGTTAAGAAGTACTTTGAAAGTGTATATGAATAGTGACATATCGAAATACGGAAAACTGATTTCCTATTTGAAGAGTGAGGCAAGAACCCACAAGTCCAAAAAGGCGAAATCTTGGAGAGGCTACATATAGAGAAGTTTCTGAATGAGGCTCCTAACAATAAATATTTGATGATGAAGGTATTATTTAACAAAATAATTTGAAACATACATGAGTGGGTAAAAACCACACCAATTTGTATAATACAAAAGTATTTTTAATAATATAAAATATTATTAAAAATGGGGTGTGAAGAACACAATACAAGTTATATATTTGTGAATGTATCTCCTCTCCAGAGACGCAGATACGTATTTCACCTTTCTACAGGATCGTCGGTACGCCCCTGCTGGAGAAGAGATACATTCAACCAAATATACCTTGCTATCAACCAGAAATTATTAAGACAGAGCGTGAAAGAATATTCAGCGCTGTCTAGATAACAACTGTCGAACTAAGCAACGTGTTTCTCTAGACGGTAACATACCATATCTATAGAAAACTGTATTATCGTGTTCTTCACACCCCATTTTTAATAATATTTTATATTATTAAAAATACTTTTGTATTATACAAATTGGTGTGGTTTTTACCCACTCATGTATGTTTCAAATTATTTTGTTATATACGCATTCGGTTCGCCCGACAAGTAGTGAAGACACGATAATACAGTTTTCTATAGATATGGTATGTTACCGTCTAGAGAAACACGTTGCTTAGTTCGACAGTTGTTATCTAGACAGCGCTGAATATTCTTTCACGCTCTGTCTTAATAATTTCTGGTTGATAGCAAGGTAGTTATATTTGGTTGAATGTATCTCTTCTCCAGCAGGGGCGTACCGACGATCCTGTAGAAAGGTGAAATACGTATCTGCGTCTCTGGAGAGGAGATACATTCACAAATATATAACTTGTATTGTGTTCTTCACACCCCATTTTTAATAATATTTTATATTATTAAAAATACTAAGGTATTATTTATTTTCTTATATTTAATTCAAAGTATTTCTTCATTATTCGTTCGTGTATTCTATGCAAGTTGCCTTAATAATGGGTATATCAGGTGGGTGTCGTGATGAAATAACTAAGCCGAAAGTTGACGATATAGAAGATAAAGGAGGATACTTGTATGTTTCGATACCTGACACAAAGACAAACGTATCTAGAAGTTTCACTGTTATGGCAGAAGGATTTACAACAGATATTCTTGACCTCTACAGAAAATATGTCTGTATGAGACCAAAAGGTATTCCACATGGCAGATTCTTCCTAAATTACAAGAAAGAAAAATGCACTATCCAGCCAGTTGCAATTAACACTATTTCTAAGATACCTCAGAAAGTTGCATCTTTCCTGAACCTACCAGAAGCTCAATTATATACAGGACATAGTCTGAGACGTTCGTCAGCATCTCTTCTGGCAAACGCAGGAGCTGATATTACAACAGTTAAACGACATGGTGGGTGGAAATCGTCCACTGTGGCAGAAGGTTATATACAAGATTCAGTATCCAACAAGATTGATATAGCCAGAAAGATACAAGGTCCAGACAGTCTAACGTCCTCGACTTCTGGTCAACAAATTTCTGTTCAGGATACTTCAAATACGTCTTCTAGTATAACTCTAAATTCGAATAACCTGAATGCAGAGGAGGATTTCCTTTAACTTTAATATTAATGTACATGTTAATTAGTTGCTATTGTTTACCCTTTAGAATTAATATAAATGTGTTAATACTATAGCTGTTTGGATGTCTCTATGCAATCTAAATTTCACCTTGTTTTATCTCACTAGTGAGATAAATTATGTTTTTAACTCACTAGTGAGTTATAAGACTTATAAGCTACATAATTGATTTAAAATCGCCATAGTTATAGGTCTATTATTAGGAGGTGTTGGATAAAAACATTTAATACTTAGAGAATATCCAAGTATGTATATGTAAACAGGTATATAATTAAAATTTCATTCACAAATACCAACAAAAGTTTTTCGATTAACTATTTAGAAAATTAAACGCCAAATTCATAATAAAGGTAAACAATACATTTCGAAGAACATATTCAATAAATAATAAATTTCATAATAAAAAATAAATTAATGGGATCACTACTTGATACACATTTCTATACATTCCCGGCCCTTTTAATCTGCTCGGAAACTAAATCTAAGAGATGGCGCTACTAATATGACGAAAATTTGCATTTAGTAAACGGCACTAGACTGCTGTCAAAATTTCAACTAAATCCATCGCGTGGCTTCATTTTTATACTTGATTGAAGCAACAAACTTTGGTTCATTTAGAGTTTCGTGCAAGGATTAAACACTTTTATTTAAAAGGTTTAACACCGAAAGAGCAATTGGGTAAATGAGTTTAAACGTGGCCGTACATCCACAAAAGATAAACATCGTTCGGGACGTCCAGTGGAAATGACTTCCTCGGAAATGATAGACAAAATTCACGATATGGTTTTTAGTGATCGACGAAACAAAGTGCGGTGTTTTCAATTTTATACGAAAAATTGAGCATGAAAAAAATCTCGGCAAGATGGGTGCCGCGTTTGCTCTCACAATCTGTGGAGAATAAACGCAATCGTGTGATTGAATCGGAGGCTGGTTTGGGACTTTTCCATCGCAATCCTGACGAATATCTACGTCGCTACATAGCTCGGACAAAACATGGATACAGTACTATACTCTAGAAATAAAGCAACAGTCGAAGCAGTGGGTTTTTAAGGGCGATCCGGTTCCGAAGAAGACAAGGACGGTGAAATCGTCTAATAAGGTGATGGCCAGTGGCCCAGTGTGTTTTGGCATGCACGCGGAATCATCTACATCTATTACTTGGAAAATGGACAAACGATAAATAGAGAGATTATGAAATGCCTTATGCAGAAAATCCACGAATTACGGTTTGAACTGCTTAACCACCCTCCTTACACACCAGATTTAGCCCAAAGCGACTTCTTTTTGTCCTTCTAATCTGAAAATTGCACTCGGAGGACAGAGATTTACGACAAATGAGGAGGTAAACAATTATTTTGCAGAGAAAGACGCCGTGTACTATTTGGACGGGTTGAAGAGATGGAAGCATCGTTGGGAGAAGTGTGTAGATTTACAAGGAAACTATGTAGAGAAATAAAAATAAATTTTAAGAAAAAATGTCTCGTATCTTTGTTAGGTTGGAAACATTTCAAACCACTCTCGTATAATATACAATGTCTTTAAAATGTGAGAATTTACACAAATATTGTAGTAAAAATATGGGCCCATCTGGTGGCCCTTACTATTGGGTACTAACGTGTTTACAAATAAAAATTTTTAATAAAGTAAATGCGTATTTCTATCATCTAAACGTTTGTTTTAAATCAATAAATTTAACAAAGGTGAGTTATTTTAATCCAAGTGATCTTTAAGTAAAATTTGCGATTGTTTTAATTTATTAATTTCTAAACTCTCCAGTAAATTTAATTTTGTGCATTTTTTGTAGAATTTTAAAATGATTATTGAATGTGTAATTTTTTTCTATTAGATTATTGGTGAATGTGGAATATTGTTTTTTATTTTTAAAAGAAAAACAACGTTCAGAAATACATTCTTCTAACGATCCTCCTGTTTGACCAATATACATATATCTTACCACATTCACACGTTAACTTATAAATTCCAGATTTCTTATTTTTATCTGAACTTTAATCCGTCCAGTTATGAACGAAAAAATTTATAGTTTTCACATTTGTTTACAAATTTATTTCTTTTTTTTGTAACTCATGACGTGAAACTATTGACGATGGAATACTATTTGAGTTGTTATTTACATTTGAATAATTTATGTAATCCTATGGAAATAACGCAAATAAATATATAAAACTGATACCTTTCAAGCAATTAACTTTCGTTTGTTAATAAAGTTTATATTTTAACGAAAAATTTCCACTTACCTATTGAGTAAACACAAGAAATATTCTTCTTTAACAGCTGGCGCCCTTATCACGTTGTTGAGAAACCAGAACCTGAAATTCTCCTGTTTGGACAATGTATCTTCAAAGACGTGCAATTTAGGTTCATCCCGCCATCTTGCAATTACATTCCGTTTAGGATCTCTCGTCACGGGGCCGAGAAAGGGCCACATGATGTACGTTTGAATATGGCTTTCGCTTTGTGGAACATCTAGCAACTTAAGAATGACTTCTAAATGGTCCCTGAGTTGATGTTGTGCAGATCGTTTGTTATTTTTGATAACCTGTGCATTGCTGGTGTATTCTAGATTTTTGACGTTAGCGTTATCATCGTGACTGGATTTTACCTCGATTAAACATACATAATGTTTTCCTGAAAATAAATATTAAATACATATGTGAATTAAAAATTATTTACTGTTAGAAACGTGATATAATGGCTTGGTCAAGTACGGTGGTTGACCATTAAATAAGAACCATCCAAGTTTTAATATTTTGGTGTACGGAGGGTGGATCAGTAATTAGCGAGCCTGACGAAAGAGGGCGGCACTAAAAAAAGTAAATTAGAAATTCTTCATAATATGTCAATATTTGTGTTCATTTCGATCGTAAGAGAACATGTTATTATTTAAGTAGAAAGTGAACTCTTTTTAGCTTGTTTTGAGGCATGGAAAAAGAGGAATGATTATTATTTTTTTGGAGACTGTGGTTAAGTAAAAACTAAAAAAGGTATATAACCCCTTACCACAATTATTAATCGTGTCCTAAATACGTATTTCGACAACTAAGTTGTCATCATCAGTAGGTAAAAACCACTAATTAAAAAGTCGCAATGGTGGACCAACAGCTCGACATTGACGAGATTGTAGAGTCGCAAGTGATCCCTGGTCAAAATTTTTATGCAAGATAATGCTGGACCGCACGTTGCTCAAATCGTTACTGATTATCTTGATGATCACAATATCCGTAAAATGGATTAGTTCGACGACGTCCAAATACTCCAATTACAATTGAACAGTTGGCACAGGCCTTAATTGAAGAATGGAGCAATTTTTTCCCAAGACGCTTTGCGAAGGATTATTTGTAATATGCCACGACGCTGCGCAGCACTTGTGCAGGCAAAAGGAGGCCACACTAGATATTGACATGACAATTTGTATAAATTACCCAAGTTGTCAGACTATTTTTTAATTTGATTTGATTTCAACCGCTTTATTTTTGCACATGTTAGTACACAAAAGTTAGTAGTAGGTTGTTACAGTGTTTTTTCTGTTTTCAATTTGTTAAAATTTGTTCAATAAATAATGGATCATTGCATACTTCAAGTTTCATTCAAATCTCTTAAAATATAAAAAAAATATCGAAGTTCAAAGTGTGACTACTTTTATTTTTTGAGTAGTGTATTTTATACACTAATATCTAAGTTTTTCAACCAGTCCAGTGCTGAAGAAACTGCCTTGCGCAGAGCTCGTGGATGCCACCAGGCAAACTTCTTATGGGGCAGTCGTTTACTGTGCGGGCTATAGTTTGTTCTACAATTCCGCAGTCGCAGAGGCTGGAAGTATCTCTCCTACTATCTGCTAGTTTCAATTTATGCAGCGCGTTATGACAAAGGAGTTAGAAGCCAGACGTAGACCAACAACTGCAATTTAATAATAAGTAATTGACATAACAATCGAAAGCGCTGTGAGTCCTGGGCTTTGAAGTATGCGAAAGCGGTTCCGAAGCCAAGATGTAGACGAAAGGAGTGTTTTTAGCGGGTATACTGGAGCTGAACAACCATGCACAGGAGTTCTGCACTACCAGGGAAAGGGAGAACAAGTACCTGTTGTACATGAAGGATTTTCTTCCGGCAAAAAAAATTATGCAGCATCAAGTTACAGGTTCCGTGGTCAGTGTGGAACCTATTTAATTGGGACAATTACCTACATGGGAGGGTAAACGCCTGGCAGAGGTTCTGAAGGATTAGAAATTAAATCTCTATTCTTCAATTTAGGGTGTTGTTCGAGAAGGGCTATCCAATAATCACTCACATTGAGAGGGTGTTGAACTTTCGTATCCAGCCAAATCGATCTCCTAGACTTCAGTCGAGTCCTGGGAATGCTCTTCAAATAATCGCGTATAAGAGATCAATGTTGTTGAAAATCTTAGCCCATTAATTATGTGCTACAGTGAGACGTCTGATATCCGGGGGGGGGGGGGGGGGGGGGTAATATTAGAAAGAATCAAAGGCTGGAGACTAGGAGTAGCTCGGTATAAATCATCTGGATGAGTGTATGGATTTTGTATATGAAAGCTCACCAAATTTTGTATAAAACAAAACTGGTTCGTACTGATGAGTCTGTAGTGAGATGAAACACGTGTTTTATTTTATATTATTAAAAATGTAAGATGGAACACATGTCTGCGTATCTGGAGAGATACTTTCATACAAATATGAATGTGTATTGTGTTCGTCGCAACCGATTTTTAATAATATTTTATATTAATAAAAATGATTTGGTTTTATAACGAGCCATCGAAAAAATTCATAATTGGAGTAGACTGTGAAATTGAGTTGGTATTTTAGCCACTTCCAAATAATGACATTTATTATTTGACATTGAAACTATAAGTTTGTGTCAAATTTTTCAAAATTGTTATTAAGAAAATTTAATTTATTTAAAAAATGGTATTCAACATAGAACCAAAAGCAAAAATTATCGAATGTTACTTCCGTACAGGTGTGAAAGCAATTACGGAATGCATGGCTGATTTTAGTGAAGAACATCCTGAATTAGTGTTTGACTACAATGATTTTTACAATGTTTCGACAAATTGTGTAAAGTTATTCAGAGTCAGAGTCAGAGTCAGTCGAAAAACTGGAAGTGGACGGCCATCTAAACGTACAGCTGATAATATTGAAGTCCTCCAGCATATTATTGATGAAAATCCAAAAACATCCATTTCAGTAGTTACCCAACAAACAAATTTATCTTATGGTACGTGCCAATTCATTCTTAAAAAAGTCTTGCATTGTCATCCATACAAGCTGCAATGTTTTCATGAACTTTATCCAGTGGATTATTTAAGACGAGTGGAATTTTGACAATGGTTTCAAAATAATCTACGCAATCAGGATATCCTTATCACAGTTTTTTTCACGGATGAGGCCTGGTTTTATCTTTCTGGATATGTTAATTCACAGAATATGAGGTGTTGGTCCTCCGAAAATCCTCATTTTTTTGTTGAAAAAACATTGCATCTCCAAAAAGTTGTTGTTTGGGTTGGAATATGTCGAAGAAGATTGGTGGGTCCCATTTTTTTTAAGGTACACTTACTGCTGCACGATATCGCAATGAGATACTCGGCTTATTCATAAATCAAGTGGATGATGAGGAATTACAAAATGGGTATTTCCAACAAGATAGTGCAACAGCACATACGACCAGAGAAACAGTTCAATATCTCAGAGAATTTTTTGATAACAGAATAATACGCAGGAACACTGAAATCCCATATCCAACTAGGTCTTGCGATTTAAATATATGTGATTTTTTCGTATGGCCATACATCAAAAATTCGATTTATTCAACGCCAATTCATAATCTGGAACAACTGAGAATTCGCATAACAGAAAAGTGTGAAGAGATCAACAACTCACCGCAAATGCTGCATAAAGTTTTTGCTGGATTGCGGAGAAGAGTTGGTTTGTGTTTAGATGTAAATGGACAACATTTTCAACAACTTCTGTAGCTATATGTAAATTTTGATTATGATTTCGATATTAAACAAATTATTTGTTTTCTTTTTTGTTGTAGTATCATTTCAATGCCATAACCTTTTTTTACAATGAAACCAAATGAAACTGTCGAGCATCAAGTAATGTGTCATTATGTGGAAGTGGCAAAAGTATCAACCCAATTTCACAGTCTACTCTAATTATGAATTTTTTCGATGGCTCGTTACAAATTTAACTAACTATCAACTGAATTGTAGGTTAGAAACATATTCGAGATTAGATTCCAAACATTTTCCCAGCAGTATAATTATAATAGTACAATTTTAGAGTACCTACGATATGCTACTAACATAATTATGCGACAGGAAGAAAAATTTTTATTATAATAATACATAGCAATAGATTATATTAAGACACCTACCATTCTTTTTGACAAAAACCACGAAATCATGTTCTCTTATCATCAATTTTCCACATCTGTTATTTCTAAAGGAGTGTCCCGCGTAAGAAGCGCTATGAAAGAACGTCACCCATGTATTCTGCAACCGACGATCTCCTTTAAGACCATGCAGTCTCGAGAACACCATGTACTCGGCGGATATCGCTTGGCCTTCTCCGATTTTTTGAAAATTTCTCGGCACACTGTACACCATACAATCTCCATCTCTAGATTCTGGGAACTCTCTTTCTACGTACCTGTCGATTACAATAAGTAATATTGAAAAAAGCATAGGAAAACAAGAAGAGACCAAGAAAGAATGGAGCGCGGATAAAAAAGGAACGAATTTCTCACGCGCTATGAATTCTACATGAGAATGCAACTGTTGATCGGGCAACAGCACTCTAAAAAAGATCCATTATTATTCAATGCGCGCGACTTAATAACAAGTTGATTATACCGAACCAGATCTGGTTTAGTTTCTTTGCAGTACATACAGCGAGAGCTGGTCAGATACCGAAGGTAAAAACTATACCTTTGATGCTACTATTATAAGTCTGCTTTAGTTACTTGCCCGTTCGCAGGTTTGTTCTTTTTTTGCCCACTTACCATGTTACATTAGCATCACATTTCGATAAAAAGCGATTCAGCTCAAGAAGCATGTCAAAAAAATATAACACAACGAATATGTTATTGGATATTGGACGTCTGTTGAAATATGTTTTTCACTTAAACATTTATAAATTAAACGAGTTAATTATCGTAATGATTGCTTGAAATTTATAAATAAATTACTTGTAGTTAGGGAAAAAGTATTATACAGGGTGTTACAGAATAACTATTCCTAATTTTCAGAGATGATAAAGGGCACTTAAATAAACGTTTTTTATTAATAAACTAGTGTCTGGAAATTTCTCGGTGTCAAGGTAAACTAGAAATTTTTAAAAATAATCTCAAATACAACAGGAAAGAGTTAAGTTAAAGAACATTTTATTAGAAATAATACTGCATCAAATTTTATAAAAATTGTGCGAAGTTACGAACCATTTTCGATATACAAGTTGTAACAATGTGGAATCGACTGCTAAATTCTTCGAATTATGTTACGCGTAACTCCTTATTACTATCCTTATTACTTAACTATCACGCGGATTACGCTGGCCAACAATTAAATTTTTTTTCCTTCAGACTATGATCCGACACTTGTTTTTAATTAATAATGGTACGCTAATGCCAAATATGAAACCCATTTGTCCCCATCATCACATCAAGTTTTCTTTCTATGGCACTTCTTGTTTGCCGATTTCAAAATTCTTGAAAATCGTTAAGTAAATGCAGCAATTTCTTAATTGTTCAAAGACTTGAAAGACATTCCAAATAGATTTTGTCTCATTAGCATAATGTACACTTGTACCTGATAATATTTAAGTACTTAATGAACTAATTAAGTAATAAACAATTATAAGGAAATGCAATCTATTAAGCTAATCCTGTTCATTAAATGAACATATTAGGGTTTAATGAGATTTTATTAGAAAGTATTGATCACTTAGGACTATTTAAAAGTAAACAAGGGTGATAATAAAACGTTAGAGAAACTACATCATGTCTACTACTAGAAGATGTGTAAAAGAATATTGAATCACGTAAAACTGGTCCAGACTGTAATTGTCTAATGAAGTGTTTCGATAAATTTTGGGCCAGAAGACAGACGAAATGTATTAATACTTATTAACACCTTCAATACTAAAAATGAGTAAGATATTTTCTTGCAACAACTTATTGAAAAAAGCCAAATAATAACACACAGACCTTCAAGTATTTTGTTTTAAAAGATTCTGTTAAAATAAAAGTGTGCAAGGTGCAATTTATATCTTTACATGACGTTACAGAAGGTGGAATCCGACGTTTGTATGATCTTCTGTTAGCAGGACAAATCTCACATGATAAAAGAGAAACAAATCCAAAAGGTAGTAATAGTGGTAACAGTAACTTTTATTTTTTATTAAGGTATTTGTTTCATCAGGTAATGCTGTGTCTGGTGATATATGTCGAAAATTTCACACACACATTGAAGCCTTCCCGCGAAAAAGTATATATTTTTCAGGAAAAAAATCGAATATCTGGATGCTAGGCTAGACGTCAAATTAATGCATTCTATGTTTATTAAAGATAATCCTAACATACCAGTAAAGTATGAGTTTTACTTAAAATATTTTAAAGAAAACTTTTGCTTACGATTTGGGCGGCCTGTATCAAATGCGAAGAGTTGTCAGTCAAAATTAAAAGTCCCTCTCTAGAAGAAGCAGCCAAACGTACAGCAGTTGCCGAAGAATTTGTACACAAAAGACGCGCGAGGAAGTTTTATTCAAAAATACAGCAAATTACTGATTTTTGCAAAAAGGAAGACGACACTATAGCCATATGTTTTGATTTTATGCAAAACATGCCTATGCCTAACATTCCAGTCCAAGATGTTGTTCAGTTATTTAAGACAGCTCTGATTGTATTGTTTTGGTATACACAATTTAATAACCAATAATACTAAATTATACCTATACCATGAAGGTGAAGCGGAAGAAGGAGCGAATTAAGTGTCCTCGATGCTAAAAAAGTTTATTGGTACTTCAGTCAGTAACACTGTTCGTAAGTTATACCTTTTTTCTAATGGTTGCTCTCGGCAAAACAAAAACAATACATTGATATGCTATTGTTTAGCACTTGTGGATGCTGGCCGATTTGATAAAATTGTGCACTATTTTCCCATAAGGGGGCATTCTTTTCTTCCGAATGACCGCAGTTTTGGTACCATTGAAAGAACGCTAATATGACCGTATCTATGTACCAAATCAATATAAAGAAATTATTAAGGCCGCAAGTCCAAAATTCGATATTGAGACGATCAGTTCTGAAGAAGTTTTAAATTTCTCTTCATGGTGTACCAAATTTTACAAAAGGTCTTGTCTCTCCACAGAATCCTATGGAAAAGAAGTACCAAAATCTATAAAAAGAGCCTTTTCAACGGCAGATTTTATGGTTTTTGAATATAATTCTGCCAATAGAGGGACTGTTGTGATTCATGAATTCATTGATGGACTTTCTAGACACTCTTTTAATCTTGTAAAATCTCGAACCGTTCAACATATCTGCTTACCTACTGAAAAGGCATATCCTGACCTAAAGGTGCCTATACAAAAAAAGAAATTTCTCAACATCGCACATCTTCAGACGTTCGTTGAAGATGAGTATAACGATTTTTATGAAGAAATACTACAATGGCCAGCCGTTAGGAAGAAGAAGTGGAAGATGATCTTTTTTAGTGTTTTTTTTGTGTTAATTTTATTATTTAGTTATGAAATAAAAGTTTCGTTCATGCTATACACTAATTTGTGTTATCGAAGTATAGCAAACGCCAATTAAGTTGGCGCGAGAAGGGGTAAGTTCGCGCAGGATTAGAAGTAGTGGGGAGATTTGTATTTGGTTTTACATCAAATGTCAGATAATTCTAACCTCTGAGCGTGAATGATCCCCTAGCAAAGGCATTACAAAATATGTTCTGTCAAACGTCAATAACAAATGTATTCTGACAATTACTTGAGTAGTGGGAGTGGACGTTTTTAAAAACGGCTTCTGCGCACCCCCTCCTCGCGCCAACTTAATTGGCGTTTGCTATACATTGGGCACAGAAACAACTTCAGTTGATGTCCTTGTTTTTACTATATCGATATTGTTTTAATGTCAACTCTACGAAACTTTTACGAATATTGTTGTGCATGTGGGTAAGAATATACTTCAGCTACGAACAAACTGAAATTGTTAATTAGGACGCGTATAAAAAGTTTTTTCTCTCTATTGAAAAGTTCCCAATACCTGACTTATGATATTTCTGATCTCACCGATTCAAATAGGCTCGACAGCAACCATGATCCGGTCTAAAATTATAGACGTGAAGATCTTATAAATCGTGTTCAAAGAAGTGATAAGGCGATAATTTTCAGGTTCTTTAGGATCACCCTTTTTAAAGATCAGCACCGTCCGTCCTTCACACAGCCATTCTGGAATATCCGTCCTAGTCTCCAGGATACTGTTAAAAATTCTGGCCAGATAGTCGAGAACAGCGGCAAGCTTCTTCCACCAGTAATTGTTAATTCTATCGGGTCCCGGGGCAACGTAGTTACGCTTTGTTCGGAGCGAGTTCCTGACGGCTGTTATTCGTTTGTGGTCGTCTGAATTCGAAATGTATTGATTTTGTGTCAATAGCCGTGTTGAACCTTTTCACTATTTTATTTTATTATTTTATTTTTAAGATTATTATTATTATTGTTATTATTATCATTTTCCTGCCTTTTGTGAAATTTGCCTGTTTTTGACGAAGTTCATCTTTTTAAAGCCGGTTTTAGGGAGACATTTGAAAATTTGAATTAAAATTAAAGAGATTCTATAGAATCATGTTTTTGTGAAATTTTCTTGTTTTTTTTTTTTGAGATATTTTCTTGTTTTTTTGAGAAATGTTTATTTTTATTGCATGTGCCCTAGAACATGTTATGCTTTAAAAATGTTCCTTATACCGTTTGGACATTTTTAATCATTTATTTAACTTAATTGCTAATTCTAAGTCATCATAGACTAGTTCAAAATTCAATATTATCGTTTAATATAATCTATTTACTTTAATTGCTAATTATAATCATATTCAAACTCTAATATTAAAACTCTAATATCTTCATGTAACGTTTGTATGTTAAAATATTTTGGATGTCACTAGAACTATTTTTAATCCGGAGCATCGGATCTAATCATGCGCAAGGTAGACATCTTGAAATATTATGTGAGTCATTGTTCGTACATTTGAATTTATATTTCAATTATCGTTCCTTTTGGTCAATTTTAGGTAAACAGGACATCGTTATATTTTTATTAGAATTTTGTAAACATATTAGGATGGTTTAACTTGTCAAATAACCATTTTTCACTTAATTTAAGTCTTGACATTTTTGGTTTGTTTGGAGAGCCATCTAGGCGAAACTCTTTTAAACTCTTTGTTCTAGATCGCTGTAACGTTTTGTATAATTTTACTCATTACTAAAACCCTTAATTAATCCGAATTAATTAATGAATTTTTGATTGGGGCTTCCTCATTTGCTTTTTAATCATGTCAGGATATCCGAGTAATTATCAATTTTTTATTTCAATATTCCGTAGTGGGGTAGTACTTTTTTTTGTTAATAATGATGTATCAGTTATTCTGCTTAAATTAAAGGACCATCATTCTTGGCGTTCTCTTCTTAATAGTTCCGCCTTGAAGTAAGTCGACGAGTGTAAAACTAGGAAGCCAATTTGGGTTTAAACAGTGTTACCTGTTCTGCTGAATGCAGGAATTGACAAATTGGCTTTGTTTCATTTCATATAAATTCACTAGTGTAGTGATATTTAGTCGAGGATATTTTTTTCCCCGGATTTGAAAGTTTTACGTCCACGTGTTTGCTTCAGGTGAGTTCTGAAATAAGGCGACGGCTGTAATTATATCACGGCATTGTTCTCCATTTTGTTATATTACTCTGGAATCTTCCACTTATTCTTTTTCTCATTTATTTAGGGCTGTTAGTATCCGCTAATAACGGAAATACAGGCGGAATTGCGTTAGACTGGTTATGCTGTGAATTCCGTAGGTGAAATCTACCAAATAGACGAGAGGTTGATTCATCCGCAGTCATCTAATCACCCGGACACAGGAAATCAGCGTAATCGGATCTAAGGATCATATTTCACTCCAGGTAGTGTGTAGAAAGTAACATTTTTGTGACAGAGTCCCGGAAAACAATATTAATAGTGATTTTGGAGGAACGCATGGCGATCTAAAACATGGTGTTCTACTCACAATTTTATTTTATTTTTTTTTGTTCTCTTGCCTCATTGTAAAATTTCACTAAGTTCATTTTCATATATTAATCGCGTAATCAGTTTTCTAATTCAAATTTTAGTAGTATTTTTTTAAATAGTATCAATCTCGCATATCAGATTGTTTTAAAGTAAAGAAATTTGAATAAATTACATTTAGTTTTTTTTTTAATCAGTAACAGATTCCGATGTAATTTTAATAGCTAAATTTCGTTTAAAAAAATATATTTTCCATTTATTTGGTAAACTTTCACAACTATAGAATAACATCCTAGTTACATTTTTTTTATATCTTTAAACACATTTTTTCATATACAGGCTGAACCTGTTTTTAATTACTATCTGATTGGAGTATCCAATTATGAGAATACATTGTCAGTTAATTATTTATTGAATTATTAATTTCTATTTGTGTGTACCACCTAAGTACGTATTGCATATACTGTGTGTATCGAACCTGTGTAAGGTTCATTAAAGCTTTAATGAATTACCGATGCAATATCATATAGTTTAGGTATCTTATTAATATGATCAATGGTATTCCAACTGTTTAATAGTATGTTGTTGCTCCATACATATACCCCTCTGGTATAATATATTCTTTTTATTGTTTTTCTTAATTAATAAATATAGTTATTGTTATGAACTCTGGGGTTTTTTTTAATTTGATTGTCAAATTATTTGGTATTACTAATTTATCCACTTACTACGGCAGAGTCCGTGTTCTCTGTTGGCTAAATGAAAACATGGTGGCGCCCTTTTTTATGTAAGAACCTCCCCTCAAGTCGCCTCTAGCCTTTTAGCCAAAAGATCTCCGGGGCAACCATAAAGTTGAAGGTAAGTTTGGTAAATTTAGGATAATAACGAGTGATCATTAAAATTTTCGCTCAAGTAAGCCATGTACTATCGTGAGCAAATGAAAGTGCACACTTTATTATGTTGGCATGTCGAAATTTCAAAATTTATCTAATGTATACAGTACTTTTGAAGTGTCAGTGTCAGCATTTAATCATAACATAAATGACATTAGCTTGACAATTTAGTAAAATTTACGCAGCTATAATAGTGCGTTTACTTTCAATTGCTCACGATAGTACACAAAAAGTATGTCCTAACTTAAGTTATTAGAGGAGATCTGTCATTATAATTTCAAACGTCATGATTGTTAAAAAATAATTTGAAATGCTGACTTTTATATTAAATATATTTATAATTTTTATACAAAGTAATAGAATATTATAAAAAATGTGTAAAATGGTGACCATTCTTCACCAAGCATAATCGCACTCTATTTCGTAGAGCATTGAAAACATTGATCAGTATTTGCGGTGAGTTATTGATGTGTTCACATTTTTCTATGATTTTATGTCTTAACTCTTGTAGATTATTAATTGGTGTTTCATAAATAATATTCTTTATATATGGCCACACAAAAAAATCCATGACTGTTAAATCACACGATCGTGGTGGATATGGAATCGCTGTATTTCTACTTATTATCCTATCGCCATAAAATTGTTGCAAAAACTGAATATTTTCAAGTGTAACGTGAGATGTAGCCCCATCCTGTTGAAAATATCCGACCTGGAGTTCATCATTAGTCAATTGATTAGTAAAAACACTGAGAATTTCGTTACGATATTTCTCCGATGTTATCGTTCCCTCAAAGAATATTGGTCCTATTAATCGGTGACGACTCATACCTAGCCATACGCCTATTTTTTCTGGATGTAGAGGAACTTCTCTGTAGAAATGAGGATTTTTACTGGACCACATACGTATATTTTGCGAATTAACATAACCTTTCAAATAAAACCAAGCTTCATCGGTGAAAAAAGTATGATTTCAAATATTGTCTGTCATTGTTTGAATAAATCATTGGCAAAATTGTGTTCTTTTTTCATAATCCGTAGGTAATAGATTTTGTACAGAAGTTAATTTATATGGATACATGTGCGAGTCCTTTTTTAAAATTTTTTGACATGTTCCATACGAAAGCCCTACTTGTTGCGAAACTCTGCGAATAGATGTTTGAGGAGATTCGTTAATAATTTGTCTGACATTTTCAATTACGCCGCGACTTCTCTTGTGAGGAGGACCGCTTCCTTTTTTCCTTAAAATACTGCCTGTTTGACGAAAAAGATTTACACACTGCATTAGCGTATCACGGAAAGTTTTATAGCTAGGAACAGTATTTGGATATCTCTCTTCAAACTCCGCAAGGCAATTTTCTATTGAATGTTGCCAAATACCATCAATTTTTTGAGATGTCAGGAAGTAACATTCTACCATAAACGCTTTATGCATATCATTAAAGGCCATTACTTTTTCTTTTGATGAAACTTTAAAATATATATTTGACACTGACAGATGTTTGAAATAACATCTTAATGACTAAAGCTACGACATAATTTTTATATACACGGCCAGCTACGAGTGAAAATTTTAATGATCGCTCGTTATTTATCGTCGGAAGTCTAGTGCTCGTGGGGGCATATAGCAAACATACGCTTTACTAACTACTGTCATTAAATGATATTTAGTGTATTTTATTACTAATATTGTGTGTTTTAAATTACCGTTAGTTTTATTTAACAGAACCCAGAAAGACAAATATTTCGCAGACGAAACACAAGTATTTTTACAATACATTGGTAGTATAATAAATTTACTTCATTTTGAAACTGGTTTCATTATTTTGTCTTTTTCTATTCTTATTTTATAGTGTTTGTGTATTTATAGGAAGTGGTTCGTAATACTACTTCCTAATGTTTGCCGTCAGTTATTGGTAAGGTTACTACTAACTGTTCTTTTGTCACTATAAATGCGTTTCCCACGATTTGTATTAATTATTTAATCTATTTACAAAGTTAACCGCATTTAGAAACACTTGTTTAGTCTAAAATTTACAAACAAAGCAAGTGTTATTTGTGATGGGGAAACCGCGAACAAAGATATCTTTTATTCTTTATATTCCTATCGGTTAAAGATGGGTCAATTATGGGAAATATTGGTATCCATGAAGCGCGTGATTAAATTTACTTATCTGATTTACTGGGAACGTTTTTGATGCACAGGAAATTCCGAAAGAAAATATAAATTATGTAATACTTTAGTGGGAGTAATTCGTTGAAAATTTACTGTATTTCATTTCGTTTTTCATTGAAAACTTATTCATTTAAAATACCATAATTATATGACGGCGTTAATAATAATAATAATAATAATAATGATAAGGATTTTTATTGTCCAACATATTACATCCACTAATAGGATAATATATATATATACTCATGCAGAAGCAAATATAAATTAACTAACCAAAAATTAAAAATAATAAATACAATATAGAAAAAAGAAGATAATAATAATAATAATCACAGGCCTGCATTTTTCAACACTTTGAAAGTTGATTTAAAAATTTTAACTGTTTTCTAGTAATTCGGTAGCGCTGATTTCAAATCTGCTTTTACTTTTTTTGTATCACGTAAGGTTATTTTTCAAGCCAATAAAATTAAAAAATATAGAAAAAACACGATTTATTTCATTTATAAGCTAGTTTTATATTATGTTTAAAAAAATACAAAAATATACACATAGAAACTATTAGAAATAGTTATTTATTCTTTATGCTTCTTAAAAAAACGTTTTCGTTTTTCAGAAAAGCTTCGTTTGGTTGTTTTTCTGTCATATTCAGCTAAAGGAAGATCTGAAGGTAGTTTCTGGGGCAAACAAATTTTTTTGTTTCAACCTAGACCCCAGTACTTCAGAAAGATCTTTTGAAAGTCCCAAATCTCTTACTAAATCTTTCAGTTCGGCTTGTGAAAATAGCTGAGGTTGGTTTTGACCTGAGGTTGATGGTTCAAAATCACTATCCATCTGTACGGAGCCGGAAGTTGAAGAGGTTTCAATATCTTCTTGTAGTACTTTGGGGGGTATAGGTATAGGTACATGATCACTGTGAGGAACTCGTCTGATAGCTGATTTATTATTGTTTGGGTACAAAATATGTTTCAAAGTTTTTCTATTATGCCCCTTAATATCACAAAGACAAAAGTAGCAATCTCCATGATGATTTTGCGGTTCTCTCCAAACCATCGGTATTCCAAAAGGAAGGCTTTTTCTATTCCCTTTGGTCCAATGTCTTAAACCTTCTTCACATGCCTTACAAACAACGTGCGGTGCCCAATCTTTATCTTGATCTCCTAATTTGATTTTGAAATAAGCATAATATGCATTTTTCACAAATTCACCAATTGGTCTCTTAAACTTTTTCAAGACGAAATATCCACAAATGTAACAGAAATCATCTGGTTTGTTTTTGCAACACCGGCTAGACATATTTTTAAGCAATGTTTATTTATCAAATACCACGCACAACACTAAAGACAAATTAAAAAAAAAAAAAAATCTGTGGGTGGTAGAGACCAACTGTATTTTAATTAGTTATTGCTATATAAAAACTGAGCTTAACAAACAAAAATCACGTCATCACAAATTTTATGCAGGCCTGTGTAATTATTCACGTTTTGATACCAAATCCCTTCTTTTATCTGACTAAGAGAAGGGTCTTGTTAATCCTGTTAGTCCAGTCATTATGTACATTTGAATTGGAACGAGATCCCATCAAGCCAAATTTTTTATATGTTGTTGGGGGAGGGGGCGGTCAGGAGTGCCTAATTTGAAGTTCTCGACCGAAACCCTTGTGACTATTTTCCGCTGTTTAGAAAATAAGGGTGGATTTTTGTTTCCGTTGTAACTCAGCTCCTCGTAGTTCTACGGGGAAGTTGTATTGTTACTTTTTGTTAATTTTTTGATGCTCTAGAATTTGTGTCACATGACTTTTTCAACTAACATCGTCCGTTCTCGAGATATCGACGAAAATAGGACAAAATTGGAAAATTAATAAAGTGGTTTATATTCGGATGTGCGGAATAAAGCGAATAATTATATGTTGAACGAAGAGATTCACAAGCCTTCGTTGTTCCTTGTAGTGATGACGAATGTTCGACCCAAACATGAGGTGGAAATGGGAATGGGAATTTTCGCGAATGTAATTGTCAACAAGGTAGTTACAAAATTCTGTAAGTGCTTCATCTTTCGGCTTAACTTCTGCTAAATAACAAATATTTCTCCTACATCTTCAGGATGAAGAAATGGCAATCCAAATATACAAGTGTCCCGTATCGTTATGTTCAAATTTTAGGAGTGTAAAGTAGACTTCATTTCAAGTAACAAAAACGCAAAACTTGTACATCCATTTTTATTTGTTTCAAAGTTACAGATCTATGAATGTGATTGTCAGATCATGAAAAAAAATGTAGTCCTAAAGTCAATACAAACTGATTTTATTTAAAAAAAGTTATGCGATTCAACAGGCCTGTGATTGTTAACGTCGCATAATAAAATGTTATCCTAAAATAAATAAACACGTGTCGTAGTGCATACAGTAATTTCTTGGAGATCTACAAAAAAGAGTACTGGAAATTGATTTATGATAAAGAAGGTTCTTACTTATTTCGTAAGTGCTAAACCATGAATATCATACAATAAACAAATGTTCAGATGACTGTTAACGTTGCATTTTTTAATAAAGGATTACATTACCTTTCAGTTCATACAACAGCTTATTAGTAAGTGGACACGTTTTCTTTATTAAAAATGCCTTACCGATTTTCTTCTCAAGAGTATGCGGACCTGTATTTTGTGTATGGCTACTGTAACGGCAGTGCACGTCAAGCAGTTAGTGAATACCGCCATCGGTTTCCCGATAGCAGCATTTCTCATTACATAACGTTTCTGGAAATACACAGACAATTTCGGAAATGCGGACTGCGTGATTATCTTTTCGACCGAGGAGTAAATTTGCCAGACTTAGAGGAAGAAGCAGTAGCTATTGTTACAAGGGATCCAACTCTCAGTGTACGTCGAATCGCTAGACAACTAGGAGTGCCACAAACGACAGTTTGGCGAATTTTAAAACGTGAGGGCTTATATCCATATCACTATCGCAGGGGACACGGTTTGCTTGAGGCAAACCACTAGCTCGTCTAGTTTATTCTATCTGGATATTAAGACAGTCACGGCTTCATTTTAATTTCTGCAAAACAGTACCTCTGGACAGATGAATCTACGTTCACGAGAAGTGGTGTTACAAATGTGAGAAACCTGCACAGGTGGTCATCAGAAAATCCCAAAGCTATATGCCCATCTAAATTTCAACATGAATTTTCTATTAACGTTTGGGCGGCCCTAATCGATGACTTGTTGATTGGTCCTGTCGTTCTTCCTGGGAGGTTAAATGCGGACAATTACCTTCAATTTCTTATTGACGAACTGCCAGGTCTTTTAGAGGATGTCCCACTGAATGTTCGACGAGACATGTGGTTTCACATGGATGGGGCACCACCACATTTCAAAATTGCTGTCCGGTTAACGTCAATTATCCAAGATGGTTTGGTCGAGGTGGTCCTGTTGCATGGCCACCACATTAAGATCACCCGATCTAAATCCCCTTGACTTTTATTTGTGGGGTACATGAAACATTTAGTCTACGCGCAAGTTTCGAACACAAGAGAAGAGTTGTTGGATCGTATTCACCTGGCTGCCGAGCAAATCCGACAAAACAAGTATGAAATTCGGATAAGTACTTCTTCTGTTGGCTTACGGGCACAAGCCTGCATTCAACAAGGAGGTGGGCATTTAGAAAATATTATTAATTTTACTTTTTTAAATAAAATCAGTTTTTATTGACTTTAGGATTACATTTTTTTTCAAGATCTGACAATCACATTCATAGATCTGTAACTTTGAAACAAATAAAAATGGATATACAAGTTTTGCGTTTTTGTTACTTGAAATGAAGTCTACTTTACACTCCTAAAATTTGACATAACGATACGGGACACCTTGTAATTGTCAATAAGGTAGTCACAAAATTCTGTGAGTATTTCATCTTCCGGCTTAATTTCTGCTAAATAGGAAATATTCCTCCTACATCTTCAGGATGAAGAAATGGTAATCCAAATATGTAAGTGAACTTAGTAATTTACGATTTATTTTCGTTTTTTCTTTGGTATTATGCAACTAACCCTAACTGCTGAATTTTTCGACACCATGACTGCCCTAAGTGAAACCTACAATCTGGAACAACAGCTTCCGGAAACGCTTTGTAAATATTTCTATGGTTGGCGGTTTCAAAATCGGCAGAAAACAAAATACTAGAGGTATATAAAGATCGTTTTTAAGACCGGGAATGGTAAACAATTGAGTAAAGAACCGAGGACAGTATTCAAAAGTTCCATCAACATACCAACAAGAAGTAGAAGAGAGAAATTTTAAATTTGACAAACACGAAAAATATTATTTTCTTTGTCATTTTTAAGCAGAAAACATTCATTTTTATGCGTCACAATAGGGGACAATTCAACTGCAGCATGGAATTCGGAAATATTCTTAGGAAGTTTAGTCAATGCGGAAGCTCTAGCATTGTATATATTTTGTCTCACTCTTACAATGTCCTTTGTAGTGAAGGTATCAATGCCTCTGTTGTTAATTTCACTTTGAATGAATTTGCGAGGTTTCAAAACCGATTACATTATTATATCTTCTGTACTTTGAGTTTTTACAAAGGCCCTATACGTACGTTTGCTACACTGCCATGATTTCACAGTATTTTTGGATAACATTTTTTGAAAGCTCGGCGATTACATATTATATTAGTTCTTGTTCATACAGTCTTCATCCCCACAGTCTTCATCTATTTCACAGGGTTACCAAACGTATTCATTGTAAAAAGGGTGAGAACATTGAAAAGAGTGCTAGTTAGTGTTATTGCTAGTTAAAGTAACAGTGGTACTGAGAATATAGGCCCTTCACGAAGTTATATTTGGAAATATTTTCAAAAAGTTACTGAGAAAAGTGCTAAATTAATATATGTTTAAAAGTTTTGAAAACTTCGGGAAACACAACAAATTTGCAAACACATCTAAAGCAAATAGATTAATCTATTCTGATACACTTAACTGATTAGAGAAAGGAGTCTGATAATAATGAGTAAAATTATAAAAATATATAAAATAGGAAGTAGAACACTAAGCCGAGATAAGTTAGAGCTTGATAGCATTAATTTTATTAGTAAAGTGTTATTTAACATTTAAAATTTGCAGGGAAAGTTAAGTAATCTACAAGAGAGCGCACACCATTCATCAACTTCAACTACATATAACAGTTTCGGAATTTAGAACCAAGTATTAGTGTATTAACAATTTTTACCAAAAAGCTCCTTAATTTACGTTTCGGCACGTTTATTTTATTTAGTTTATAAAGTAAAAACAACTCAAACTTGAAACGTGTGTAACTTATCGTAATATTTGCTTAAGTTATTTAATCATTAAACGTATATAAGTTCCGTTAATGTATGTTAATATAAAAATATGTATTAAAAGTATTAAATATATTTACATATTTAATTTTCTTTTAAGTATTCTCAAATGGACGAAACAAAGTACAATTTTTATTATTGCGGTTTAGGAAAAGATACTTATGCGTCAAATTTCTCCGAACACAGTTTGATAACGGGATAATACACTCATAACAACTATGACTATTTTTTTTATGTTGAACAAATTGAAATATATTCGCAAAATTTTAGAAATATTGTATTGTGTTATTAAAAAAAATAAATATTTGGTGCTGAATAAATAATTATGTAAATATTTTTACTGGTTTACTATTTCACTTAGTAGGTGTAAGTTACTAAAATAACTTGTATTGGGTCTTCTTGAGCAACCAAAACGTGAAAGACAGTATAGATAAGGTACATATATCTGTTCACGTTTATAAAATATGATCTGACATAACTGACGCTAAATATAATAATTGATATTTTATTCATAAACTTATGTATAGTACAAGTTATTTAAAGTGAAGCTAGATAAATTATGGGATTACATCATAATTTTTAACAGAAAATTTATAATATTGATTAAAATATTAAGCATTTGCTAGACATGATAGATTTATAGTTTGAAGAATTAACAGTATGTGAAACATGAATTTCTATATTTCTATAAATCATTATATCCAAACCATGACAACGTGACATATAAAATATGACAGTACAAAATATAATATTAGTATACTGTCACTTTTTATAATTATATGTAATTAAAAGTTTATATTAAAAAAAAAAATTCCATAAGTGTCGAAACATATAACAGTTAAAGTATTTTAAATAAATAAATATGCAATTAAAACAAACCTTAAATCGCTAAATAAAGAAAACCTACTATGCATATATGTACGGTTGTGGCCCTTGAAAACTCAGACACTCGATTTTGACGTGACTGTCAAAAATTAAAAATTTTGTAATGTGTCATTTTTATGACAATGTGACATTTGACAAATCAGTTTATTTTTTAAAATGCCGCAATTATCAGAATTTCAAAAATCTATTATCAAAACTAAATACTAATTTTGAAGTAAAATTTTGTATTCTGATATTCGAAATAATATTTCTGAAATTGAAGTAAAGCAGGATACTATCTGCAGTTTTATTAGTCATTTTAGTATTTTTGCAATACATTTTGCATTCCACGCCAATAATTGGCTTGAGTAGCGTTTAAAAAAAGTTTTCACCGCTTAAAATGTTTTTGTATTTAAGTGTTTGGGTTTTCGAGGGCCGTAACAGCACATATGTATACTGTTTTAAAAATGTCTCTTAGCAATTGTCTCTACATAATGGCAACTACCACGAGGGTGAGTAATGCATTTTTGTCTACGAGCACAGTTATCGAATTGCTATATGTGATTACAACAGCTGGAAATTATAAATCCTCATGTATATATGTAGCATGTTTGCAAATTGGGAAACCATCTGCTCCGTTTGTTTATGCACCAGATGGAATAACGAAGAATATTGTGTATCCAAAGGCAGTGGAGTGATAGATAGAAATGATTATAATAAAATATCATTGATTTGTTGTTTAGCTAGAGAATAAACAAAAAGTTTATGTCGGTTAATGGCAGTTAACACACAAGAAGTCTTAATTTTTCTATAGAAAGTGGACGAGCAACGCCGGCCTACGCGCTTCTAGTATCTACTAAATTTCAAATTCAACCAGTCCAGTGCTGCAGGAGTTCTGCGGTACTGGACTGCGAGAAAACAGAAACCAACTAGGCGTGGCATTCTTGTCGAGAGAATTGCCTTCAAAAATTCCATTTTTCGACTAACTTGTAATATTCTGAATCTTTGGATTTAGGCTAACTAAAGGTGAAGGTTAATTTTTAGTATTTGCATTTGATTAGTAGCGCCCTTTATGTCCTAGTATCTAAATCATAAAAGATCAATGTATGTTGCTGATAATCTTAGCTAATTTAGCAGCGGCAGGGCAATGTTAGAAAGAATCGGTAGCCACAGACTAGGTGTGGATCTAACAGTACTAGTGACGATCCTCAATGTATGGTTAAGTTGTATACCTGCTAGCTTGGTGTAAGAGCTTCGATACCATACAGCAGCACAATATTTAGCAGAAGAGTAAGCGAGTGCAATGGGTGCCGTTCGCAAGGTCTCTCCATTCGCTCCCCATAAGTTTACGTAATATATTATTGCGGGTCTTTACCTTTTGAGTAGTTTTATAGAAGTGCTGCCTGAATGTTTATAGACCGGTGTAACGTTACGCCCAGATATTTCGAGTGGGAGTTGTGGTTGATCCGACCACCACCAAATTCAACATTCAACTCTCTGTTGGCTTACACACAAATGAAAGGCACATTATTCGGATTTTCAAGAGTTTGGTCGTAAGCGTCATTTATAATATTCGCCCAAAGCTTGTAGCTCTTCAACAAGTTATAATTCTTCATGCTCTAAATTCTTGGTTTGGGTGTATAAAGTTAGGTAATCTGCATATAGAAATTTTCGTAATTTTGTGAGTGGAAGATCATTGCTGTGTATGTCGAACATTAGAGGAGCCAGAATCAAACCTTGAGGAAGGCCATTTCTCAAGGTTTTGCCATTGCTGGTTCGATCGGTTAGGCAGACATCGATTTTAATATATATCGAAATTTGGAGTTAATGCTTGTAAAAGAGCCACATTTGAGCGTGAATTTTGATTAAAACATCGCAATAATTAGTAAACGTTTTTGAAGCGTGTATTATTGTATGATGAAATGGTAGCTACAGACATGGATAAATATAAAAAAAAACAAATTGAACAGGACTGCTATCTGAAAGAAATCTTCATTTACAGATGCATCTTCGCTAATGAAAAATTTTTTAAAATATAAATAAAACTAACAGTTAAAATCTTCATTTTATTAACTTCTACCGCATACCGTTCATGAAAGGGAACTCAAACTTTGAAATTTTAGTATAAGTGCCGAATGGGTATTTGCATAACGTTCCTCTTAGGGAACATCAACATATGAATTTGTAGGCGCGTTCGCCCATAGATGTTGCCACCAGTTTGGTGTTGTAAGGTTATGTTTGAATTGTAGAGCGGTTATAGTGGACATTAGGGCTAAAATAAAGGTAAGTTTTCAAAAAGATATATACACGTAATAATTATGTTACGTAGTAATTGTGTTTATTGAACATTATATTCGTGATATTTATTTTGAAATAGTCTTGGAAATGTATATTTTCGGATTTCTTTTAGTAATTGTGAGTGTTTCTTTACGGGAGCATTATGCATAGTTATAAAACTCACTAAACTAATTATATAACAATAACAAGCACCTAGAAATATGGATTGCGAAACGTTTTATGGATTGGATGGCAAAACGTTTTATGGCCGTAAAGAAGTATTGTAATGTCTTAAATCTCGAAATATCCCTTCTGGAAGTGAGGATTCCGAACTCTCCGATTATGAAATTAATTAGCTTATGAACTGAAGGTTCTGAGGATGATATTTCTCTCTCTAATTATGTAAGAGTATGAGAAAGATGCAAATAAAAGAGCAATCAAATGAAAAAAAAAACTGTAATCACTAGAAATAATGTAGATACTCAATTCCTTGATAGCGAGTTGCTGTCCGACGATATTTTACAACTGAACAGTCCATATAAGTTATTCAGCTACTTTTTTTCACAGGACTTCATCCTAGAAATTGTTCGGCAGACATTCATCTATAGTGCACAAATAAATCCAAATCGGCTTGTGTCTGTAAGTATCCAGGATACTTCCTGGATACTTCTACTGAACGTTTCATAGGAATATTACTGTGGATGTCGCTAATAAGGTAACCTACACCCAGGAGATACTGGTCATCAAAAACTCGTATTACGCAAGTAGCGGATGTAATGTCAGTCAGTCGCTTTGAGGAAATCAAACGTTTTCTTCACTTTAGCGATAACCTGGAATGTAGTCGATAGTACCGATAAAATTTTGCCAGTCATAAATCGAGTTAAAGAGGCATGTTTGAGTGTTCCATTGGAACAGCATTTGTCTTGTGATGAACAAATTATCTCGTTCAAAGGGCGATCAAAGTTGAAGACTTATAATCTTAAAAAAATGGAGTTGTAAAAAATGTGGGTGTTATTTGGAACTTATAATTTTGAGTTGTTTCCTAGGAAAGATGGCTACACTGCTGTAAATAATGAGTCAAATTTGGAGCAGCAGGCAATGTAGTTGTTAGAACGTGTAGGCTAATACTATCTGAAATACATTACAAGCTTTATGATGACAACAATTTTTCCAGCCTTTCCTTTGTAGCTTACTTAGCCAAGAAAAAAATACATTCTGTAGCAACTGTGCGATAAAATCGTTTACCTAATCAGTTTACCTAAGCAAGTAAGTGAAGGAGAAATGAAAAAAGATGGAGGAAGAAGTCATAGAGAAGAAACTACAACCATTGATGATAAAGACATACATGCAGTTCAATGGTTTGACAACAAAATCGTCAGTCTTGTTTCGGATTATTGTGGTACCGTTTCCATTCAGAAAGTAAATTTTTCAAGTCATCTAACGAACGGAAACAAATTGATTGCCCAAATATAGTGAATAATAATAATAATAATAGTTTATTAAGCGCCCAACAGCAAAGCCAAATATAGGCACAAAGAAAAGGTATCGTACATGAATAAATTTACAAAAACAAACAAAGAAAAATATATCCAATACACAGTTAACTTAAATCAAAAAAAAAAAAAGAAAATCAAACTTTAAATTCTAAACTTCGGTTCAAAAAATATGTCACTAAAGTATTTATTCCCACATCTACACATTTGATAAATCGGATTCCTCACCAATGCATTACTCCGGCACACGGGATAGGCAAAAGTTGCAGAATTGCGAGACGCAAACTGAGGCACAGCAAAACACAGTCTTCCAAGTATCGAAGGACAATCGATGTTATTACGTAGAACACTGCGTAGAAAGTTAGCACAAGTTACTTCGCGCCGGACATTCAGCAACACCAAATCATGTTCCCTAAGAAGTAGGTTATGGTCAGTATTTCTAGGAGGATACTCACCACTCGTTTTAAAAGTAAGATACTTCAAAACACGACGCTGAACACTCTCCACATTCGGTTTATGATGAATATAGATGGGATGCCAGACTATTTAAGCGTATTCCAATTTACTTCGAACTAATGAACAGTAGATATGCTTAATAGTTGCGGGTTGTGAAAAATATTTGGAGCTGCGCAATACAAAACCAAGCACAGCAGAAGCAGATTTGCACATATTAATGATATGGTTGACGAATGTTAAACCGCTGTCAAATATGACTCCTAGGTCTTTGATTGTACCATCAGAAGTTAAAACTTCATTATTAATATTATAATCAAAATGGTAAAGATCTTTTTTCTTTGAAAATCGAACCACGCAACATTTTCCTATGTTGAGCTTCAAACCGTTACGCTGACACCACGTCCACACCAAGTCGATGTTCTTCTGAAGGAGAAGTGCATACGCATAAGAACCTTCAAATCATCAGCATAGGCTAGTCCAGAATACGTCAAAGACTGAAGTAAGTCGTTAATAAATAATTTAAAAAGAAGCGGGCCCAAGTTTGATCATTGAGGAACTCCAGAACTGAAGGAATATAATCGCCATATTGGTGAAAAGCAAAAAATGGTACCATCGCATGTTTTATCACATGATAGATGTAGTCACTGTCAACGTATGGCTACTTGACAGAGAGACAAAATTGTTCCTTTGCTCGTCTTCAAAACTGACTTGGCAGAACGATTATGTAATCGCGGAGTTGATTATTCCGCTAAAAGGAGACGGCCCAGCAATGGAACACTAGAGTCAGCAAAAAAATGGAGATGTCAAGAAACTCGGCCAAACCAGGATGTCGTAACAGATCAATTTTCCTATTGGCCTAAATGGACAGAAGCCAGAGAGCGCTGCAAGAAACTGGGATGCAAAGGAAAAATCTACGATCAAGTGTAGAAGTACAAAATACAGTTTTCATTCCAAAAGCTACTGTTTCAAAACCAAATTAGAGTTTATTTTGTTACAAAATTGTTTGTATGCGCATTGTTCCCATTTGGGCACAAATAAAACCACCCCGAAAAAATACTAATTTTGTTAATTTTTTCAAAATTCCACTTTATGCCTACATACATTTGATAAAACTATATTATCAAAATTTTTCAACACAATTTCAAGAAAAAAAATAATTCATGCAATAGAGGGTTAATATGTGATTGTAAAACGATAATTATTTCGCAACATAGTGGCTTCGTGAGGTACGTACTAGAGTACGCGTTTTATTTCTACTTTAAATTATGGATCTTCATCAAGCAGAAGCCGAATCAATCCAATTAAGAAAACCCTTTGTCTTTATCTAAAATTCAATGATTTATTTCAACTTCAAGTTTTTTAAATTTGATTATTTCAAATACCAATAATATTATTGAAAAAATGTAAGAAAACATTGTATTTTTCTGTATTAAAGCATTAGAACATTAAAAGAAACCCATTGCATATTATAACCTTTTTCGGTTTCACTAACGCATGACTAAATCGCGGCAGTAAATGTGACATATATCACGAAATATTTGGTGTGGATGTAAATCTAGACACTGAAACTTTTATAATTACTAATTAGTAATTGGCAATGAAAGGAATCTGATAGAAAGCATTTTATTACCATAGAAAAATATACTTTGGTACCTTTTATCTTTTCTTACCTCAGTAAATATTCTTGAGCTTCTACTCCCTCGCTTCGAGACGGCAAGTAAATTCGATCCTTAATGTAATGTTGCACAACATCCATCACTCAATGTGCATTTGTTAACGATAAAAAAAAATGTGTCAACAGAATATCAAACGCTGTCCACACGTATTTGTAAACGGTACTTTTTCTAATCTATTATACAATCTACATTTTGTTATAAACAATTGCTTTCATATTTTTGCGTAAACTCGCGGAACACTGTTTACACAGGAAACGAGTGCAATGTGTATATACGACACATTGATATTGAAAATTTTTTTGTGCCTCAAAATTTCTTACGCAATTCTCAATAATGCAATGATAAATAACACGGTGATAGAGTTATGGTATCGTTTTATCGGTCACAAACACTAACGATGTGTTTTGTTGGAAAACACGAAACAGAATGAGCGCTTTTAGTAAAAATGAATTTATGAATAGTATTGGCAGGGGATTTTTCGCGTTGATTTGTAACCGCAATGTGTACAATTGCTTGAATCTTAATCGGAATCCCCTCTTCCCTCATGCTACTTAGTATAATTGAGAAATTGCATAAAATTTAATAAAAATGCTATCATTAGCGATGTATAGAAAATACCTTTGTTATTATATTTTTTAAATTAAATTTATGTTTAAATAAACATGTAGAATAAGACTAACTAATGTGTGCTTAAGTTTGACATACATACGAGGAAATATCAGAAAATAACGAGACTGGTGCTGTAGTACAAAAATGAAATATTTATTTAGAAAACTTCAATAACTATCCTTTAAAATACTCTGCAATATGTGCAATACAGTTCTCCCATTGTTTTGCCCACTTGTCATAAACATCTGAGAAAGCATTTTTTGAAAGTCTATTTAGTATACCCATGTTGAGCTCTAAATTCAACTCAAATTTTCGAACTCTTTTTTGACTTCAGGAAACAAATTGAAGTCACATGGAGCAAAGTCAGGTAAATAGGGAGGGTAAACTATAATTTCCACCCCAAATTCTTCAAGTATTCGTTGATAAATCGCTGATCTGTGGGTTGGATGCACGATCCAACCGATGTCTTGATAAAGTGGCCGCTTTTTCTTTAATTTTGCCTTTAGGGCTCCTCTTAGTACATTAGAACAGTACTTTCCAATTATTGTATGTTCTCTAATAAGTATAGCATGATCACTAAAGGCCGGATAATATGCAGTTTGCATAAATTTGTATATTTGCATAATACATATATGTATTTTGTATATTATTTGCATATTTTGTAGTAATTCAGCATTTTTGCATATTTTAAGTATCTGAGTTTTATTTATTTACTAAATCAAATTTGTTATAGGCGTTACCAAAAATATGTCGTGGACGTAACAAACAAACAAAAATTAAACAGCCCTCTTTAAATTAAAAATAGCATTTTATTAAGCCTCTTCCCGTTACTTTTCCAATAAGCGTCTCCAAGAACTTATTAATACTCTTCCCATACATCCAGGCCGAGACAAAATTCCAGGAAAAGCTAATACCTTCAAACTTCTAAATAAATACAAAAATACATTTTATAAGAAAATTAGGAGGATATGTGTTTCTTTGCTATTCGGAGAAATTTATTCCCATATTTGAAAGTCATTTTATTTTAAACGTCATTTTACGTTAGCTTTTCGGAGTGTAAATTTATGAGTTGAGATATATAATAGCAAAAATGCCGAAAATAGCGACTGTGCCTGGATGGATTGTACCTTATTCAGAACTGCCTATGGATGGAGAAAAAGTGTTTTGCGTAGCATGCTGCAAGATTGTGAGTAAAATTTTAAGTTTATTTCCTCTTATTAATTAATTAATTAAGTTTTTAATTATTCCTTTATCTTTTACTAACATTTATTTTATAAGATAATAACCGATGATTTGATATTTTTGGTTGCATATTACAAATGAGAATTCCAAGTCGACTAACATATAAAAACTCCTCCATCACATGCTGCAAAATTAACAAAGATGAAATTGGCGAAGAAGTGTCAGCAAACATTACCGTAATGTTTGCCATCAATTTCCAAATAATCGGAACAAGAACAATTTAATGAAGATTTGTGTTAAATGTTTGTGTAGGCAGATATTCCACAACATAAATTAAATGTCAAGTTATTTTTGCAAAAGTACATCAGCAAATATAACATTCCCGACGAGAGCACGTTAAGAAAAAATTATATTCGTTGTATCTATGCAGAAACATTGACTAGCATTCAGAAGGTTGTTGCAAACAATTAACTTTATATATGAAACTACTTATAGTATGGGCCGATACATAGCTCATTTAATGATTGGTATCCTTAACGTATTTGTTCCAGCAAAATCTTATTTCATTTCATCAAAAAGGCAAGTAATTTGACTATAACAAGGTTTATTCAGGAAGAACTGGCAACTTTCTTTTTACCGGAATCGATTCCAACAGAGAAAATTCTATCGTTTTTGACGAATGCTGCACCATATATCGTGAAGGCAGCTTTCAACTTGAAAATCTTTTACCCAAATTTAATTCACACAACTTGCTTGGCGCACGAACTAAATCGTGTTGCAGAAATCAGAAACCATTTTCCCTGAGTAAATACTTTCATTAGTAGTGTTAAGAAAGTATTTTTAAAGGCCCCATTACGAGTTCAGTTTTACAAATATCTACAAGGTGTTCCGCTTCCTCTTCAACCAGTAATCACACGATGGGGAACGTGGTTGGAGGCTACTATTTTTCATGCAAATCATTATGAAGGAATAAAGACAATTATCATGGATTTTGATAGGGATACACAATCTGTGATAGACACCCAAAAGGTGTATTCGAGTAAAGAAATACCTCAACAGTTGGCGTTTATTAAAGCCAATTACAGTTTTATTTCCACTTTTATATTGCAGTTGGAAAAACAATTTATGTCGCTAATTCAGAGCGTTGAAATAATAAACAAATTTGAAAAGTCATGTTTTGATGTTAAAAGAGGAGTGGGACAGTCCGTGTATGAAAAATTTTTAAGTGTAATAGGAAAAAATGAGGGTTTTAAAAAGCTTAAGGACATTGCTAAAATCTTGAGTGGTGATTCAGTAGAAAATATTGAGTTGACAAAAGATGATACTTCTAATTTGAAAAATGCTCCTATAACAAGCGTCGACGTAGAACGAACCTTTTCAATATATAAATACATGTTTTCAGATAAGCGTCACAATTTTTCTGTTGAAAACTTTGAGAAATATGTGATTGTAAATTGTTAATATATACTTAATTATGTTGTAAAATGTTCTAATAAACTTGTAGTAAACAAAATAGAATATTTTTTTCTACAGTATTCCATTTTCTAACATTCCTCTTATTTTTTTACCTGCATATTTTTCATAACCATCACACTTACATCTGACCTATCCTTATGCTGCCTTATGCTTATCCAATCAATGCTACTTTATACATTCAATAAACATATCAGAGAAGTAAAGCGGCGGGGACGCGTCTTGCGCAGCAGTGTCGTTTTCTTACCTCGTTTATACACAGTATACTCTCGTACATATTTACTTATAGATGGCTCTTGTCAAGTCATAAGAAACTAGCTTTCTGTTGTGTAAATACTTTAATTAGACAAAGTGCGGTGAGGGTCTAAAGAAATACAAGCAGTGATTATAATATCGGCATGGAAGCCGGAGAAGTAAATAGTAGGGATCGGACACGAGAGGCCGATGACTCATCGCCTACAGTCGTACTATTGAAAATTTGTATTTTTAAAGAGTTTTGAATTTGATTTATATAATTGGAAAGCAAACGGGTGGTTATCTATAAAATACGAAATACATTTTTATTTGTTCATTTTGTAGTTCAAGTTGAGTAAAGGAGTATTTATATTAACTAGCAATACTTTCCCAAGGTTCTCTTCTGTAAAATTTTTTCTCTTTACTGTTGAATGAAATACTGTTGAATGAAATACATCCTCGTAGATAGAAAACGTCCTTTCTACATCGCAACTGGTTATATGTGTATACTGGAAATATTCTTTTATTTCAGCGTATTTAGCAGTTAGATTTTGAGGCATTGTCCCCATATACAATTGCTGCAATGTTATTAAATCTGGATTTCTATTAAAAACTGCGT
Organism: Melolontha melolontha; assembly: GCA_935421215.2. Taxonomy (NCBI): domain Eukaryota; kingdom Metazoa; phylum Arthropoda; class Insecta; order Coleoptera; family Scarabaeidae; genus Melolontha; species Melolontha melolontha. The sequence goes on from OW285243.1 coordinate 84,450,697, forward strand.
CCTACTTTTGCCGAAGACCACATCCGAAGTCACTTGGAATATTTTTCTAATTATTAATAGCTACATCTAATGTGGTTAATCCATGGTTTAATTAGAGATTTCGATTTTCAAAATAAGTGATTAGTTTTGGAAAATTTCCAAAGTGTTCTTGAAGAAAGTACAACTGATTTTTTAAATTTGGAATTTGTATTAGTTATTTGCAACTCTGAAATACTTCGAGCGTCGTCATTTAAACATGTAACGAAATTTTGTAAACTATCGAAATTCTCTGCAAAAAGTCTAGTAGCTTAAAACCATGTTCCCCATCTAGTTGTTACTGGAGAGGGAGGCAGTGACAAAGATGGGAGTTTTTGCCTGTAAAGAGCTACTTTCAATGGTGCTTTTCTGAAAACTTTTTTAAAAGCGGATACAACTCTATCAACTTCCGGAAAGGTCTCTCTGATATATTCACAGATTCTGAAGAGAGCTTGTGCTACACAAGAAATATACAGTATATTAGGATATGTTTCCTTTAATAGTCTGCCTGTTTTTAATATATATGTAGCACTATCACTGACAAAAGTATTTTTTCTTTGTACATGTCGTCCGAATGAAGCATTTAGTGCATGTTCTCGTAAATGGTTTTAGCTACTGTTTCCGCATCAACTGTATTTATAACTTTTGTTGCTATTACATATGCGTTATATGGAATAATTGGATGTAGTGTACCAGCTACAACATTTACCACACAGCGTCATAACATATCGACAGTTTCGTCGACACTTATCCATAGGTACTGTTTTGATGGCTTCTAATGCGTTTTACAGCTTTCGTGTGCACTTAGAAACATAGTATTTGTGTAAAGTGGATTCATCAGAAACATTCCGACCAGTATATTTTTGGAGAAATGTTTTGAAGGTGAGATTGTTAAGTTTATTTAATGGAATATTTGCCGCCATTAAAGTTTCACAGAGTTCTTCGTTAAAATTGTCAGATTCCAACGGGTCTAATTTTTGTGTATGTGTTTGCGATGCTAAGTGACATTTTACGATATTTTACAGATTTTGTAATAAAGTTCGGAATTACTGGCAATGAAGATACAATCAGTTTGACCCTTAATCCAACTCGCCATTGTTTCACGATGCCATTCTCGACGTTGTTCCATATCATATCTGAAAAAGTAACTTAAACAATGTTCTAGATCTAAATAAATGAAAATTAAAAAGGTACGCGTAAGTTATTGAAACTTACGTCGAAATAATTGGGAGAAGTAGATTCGATGAAACGATATTAAACACGATCTATTACAAAAATTACGAAGTAATTAACAATTAAAACAATGGAAAAAAAACTAACTCACCGTACATTATTTATCTTACGAAATATAATCTAATAAATAAAATAAATTATAAAAACTCCTCACGCTTCTATCTACGCCCATGAAGAAAGGAATTTGACTGTAATATTGAAGTAATTGCGTCACAATTCAACGACAAAAATCAGATGTGCGGAATGAATATTCAATAACTGTGTGTTGTACTTAGCGATGTTATAAACTATTTATATGGTCCATCGTAATTTCGGCCTGATGCGTCCGGTCTTTATCATTACGTTACTTAAATTCCATTACCAAAATATTAAATTTTTTTGGAACAACGTCTGAGGTAATCACGTCAACAGAATGACCTGAAGGCGTTATCGAATTAAATGATTGTGGACCTGTTTACAAGGAGTTTTCAACCTTCACAAATGGCACTGATTAATCACCAGCTTCAATTTATTTATAAAACGTTTGTTGCGCTATCCACATCGATAATGGTTTTATTTTTTTCCCTGTAGTTCCAAATTAATGATATTTAAATGATTTGTCATATCCGATAGAAAAGCTAAATTACGGAGCCATTTCTCATTTTTTAAGTATCTCAGTGTCGTTAGCTCGTTCGTGAAGAAAAAAAATGACTTCGGGTAATAGTTCTTTAAATCTTTCTAAAAATTTTCAGACGCTTAACCATCTTATGTCTGTATAATGAAGTAAATCAATGTGCTTGGCAGAGTCGCTAGCTTTCAATTGCACTTTGAAGAGGCGTCGTTGCAAGCTTTGCGCACGGATTGAATTCACGATTTTTGTGGCAATATCGATATCATTCATATTTAGTATTTTTGAACATAGAACTTGCTGATAAATGATGCAATGGAATGCGAAAGATGATGGGAAGTCTTCGTTAGTTCGACACAATGCAACAAACCAAATTTGATTGCCTGTCATTGATGGTGCTCCATCAGTTGTAATGGATAAGAGTTTGTAAATCGATAGCTCATATTGTATTACGAAATTTAGGAAAACTTTGTAAATATCTTCTCTGCGAGTTATTTCTTTAAGAGGCAGCAACGTTTACAATTCTTCTTTAGCCGACATATCAGAAAATCCCATCCGAATGAAAATACATATTTGAGCAGTACCAGTTATATCGGTGGACTCATCAAACTGCAAAGAAAAGTATTTACATTCCATAATATCATTTTGTAGTTTGGATTCCAAATTTGTGTTTATGGTTTCGATACGTCTAGTAACAGTTTGGTGAGATAACTGAATATCCTTGATAGCAGATAGTGCGTCTCTCTTTTATTTTTGAAGTCATCAAATAATACATTTGCCACTTCAACAAATGATTCTTTTACTACCGCTCCATCTTCGAAAGGTTTCTTGTGTTGCGTCAATATGTTGGAAATTTTAAAAGACGTCATTCTTGCAGCTACAGATTGTTTCGCTGGTCTAGTAAACATGGATTGCTCTCCCTTTAAAACTACTTTTTGTACTCGCTTATCAAAACCTGTCATTTCACGATTCGATTTGCGTGCGTAAAAAGTCACTTTAAACACGAGTGCGTAAAAGTAAAGTTGGTACTTCCTGGAACTTGATTAATTTAGTGACATTTTAAAATCATAAATCCCTAACCTTAATAATATGCTACCCAGTTCGTTGTTTTTCTATGAAAATAAAAGGAAATGAAATAGAAATTGTTATATTTGGAAGGTATGTAATTCAATGTCAGAACAGCAACAAATATTATATAAATTACCATTATTCATTCTTTTCAGAAATTGAAACGGCACAATTATTAAAAATTTTGGTTGGGAAATTTTGACAACCAGAGATTGATACCCCAGGGATTAACTGGTTTGTTTGAATTGATCTTGATTGCGAAGGTAGAGTAACGTTGATTGTATTATTACATATATCTTGTATTTCAGATGTCGAACAAGTTGCAGGCGGAGTCGATATCTCTAACGGGGTCATTGTTTTAGCTAATTGAATTCTACTATGCAGAGAATTTCCGATATATCCTTCTTCAACCGTAGATGATTTCCATCCACCATGCCTTTTAATTGAAAGCAAGTCACCTCCTTGGTTTGCCAACAATGTCGCTGAACTCCTTCGAAAACAGTGACCTGTGAAGTTACTTGCGCTATCAAGCTGAAGGTACTCAGCTATTCGCATTGGAATTTTGCCAATTGTATTAAGACCAACAGGTGAACAAACACACTTGCCATTGCGATATGTTAAAAAGAATCGCTGCCGGCTGTCCAGTCTTAAATTTGCATATTGCCGAATTAATGCAATCCATTCGGGCTTAATGATTGCAAATGTACGGCTGTTACCTGTTTTAGTTTCTGGAATTTTTACGATAATTAAATTCGATTTAAATTGTATGTCTCGCAATGACATTTTGCAAAGTTCTTCACGTCGACACGCTCCAGAAATACCCAATATTAATACAGCCTATAAATACATATAGTGTTGTATGGAATTTAAATATATGGAAATGACTTTACCTTCATTAGTAGGAACAAAGAATTTGGTGCTTCAACAATAAATTTAGTAATTTGTTCTTCGGTTAATACTGCTGATTTTTTAGGCTGATGTTGCTTCGTTATCTGTTTTAAATACGCTATGAGTTTTGCATATTTAGATATATCCGTATTATCATATATTATTAAGCATGATTTTAACATAGTAGTGGACCATAATGATTTATTTGATTGTAAATTTTGAAAATAAACTAATAAACAATTTTGGGAGTATTTTTGTATATTTTTAGATCTAGCCCAAGTTACGAATTTAGTATAAGTGCTTTTGTATATGTTTTTTGATTTTATGGGTAATAAATTATCCACTGCAATATTGGCAGCTTCGTGAATTTCAGGCGGTGTACATTGCATTTCATTATCAGAATTCATGTTGTTGGTGAGGTTTTTATTTTGTATGGAATTTGTTGAATTTGATAATTTTAAATTAAATGTCACTTCAAATAATCAATACTGCCAACTCAAATTTTTTTAATTAATATCAAGAGATTAGTAGTGTGTCATAAACGATAACGTATTTAACAATATGTATTATTATTATAGTTCTCGTACAAAAAATATTGTGCAAACTTCGTGCGTGAAACATTTCGCGAATTCATGTCCATAAAGCGCTCGCCTACGGCTCGCGCTTTAAATTGGTCACTCATTCGCGAAATATGATTTCACGCACTTGGTCGTAAATAACTATTTCAAATCTGCCACCTTTCGTTTTCTTAACGCAATTTTTTTCGGAAAATCTTTTTTATAGTTTTTATGCATAGTTTTTTAATGTCTTTCGAAGTTCCCGGGCTTGGGCAGTGCCATTGACGATCGGCAAACGAGACAAATACACTTATCTTTGATTATAATAAGCAAAAATTATTCCACCTAATCGTTATTAAAATGGTACGTTTTACTTTTTTTTTTGCCGCACTCATTTTGCCTTTCAAATATTACGTATCGTTCAGATACTCAGTTATGACTGGCATAGTGTCGCCTCGTTGCGGATTTGTATATGAATTTGACTAATTCAAGAAGAATCGGGAAGGGTCGCCGAACGTTGCGCAGTTGTATTGCCTCGGGAGTCTCACAAATTCTAATGAGAGACAGAGAAGGCTTAGAGAGAGGACTCGAATTTGTGGAGTGATTATTTCTTAATTTTTTCGCGATCCACTCCAGATAAGAATAGGCTTTTCCTATTCTTATTTTATAGAGCTGGAGACTTTATATATCAATCCGCAATACAAGTTACCCAGGCACATGCGATTCAAAAAGCATAATGGAAAATTGCATAAAAATCGAAAACGTGAATATTATAAATATATACGACCTTTCATATTTATAAAGTAGATTTATATTACATCATATTAAACACGAACTGATTTATATTTCTAAGTAGAGATTACAAAATCGTATAAGATTTCTATGAGTGTACTCGGACGTGAACCGCAGACATACGTATGGGATAAATTAAGGAAATTAAAGGACACTTCGTGGTAAAGCGATCAAAGAATTATTATTTAATTGTCGGCTATACATTTCCACGTCTGTCGGTTCAGATTAGACAATGGAATATGAAGTGTGCGTTATTGAAAGCGTATTTTTGTGTGAAACGGAAATCCAATTGCGTCTATTTAGATATTTATATCTATAGTGGAAAAATCTCCTTATATGAGTTTTATTGGCCTGTGATAAGAACAGTAATTCCTTGAAAATTAATTCCGATTTTTATAGATAATAAGTCATTTTATTTACTTTGTAAAAAGCTAATTGAATACAGTGCTAAACTAGATATTTATGTAATTAATAACATACGAATTATCGCAGCCTTTCATGTACCTAACCTTGTTTTTTTCTCACGGTAATTAAGTAAAATTTAAAAAGTATGTACTTTTAAATGAAATTACAAAATACAAAAGTATCTTTAATAATATAAAATATTATTAAAAATATGGTGTGAGGAACACAATTCAAATTCAATATTAATATTTTTATGAACGTATCCCTCTCCAGAGACGTAGATATGTATGTCATGTTTCTACAGATTCGTCAGTGTGCCCGTGCTGGAGAAGAATACATTCACAAAAGAACAATTTCAGTAGGGGCGTACTGACGAATCTGTAGAAAGATAAAATACGTATCTGCGTCTCTGGAGAAAGATACCATCACAAAAATATTAGTAATGAACTTGTATTGTGTTCTTCACACCATATTTTTAATAATATTTTAGATTATTGAAAATACTTTTGTATTATAGAAAATTTATAGGATTGTTTCAGTCTTAACTTGATGAAATTCCAATATAACTATTATCAGGATAAAATAAAACAAATTTTAATGAAGTTCACTATTTTTCGCCGTTTCGCCAGACACATATGTCTGACGAAGGTCTTGTGTGAGCGAAACGATCGTAACATTGTAAAGTAAAAAGTAGTGAAATTTAATAAAATTTGTTTTATCCCGATAATAGTTATACAAAATTGATTAAGTTTTTGCCTACTCAGGTATGTTTCGAATTAGTTTGCTATAAATACATGCGGCTCCGTAAAGAGTAGTGAAGACACGATAACACAGTTGGTGGTACCATGTGATGGAAACACTTTGTTAGTGCTACAGTTGTTATGTAGACAGAGCTAGTTGTTTCGGCTGTTTGTTAATATGCAGCGCTGAATGTTCTTCTAGGCTCGGTATTAATAATTTCTGTGAGATAGCGAAGTAGTTCTTTTGTGAATGTATCCTTCTCCAGCATGGGCGTACTGACGAATCTGTAGAAAGATAAAATATGTATCTGCGTCTCTGGAGACGGATACCTTCACAAAAATATTAATAATGAACTTGTATTGTGTTCGTCACAACATAATATTTTATACTATTAAATAGTAGTTTACAATACAAGTGTTAAAAATGCGATTTTATTTTTCGGGTAAGAAGTTTTCGGAACGGGCGATGACGAGTGAAGCAACTTACGAGAAAAATAAAATAGCGTTTTAACATGTGTATTGTACAATATTTTTTGTAATTTTGTAATTTAGTAATTAAGTATTAGACAAATTACTAATCACTAGAGCAGACCAATTTCCGTGCGCGCCATATGCGCCGATGTGAGGATGATTGTATTGCATCAGAACTAATAAAAAGCATTCAGTATGTGTTTGGTACTTGCTTAGACTGCATGTAAATGTAAGCTTACGTAATAAAATGTCGTCGACACATAAATCGAGAAAACGACCGTTGTCAGACGAAGTGAATAAGTTTATTATGGATTTCCCGGACTTAATATATGATGGCTCAAAAATTAAATGTTTAGTGTGCAATACATATCTAATGTGTTGGTCAAAAACACATTGTAAAGGACACGTAAGCAGTTCGAAGCACAATAATAACAAAATTAATCGACAACAGTTTATACATGAACTATGTGTAACTATGAGTGTGTGTACACTGCCGTTTACCTTGTTAAGTAATGATTCATTTATTTTATTTTGGAATAAATACGCGAATCAAACATTACCGAGCACGACAACGTTACGAAGGAATTTACCACCGGTGCGTAAACAGGTTGAAAATAAAATCAAAGCCGAACTGAAAAATAAAAAAAATGTGTTATGTGTGGACGAACCACATTAACCAACGTCTTCAATTTTATTAGCATCCAGACGACTAGAACAATGTAATGCCGAAAAAATTTCAGAGGTGCTATTAGATACTTTGGAAAAATTTAAACTTTCGAAAGACCAAGTATAAATGTTTATGACCGATGGTGCCGCAACCATGTGTTCTGTAGGCCGGTCTCTTAGAAAATATTGTCCTAACTTGTTACATATTACTTGTAAACTACATGCTCTACACCTTGTGGCAGAACAGGTTCGTAGATGTTATCCAGAGGTAGATGCTTTAATATCGAGTACAAAGGCAGTATTCCTGAAATCTCCAAAACGTATTCGGAAATTTCACGAATTGTGTTCCCATACACCTGAGCCACCACAGCCGATTCTGACACATTGGGGTACATGGTTACGGGCGGGGTTTTACTATCATGAACATTTTGAAAAAATTAAGGACGTGGTTTTATCATTCGATCCGAAAGAAAGTGCAGCTATCAATACAAGCCAGAAAAAATTTCAAGATGCCCAGATTAAAATGGATTTACAAAGTATTCGTGAGAATTACTTGGGACTAGAAGAGGCAATAACAAAATTAGAAAATTCGTCGCTGTCGTTAGAGGAATCACTGCAAATCGTTAAAGATGTTCACGCACAACTGTGTGCTGTAGAAGACGCAAAAAGTTAAAGTTTTCTAATTAAATTTGAAAGTGTTTAAGACAGAAATGCAGATTTTGACACCTTAACACGTATTTGTGGGGGCACGTCTACAGATGCGTTAGGTTGCTCAAAAAAGTATTTTGATTATGCGAATATAACATCACTAGATGTAGAGCGCTCGTTTTCCGAATATCAACATATTTTTTCCTCACGGCGGACATGTTTTTCAGAGATAAACTTAGAAACGCACCTGATATTGAAAATATACAATCGAGTTTCTCCAGTTTGTCAATCCTTGGAAGACGCTTAAAACGGTAAGGGTTTTTTTAAATCCTCTGTCGTGCACACAATCACTGATTTTATACATTTTCCATTTTATTTATATTTACATAAATATGTACTATTCCTATTTTTCGTGTGTTTATGCATATTGCTTTAATAGCAGAAAACCAAATGTATATTTAATTATTTTTGATAGAATAAATGTCTCTACTTCTATACTTATATCGGTAACAAGCTCATGTTGCGTCCCTATTCTATCGCATATTCTAATATATTACGAATTACACTTCCATACCGGCGCTCATGGCGCGCACGAAAATTGGTCTGCTCTACTAATCACTAAGATTCAAATACGTTATACACAATTTCAGGTTAGTTTGACAATAGTATATTAAAATGTGACAAGTATCATAAGAACTCCCGACCTGTTGCTTCATAGATTTACGTGTTAACCATCACACCATAATTATATATAATATTATTGATATGTATAATGAATGAATGATTGATTGCTTGTTACTAAGTGAAACAATTATAAGTTGTTTATTAATGTTTGCTAGTAACTAAAAATAATAATTGTTTTCGAATAATTTCATATTTTGTATTTTTATTTCATCAATAAATTCGCTTCCTGCCATCCCAATAGCAATACATTTTACTTTTAAGACTAGTGTAGTAAATATTTTTAACACAAGTATTAAAATTGATTTTGACACGTAACTTTAAACGTCTATTTTTAATTCACTTGTCATTAAAATAAAAGTGTCATTTTTAGTAACAGTTTTACAAAAAATACTTATGTATTATACAAAATTGGTGAGTTTTTTGCCTACTCAAGTGTGTTTCGAATTATCCTGAAACTATAAAATATCTAGAAAATTAACAAAGGGACTATTTAAAAATTTTGTGAATAAAACAATCATAAGAACAACTTTTTCAAGGAGTGTAATAAAGTTGAGAAAAAATATACGAGGTTTAATCAAAATATACATCGCTTCTTTTATACAGGCTGATCCAAATTAAGTGTTCACCATTGTTGTCTTCGTTATTCTAGGAGCTACGTGGTCGGTTAAATTAGGAAAGTTGTATTATTTTTTTCCCGCTGATTACGATAGTGAAAACGCAAATACAATTGAACGGGTAGATTCCTAGTTATTTTTAAAAATGTATAAATTTTTAATGTAACACCCGGTATAATATTATACCAACCGATGCAAAATTGTTTAACAAAACTGTTTATATGATTGTTTCACAAAAGTTGAAAATAACCGAGGTAATTAATCAATAATTAATCAAATGAACTTTGATGAAAATAATTTATTTGTAAAGTAACATTGCTGTATAATAAAAAAAATTCTAAATTGAAGTTTGACACAATTTTGTGCTCCTTCTAAAACATTTCGTGTTGCATTAAAAACAACTTTCCCATCAATAGAATTAATAACATTGCGGATAGCGTTTTGGAGTTCATTTTCGGTGTTATATCTCGCTTTGTACGATGTGGATCAATAAATACCCGTGTTAGGAAAGAAGACGCAAGTTTTTCACAAATTTTTTTAAAATTTTTCAACGTAATCACCTTTTAGTACAATACACTTTTCCCAACGTTTCTGCCATTTCTTTAACCCCTCCAAAAAATACGATTTGTCAAACTCTTCAAAATACGCTTCTGTCTCGACGATAACCTCCTCGTTTGAGCTGAATCTTTTTCCCCCGAGCCACGTTCTCATGTTGGGGAACAGAAAGAAGTCGTAGGGAGCCAAGTCAGGCGAGTACGGTGGGTGCGGCAGCAATTCGTAGTGCAGTTCATGCAACTTTGCCGCGACAATTCTGGATGAATGTGCTGGTGCATTATCGTGGTGAAACAGCACTTTTTTCTTAGCCAAATGGGGCCGTGTCTCCTTCAATTTTATATCGAATCGGTCCAATAATTCACTGTAGTACTGCCCCGTGACCGTTCTTCCTTTCTGCAAAAAGTCCATGAGGATTATTCCGTTGGAATCCCAAAAAATCGTGGCCATGACCTTTCCGGCCGATGGGACCGTCTTTGCCTTCTTCGGAGCAGATTCACCCCGAAAAATTCATTGTTTTGACTGTCGCTTGGACTCTGGCGTATAATAATGGATCCAGGTTTCATCAACGGTGACGACTCGACGCAAAAACTCCTGCGAATTTCTCTTAAAGAGGTCCAAACACTGCTTCGACATTGACAACCGTATCCGCTTGTTGTCCACCGTAAGCAATCGCGGCACCCATCGGGCCGACACCTTTCTCACCGATAAATTATCATGTAAAATATTAATTGCCGTTCCGTACGACACGCCTACGGCCTCTGCTACTTCGCGCACTTTCGTTCGGCGATCAGCGAGAATCATGTCGTGGACCTTTTCAACGATTTCCTCGGTAACCACGTCTGCCGGGCGGCCTGGGCGCTCCTTATCAAAAACAGATGTACGACCACGTTTAAATTCGTTGAACCAATATCTTACGGTTGTCATAGATGGTGAAGGGTCCCCACAGACAGCATCCAACTTCGCTTTTATTTCTTCGCATGTTTTTCCATCCAAAAATAAAAAGCGAATTACGGATCGATATTGCTCTTTTTCCATTTTATCGAGAAACACGAAACACGTGTAATACAACTGGCTGCCAAATAAAAACTAACCTATGAATCAGTCTGAAATTTATTATGGTGTTGTCTGACAGATGGTAGTACACGACGGTAATGCCAACTTCCCTCAGCAGCGCCACCTGTCTTCAAACACGGGTACTTACTGATCTTCCTCGTATGTCTCGTTTTTTACATATCCTCAAAAATAAAAGTCTAGAGGTGTTATGTCAGGCGAACGAGGGGGAAAATGAACTGCGCCATGTGTGGCTATCCACTTATCTCCAACGAGTGTCTGCAGAAATGTTGGAACGGTTCGATAATTATGGGCAGGTGCCCTATCCTGTTGGAAATAAACATTTGTCCGAGTTGCTAAATCCACATTGTCTAGAATTTCTTTTGGTAACGGTCTTAATTTCTATGTATCGTTCTCCTGTTAAGAAAGCGTGATAGAAATATGGACCTATAATTGTAGATCCAATCAAACCACACCAAACATTAATACTAAAAGGTCTCTGTGGATTACGCTGTTGAACTAATAGAGGATTTTCTCTACTTGAATAATGATTATTCTTTCCATTTTACATACCGCTATTTGAGAAATTTGCCTCGTCATTCCACAATACTTGACGGGAAAAGTTTCGGTCTTCAGTATATTTACGAATAAACCACAAACGGAACTCTAATCACCGCCGTCACCGTTTTTTTACGTCTGAACTGGTTGAAATTTATATGTCGAAAATTTATGTTTCTTCAAAATTCTTTGAATATTTGTAAATGAAATGCCGATTGCTCAAGATAACTGTCTTATCGAAATTCTAGGATGCACTTCAAAATTCGTCAATACGGTAATTTCCGTTTCCTCTGAAACGCTATTTGTCTTCTTTGTCCTTTTCTTGTCAAAAACATTTTCTTTATTTCTTTACTTCGAAACTGTCGATAAAGTCTTAAACAGTAATGCTAGTATGGCACTTGTCGCCCAGGAAATAATTCACTGTATCATTGAACCGCTGTTTCGTAATTTTTTGACACATCAAACATGTTTCCAGCATGTCACATTTTTAATATGTGAGAAAGGCATTTTCAAAATAATTAATAATAATTGTTGTTTTCCCAAACACAATCGGAAGTATTTTAAAAAATTTTATCACACTGTCACTTGTACAGACAAACTGCTATTAATAGAGTACTTAAGCATTTTATTTTTTTAATCTCCATGGCTTCTTAGATATTTAGCTCCGTACTTTTATTAAAGGATAGACACTTTGTTTTTCAATTACCTCAGTTATTTTCAACTTTTGTGAAAAAAGTTATATAAACACTTTTGTTAAGTAATTTTCCATCGATTGACATAATATTATATATATATATATGTATTTTTCCATTAGAAAAATATACATTTTTAAAAATAACTGGGAATCTACACGTTCAATTGTTTTTCTGTTTTCACTATCGTAATCAACGGAAAAAACAATACAACTCTCCTAATTTAATCGACTATGTAGCTCCTACAATAACGAAGATAGAAATGGTGAACACTTAATTTGGATCAGCATGTATAATGTAATATACCGTATGTGTTAAATACCATTAGGCATAGAGAATCAACGTATGAGTACATACAATGTATACGTACAAGAGAAAGCCAGTCCAATGCCAGCGAAGACCGCGACGACTGACGATTGTCTCCGATACCGATTGACTGGAAATTTTGCATTCAGTCTAGCTGCGGCCGTTACAGTTTGAAAGCGTACAATAAAATTAATGTATAATGGCTCTTTATACACCCACTGAAACGCTTCAGTTAGTAAAATGGTTTTATGCTGGCAAGTCTGCAATGGAGTGCATGAATTTGTTTGCGCTGACTTTTGCAGACCGTTCTGTACCTTGCAGACAAACAATTTATAATATTATAAATAAATTTGAAACTTGTTTCTGTCTCAATAACTGTACGAAATGCAAATCAAGAGAGGTATTACCACAAAAACTTGAGGAAAGAGAACGGCGGGATGTATTAATTTGTAGTATTGTGGAAATTGATAACACGAGATCTACTAGAAGTGCTGCCGAGGAATTGGGTACAAGTAACACAACTATTTCACGTATTTGGAAACGTAATGGTTTAATAAAATGTTTCAAATATTCGAAAACTCAAGAAATATTTCACGAGGACAATTTCCGGAGAATGGAGTTTTGTCAAGACGTTATGGAAAAGATACATCGAGATGCAAATTTCGTTAAAAATATTCTCTTCAGCGATGAATCAACTTTTCCATTACACGAAAAGCACAATCCCTCTGTTCTTCGATATTGGGCTTCGGAAAATCAACACCGGCATTTTGCAAATCGCACTCAGTATCCTCAAAAAGTAAACGTTTGGGCAGGTATTTTAGGTGACCATTCTATAGGCCCCTATTTTATTGATGGTATATTAAATGCCGACAAGTATCTCGAATTACTGAAAAATCAAATACTTCCCGCCATTCAAAACATTGGAATAAATCAGGAAATCGTTTGCTTTCAACATGATGGCTGTCCAGCACATAATGCAGTGAGGGTAAAGGAATTTCTAGGAAATACTTTTCCTGACCGTCTTATTACTAGAACAGGAAACATTAAATGGCCCGCGCGATCTCCTGATCTATCTCCAAATGATTTCTTTTTGTGGGGATATCTAAAAAATATTGTTTATACTCATGAAGTTGGTAGTGCAGAAAATCTAGTTGCCTTGAGAGAAAAAATAACTGAGGCTGCGAATTAATTAACTGCCGACATGTTAGCAAATGTAAGAGCTAATTTCTACGACCGCCTAGGACAATGTCTTGCTGTGCAAGGAGGAATTTTTGAACATCTTGTATAGTTTATTATAATTTTTAGAATCCTTTTTTATTTATTTTATTAGGATTATTCTTTAATTTTATTAGAATTACGCTTTTGTTTATGCGACGCACCGCAGCTTAAAAATTTCCTGCATCTACTGAAAGAAATAAGAAAAGCAAATCCCTTACAATTCGTAAATGTTATTTTAGAACGCATTACAAGTACCTATGTCGATGGTCAAATGATTACTGCTAACTTGTAATTGCGAAACAATCGGAGACAATCGTTGCCGGCCGTCGCGGTCTTCGCCGGCATTGGATCGACTTTTCCATATACATAGATGCTTTTGATAGCAAGGAAGTGGTGATTCTTGGTTGTTGCGATGTGAGTAAGGCCTTTGACTCCATGGACCATCCAATACTTTTACAGAAACTGCACAGATACGGTGTGCGAGGACGAGCAAATGAACTTATTTTCTCTTACTTAACGAACAGAAAGCAAGCAGTTTACTGGACTAATAAATATTCGAATACATTATCGATAAATCGAGGGGTTCTACAGGGGTCAATATTAGGTCCTCTGCTCTTTCTAATTTACGTGAATGATCTGCCTTATAACATATCTGCGGGGAAAGTTACCCAGTTTGCGGATGATACATCCGTTTTGGTTCGGGCCCAGGAAATGGGAGAGGGAAGTATAAATTTGGAGCATGCACTAATGGAGGCAGGTGAATGGTTTGGCAGTAACCTCCTGAAGCTAAATCAAGATAAAACACAGCAGCTAGCACTTACAACAAAAAGGATCTCTAATGAGAGCAAAGAGAGGATCAAATTTCTGGGTCTACAACTCACCAGCGACATGAGTTGGGATTGCTATGTGGAAGATTTGTGTCGTCGCCTTGCTGCGGCTGTTTATTCTATTCGTAGGATAAAACAGGTAGCAACATACGAAGCAGCTCGAACGGCCTACTTTTCTAATTTTCAGAGTAGAGCTACATATGGTATCCTAGCGTGGGGTGCGTCAGGTGCAGCTGAGTCGGTGATTAAAATGCAAAAAAGTGCCATTAGGACTCTTAGTAGTGTGTCCAGCAAAACTAGCTGCAGGCAACTGTTTAAAACACATAAAATACTCACCTTGCCATCCTTGTATGTACTTACCTGTCTGGAGTATGTCCACAATACACACCAAAAGTTCTACTTAAATAGTAATTTCCACAATTACGGCACCAGGAATAGAAATAACATAGTGATACCATACCATCGGTTACAGAGAAGTCAAATGAGTTCAAATTACCTAGCCTTAAAAATTTACAATAAAATTCCCAAAGGAATGAAAGGCCTGGAGCGTGGACGATTTAAAAACAAAGCCAAAGACATACTACTAAAGGAGTGTTTTTACTCGTTAAGTGATTTTTTCAATCATGAATTTTAATGTGTTTGTTCTTTTATTGTTATTTGTACTTTTTTCATTTATATTTTATACTGTATATATCAATCGGTCTGTTGTACACATATGTATGTATGTGTAATAATGCATGTTTAAGTGTAATTGTATTTTAGTTTTTCAAAATCATTAGTGTACACAAAAAAATCGATAATAGGAGGTGGGTATTTTAAGTAAGTACCATTTAAATATTTAAAAAGACACAATATTTTTTATAATTTTATTTTTACATGAAATCCTAAACCTTAATTTTACTTTTCAACCTCATTTCCATCTATATTAAGGCATTTCGTATACGAGAAATGTCGATTGGTTTCGAGAATTAGGGCCCAGCTTCTGTATGTGTCCTGCCATCATAGAAATCTAGTGCTTGATTTGCGAACCACTACAGCACTAAGATCCATAATTTTAAATAGAAATAAAACGCATAGTTAAATATTAACTTTATTAATATCAGTAACAGCTACACAGATACTCTAATTGAAAATATGCTGACAAAAGAAGTATTTAAAAAACTTTATGTTTTAACCTGTAATAAAAGACAAGCAAAATTCGAAATTTAGATTACACACATACACTGGTAAACCTAATAAAGTTATTTCAACATATTTACAAAAACTTAATATAAACAAGATTTTCAAAACAAATAATAATTTATCCAAATACATGAAAAACAATAAACACCGTAAAGCTAAAGCAAAAATCGTGAAACATTTTATAAGACGTCCACGTATTGCTCAATAGCTTATCATAGGTCTAGATACATCGCCTTAGATATGGTATCGTCTTTTAAGGAATGTCAGTGGAGGCCTTGAGGATTTTCAGACTACAAAAATCCTGCATCCGCAGCATTTTCAACCTCAAACGGATGGACTCGTGTAGAGAAGTCTTCAGGAGTAATGGTATACTTACATTAACTAGTTTGTAACGTGTATTCATTTGAAAAGTCAGTCTAGGTTACTTTGAAATTTTAATACAATGAGACGCAAATATATTAGTATGTGTTTGTTGTTCCCTAAACGTAAATCCAAATGACATTTGATAATGTCAATCACAAATATCAGTTAGTGCATAAAATAATCGTGCGTCGATTCTGGTTTAAATAAATTGCTTCTCAGTTTTAAAATGGCTTTCACTTTAGAACATAAAATTTTTTAGTCCAGGCTTATTTTCGAAGTGGTAATAAAATTGATGGTTTTTGAGTTTATTCAGTTCAAGATTGCATGGTAGAATTTCAAGTTGAGTTTCCACATTTTGTAATAGATTATATACAATTTAAGAATACTTTGGATAGAACTTTAAAACTCTTTTCTGAAACTGGTAGTCTCTTAAGAAAATCAGGCAGCGGAGCAGTTAAGAAACGTACACCTCAAGTTGTCAATCATGTTGAAGAAATAATGGAAAACAAACCACAAAGATCTGTTCGACATTTGAGTCAACAAATAAACTTTTCTGTTGGTACAACTCACAAGTTATTAAAAAAGATATGCAACTTTATCCATATCGTGTCACAGCATTACAAGAATTGTTAGAAATTGGTTACCCACGTAGACTACAGTTTTGTAATTGGTTTGTAAATATGAACAATAATGGAGAACTTTCGCAAAGAGTCATCTTTACTATGAAGCATGGTTTTATAAAACGGGATACCTAAATTCACAAAATACAAGAATTTGGAGTAGTGAAAATCCACATGCAATTAATGAAGAATCGCTACATCCAGAGAAAATTGGTGTTCGGGCAGCGATAAGTCAAAGGGGAATCATTGGATCAATATTTTTTCAGGGAACGTTAACTGCTCAAAGATACCGTACGGAAATTTTCCAACCATTTGTCAATCAGTTGCATGATGATGAACTTCAAAATGCATATTTCCAACAAGACGGAGCACCTTGTCACTGTACTGCAGAATCTTTGGATTATTTAAGAGAATTTTTTGATGAGCGTATAACTAGTCGAAATACTGAAATTGCCTGGCCTGCACCTTCATGCGATTTAACACCTTGCGACTTCTTTTTGTGGCCTTATCTAAAAAATAACATATTTCGAACACCTATATTGAATTTGAATGATATGCTACAGAGAATCGAACAGAAATGCATGGAAATTAATAACAATCCAGTAATGTTGCAGAATATAATCAGAAATTTTGAACGGAGGATTTTAAAGTGCATTGATCTTGAAGGACAACATTTTCAACATTTGTTATAGTTTTCAATAAATACCTATTATTTGTTATTTATTTGTATGTATGAAACTGTCAAAATATACGACTTCGTAGGTTAAGTAGTAAATTTTAATTTACGACATACTTCAAAATGTTCTCAGTAAATCACATGCTACTAGATTGACTTTTCAAATGAACATTTGTTATATACAGGGTTAGTATAAGGTCCCGGAACGGTTGCATAACTTTGTTTTTTCAGAAGTAATTTTTATGAAATTTATTATTGATATATATTTAAAAATTACGAATTTATTCATGACATTCATATTTATTTTCTATTCCCGGTTTAACCGGAAATGCTTACTACTATATATTTTTATATGGAACACACTGTATATTGTTGCAATTTCGAAAAGAGAATTAAAAAATACATTCAGAGATGTAAAAAAATTCTGCATCCTCAAGAAACTAACAGAAAAATTAAAAAAAAATTAATGCAAAATCAAGTTATGTTTGAAAGCAAGCATTTTATTCTAATCTGTCAGATTGTTGTGAAAATTTATTAGTGTCAGTTATATTGACTAATTATAAATATCTAAAATGGCATTTAAACTAACAGAATCTGAGCGAATTGAAATTTTGATAATGCGTAGATCGTCAACGCTCATATAATGAAGTTCGTGTTTTATTCAATACTGTTTATCCTGATCGCCAAATCAGTAAAAGTACAGTGTGCCGAACAATTCAGAAATACGAAGCATTTCGCCAAATAAAAGGTTTACCAAGAACTGCACGTCCGAGAACAGCAATTGACGAAGACACCAGTTTTACTTTCAATACAAGAAAATAGTCATGTGTCGATAACGGAATTCAGACAAATTATAACATTTCTCAAAAATCTGCCCAAAAAATCCTCTAGTCTGCGAAACTGAAACCGTATAAAATACAAACCGTTCATGATTTGTTGGAAAATTATCCGAAATAATGACACCATTACTCACAGATCACAGATCAGCCAAATTTTGTAAATCAAATAGTCATTTCCGATGAAGCAATGTTTTGTCTCAACGGTACGGTCAACAGGCACAACTGTCCTCACTGGATAGAAGAAGTCCATATGTAACACCTGTGTGAGATGGTATACTGGGAAATCAAATTAGGCCCTTTTTTCATAAGAGAAACTTTAAATAGTAATAGAAATTTATTGCGTTACGATATCGTATCAGCAATTATAGTGCTATTTACAAATCCAAATACACTTAATCTACCAAACGAATCTATTTCCTGCACGCTGGATTGGACGCAGAGGAGCAATCGAATGGCCAGCCCGTTCCCCAGACTTATCGCCACTTGATTTCTTCTTGTGGGGTAACTTGAAATGTCAAGTGTATAAAAATAGACCAAATAATCTAGAAGAATTAGAGTGACCAATAACTGAAGAAATTAACATTATCAGACCTCAAGTTTGACATAATTCACTAAGACATTTTGTTAATAGATTATATCACTGCCAAGTGGTTAACGGAGCACAATTTCAACATTTATTGTAGTCTTTTATTTCACGTTTACTAATTTTTTTTTTAAATTTTCTGTTAGTTTTTTAGAATAAAGAAAAAGAATTTCCATTTCTGAATGAAGTTTTTACTTGTCTTTTCGAAATTGCAAAAATATGTGATTCATTTAAAAAAATATAGTAGGAAGCATATCCGGGCAAACCGGAAATAGAAAATAAATATGAATGTCATGAGTAAATCCGTAATTTTTTAACTATATATCAATAATAAATTTCCAAAAAATTACTTCTGGAATAACAAAATTATACGACCGTTTCGGGACTTTATACTAACCCTGAATATGAAAGCGCGTTGTTTGTCCGGAGGAACTACGACGTCTTCGTTGATCGGGAACTTCGGCACATCCATGATACAAGACTGAAAAAAAATCGTTCATACTTCCATTACAAACAAAGAAGGCTATAGTTGGCAAGAATGTACTGGTACGGATGGTGAAGATCTACAATCACTTACCTGGTCAGATCAAAGAACTAAAAGAAAGATCTTTTAAACAAAACCTATTTACTGTACTGACTGACAATGTATTTTACAACTGTAATGACTATTTTAATTTTTAATTTTAATGCAATTTTAATATATTGTATGTTAAAATTCTTTCAATGGAGACTGTGGTTAAATAAAAATTTAAAAAAGGTATATAACCCCTTACCACAATTATTAGTGGTATCCTAAATACGTATTTCGACAACTAAGTTGTCATCATCAGTAGGTAAAAACTACTAATTAAAAGTCGCACATGGGGCACAGTAAAGTAAGAAAAACGCTTACGCACAACTACTATACACTGAAACCCTGTAAAGACTAAATTTAACATGCCAATCTCAAAACTACGAGACAAACACTTGCCTCTTAAGAAAAAGGTTTAAACATGTGTTAAATTGTCGAATAAAGGAACGGCAGAAATTCATCTCTAAAGGAGGCGCCAACTAAAAACGATTTTTAAAAACTACGATGACCTACTATTAAACTTAAATGAAACACCTTATATTTTCACAAAACACTAGTATATTTAACTATATGTATATTTCATGTGCATTGCACACATCAGTAGTTATTATTTAAACGTATTATTTCGAGTACATGTATAGTAACAATATCTATATTGGGTAGGGGTGTAAAAATTTTCCATTACAAATGGTTAAACAGTATGGTCGTATATTGTAAAAGCCGAACTCTATTGAAAATTCTGAGAAAGACAAAATTGGGAAGGGGCGTTACATGTGAAAAAACAAGACATCTGACTGTGTTGTGTTATATTAAATAAGAATCAATTAACGTGAAAAGGGTCTATGAATTATTAGATATTGTAGGTATATAATTTAAAAGTTAATTATAAATAGGTGACATGTCATTGTTAAGGAGTTAAGCACTTAATATAATGTATAGAATTCACGGTTGGCTCTAGGTGAAACATGATTAATAATTTACTAAACAAAACACCCGGTACATTTGTTCCACAAAACGCGAAACATTTTACATTACGTGAAACAAACACACCTCCTTAACAATGGTTTGCTGAATGAAGCACTTGGTGTGTTTGTTTCACGTAATGTAAATGTAAATGTTTCGCGTTTTGTGGAACAAATATACCGGGTGTTTTGTTTAGTAAATTATTAATCATCCCAATTTTGTCTTTCTCAGAATTTTCAATAGAGTTCGGCTTTTACAATATACGACCATACTGTTTAACCATTTGTAATGGAAAATTTTTACACCCCTACCCAATATAGATATTGTTACTATACATGTACTCGAAATAATACGTTTAAATAATAACTACTGATGTGTGCAATGCACATGAAATATACATATAGTTAAATATACTAGTGTTTTGTGAAAATATAAGGTGTTTCATTTAAGTTTAATAGTAGGTCATCGTAGTTTTTAAAAATCGTTTTTAGTTGGCGCCTCCTTTAGAGGTGAATTTCTGCCGTTCCTTTGTTCGACAATTTAACACATGTTTAAACCTTTAGAGGCAAGTGTTTGTCTCGTAGTTTTGAGATTGGCATGTTAAATTTAGTCTTTACAGGGTTTCAGTGTATAGTAGTTGTGCGGAAGCGTTTTTCTTACTTTACTGTGCCCCATGTGCGACTTTTAATTAGTAGTTTTTACCTACTGATGATGACAACTTAGTTGTCGAAATACGTATTTAGGATACGACTAATAATTGTGGTAAGGGGTTATATACCTTTTTTAAATATTGTATGTTATTAATATGTTTTTATATTTTTGATATCTTTATATTTTTTATATTTTTAATATTACTGTACAATTGTACGTGACGTTTCTATACATATGCCATACAATACAGGAGTATGTAATAATAAAACTAAGGTAAGTAAGATAAAATAAGAAAGCTCGAGTCTATAAGTTAACGTGTGGATGCAGTAGAATTTTCGTCAAACGTCAATTGAAAAACGATTCCACTTTTGCCAATCATTCAGTAGAAGAAAACCAGAAATTAAATGATTTTCAAATTCTACATTTAGAAAATAAAGGCACAAAATTAAATTTATTGGAAAGCTTAGAAATTAATAAATTAAAACACGAACAAAATTTACTTAACGATTAGTTGGATTTAAAAAAATATTGTTAAATTTATTTATTTAAAGCGATCGTTTAGACGATAGAAAAAGTTGGTACATTTAGTTGATTTACAAAAAAAAATATTTGCAAACGTGTTTCCAAATAGTAACGAGCCATCTAAAAAATTCATAATTGGAGTAGACTGTGAAATTGGGTTGGTACTTTAGCCACTTCCACATAATGACATTTATTATTTGACATTGAAACTATAAATTTGTGTCAAATTTTCAAAACTCTTAATAAGAAAATTAAATTTGTTTAGATGTAAATGGACAACATTTTCAACAACTTCTGTAGCTATATGTAAATTTTGATTATGATTTCGATATTAAATAAATTATTTGTTTTCTTTTTTGTTGTAGTATCATTTCAATGCCATAACCTTTTTTTGACAACGAAACCAAATGAAACTGTCAAGCATCAAGTAATGTGTCATTATGTGGAAGTGGCTAAAGTGCCAACCCAATTTCACAGTCTACTCCAATTATGAATTTTTTCGATGGCTCGTTATAACAGATAGGGCTGACCAGATCGGTCACACATGTAGATTCTCATCAGACTATGGACGAAAGAATTTTTCTCGTAGGGCTTTCGTACTGCAAAAACATTGGAATATGGTATAGATGTTGAAAGAAACATGCAGAAAAATAATCTCTCTTTCCTACCTCACCCCTCTCACAATTCTCTCTTTTTCTGTCTTTCTCCCTCTCCTCTCTCTAGTTATACCAGTATTACATAAAAATCTCCTTTCGTATTTTATTATCTTTTTCGCGTTTTTACTTTGCCATAAAGTAAATTCTTATGAACATAGAAAATCAACATTTTGTATTTTCAGATTTTTGCAAATATATCTCTTATGAAGACGATATTCTGTTTGTCGTAATCAGAGCATTAAAATTCATAACCTAAACTCTTCTGAACATAGAAAATCGACATTTTGTATTTTACATATTTTTTCGCTAATATCTCGAGAACTAAAGGAGATACGAAGACGACGTTGTGTTTGTCGTAATCAGAGCATGAAAATCCATTAGGTAAACTTTTCTGAACATAAGAAAATCGACATTTTGTATTTTACCGGTTATTCGCGAATATCTCGGGAATCAAAAGAGATACGAAGACGACGTTCTGTTTGTCGTAATTTGAGCATCAAGATCCATAAAGCAAACTCCTCTGAAGATAGAAAATCGACATTTTGTATTTTATAGATTTTTTAGCGAATATCTAGAGAACTAAAGGAGATACGAAGACGACGTTCTGTTTGTCGTAATCCGAGCATGAAAATCCATAAAGTAAAGTCTTCTGAGCATAGAAAATCGACATTTTGTATTTTACAGATTTTTCGAGAATATCTAGAGAACTAAAGAAGATACGAAGACGACGCTCTGTTTGTCGTAATTAGAGCACTGAAATCCATAACGTAAACTCTTCTGAACACAGAAAATCGACATTTTGCTTTTTGCAGATTTTTCGTGAATATCTAGAGAACCAAAGGAGATACGAAGACGACATTCTGTCTGTCGTAATTACTATAACGTAAACTCTTCTGAACACAGAAAATCGACATTTTTCTTTTTGCAGATTTTTCGTGAATATCTAGAGAACCAAAGGAGACACGAGACGACGTTCTGTTTGTCGTAATCAGAGCATGAAAATCCATTAAGTAAACCCTTCTCAACATGGAAAATTGCCACTTTGTATTTTTAAATCATCAGGATAGGAAAGAACTCGGCAGTCGATTGAGGTTAAAAGATAATTTATGTACATTATAAATAGTAGAGGCCCTAGATTGGACCCTTGCGGTACACCAGAAGCCGCAGTGAATATCCTGGAATTATATCCAATGTAGCAAACGTAGGCCGATCTATTGTCCAAATAGGAATCAATTAGCTCTAAGATCTCAGGAGAAAGCCGAAGGAGGACATTTTAGTGATGAGTGGTCATCGCATCGAACACTTTAGCGAAATCTGTATACGAATACAATATTCTGTTTGCCGTAATTAGAGAATTAAAATCCATAAAGTACACTCTTCTGAACATAGAAAATCGACATTTTGTATTTTAGCTATTTTTCGCAAATATCTGAAAAATAAAAATTATAAAATTTAAACAAAATTATTATTTCTGTCAGGTCGTGAACATATGGCGTTTACCTTGAGAATAAAAAAATCGTTTCTTCCATAATTTAGCTATTTTTTTAGACTGTCTTCGAAGAACTAAAGAATATATAAAATAATTACTATCACAATTCCAATTTTTAGATTAATGTTCTTTCATATACTTACCATTCTCGATGCTTCCCAAAAACTTAAAATTACATATAAATTTCGAAGATCCTGTATTTAAATATTCCGAAAGTATAACTTTGTTTGTTGTATAAATACAAACTACATACTATTTTTATTTTCAATCTATTCGAGTCAGCGGCCAACCTTGACTTTTTTCAATCTTCTGTAACATAGGTAGGTACACCAATATATTATAGATTTCATATGTGTTATATAATATCCGCGAGGGCCCGCGTAACATACACAATAATATATCATACAAATGTGCGTGTATTTATTTAAATTTCGAGTATTGGCGTGATGGTAGAAAACGTAGAATCGCTGCGAGGCCGAGGAACTCCTCAACCGCTGGCAGCCATCTTCACGCCAACGGTGGTGGAGTTACCACTCCTCACTGCACTCTCAGTAGTTGTTTTTTTTTTGGTTTACAAACAATCATTTCTAGTATCTTTGTTAAAAAATAAGAAAAGTAATAAAGATTCGTGCCATTAAATAAACTAGTTTATAATTTATTGTGATTTTCTTTTACAGTAAACAAATGCAGGAATTTTTAAAAATAAATTTTATAACACCAAAGTAATCACCTTCATAGTTTATGATAACACCTTTTCCCAATAATATGCAAGTTTGCAAATTCCGTTTCTATAACACTGCTTTCTATTCGTTTATATCGTTAAACTTATTAACTTATTAGATATAAGAAGGCAGATTGATATACAGAGTGTCGTTGAAATAAAGAGACAATGTATAGAAAATGAAAAGGTGAATATAGATCCAAAATATTTTCCCAAAATTCCTTCTCATAGGCGAGAAAAAAATATTAAAAAAATTATTGTCCCGCCATTGTGCGACCGACTATATCATGAGACGATATTTTAAAGCTGACCGACAATAAAAAAAAGAATAGTTTTGTTATTGTTTGTCTCGCTTCAAGTATCGGTCAGATGTCGATCATTACGTGTGCACATGTGTACGTTCGACATGATTTACATTTACGTCTGAGATTATAGGTGGATTGTTACCAAATTGCACGTAAAATGCCCGTAGAGCACACATCTTACATCTTCTTTTAGTATATCTTATTTAAAAAAGTCACATGCATTTCGTACCAGGTTATCAAACCCTTACCATACAAAGCTGTCTAAACAATATTATCTTCTAGAGTTTTTATAGACATAAACATTGCAGCTTGTGTTTATAGAGCCGTATTTGGACATTATGAATCCATATTAACTTTTTATATTTATATTTATTCTCGAAATATATTCCATCGCCTATGGTCATAGGCATAGATCATAGGCGTGCTAGAAGATTTAAATAAATTGTAGTTTCTGTTAAATTCATTACTTTTTTTTATACCATTTTACTAATGCTTAGGTAATATACTGTGTGTAATTCCGATGTAAGGTTCCGCTACAGATCTGAGGTAGAACTACCAAATTGTTACCAAATTGCACGTGAAATGCCCGTAGAGCACACATCTTACATCTTATTTTAGTATATCTTATTTAAAAAACTCACATGCAAGTTTAACTTTTTTACAGTTGACTTTTCGTATCAGGTTATCGAACCCTTACCATACAAAGCGGTCTAAACAATGTTATCTTCTAGAGCTTTTATAGACATAAACATTGAAGCTTGTGTTTATAGAGCCGTATTTGGACATTATGAATCCATATAAATTTTTTATATTTATATTTATTCTCGAAATATATTCCATCGCTTATGGTCTGCGTGGCGACACGCAGATCATAGGCGTGCTAAAAGATTTAAATAAATTGTAGTTTCTGTTAAATTCATTACTTTTTTTATACCATTTTACTAATGCTTGGGTAATATACTGTGTGTAATTCCAATGTAAGGTTTCGCTACAGATCTGAGGTAGAACTAGATTTTTGATCCTAGGTATAAGTTAATTCGAAATCGCTTGAATAACTAAATTGTCATATTTTTGGTGCATTTTACAGTATAATTTTGCTGATACGATAATTGAATGTAATATTTTTGTTTTATGTCCGATATATATATTGTCAATTAACTATTTTCTCGATTCCCTATTTTGAATTTCGGTACCCCTTCTTTAGTATAGTTCGTCGTTTTGGTTCAGTTTTAGTAGTTTGTAAGGGTATGCGCCTGCGAACGCGCAACACTTTTCTTAGCTTTCAGTCCCTAGTCCCTGTACGTAAAACTAGGTGGCGGTACCTACCATCTGTTTAATCAATCCACGACCGTCTCCATTGACTAAGGGCATACACAATAAATAAAGGCTCCCTTTTAAATTGTACGTTACGACTACCGATCTCGATATGTTCCGAGCATCTTCATTACGCCAAGACTATGCCTGCGCGCGCACGGTAGCAACATATCACAAGTCTCACGAGACCATCGAATTGTTGCAAGAAAATTTTCCTGGGCGGGTCATTTCCAGAAATGGAAATGCCAAGATCTTGCGATCCGTCACCTTTGGACTTTTCTCTATGGAGCTATCTCAAGTCTCAGGTATACAAGAAAGAGCCACGAACAACTCGTGACTTTAAGGATAACATCGTACGCAGAATACAAAATTTACCACCTGATATGTAAGAAAAAGTAATTAGAAATTGGACCAAGAGAAACCATTTATGTCAACAAAGCAGGGGAGGCCATTTTAATGATATTATATTCGAAACATAATGTCATTGATTGCTCTTCAAAATAAAACAATAATTAAAGAAATGTTACTTGTAATCTTTATTGTGTCCCATTGGTAAACCCTTTACAATTAATTTACTTCATCTTGAGAATGGTTTTATTATCTTCTAATTCCTATTTTATATTTGGGGACCTTATGTATCAATATGTCTTCGTACCACTCAAAGTGTGCTCAGTTTGAAGGAGTTTTATCTACGATTTTGCATTACTCTCTAAGAAAGATCAAACGCATCCTAGTGTACGATGTACATAGGGTGGGTAACTTCGTTAAAGTAATAAAAGGCGCAGTTCATTGTGTTGTGAGTGTAGTCATTCTTTCAATTCAACAATGAATTAATTAACCACAGATATTATATGTAAAAATTGTCAGCGACTGTCAACGCATAATTAACTTTCTCGTAAATTTCATTCACTTTTAATACACCTTTTACAGTCCGACACGACATACATGCATAAGTTACATTGTAAAAATTACATTTAATGTAACAGGTACCTTAGATTGCGTCATTTAGAAATGATATATAAATACAAACGTACTTGTGTTATTCACAATCACAATTAATTTAGTTTGACAGACATACAGTTTATAATATTTTATATATTTCAAATATGGTTTTTCTTTTCGTAAAATTTGATGATATTTTTTGTATTACAGGTTTTTTTAAATTTCATTGTGATTGAAACGAGTTTGTAAACATATGAAAGAAATACTTGATGAATATAAAATGGGGCATCAACAGCATTGTAGAAAAATTTGCAACCACATGTGAAACAGCTTATCTCTATGCAATATTATCAAGAGGGACTAACAGAAAGCCAAAATATTGGTAGAACACCTAAAGCCACAAAAAACTCTAGATAAAGGTGGCTGAGATGTAAAGGAAATGTCGATACAACCCTTATCAACGCGAATCCAATCTCACGCATTATACTCGTACATGTCATATATATATATATATATATATATATATATATATATATATATATATATATATATATATATATATATATATATAGAAGATTAAATTAGTCGGCGATTGAAGGTCTATTTTACTTTGATATGTATATATTTGAAACAATCTTACATGTTTCGACACATAGTTCCTTTATCAAAGAAATTAAAAATATAAATGACGGTATATCAATGTCAAACTTATATATCTATAGTTGTCGTGGATAAAATTAAAATATTCAAAGATACATTCAAGTTTAATAATAATAACTCATGCTTCAGAACTTTCGACAGCAAAACATTAATTACATGGGGTTGGCCGTTCAATTTAATTTACCATAACACACAAAGGTCAAGATATATATATATATATATATATATATATATATATTTCTACCGCTGTGGAGTCATATTTAGATGAACAAATTGTGTTTAGTGACTAGGTTATATTCCATGTAAGTAGAAAAGTAAACCGTCATAATGTACGAATATTAGACGCTTGAAAGCCATTTGTGATAGTCGAACATGTAAGCGATTGGCCCAAGTTAATGCCTTTTGTGCGCTAAGTTCTAGTCAAGTGTTCGGTCCATCCTTGTTCATCGAGAAACCTGTAACTGGGGTTACTTATATTCATATGTTGGAATGCCAAAATTGCAAGAACATGAACAGACAACTTCATTTTTCAACAGGATGATCCAACAGGACGATAGCTTTGCCGCCGAGATCTCCTTATCCGAGGATATTGGATTTCTGTCTGTGGGGCTACGTTGAAGACAAAGTTTATGTTCCACCTCTTCTTGTAGTCTTATTGAATTGCAAGTTAAGGCAAAAGAAGCAGTTGCAACTATTGACCGTGATATGATACGTAAAATTTGAGACGAATTCACTTACAGGTTAGATACTCGTATATTCCGCGCTACAAGAAGAACCCATATTGAACATTTGGAAATGAAATTTGAAGTTTTGTTGAATTGTTTGCTTTATTATCCTGTCCAATAAAAATTTATACTTTCTTTGCCGCTCTAATTCTCTAATAATTATCTATATATATATATAAATATAATATTTTCGTGACCTTGGTATGATATGGTAAATTAAATCAGTCGGCAATTAAAGGTCTGGTTTACTTCAAAGTATATATATTTAAAACAACAAAAATGTTTCGGCAATGATGCCTTTATCAAGCTTGATAAAGGCATGATTGCCGAAACATGTAGGGTTGTTTTAAATATATATACTTTGAAGTAAACCAGACCTTTAATCGCCGACTGATTGAATTTACCATATAATATATATATATATATATATATATATATATATATATATAATTATTTCGTGACCTTTGTATATATATATTCGGGTTGGAAAATATTGTAGCTAGTTCGTTAAAATACAAAAAAAATCTTTAGATACTGAAAGTATTCAATATAAAAGCGGTACTGAGCTCAAATAACCCCAATAACACTCTTCGCCAATACAAAAGAAAAAGTTAAACCACATGCAATATACAAGATCTACTGCAACAATTGTAAGTATAAATAGGTCAAACAAAACAACAATTACATGAAAGAGTATATAATCATAAACATAACATTAGAATTAACAATATTTATGCCATAACCTTAACACGATTTATTTTTGAAAATGGATATACTTTTAAATTTGGCATAGTCGAAATGATAGAAATGGAAACAAATTATTGCTGATTAAAAGAAATGTTTAACACAAAAAAGCATATACAATAAATCATAGATAAGATAG
Organism: Melolontha melolontha; assembly: GCA_935421215.2. Classification (NCBI taxonomy): domain Eukaryota; kingdom Metazoa; phylum Arthropoda; class Insecta; order Coleoptera; family Scarabaeidae; genus Melolontha; species Melolontha melolontha. Next base: position 84,479,956 of record OW285243.1, read on the forward strand.
TAGAAACCTTCACATAATATATAATAATTTCGCTGAGAAAAATATACAGGGATGTCCTTGAAATAAAGACACAATGTATGATAAATGGAAAGATGTAATTATATAAAACATAAATCTAAAATATTGTGAGCCAATTACGACGCTAATCCCGAAATTAAAAACACACTGAAAATTGTATTATGTGACGCCTATGAATTCAAAATATTCAGAATGTGTATAAATAATAAATACCTCATACACATATACGTTACAGCGTATACGTAACTACAGCATAACAGCTGGATGAGATGGACAATAATAAAACTATTCTTTTTGTTACTGTCGCTCAACATTAAGATATCGTCTTTTATAATATAGTCGATCGCACAGAGGCGTGACAAAATTTTTTTAAATATCTTATGAGAGGGAATTTTGGGAAATATTTTGCTTTTATATTCTATATAATTACATCTTTCCATTTTTAATGCGTTATCTTTTTATTTCAAGGACACCTGGTATAGCATAGGTTACAACAAATGATAGTTATAACAGTGAGAGCTGTCGAGGTGCAATAAAAAATAGAAAATTATCGTGGTTTCTTAAAGTTGTTGCTTTTACAATGCAGGGTAGAGTTCAGTAGCGGTTTTTCCAAGTTCATATGGAATTTTACGACAATTCTTATTATTTAATCTATTAAAACACTTATCATTTCTCCACCAAAACAAAAGAAATAAACTTTATACAAACGAAAGTCACGGCCAGATGTTTATACACGGGAGGGGCGGCAATAGAAAGAGAAGGGTTAATGCTTATTACTTGAAGGTCATACGACTTTGGCGCAAGTATAGTTTGTCTGTAGTTGCATCTTCCTCGTTATTTTATAGCCACACCTCGTACATACAGGTAACGACGAACGAGTACTTACAAATTGAAAATAAATTACAAATTTGATTAAAATAGTATCAATCAATATAGACTGTACCTTTGAATGGAGTTGCGAACAGACATGTCGTAAAAAACCCAAAGGAACGCTGACTAGCACATCACTGTATATGCTTGAACGAGCACTTGTTGTGAGAGATGTTTACCTCTTGAAGGCTAGTAAGTAAGTAAGAGAGAGCTTGCCTAGAAAATATATACAGTGTACAAAATGGTCGTATGATCTAGTTTAAGGATAACTAATCATATTGCAAGCAGCGATGTCTACGAATTAAGAGTTAATTAAAGACGCGAGCTAAAGGTTTATGACGTTAATGAAATTAATATCATTAAAAAATTTCCTGAAAAAGTATTTTTAAATGATATGTTACATGATATGATTTAGATAGCTTTTATGCTAGTTACTTAAATTTGACTATAAAATATGGCAATTTTAATACGGGGTTGGTATAATTTTGACATGTAGAAAAAATATCTCAATAATAAATAAAATTACTAATTAAGAAATAATTAGAATGGAAGTTGTATGTAATTATTAATTACTATTTAATAAATAAATTAAAATGACGCATAAAATTCTAAAAAACATTCGAAAACGGTACTTCGACGACGTTCGATAGATAAATTCTCAGAAAGCTGCTCTTTATGACCAGTACGATACAAATGAAAGGTTTTCTCTTGAAAATATGAATTCAAATGTCATCAAGGTCTTTTACAAATTTTTAACATTTAAGAATTTTATTTTATTTCAGAATAATACAATTTATAACGAGATTAAATTCTTGATATATCCGAAGTGTAGCACTATGAAACGTTATGCAGTTTTTTGTGTTATATTTATTAATGAATTATTTAAAAAAAAGTCTACTGAAGCGCCGGATGAATACAAAAATAGAATAACATCAGCCAGCAGCCAATTATGCACTTTCATTAACAATAGTATTTAAAACATCTTATTTACGATATTTGAATGTGTATAATGAAGAAATCCTTGCATCGATATTTGTATAGTAAAAGTATTTTCACTACATAAATTTTTATACAGCACACAGCATTTTATAACAAATATTTGCACCTAAATATAGAAATGATTCGTATTTAAGTTTGCGAAACAAAGCAAGAAGAATACACTGTAGCACCTTATAAATCCTTTAATAATCAGTTTTATCCATTTAAAGTGATTGATGTAATGATTTATTGTTCATCATTGAGAGAATATGAATATTATAAATTGTTTTCTATTTTTTATAAGTAGATTTTAGATGTTTAGATAATTTAATAATTGATTTATGCAGTAGTGGATAATTAAATAAAGAAAAGTAGATATTAGGGTATGTAACATCTTAATTTATTTTCAGTGTTGCTGCGTAACATCGTGTTTTGATTACTTAATTATGAATTGGTGTTAATAGTAATAATTATTATTACTTATTCTTGCCTAATAAATACAAGTCAAAATAATTTTAGATTATGTAACGGGTGTTCATTTGAAAAGTCAATCTAGTAGCATGTGATTTACTGAGAACATTTTGAAGTATGTCATAAATTAAAATTTACTACTTAACCTACGGAGTCGTATATTTTGACAGTTTCATACATACAAATAAATAACAAATTGACATTATCAAATGTCATTTGGATGTACGTTTACGGAACAACAAACACATACTAATATAATGGGTGTTTCAATAAGAGCGCAAGATTTGAATTGCGCGCCATGTTTGACAGTCATAATGTCACATGATTATGACGTGGCAGATCGAAAGTTGACAGATGGGAGTTAGTAAACATGGAGCATTACACGGTAGAACAACGCGTCCTGATTGTCAAAAATTATTATGAGAATGGTGAAAGTTTAATTGCCACTATTCGTAAAGTGCGTCCAATGTTCGGTCGAAATAATGTGCCTAATTCATCTACGGTTAAACGAATAATAAAAAAATTCGAAAGTACCGGTTCGGTTAGTGATGTGAAACACACGATACGAGCTCGTAGAGGTCGTTCAGAACAAAACATCACCGCAGTTCGCGAGAGTGTGACAGAAAGGCCAGAGACGTCAATTCGCCATCGGGCACAAGAATTGGACATTTCAACAGGCACTCTTCAGCGAATTCTCACTAAAGATTTACAGCTGCATGCCTACAAAATCCAACTGACTCAACAACTTCTGCCAGTAGACCATGAACAGCGAAGAGAATTCACCAATTGGATCCTTGAGCAACCTGCTGATTTTGCAAACAAAATCATTTTCAGTGATGAGGCCCATTTTCACCTCGATGGCTTCGTTAATAGGCAAAACTGTGGCATTTGGGGCTTAGAAAATCCACGAATGATTCATCAGAAAGCAATGCATCCACAACGGGTCACTGTATGGTGTGCATTATGGTCTGGAGGAATAATTGGACCGTTTTTCTTCGAAACCGAAGAAGGTAATGCAGTAACGGTGAATGGCGAACGTTATCGTGCTATGATAACACAGTTTCTTGTGCCTCATTTGGAAGCTATTGATCTTGACGACATGTGGTTTCAGCAGGACGGTGCCACATGTCATACCGCCCGTGAAACATTTACGATCTTGCACGAGTTTGCTCCTGGTCGTGTCATTTCCCGATTTGTTGACCAGAATTGGCCTCCACGCTCTTGCGATTTAACGCCTTTAGACTTCTGGCTGTGGGGTTATCTGAAGTCACAGGTTTATGCCAATAAGCCTGCAACCATCGAAGCATTGAAAGCCGAAATTAGACGCTGTATCAATGAAATACCACCACATGTATTCAATAACGTTATTGAAAATTTCGTCAAAAGGGTACGCATATGCCAGCAAAGCCGTGGCGGCCATTTACAAGATATTTTGTTTCATACATAATTCCCAAATGTATATTTTCTAAATCAATAAATATTTCAATACTTTGCTACAGAAAACCATGTTTTATTGAACACTGAAATCTTGCGCTCTTATTGAAACACCCTTTATATGCGTCTTATTCTATCAAAATTTCAAAGTAACCTAGATTGACTTTTCAAATGAACACACGTTATGACGATACGAGGGGAATATTTTATGTTATATACCTAGCTATGAAAAGAATATGCTATCGTGACAATTTTCTTACGTAAAGTTTCTGTGACATTTTATAGTGTTATCTCCAAGTTTGGCTCGAATCGGTTAACATTTGTTACTTTTACATTCATTTAGAGACGAGAGAATGAATGATTTGAAACTCTAAACACAGAAGCGTCATTCAATTTTTATTGAAAGAAGCAGTTAGCCCGAATAATATTCATGAGAGAATGGTGGCAGGTGTATGGAGAAAACAGCCCGTCCTCTGTCCAAGTCAAATTTTGATGTAAGCAGTTCAAATGGTACAGATAATCCATTAGTGATGGCCCAAAGTGTGGAAGATCTCTGTAAGCACGAACTGAAGAAATCATCAACAAATTTAAAGATTTGGTGTTGACTGAGCGCTGAGTAAAAGTTTCAGTTATTTCTAGAGTAATAGGAATATCAGAAACGGTGTTTTTAAAATTCTAAACGAAGATTTGGGAATAAGTAAAAGTGTCGGCATGGATTCCCACGCTGTTTAGTCCCACGAAAAAACATTGTGAAGAGAATTTGACTGTTTTATCTCAAGATGAAGACTTCTTAAATATAATTGTAGCTGAGGATGAAACTTGGGTACACCACTGGGATCCTCCCACGAAACAAGAGTCCATACAATGAGTTCATAAGGGCTCTCCACCGTCCAAAAAGCAAAAACGCAATTTTCTGCGGGAAAAGTAATGACTACAGTTTTCTGAGACGTGGATAAGATAATAATAACGGAAAATGTCTACAAAAACATAATCAAGAATTTGAACACGGCTATACGTGAAAAAATGTCCCACAATTTTGCTCAGAAAACTCTGCTTCTGCAAGACAACAGCAGGGTGCATAAGGCACGAATTGTTCAAGTAATCAATGAATGCGGCTTTGAGGAATTACAACATCTACCCTACAGTCCTGAGCTAGCCCCCTGTGACTATTATCTCTTACCAGAACTAAAAAAACACTTGATTTGATTTTTATCGAATGATGTCGAAACGCTGTGGGGTCGTATTTTGCCGAATTACCGAAATAATTTTTTTTCAAAGACATAGCGTTATTAAAGAAACATTGGAATAAGTGTATTAGTGTTAATGTTTCTTATGTAGAACGTTTTTTGTTTGTTTCTAACTTGTTTCCTTTATAGCTAGGTAGATAACACAAAAAAACTTCCCTCGTAAATCAATTAATTCCATAAAAATGCAAAACATGCTCAAATCGAATATTTGCGTTCGTCAGTAAGTGAATCAGTCTAGCTCTGTACAATATGTTAGTCTCTGGTGTCCAAAATATAAAACCTGGGGAATGACCAGCAGCAATATGTTGTACCAGTAAATTTATTCGACCTAGTAAAGATGTTGACTCTATTTTAAATAATTGGTTGACTGAGGGGAAACTTGTTAGAACTTCATTACGATAATTAATAACAATAACACAACGTTTAAGTTTCAAAAAAGATAAACTCAGGTGCAAAATTAACCAGACACTTGAATAAAAAAGAATAAAAAATACTTATCATATCTCGTTTCTCTTCGTTAGTGTATGACATTTTTGTATTATTAATGAACAATAAATGAAATGTTTGACAGATTGAAATTCCAAAGGCTACCTTATTTAATCTTATAATTTATTCTTTCAAATAAAACCTAATGTCAAAAACTTTAGTCAGCATGTGGTACATGGTTGAAATCAGAAAAAAAAACTCTTTTTGAAGATGTTTAAATCCAATATGGCGCCTATAAGAAATTAGATAGTTGATGATGGCCAGAAAGAAACGAAACGTCGTATAAAAAATTTAGAGTACACCACTGGATAGAGGTTTAGAAATGGCCACAAGTATGTGTTTTTATTTTTTCTCTACAAGGCCAAATGTCGGTGCTACAGGTAAAAGAAGAAAATGGGGTTTTCGAGTTTTTTTTTTTTAAATAAAGAAGGTCATTTGTCACTGGTCTAATTTCTTTACGGATTTATAACAAACACAAAATTTAACAACTTTGCCAAATTTAAACCTATACTCTATCTCCAATAATAAGCGAGATCCCCATGGTGAGGGCCGAAAATAAATCAGCCTGTATACTAAGAACAGAAAGAAATGGACTTAAGAGAAGAAACGAAAACTACTCAAAAAATAAGGTGTAAATTAAACTTAATATTTATAAAAAATTATAGCATAAATATACAATATAACGATATAAAACGGATTTTTTAAAATACTAAAAGTTGTAACCAAATAACACTGAAAGAAACGAAACCAGAAACAATCCCTTATAGAAGAGAATAGAAAATATACTATCTCAAGAACAATAAATACATATATGTATATGCATGTATAACGGCATGTAAACACGAGAATACAGTTTGGAAATTAGCGGATATAATTTTTTAAGCAATTATTTCAACGAAGTTTAACAAAATAATATATAAATGTACATTCCGTCTTACACACTACTGTAAATGAATTAGAATTTATGAATGAATAGACACAATGTACTATCCATAACGACGGAAATAACACCACCTGCTCGAGGAATGCAATCGAGCAAGCAAATAGTTGGGCTGTTATGACATGCATACTATACGTGAGACCACCGCAATGTTTTATCGGGGCAATTCGTTATTCAATCGCTTCAGTTCGCTCTCTGGTTATTAATTATAAAGTACATTTTATTATTTAAGAGATTCGCCACTAGTAATGCTCTCTTCTTGTCTTCCCACCGTCAGTTTCTTTATTTTTTCTATTAATTTCTTGTATCCGTTTACTTTTGTAATAATGTTAGGTAAATTAGGCAGGCAGAAAGGTATAAGATGTAAACAGTCGCCCACCCTAATTTTAGCAAAATGTACTAAATATCTAATGAAGCCATTGTAGTGGTAAAACAATTGTTATATAAATAGAATAGTGAAATTCAAATTACGTGCTTGTATTCAAGCCTGCAATTTGTGTTGTTTTTATGCAAACAAGGTATCTCATTACTTCAGAGGGTTGCTGTATATTCATCATGTTCTGTTTGAATGAAATACATATATCAATAGCATGATGATGTGTTTATGTAAATATTATGTCTATCCTGAATGAGTGTTTTAAAGAAAAGAATAAATAATTTCGAGGTGACAGCATGATTATTTCGTTTATAATAACTATAATAAGTATCTAGCAATGTGAAGGTTTAGTAAACTATTGTTGATCTGATACATAAATGGCGTTCAGAGTATCATATAAAGTTTATTGTGGGCAGGTGCGTTATCCTGATGGAAAAGGACTATCTTTTTTGCCAAATTAAGTCGTTTCTCTTTAATTTTGTCGCGTAATTGTTGTAATAAATTGGTATAATACTCTTCCATTATTGTTTTCGCCTTTTCGAAGTAGTCGACCAAGATAATTCCATTAGAATCTCAAAAACCAGTTGCCATAAACTTTCCTGATCACGAAACCGTTTCTGCTTTCTTTGGTGGCGGAGAAGCTTTTTTGTCCATTGTTTGGATTGATCTTTGGTTTCGGAAGTGTAATGGTGGACCTAGGTTTCATCGACGGTAATGAAACCGCGTACAAAGTCCTTCTGGTTGAGGCGAAAACGTATCAAAAAGTCGCAAGAAAACACTCAAACAATTCAATTTTTGCTCCAGTGTAACCGTGGTACCCACGCCCCGAAAATTTGTTTATTTCCAATTCTTCAGTTAAAATTCTGTGCAGACTGTCATTTGAGTTACCTACAATGTCTGCTGTCTGGCGCACTTTTACTTGTAGGTCATCCAAAACGATAGGGTGGACTTTTCAATCATATCCGGAAGTGTAACAGTTTTTGGACGCCCACAACGGGGATCATCACTTGTGCTTATACGACCACGCTTAAATTCGGCAACACAGTTTTTAATCATTGAAGAAAAAAGAGGAGATAAAAAGTGGATTCTAATAGTGTTGAATCCAGCTCTGCTTTGATTTCGGTTGGTATTAAGCCGCTCAAGTGAAAGTACTTTGTCACTGCTCTCAACTCAGTTTTTTCCATCATTACAAAATCACGAGACGTTCACTTTGGCCTACTGTCAAAAACAGACTAATCGACAGATCGCTCTGTACTGTCATATTTAAGCTATTAAAGGATGATTCCACAGAATGACAAGGAAGATTTCTGCGAATTCGCGTCATCTCTGTGTTAACACGTAGTTTCCAAACAATCCTCGTAGAAGAAGCTTATTTTCTGTAGTTAATTTAGATTTCCTGCGCCTTAGCCAATACATTTGTCTAAATTTCTGTTCAGGCTGAGTTCTTTTGGTTATTATATATTTTTTCCAAGTTAATATCCTATCAAGGTGCATACCAAGGTTCTTTATTTCTTTGGATTGTGCAAGTATGTGCCCATTCAATTCAACAGGTGGAGATATAGATCTGTTCATAGTGAAAATAATACGAGTGGGCTTGAATTCGGTAACCTTCATTTTGCATTTTCTTAGCCATGTTTCGATTTTTTCTAGATTCTTTTTTGAAGATTTCTTGTTGCCTGTTCAGGATTTGGATTGGCGAGGTAACTGTAGTTAGTTTTGTGGTCGGTAAGTTAGCCATGTAGACTACGTATAGCACATACTCTAGTGTGCTATTAGTTTAAAAATAGGAAAAATATAGACTTTAAATGTGAGATAGTTAAATTACATTAAGAATAGAGATTATTGTGTTACAATATTTTGTTAATCAGACTGTACGTATATATATATTTTGCTTGATATTGTCTTCGAGGATGCGTTGGTCGAATTTTCCGGCATCTGCATAGAGGGGAGCACAATATGGTAAGAATCTTCTGCCATTTTTCTATTTCTGCAGGTTAACGAGTAGCCAGTGTAGTTAAGACGAAGTGTTCCTAGTTTGAATTAGTGTGCTATTGATTAAGAGAAATTGTGAAGAAAATTAGACTTCAGACTTTGTTTCTCATTAAAGAAATCAACGTAGGTTAGATTATTCACGGCACTCGCAATTAGAAACTAGAACTTAGAAACTTACCGCTTGGTAAGCTACGCTTTTCTTTTTTTTCTCAATTGCTACTAACTCTCTTTGGACGGATGCAATATTTGTCATTAAGACTGGTGGTAATTTATTCTATAGGGTGTTAAGAATATCCCTAATTAGCTAAGGGTGTAAATCTAAAAGGGATATCGTTGATGTGAGAAGATTTCCCTTCTGAGATCCAGACCACGTCTTTATTTGTCCGCCATATGTCTGTCCGCGGCCGTAAACCTGAAGTAGAAGCAACAAATCCAGTCAATAGCTATGCATGTCGTCTGTCTCAGTTAAGGGTGTTTTAGATACGATACGCGTTCCGAAAAACATCGGCATTTTATTAATCAGGAACTTGTTTTAATATCCAGATCAATAATTCGAAGAAAGACATTTTGTAACGGCCATTTTGTAGGGTAGAACGATTCCCCTTATGTAATTGCCGTATGGATTAAAAACATTAAATGAATTCATTAATTTTGCTGTTGTTAATTTAATTTTTTTTTTGTTATTTTGTTTGATCATCTCTGTTTACAGTATGGACTTTAAGAAGTTCATAGACGTTTTCTTGTTGATTAAATTGATTTAATTTAAATACCTATTAGATTTCTGGACGGACTGTATGTATGAAAACAAATAGAAAATTTATAGCTTTCTTTAAACCACCTGGCTTTTATCACTTGGTGGGTTTTTATATCCTCTACGAGTTCCGTGTGCGTAGACCACTTCATACAATCCAAAAAAAAATAAAAAAATATATTTTTGAGCTAGATTAATTTAGTCAACGTTTCGAAAGGAACCGCACTACCATCTTCACTCGAACCTAGTTTGGGTCAAGCTCGTTGGTTTTTGTATTTGGTTACAACCTCTCGCTCATCAAGGCAAATCCCAGGAGCGCTAATAAGTTTTGCAAAGTTCTAGAGCCAGCTTCGTTTGGTTAAATAGAGTTACAATTTTGCGTAACAATTGACTGGAATATTATTATCTCGCAGGGATAAATTGGCGATTACTTATATTTATTAAGTATTAAAAAAGAAAGGCGTCGAACAATATAGCAGCAGTAATAAACAATAATTATTAAGAAAATATTCGTTTAGCACTATACTAATCTAATTGATTATTATTCCTTATTGCAACCGACGTTTAATTTGAATACCGCAAAACATATAAACGACCATGGAATGGAATACATGTTTTAAATTATTCGAATACTATTTTTTTTCTGAATAATAAATAAAATCAGAAATTTAAATTAATTAAAATTAACATATCTAATCAATCGACAACATGTGATTCATTTTTGTTTTTGTTAGAAATATTTGTTCAAAAATATAATACCTGAAATATATTCTAAGCTAGTCGTCTATTTTTACAAATTTCCGGTTATATTGTCGCAGTACATGTGGTTCCCCTTTTCTAACCTAAGCTAAAAAACCAGCTTAAAAGTAAATTTTTGCTTTTTTCCTTCTATAGTTAAAAGGATTATTATTATTATTATACACCTGTTTCAAATACAAATATTTATCTTTTTCCATGAACTTATAACCCGATAATAATCTAGTAATATGAACTTGTTTTCTAGAAATAATATAAACTGGTGAACAAAAAAACTGTCCTACTCATTTTTTTTGCATTGTAAAATGGGTTATCGATCTCTCAAAAATAGCATATGTTTTGTTATAGGTTATAAACAAAATATTTCAATAGATCCATATGGCAGATAATATACCTACATTCACATTTTCCATCTCAATAACCTTCGAAACTCAAAAACTGATTCGCAACGTGTTAATTTTGTTAAAATGTTGTCAAACGTCAAAATGAGTCTTGACAATTTTTTTGTCCGCCAGTTTACAGTCGCGAGCAATAAATTTTGATCGTCAATGTCATTCTTAATGCAATTTACAGCGCTCTAGTGTACATCTGGTTTTGATATTAACCTTTTTCTATTTTGCGTTCGAAATGAACTCATTATGAAACCCAAAACAGTATCGAAATGAGCTTCATTTCGATACACTTTTTTTCATTTTTCAATGTTGGCGTTGTTCGAATACAGAAATAAATATCATTGCTGTCATTTGATTTTAAGAATTTATGTACATTTGACAGATATGATATATGTCCGTATTTTACACAAACAACGTATGTTGTATACAATTGACAACAAGATATATTAGTTTCTATGTCACTCATGTTTATATTTTTAAATGAAATATCAAGTAATGTTAACGAAAATTTATAAATAATATGTAATATAATATACTTCGCGGATAGCAAGATTTAAATTTGAAAATGTCAAGTATCAATGTGACCAACTGCATGCTTTATATAAAAATTAAACTCTGAACTTTCAAATTAAATAATTCCAATTTAAGCAATTAATGTAAAAAACGCAAAATAGAAAAAATAGTATAAAAAACTCGTTTCATAAGGCCTTTTGCCGCACTCGCTCTTTAGAAAACTCGCCGCTATCGCGGCTCGTTTTCTAAACTGATCTCATGCGGCAAAATGGTGCCTTATGAAACTTGTTTTTTAATATACTATTTTAAACGTTATTATTTTCCATATGTCAGAATACTTGTCAAACATGATGAATATTGGTACATTAATACGATAAAGGCATTAAATAAGAAATGGAATTCAGTATATTTGACTAGAAATAAATAAACAAGATCTTACTACTACGAGATCGTCTCGCCATTTTCACTTGAATAACTTTGTTTAAGCGGTCGGGCATAGGCAAACATACATTTCTGAAATAGCATTGTGGAAAATCATTCTAAACTGTACGTATAACGGCCAAAAGTTCCTCTCTATTTTGAAAATGTATACGTTGGCTTTGTATAATTTTGACCAACATTCCCCACATGTTTTCTATAGGGCAAATAAGTTGAAACATACTTGGGTAGGTAAAACCTCACCAATTTTGTATAGTACAAAAGTATTTTTAATAATATAAAATATTATTAAAAATCGGGTGTGAAGAACACAAGCTCATATATCTGTGAATGTATCCTCTTCAACGCTGAATATTGTTCTACACTTTGTCTTAATAATTTCTGTGAGATAGCGAAGTTGTTTTGTGAACGTGTCTCTTCTCCACCGGGGGCGTACCGATGATCCTGTAGAATGGTGAAATACGTATCTACGTCTCTGGAGAGGATACATTCACAAATATATGAACTTGTATTGTGTTCTTCACACCCGATTTATAATAATATTTTATATTATTAAAAAAACTTTTGTATTTTCTATAGGATTCAAATCCAGACTCAAACTCGACCACACAAATACATTTTATATTGTAGTTTTGGAACCATTCTGTTACCCTATGAGCAGTACGGACTGGACAGTTGTCCTGTTAAAATATAAAGTCGCCTTCTGGAAATATTTGCATCACTGAGGGCAACATCACATCTGCCAAAACCCTAATATAAACGTCACTCTTGAAGCGTTCTTCTAGATGCAATAATACCCCAGGACTATTTGCAGAAATCCATGCCCATATATTCACCGAAAATTGGCGGCTGGTTTCAATCTTTTGTGTATATTTTGCATCATATCGCCGACTCCTTGGTCTATACACTCTAACTTGGCCAGAGAGGGGTGACTGAGGTCTTTTGATCACTAAAAATTACGTGCTCCCAAAAGTTATTGTCATTCGCAAGATACTGTAATGCAACGCTCAATCTGGATTCTTTGTGTCTAACTGTGAGTTGGATCTTTCTAGCAGCAACGTAAATTTTTTTAATTCACTTCCCGAATGCAACTTCGTGCAGTGAAAACGGATGCGGGGAAGTTAGGATAAATGATTGCCTCTGTTGCTTATAGAAAAGAGTTATTTTTAAATATTTTGGACCAACATAAGATCGTCCAACGCAACTGTGCTCGAGATCATACAGAACGCACTTGTCTTTCCAGAAATCTTCTCTCTCTCTCCACCGCCTTACAATTAAATTTACCAAAGTCTTTGCCATTACTAACTGACCTGCTACATACGTATTTTGATTCGCATATGAAAAATGTTAAATCCGGATACATGATATCCTCGGTCCGTCCCTCGAACTGACGTTAGGTAACCCTGATTGCCGATTCCTAGTGATAAATAATAAAACAAAATATATAATTTTTTTCTTTTTAGAGCAAAATCATTGTTTGTTGCTTTTTTGTTTAAGCCCTTTTTTTGGAAGTCGGTTTTATTTTCCATTTATGAATCCTGTTGCATGTAGTTTAGTTTGGTACGTACCTGAAGAAGCTTATTGTGTTAACAAAACAGTTGTCGTTTTCCGATATATATTAATAAAGTGTGTTGGGGTTGTTCGGCTAGCGGAACCATATGTTTGCGATGACTCCGGTTTCTGGCTGTGATGTTTCAACCTCGATTATTAGAATCACGACCCCGATGTTTGCTTCACCGTGCACAGGTTGTAAAGCTATATATATATACTTTACTTTTTAAATCTTCGGTGACTGTTATTAAATGAATAAATGCATTTTCATCTAAATATATTGATTTATACTATATAAAGGGTGTTTCAATAAGAGCGCAAGATTTCAGTGTTCAATAAAACATGGTTTTCTGTAGCAAAGTATTGAAATATTTATTGATTTAGAAAATATACATTTGGGAATTAGGTATGAAACAAAATATCTTGTAAATGGCCGCCACGGCTTTGTTGGCATATGCGTACCCTTTTGACGAAATTTTCAATAACGTTATTGAATACATGTGGTGGTATTTCATTGATACAGCGTCTAATTTCGGCTTTCAATGCTTCGATGGTTCCAGGCTTATTGGCATAAACCTGTGACTTCAGATAACCCCACAGCCAGAAGTCTAAAGGCGTTAAATCGCAAGAGCGTGGAGGCCAATTCTGGTCACCAAATCGGGAAATGACACGACCAGGAGCAAATTCGTGCAAGATCGTCAATGTTTCACGGGCGGTATGACATGTGGCACCGTCCTGCTGAAACCACATGTCGTCAAGATCAATAGCTTCCAAATGAGGCACAAGAAACTGTGTTATCATAGCACGATAACGTTCGCCATTCACCGTTACTGCATTACCTTCTTCGTTTTCGAAGAAAAACGGTCCAATTATTCCTCCAGACCATAATGCACACCATACAGTGACCCGTTGTGGATGCATTGCTTTCTGATGAATCATTCGTGGATTTTCTAAGCACCAAATGCCACAGTTTTGCCTATTAACGAAGCCATCGAGGTGAAAATGGGCCTCATCACTGAAAATGATTTTGTTTGCAAAATCAGCAGGTTGCTCAAGGATCCAATTGGTGAATTCTCTTCGCTGTTCATGGTCTACTGGCAGAAGTTGTTGAGTCAGTTGGATTTTGTAGGCATGCAGCTGTAAATCTTTAGTGAGAATTCGCTGAAGAGTGCCTGTTGAAATGTCCAATTCTTGTGCCCGATGGCGAATTGACGTCTCTGGCCTTTCTGTCACACTCTCGCGAACTGCGGTGATGTTTTGTTCTGAACGACCTCTACGAGCTCGTATCGTGTGTTTCACATCACTAACCGAACCGGTACTTTCGAATTTTTTTATTATTCGTTTAACCGTAGATGAATTAGGCACATTATTTCGACCGAACATTGGACGCACTTTACGAATAGTGGCAATTAAACTTTCACCATTCTCATAATAATTTTTGACAATCAGGACGCGTTGTTCTACCGTGTAATGCTCCATGTTTACTAACTCCCATCTGTCAACTTTCGATCTGCCACGTCATAATCATGTGACATTATGACTGTCAAACATGGCGCGCAATTCAAATCTTGCGCTCTTATTGAAACACCCATTATATATTTATTTTTGAACTTCCAGCGATTTATAATCTCATAAAACTGCTGTTGAGACGGGTGTCTTTTGTTAAGGTATGATTGTTATGTTGATGTTTAATGTAAGACTTTGTCCTGATGTTCTGTTCTATATCGTTGTTGAGTTGAAACTGTGTTACAAGTACATAAAAGTATACTACTAATCCTAGAAACTATTATATAATTAAATACGCGTATTGGTTGTACAGTGTATTAGTTGACGTGATAACGGGAAGATAAATTCCTGGAAACAGTATCTACGAGCACCAATATCAAAGTTTATGAGAGGGTCTAAAATGTTTGAACTTGCTAATAAGTAAATAATAAAATATCATTATTAATTAAGTATTAGTTGGTATTGTAAATCTAAGCCTGTAGTTCCGGATTAAAATTCCATTGTTTAATAATGGATTTTATTATACATATTTAGAACAAGTGATCTTCCAGATTAAACACTTTGTTCACTATAACCCTAGGTAACAAACAATCAGTCTAGATTATAAAGTAATAAACACATTTGCAAATATAAACGATGCCGCTTCTTAGAATTTAGAGAAAGTTTTGCAATTTGAATGTGATAATAAAATTCTGTTAATAAAACGGTTTAAACTTGAAAATGAACGTTAAATATTTACAAAATTTGAAATGTTATGTTTGAATTCTATATCCTAGCTTTACTTATATTTAACAATAAAAAGTGTTTG
Organism: Melolontha melolontha; assembly: GCA_935421215.2. Classification (NCBI taxonomy): domain Eukaryota; kingdom Metazoa; phylum Arthropoda; class Insecta; order Coleoptera; family Scarabaeidae; genus Melolontha; species Melolontha melolontha. The sequence continues at coordinate 84,495,483 of OW285243.1, forward strand.
AAATTAAAATATTACAAAATGATATTAAATGTATCCTCAATAAAGTGAAATTTAAATTTTTAGTTTTATTTCCATTTTTATACATATTAGTATAAGTGTTATTTTATAACAAGCCATCGAAAAAATTCATAATTGGAGTAGACTGTGAAATTGGGTTGGTACTTTAGCCACTTCCACATAATGACATTTATTATTTGACATTGAAACTATAAATTTGTGTCAAATTTTTCAAAGTTAAAAAGTTAGAGTTGGTTTATGTTTAGATGTAAATGGACAACATCTTCAACAACTTCTGTAGCTATATGTAAATTTTGATTATGATTTCGATATTAAACAAATTATTTGTTTTCTTTTTTGTTGTAATATAATTTCAATGCCATAACCTTTTTTTTACAATGAAACCAAATGAAACTGTCAAGCATCAAGTAATGTGTCATTATGTGGAAGTGGCTAAAGTACCAACCCAATTTCACAGTTTACTCCAATTATGAATTTTTTCGATGGCTCGTTATAAATGTTAATAGTGGAAATTAGAACAGTTTATAAGATTATATTTACAAGGAATAAGCTGAATTTATTGAGAATAAGAAAATCTAGTAGACTGTGGAAAACAATCATACGATGTTTATTTAGAGCAACTCTATATTTGTCATTTGAGGTTTTATTGTTGAAGTTACGTTCGTTATAACCTAGCCACTTATTTTTTAAAAGTAAAATAAAATGGAATTAACCAGAGAGCACTTTCGAATCATAATTTATTATGATTTTAAAAGAGGTTTGGGCGCTTATGGTGCAAAGAGAGTTTAGATTAAGTTTTTAGTAAACAAGCACCTTCCTTGACTACAATTTACTAATGGTATAAGGAATTTGAACGCGAAAATAATTCTGTTCAGCTTCAAAAAGGAGCAGGCCGTCCTCTTACGGCTTTTAGCGACAAAAACATGGCTGCTTTTAAAAAAATAATAGAATAGCACAATAAAGCCACTTATGTGGTAATAGAGTATCAAATTAAGATTGGATCCTCAGCTGTTAAAACAATCATACACGATCACCTGTATTTAAAAAAAGTAGTAAGTTGTTTTGTGCCGCATCACCTTTCAGACTTCCAAAAAGCTGAGCGTGTAAGAATTTGCCATGAAACTTTAAATTTCTTAAATAATTGTGGGCCCAATTTTTTCCAAAATAGTAACAGGTGACAAAACTTATATTCCCTTTTTCGATCTTCCTACCCACCCAAGAGAGTCGTGTATGGATTCACGATCATGAGGAAACTCCTACAATGAATAAGAAGCAGCCAGCTATGAAAAAGGTTAGTTATGCGGTATTCTTCCGAAATAGGGGTTTAGTAAATGCAATTAAGCTAGATGGACGAAAGACAGTTACAGCTAAGTGGTACACTGAAAATTTTTTGCCTGAAGTGTTCAGTAGAGTTCCAGACAAAGGAATTATGTTCCACCATAATAATTAGAGCAGACCAATTTCGGTGCGCGCCATGAGCGCCGGTATGGGAGTGTAATTCGTAATATATTAGAATATGCGATAGAATAGGGACGCAACATGAGCTTGTTACCGATATAAATATAGAAGTAGAGACATTTATTCCATCAGAAATAATTAAATATACATTTGGTTTTCTATTAAATTATTAAAGTAATATGCATAAACACACGAAAAATAAGAATAGTACATATTATAGCAGCGTTGTATGTACCTATAAATAAAATGGAAAATGTATGAAATCAGTGATTGTGTGCACGACAGAGGATTTAAAAAAACACTTACCGTTTTAAGCGTCTTCCAAGGATTGACAAACTGGAGAAACTCGATTGTATATTTTCAACATCGGTGGGTTTCTAAGGTTATTTCTGAAAAACATGTCCGCCGTGAGGAAAAAATATGTTTATATTCGGAAAACGAGCATTCTACATATAGTGATGTTACATTCGTATAATCAAAATACTTTTTTGAGCAACTTAACGCATCTGTAGACATGTCCCCACAAATACGTGTTAAGGTGTCAAAATCTGCATTTCTGTCTAAAACACTTTCAAATTTAATTAGAACACTTTCACTTTTTGCGCCTTCTACAGCACACAGTTGTGCGTGAACATCTTTAACGATTTGCAGTGATTCCTCTAACGACAGCGACGAATTTTCTAATTTTGTTATTGCTTCTTCTAGTCCCAAGTAATTCTCACGAATACTTTGTAAATCCATTTTAATCTGGGCATCTTGAAATTTTTTCTGGCTTGTATTGATAGCTGCACTTTCTTTCGGGTAGAAATGATAAAACCACGTCCTTAATTTTTTTTAAATGTTCATGATAGTAAAGTATGGGGACACAATTCGTGAAATTTCCGAATACGTTTTGGAGATTTCAGGAATACTGCCTTAGTACTCGATATTAAAGCATCTACCTCTGGATAACATCTACGAACCTGTTCTGCCACAAGGTGTCGAGCATGGAGTTTACAAGTAATATGTAACAAGTTAGGACAATATTTTCTAAGAGACCGGCCTACAGAACACATAGTTGCGGCACCATCGGTCATAAACATTAATACTTGGTCTTTCGAAAGTTTAAATTTTTTCAAAGTATCTAATAGCACCTCTGAATTTTTTTTGGCATTAAATTGTTCTAGTCGTCTGGATGCTAATAATTGAAGACGTTGGTTGATGTGGTTCCATATTATGCGCCATTACATTAACTACAGATTGTTTTTTGTTGTCAGTTGTTTCGTCCACACATAACCACAGTTTTTTATTTTTCAGTTCGGCTTTGATTTTATTTTCAACCTGTTTACGCACCGATGGTAAATTCCTTCGTAACGTTGTCGCGCTCGGTAATGTTTGATTCGCGAATTTATTCCAAAATGAAATAAATGAATCATTACTTAACAAGGTAAACGGCAGTGTACACACAATCATAGTTACACATAGTTCATGTATAAACTGTTGTCGATTAATTTTGTTATTATTATGATTCGAACTGCTTACGTGTTCTTTACAATATGTTTTTGACCAACACATTAGATATGTATTGCACACTAAACATTTAATATTTGAGCCATCGTATATTAAGTCCGGGAAATCCATAATAAACTTATTCACTTCATCTTACAACGGTCGTTTTCTCGATTTATGTGTCGACGACATTTTATTACGTATGCTTACACTTACATGCAGTCTAAGCCAGTACCAAACACATACTGAATGCTTTTTATTAGTTCTGATCCAATACAATCATCCTCACATCGGCGCACATGGCGCGCACAGAAATTGGTCTGCTCTAATAATAATGCATCGTCTCATACGGCAGTTTTAACTCTCCAGTTTTTTGTCTGGAAAAATATAAAAGTAATAGAAGATCTGCGAACAACCTGATATAACAATGTGTGACTTTTGGCTTAAACGCACTTTGCGGGGTAAGTTTTCGTCTGAAGAAGAGATTGATGATGCCGCAGTTTACGCTTATTTTGAAGGTATTCCGAAAGAAGATTAGTTAGGAGCTTTTAAAACAGTGGGAAGAAAGAATAGTCAAGTGTATCATTGTTGAAGGGAATTACTTTGAGCATATTAAAAGTAAATGAATAAATAAAGATGGAACACTAGAATATGAGATGAATGAGAGAATTTCGAAAACGGGTAAAATGTACAATAATATAAAAAGTAACTTTCTAAATAAAAAAGAAATACCAAGACAAATAAAAACAGAAATAGTTAAAAGAATTGTAAAACCGACACTGACATATGCGTATGAATCTTGGACAGCGACACAGAAACAGAAAAGTAGAATCACAATCACCGAAATGAGATTCCTAAAAAGAATAGAAGGAAAAACAAGAAAAGATAAAATTAGAAACCAGGTACTTCGAGTAGTCCCTGTCGAAACAACGATAGAATAAGGACAACTAAGGTGGTTAGGCCATGTAGTGAGAAGAGGTGAGAATAGACTTATCAGACAAATATTCGAAGCGAAAGAAATAGGAAAAAAGAAGAGAGGCAAACCAAGAAGAACGTGGAATTAGGAAGTGACAGTAGCTGAGAAAAGAGGAACAAGATGGGAAAAAATAAAAATGGTAGTAAATGACAGAAAAATGTGGAAGGAAATATGGAAGAAAATACCTGAAAATTCAACTTCAACTTAACTCGACACTAAAAGGTACCCGAGTTCCCAGGATTAATTAAATAAAATAAAATCCTTGAAAATATTAATCGTGTTTTTTATTCTCAATAATTTCAGGTTGTCCCTCGTAAGAAGTTTTAATTCTTTCTTAATAATAATTGTTGAATAATTTTAATTTAATTAACTGTTTACGAAACCTTTCCCTAATATTATTATTTTTCCCATAACGGATCCTACTCATTCGTTTAATATGTTAATTTTCCTCAATCGAATTCGGAGATTTAGTTTCATGTAGGTATATTTTTTTTTGGAAGGAAGTCATCCTAACAATATACAAAAATAGATATTATATACATGTTATAACCCATGCATAATATAGTATGTGTGTTTGTATAGATTCAGAAAAAGAAAAAACTAAACAATTTATCGACACAAGGTCGTATTACAACACCTTATTTACAAGAGACCGACAATAATTATTATAAAGTACAGTCCATTCCTCTCTATCAACGTTGACTTTTGCTAATTTTATTCACGAAACATGAATGAATGCAAAATATATCTGTTTGTAATAAGGACTGTGTCCTGTCCAGGAGCTTAGCGAGAGTTACATGTGTGCACGTTATATTTTTTACTGGTGTACCGTTCGATTATTGACACCCGTTAATAATTCGTTTCCGGTGAACAAGGAACAACTTTAAAATGTGCAGTTTCACTGTTGCAACGGTCGCTGGTAGTACCTGATCGACTGTGCATGTGTTAGCCTATTGTCAATACTTTTTAATTAAGAAGGCTAGGTTCAAGTTCGAAATTGAATCATTTACATTTCGCTTTTTTTTTTGTTTTTATAGATAAGTGAAAGTTTCAACGGATTAAGTAATTTATTCATGGATTTTAGTATTTAAATTTCACCGCAAAATCCCAGAACATTGCCAAAAATCTATCCACACTGGACAGTCTCCAATTTTGATCCAATTTTAAATTATTATTTTTCTAAAACTGCATACAATCCTTTTTTTAAGATTGGCCCTAGAGTTTTTATATATTAACCTTCATAATACGATGGAATCACTGAAGAGCCATGGGTTCTCTGCACTTGTATTTCTTTAAATTGCTTTTATCGAAAATTTTGAAAAGATTTTACTTTTCTTCAGACAGTATCTTATTTGTTTAGTATGTATGATTTTTTAAAGAGGTTAATATGTTACATGTAATATCAGTAAGGTTGCTGCTAATTTTGTATTTTATTTCTCCACTTTCACTGCTTATTCCGGTGTTCCTCAGGGGTTGAATCTTGGTCCGCTATTGTTCAATGTTTATATTAATGATCTTCTGTTGTCGCTTAACTGTCGCGTCTTTGCCTACGCGGACGACCTAAAAGTATTTTGGAAAATATCTTCTACCTCTGATTACGAAGCTCTGTAAAAGGATTTAAACACTATCTACGAATGGTCTAACGATAAGAAGGTAAGGAGCAGTATAAATAAATGTGTAGTCAACACGTACACTACAAAGGCGAACCTTTTAATATACAAGAGTCCCGTATAGTTATGTCCAAATTTTAGGAGTGTAAAGTAGACTTCATTTCTAGTAACAAAAACGCAAAACTTGGATATCCATTTTTATTTGTTTCAAAATTAGAGACAGATCTGTGAATGTGATTGTCAGATCATGAAAAAAAATGTAATCCTAAAGTCAATACAAACTGATTTTATTTAAAAAAGTTATACGATTCAATAACAGCCCTGTGATTGTTAACGTCGCATAATAAAATGTTATCCTAAAATAAATAAACACGTGTCGTAGTGCATACAGTAATTTCTTGGAGATCTACAAAAATTGAAATTGATTTATGATAAAGAAGGTTCTTACTTATTTCGTAAGTGCTGAACCATGAATATCATACAATAAACAAATTTTCAGATGACTGTTAACGTTGCATTTTTTAATAAAGGATTACATTACGTTTCAGTTCATACAACAGCTTATTAGTGAGTGGACACATTTTCTTTATTCAAAATGCCTTACCGATTTTCTTCTCAAGAGTATGCGGACATGCATTTTGTGTATGACTACTGTAACAGCAGTGCACGTCAAGCAGTTATTGAATACCGACATCGGTTTCCCCATAGGCGCATTCCTCATTACAGAAAGTTTCTGGCCGTACACAGACAATTTCGGGAATGCGGACTGCGTGATTATCTTTTCGACCGAGGAGTAAATTTGCCAGCAGACTTAGAGGAAGAAGCAGTAGCTATTGTTACAAGGGATCCAACTTTCAGTGTACGTCGAATCGCTAGACAACTAGGAATGCCACGAACGACAGTTTGGCGAATTTTAAAACGTGAGGGCTTATATCCATATCAGTCACGGCTTCATTTTAATTACGTGCAGAACAGATGGATGAATCTACGTTCACGAGAAGTGGTGTTACAAATCTGAGAAACCTGCACAGGTGGTCATCAAAAAATTCCAAAGCTATACGCCCATCTAAATTTCAACATGAATTTTCTGTTAACGTTTGGGTGGCCCTAATCGATGACTTGTTGATTGGTCCTGTCATTCTTCCTGGGAGGTTAAATGCGGACAATTACCTTCAATTTCTTATTGACGAATTGCCAGGTCTTTTAGAGGATGTCCCCTGAATGTTCGACGAGACATGTGGTTTCACATGGATGGGGCACCACCACATTTCGGAATAGCTGTCCGAAATTGGGTTAATGTCAATTATCCAAGATCGATTGGTCGAGGTGGTCCTGTTGCATGGCCACCCAGATCACCCGATCTTAATCTCCTTGACTTTTATTTATGGGGGTACATGAAAAATTAAGTTTACGCGCAAGTTTCGAACACAAGAGAAGAGTTGTTGGATCGTATCCACCTGGCTACCAAGCAAATCCGACAAAAGAAGTATGAAATTCGAATAAGTACTTCATCTGTTGGCTTACGGGCACAAGCCTGCATTCAACAAGGAGGTGGATATTTCGAAAATATTATTAACTGAACTTTTTTAAATATAATCAGTTTTTATTGACTTTAGGATTACATTTTTTTTCATGATCTGACAATCACATTCATAGATCTGTAACTTTGAAACAAATAAAAATGGATATACAAGTTATGCGTTTTTGTTACTTGAAATGAAGTCTACTTTACACTCCAAAAATTTGAACATAACGATACGGGACACTTGTATACCTATTCACTTGATCACTTCAATATCGCACGACAATCACAAATCAAAGATCTAGGTGTTTTGTTTGATCAACGTTTGCAGTTCACCGCATTCTATCTATTTGCATTCGCTTCACGTACTCTTAGTTTTGTTATTCGATCCTGCCGTAAATTTGCAAATCTAAATACGCTTAAGACGCATTATTTTACATTGGTTCGCCTTAAACTCGAGTATGCGTCAATTATTTGGTACCTTATTATGTCTACCAGAATTTACTGATCGAGAAAGTACAGTGGAGATTCTTGAAATATTTAACGTACAAATTATCTGGCAATTATTCTGCTAGGGGAGTTGACTATCAGGAATTACTGCGGGATCACAATTTTATCTCACTTTCTGATCGCAGAGACATAGCGAGTGCTTACTTTATGATTAAGCTAGTCTACAATGGCATTGACGCACCGAACTTACTCTGTGCTGTTGGCGTTATTGTGCCAAAATATGCAACGAGATCTAATGAATCATTAGCCGAAGCCAGAGCTAGAACTAACGTATTTGCTAAAGCACCAATTACGTGTATGGCTAGAAATGCTAACAGAATTTTCCCTAATCCTTTTTACCATTTCGGCACAATTTAAGCTTTTAATGTAGATACATAGTAAATTACACAAGTTTGTGCATTGACAAGTTAATAGCTCGGCTAGTATTTCTTATAATTTTCTTTATTTGAATTCTCATTTGTACTGTTATTAGTTTATTGATTATGGATTTAATTATGGTTTTTGACACTGTACTTTATTATTGTATTGTCCTCCCAATGGAGAGATCTGTTGGACAACAAAGACAATTGTTATTATTATTATTAATTGCATATATTTCTGTAAGAGTATATTGTTATGTTTTTTTTGTCTGCAACAAAGTGTGATACAAAAGTCTGAAATAAAACTGTTTTCAGTACTAAAAAACGCATTGTTTTTACAAACGTTACTATGGTACCCACGAATTAATAAATATCTTGCATTGACGTGTAAATTTTAAATCTTGTAATCTTTCATATTGTTAACACGTTGATCCTTTACTTGGATATTAAAATAAATGGATATAAAAATTGGAAATAGGATTTAAGTTTAAGTTATACGAAGTGTCTAAGATATAAGAATAGGTAATATAAATGTGTTTGGTTTAAATGTCCAAAGAAATTTATGTTAAAAAAAATTATGACATAGTTAATGTGAAAGTTAAGTTTTTAATTCGACTAATTTTGTTTATTATAAAATAAGCAGCTGGGAATTTTGTGGAATAAAAAGAGAGAGTAAAATATTATTGATTTTTAATAGCTACAGAAAAATTTGGAAGAAAAAAAATCATAAAAAATTGCTAAAGAATTTAAGACGTATGTATTATAACGGTGTTCATTTAAAAATCCAAGAAATTTGTAAAATAATTTGAGGTATGTCTTATATCTTTCATCGATCAAAATGAGAAACATTCAAAACTCATTGTAAATATAATTATTCAGTTTATTTAACTAAAAATTACTTTAATTGCTTCTACGCATTTCAACATTCAGTTATGGAAATTTCCAACAACATTGTCCAACAACACTGGATTAGCTTTATCTAAAGCAGCTTAATTTGCTTGTCAAAACGGAATTATTTTGACGAATGTCAAGTTTACAATTACAAGGACCAAGTTATGACTTCCTTTATCGGCTTTATCCTTTATCTTATTCTATCAAAAATGACAGGTAAATTAAATGAACAGCCCTTATGATGAAACATTGATATAATGTCCTTTATAATTCTTTGATAAAGTTAATATTTTTCAGAAACATGTAAGAAATTATTTTAAATATAAAGTAAAAATTAAAGTAAAACAGACCTTAAGTCGCCGAATATCTAAATGTAATATTTGGAATATATACAGGGTGAGTTTTTTGAATGTTTAGCATTGGGATCTCAGAAACTACTGGAGATAGAAAAACGCTTAAATGGGAAAAGATGCGCAGCTTTACGAGTTTGATTTAAAACTGCTTTTGTTTCTCCGATAACTTTCATGGCTTATTAGATATTCAAAGAAAACTTAATTTTACGATTTTCTTTAAACATGCTTAGCATCGTTAATAGTAATTTTAGAGAAAAAGTGTTCAGACAAAAGTTTTAGATAATTTTACGCCAAATAAAACTATGTAGCTTATCGAGTTATTATCGAGTTATGACACAAACTTGTGTTTTTTTAAATGGAAACCATAGTTGGTTTTGACATCATTAAAAAGCTTATTTTTTGCTGATTACAATGATATAAGGTTTGATATGGTTATTTTAAGAAATAAAGAGGATATAGACATTTTTATGGTTTTTATGGATAACAATTGAATTTCGAACTGATAAAATACAAACCAAACGAAAACTTATTTTGAAATCTTATGTAGTAATGTAGTTATGCGAATTCTCAGTTGTTCCAGATTATGAATTGAATAAATCGAATTTTGTATGTATGGCCATACGAAAAAATCACATATGTATGTTTAAATCGCAAGACCTAGTTGGATATGGGATTTCAGTGTTCCTGCTTATTATTCTGTTATCAAAAAATTCTCTGAGATATTGAAATGTTTCTCTGGTCGTATGTGCTATTGCACCATCTTGTTGGAAATACCCATTTTGTAATTCCTCATCATCCAGTTGATTTATGAATGAGCCAAGTATCTCATTGCGATATCGTGCAGCAGTAAGTGTACCTTCAAAAAAAATGGGACCCACCAATCTTCTTCGACATATTCCAACCCAAACACCAACTTTTTGAGGATGCAACGTTTTTTCAACAAAAAATGAGGATTTTCGGAGGACCAACACTTCATATTCTGTGAATTAACATATCCAGAAAGATAAAACCTGGCCTCATCCGTGAAAAAAACTGTGTTAAGGATATCCTGATTGTAGATTATTTTGAAACCATTGACAAAACTCCACTCGTCTTAAATAATCCACTGGATAAAGTTCATGAAAACATTGCAGCTTGTATGGATGACAATGTAAGACTTTTTTAAGAATGAATTGGCACGTACCATAAGATAAATTTGTTTGTTGGGTCACTACTGAAATTGATGTTTTTGGATTTTCCTCAATAATATGTTGAAGGGCTTCAATATTATCAACTGTATGTTTAGATGGCCGTCCACTTTCAGTTTTTCGACCGACGCTACAAGTCTCTCTGAATAACTTTACACAATTTGTCAAAACATTGTAAAAATCATTGTAGTCTAAGACTAATTCAGGATGTTCTTCACTAAAATCAGCCATGCATTCCGTAATTGCTCTCACACCTGTACGGAAGTAACATTCGATAATTTTTGCTTTTTGTTCTATGTTAAATACCATTTTCTAAATAAATTTAATTTTCTTAATAAGAGTTTTGAAAAATTTGACACAAACTTATAGTTTCAATGTCAAATAATAAATGTCATTATGTGGAAGTGGCTAAAGTACCAACCCAATTTCACAGTATACTCCAATTATGAATTTTTTCGATGGCTCGTTATAACATGAATCAATAGAAAAGTGCTCAGAGGATGAGGAAATCTTGCCAAAACGAAAACGCGCTAGCTCAATGGTGATTAGTGATGAAGAAAACCACGAAGAGCTAGTTTAATTCATATTAATATGTATGTCTTTTTAAGAAAATTGCTTTAATAAAGTTATTTAGCTTAAAATAATAAAATAAAATAAAACAATAACTTTGTTATACCACTATATAACAAAGTTATTGTTTTATTTTATTTTATTATTTTCAAAATGAATTACCACAAAGTTACGGCTACCAGTAATAATTTTCTTATTTAGCTTAATTATGAAGATATAATACCATGTTCTTGGAATTTTTGGAACCTAACGCCTTTTTTCGTATTAGTTCTTTGTTTTGTATAACACGAATTCGCATAATACGGCATTTTTTTGGGACCTAACTCCCGTATTATATGGGGGTTACTTGTACCTCCACAGAGGGAGGCATTAATTTTGTTGGAAACTGTACAAAGTACTTTGAAGGCAACAGTAACCTCTAGTTTATCATTCCATATATTTTTTAAACGTGCATTCCATGGGTTATTTAAATTTTACACCTCATAAATGTTGAATGCTGAAACGCTAAAGTTTTTATAACGAAATTATTTATCTTATTTATAATCACCTCATGAAAATTTATAACAAATCCAATTCATGATTTCTATAGACAGTTATAATTAACAATAATTACAGCTAATTGGCGGTTTCTTTAAATATCCTGTTTGTCAGGGAAAAAAAAACGCATTTTCTTTTACTAAAATATAAAACTTTTTATGCAATGCAAGAACGGAAATAAGCAATTCCCGCTTTCTATTATTATTGTTAGTAGTTCTTACACAGAAAATTACTTCAGATATCATTATTTAATGTATGCATAAATTACATTTTAATACCCAAACTATAAATGTTATTAATTACATAATATCTCCAATCCAGTATAGAAAACGCTGTTGTAATTTTGATTTATATATCGCTTTATTATGCATGTATATTAAAATTTCTATGAGAGCTACCGGCTAGCCTACAGTTTCGGTTACTTCGCGTTGTGAGCGCGGAATCATTATAACAGCGTCTATTTGTCCTATACCCACATGGAGTGCGGACGGTGATGCTTGAACATGAACTTGGTGCCATTTACCTCGTCCATGAAACTTGGAGGTCGCGCCAGCCCCACCTCGCCTTTCTAATGGCTAATGGCAATAGTTTCGTATCGTAGTGGTTCTTGTATGTTAAGAGTCCGTTTTGTACGTTTCGCGAAACACCTTCTCATATTAAATATTTCCCTAGTTGTTAGTTGTTTTTTTTTTCGTTTTATTAACTTGACGATGTTTCGAAAATAAGAATTATATATCCTGTAACGTATTATTACAACACAAAGCATCCATTTTAGATTTCGTGTTTTGTTTGTCTACAGTTGAATATCTTCATAGATGTTTTAAGAAAAAAAATGTAACAAAAAAGAACTTTTTTCAGCTCAAATTATATAGTATTAAATTTATTACCTTCAAGTAGGTATTTTAAAGAGTAGATTAGTTCTTTTTAAATTCGCTTAACAAAGCAAATAAAGCTCTTTTTAATGTATACCATTTTCAAACATTCTCTTCCTTAAATATAGTTTCTGTAATAGGAATCTAATGATTCTGAATGATTTTCATCTCACATAATTTCTAATTTTAAACATTGAGAATACTGCAACTGATCAATTGATAATTAGTTCTTTTATACACATAGAAAGCAAATTACTAAAATCAAGTGAGAATAATTTGAATCAAGCAATTTAATTTCTTGGAAAATTAAGAAATTATATTCTTAGTTTGAGAAATTTTTTCCATTTATAAATAAAATATTTTCTTTGCGGAAACTGCATGACCTAACAAAGAAAACGCATTTTTTGTTTGACAAAAAACAATATAGCCTTCTGCTCGCCCAACACGCTTATTCTAACGATATTCCAAATTAGTAAGGACTTCATTGTAAGTCGATAATCCAAGTCCTCGATATAGTTATTTAAAGCAGTATCTCGGAATTAGACGAAAATCTCTTACGTCAGAGCCATTTTTTTCTGGCTTGGAAAGAGATGATAATTGCTGGTAGCCATATCTGGGGTATAGGGCGAATGAGGCATTAATTCAAATCCCAATTCATTGGAATGGCAGACTTGTGGGTAGGTGCATTATCCTGATAGAAAAGCGCTTTCTTCTTTGCCAAATGAGGTCATTTAGCTTTGATTTTGTCGCTTAATTGCTGCAATAAATTGGCATACTACTTCCCATTTATTGTTTTGCCCTTGTCTAAGTAGTCAACCAAGATAATACAATGAGAATCCCAAAAAATAGTTGCCATAACTTTTCCTGTTGACAAAACCGTTTTTACCTTCTTTGGTGGCGGAGAATATTTTTTTGTCTATTGTTTGGATTGTTTTTTGGTTACGAGAGTTTCATCGACGGTAATGAAACAGCGTACAAAGTCCTTCTGATTGCGGCGAAAACATGCCAAAGGGTGACGAGAAACAAACGATTCGGTTTTTGTTCCGCTGTGGGTAACCGCGGCACCCAACGTGCCGAATACTTTTTCATTTCCAATTCTTCAGTTAAAATTCTATGCCTACTATTTTTGAGATATCTACTATGTCTGCTATCTCGCGCACTTTTACTGGACGGTCATCCAAGACGATACGGTGGACTTTTTCAATCATATCCGGAACAGTAACAGTTTTTGGATGTCCACTCAAGGTTCATCTTTTGTGCTCATACGACCACGCTTAAATACGGCAAACCAGTTTTTAACCATCGAAAACGAAGGAGCTGATTCTATGGACCCCCGCAGACTACAGACCTTCTATCGTCTGATAGTTTAGTGGGGTTCTTAATCAGATTGAAGATATATGCGCACATTACAATTCGGTATCGGCCGATAAATAAGTTTGATGGGGGATTTTTTGTATAAAGCGCAAGTTTTGTTTTCAATTTCTTCTTTCAAATTTACGCTAGTCGTTTAGGCAAGCAGCGCCATCATGAAACACGCACGACCGTCCGCATCAAAATTCGGAGAGGATTGAGACTATCGGCCGACTAAACGATCGCCAAGTGTACGCGGATGGAAAAAACGCCATGGTGATTAAACGTCGGCCGATCGAAGGCACGAAGGCAATCTACACGATTGCCTTCAAACTAAACTGTCGGCAAACGATCGGCCGACGTTTAATCACCATGGCGTTTTTCCCATCCGCGTACACTTGGCGATCGTTTAGTCGGCCGATAGTCTCAATCCTCTCCGAATTTTGATGCGGACGGTCGTGCGTGTTTCATGATGGCGCTGCTTGCCTAAGCGACTATCGTAAATTTGAAAGAAGAAATTTAAAAAAAAACTTGCGCTTTATACAAAAAAACTTGAAAGAGTATGCTGACTAGAATCTTAAGAAAAAACTATGAGTGGATGTCTGTGAAGCAGTTGCTTCCGATTGGAATAAGCTTAATCTAGAGGATAAAACAAAACAAGAATGGATTGTGTAAAACTTTCCTTGTAACAATCTGCACTCAATACTCTCGGTTTGTCTTCTTGATCCTTCTCCTCCGTTGTATAAGAGTAATAATAAGAGTTCGGGACATTTTATTAATTATTAGTTCGCATCGCTCTCTTCAAGAGCACCTTACCAACTAGTAAATTGTTTGAGAATAATCGGCCGACTGTTGGCAGGTCTGCGCACTCACCACCAACCAGACTGTTTAGTTGGCTCAGTGTGCGCGCTATCAGTCCAACCCGACCAAACTATCGGCCGATAAAGTCTGTAGTCTGCGGGGGCCCTAATCGTGTTGAATTCAGCTCTGCTTTGACTTGGATTTGTGTTAAGCCTTTCACATGAAAGTTCTCTATCACTGCTCTCAACTCAGTTTTTTCCATTATTACAAAATCACACGGACGTTCACTTTGACGTACTGTCAAAAACAGACTAATTAACAGATCGATCTGTACTGTCATATTTAACCTATTAAAGGATGATTCTGCAGAATGGTAAAGAAGATTCCTGTGAATTCGCGCCATCTCTGTGTTAGGCCACGTAGTTTCCGAACAATCCTTGAAAAATCTTGAAAAAGAATTATTAACTTTATATAAGAAAAATTAAAATATAATTTGAAACTGTAGTTTGTTTTAATATCACAAAAAAGAAGGTATGGCGCATGCTAAGATACAGAAAGGCGGAAGATAAAGTTAAACTGTAAAAATACACCCGATTAACAACAAAAATTGAAAATATGTATAAAGACGAACGACATAGCCCATCACACTCCACAACAATAAACTGGAACGAAAAAGAGGTAGATGTTGCAAAGGACGAGGTCCAAAAACAATAAGGACATTCAAGGACAGGAAACCCACTGGAAATGATAATATAAGAAATGAATTGCTGAAATATGGTGGAGAACATCTTATACAAGAACTAATAAAATGTTTCAACATCATAATTAAAAAGTGCCTTTAAAATGGAAAACTAGCATCATTGATCGGGTGAAACTACACGATGTCATAACGATACTACAGGAGAATAACATACCAAAACAGTTGATAACTATAATAGAAGACTTAAACATAAAAACGAAGCCCAAAATACCAATAAGGAATAGGTTATTATCTAAGGAATTAAAAGCAGCAGCGATTCTCTAAGTCCAATACTTTTTAATCTTATTGTGATTGAACTCATAGACATTGTGAAAAATATGAATGGCTTCAAATCGACTACATCGACTCACAAAAACGGCCGCATTATACACTTAGGGAATTTGTATAATTGTTAATGTAATAGGAAAATTATGACCTCTCGTTCGTGTGTAGAAGTAATCATATTGTTAGAAACATCATGTTCGTAATAGTTTAACATCTGACGAAGCTACAGTGTATCGAAACATGTTATGTGTAATCACTATGTACAGTGCATTCGTAAAGCGGTGGATAAATTCAATAAAAATGAAAAGGGAAGTTTTTCAAAAAAATTCTCGGACCTGTCGATTTTTATTTTTATTTTAGAGCTTTCTTACGTAAAGCTGAAATATACAGGCCGTCTCCAACGATATGACGTAACTTTTTTTTCTAAAATATAAAGAGAATTAGAAAGGGCAGATGTTTTACATACAAGATAATTTTAGATGATGTTCACATAAGGATATTTTAAAGTAATACTATCTGTAGTAATACCATAAGAGCTTTGAATTTATCGATAATTTCACGAATGCTTGTTGCATAGCGACGAAGACGAGTGTCAGTTTGACAAGCATTTAAATCACGACAGCCCGTGGGGCTGGAGTGGTTTAATTGTCAAATTGACACGAGTCGAAGTCGTTATGCAGGAAGTATGAGTGAAATTATCGATTTTAATTCAAAGCTCGTATGGTATTTGATTAGATTATTTTACGTAATACAAAATGAAATTTATCTAAACTCTTTATTTATTAATTCATGTATAAATTAGTACACTGAAAGGTACAATTGTTATATACATTCTGTTTTTTATTGGATGTGCTTCAATCAATATTTGCACTGTTCTAACTATTTCCTCGCATTTGATTAATAATTATAGTTTAATGGTGTTCTTTATCTAGTTGTAGATACGGCTTGATAGAATGCAAACTATTATGGCCAGAAATTTTAATTAATTGTTGCTCATTTACACCAGCTTTTGCTAAATTTGAGACAGCTGTCGCGCGACTGGAATGGTTACTTACTTTTTGGTTTTCTGTGTTGAAACCAGCGAGTTCAGCACTTTTCTTAAACCATTTCAAAATTTCATTTCTTCCAATAGGCATATTTTTATACCAGCTACCTTTTTTCTTATTCCACGCTGGATTGACAGTTAAAAAGAGTCTATCACTTTTTATACGAGCGTTTTCTGCCCTCTTTGAAATGAGTTTTTTAAAAAGTCTGACTGGGCAATTACTTGGTTTTACTTTGTTGGGAATCAACCATTTACTGTCAGCACATTTTTGTGCTCCACCTTGGGTAGTTTTCGTAAATATGGGATTGTACTCTATTCTTCCAGTCGGTGTATTGTATACGTTCATTTCTTCTCGGAAGTAGTGAATCAAACATACCGCGCCTTCTCCTGCTCGCCATGCCAATTCAATCGACACTATCAGGTAAAATTTCTTTTGTAGTCCATCTGGATTTTCTTCATCCCAAACATTTATCATTTTTTCATATTCGATTTTCTGTAAAGCTGCAGAACTCATTTTCCGTTTACCAGGTATCGCTTAAAGAATTCTCCTTTTGGAGGTGTTTGCGTCGCGGGCTGTTTTAAATACGATGCTCTGAAAAGGATCAATTTTTCTGTTATATTCGTTATTAAACTTCTTTTGTAGCAATTTTGCCGTGACATTCCACATCGTTTTAACAACACCTTCTTTATATTCTTCCCCATTCACCTTCCTCATATTGAAGGCCCAGTCTTTCAGAATATCTGCAAATTCCTCTTCTGTAACATTTTGTTCGATGCTGTAGTTTTTCGCATCACAAAACTCACAAAATTGTCGCCAAATTGACGCTTTACTCTTTTTCGTATTAGCCGGTTTAGCTTGTTTTACTATTTGATCAATGTTTACAACTGATTCTTCCCCAAATCTCGGCATTGTTTTGTGACAATGAAACCAGTTTTTTGACAGAACTTTAAAAATGTCTATCCTTATTAACCGCATTTCCATAACAACGCCTAATTATTCTACTATGAAAATTATCGATAAATTACGGCTGTAATTTCGAGTTGCTTCAGTAATACGCGAATCTGATTGGTTTATATTTGTATGTGTAAAATAATCGTAAACATTAAAAATGAAAACATAATCATCTAAATTAAATGCTCGAATTGAGCACCATTTACAATCAGACAATAGCCAAGGCGATTAAAAAATTCTTTTTTCTATTTTGCGTTCGAAATGAACTCATTATGAAACCAAAAACAGTATCGAAATGAGCTCTATTTCGATACACTTTTTTTCATTTTTCAATGTTGGCGTTGTTCGAATACAGAAATAAATATCATTGCTGTCATATGATTTTAAGAATTTATGTACATTTGACAGATATGATATATGTTCGTATTTTACACAAACAACGTATGTTGTATACAATTGACAACAACATATATATGTTTCTATGTCACTCATGTTTATATTTTTAAATGAAATATCAAGTAATGTTAACGAAAATTAATAAATAATATGTAATATAATATACTTCGCGGATAGCAAGATTTAAATTTGAAAATGTCAAGTATCAATGTGACCAACTGCATGCTTTATATAAAAATTAAACTCTGAACTTTCAAATTAAATAATTCCAATTTAAGCAATTTATTAATGTAAAAAACGCAAAATAGAAAAAATAGTATAAAAAACTCGTTTCATAAGGCCTTTTGCCGCACTCGCTCTTTAGAAAACTCGCCGCAAGCGGCTCGTTTTCTAAACTGATCTCATGCGGCAAAATGGTGCCTTATGAAACTCGTTTTTTAATATACTATTTGAACGTTTTCGATGACATCTGCGGTAATGTTTCTAATTTCTTGGTGTATTCATGCTATTAAATCTTCTAAAGATGGAGCGCCGCCACACTATGCTACCTGTTCGCAAACATTATTATAAATTTTTACTATTTACAGATTCCATTCGGGTAATCTTTAAAATCTCATTAACTTTACACAAGTTATTTTAAATTATCTTGACGAGAACTATACTTTCGTGTACTAGCGGTTTCTGGTAATATTGAAATGCTAGTATATGCACGTTTCGGGATAGGCGTGACCATTATATATTTTTCAATTGTTTTTACAATCTGGATGGTTGACGTCGCGATATGTTGCGTTTACATTCTTCAGCAAGAGTAATCTTACCAGATTGTAGAATTTAATGTAATAAATTAAGCGACAATTGTGTATGATATGTGAATTATTAATTATTAATTTAAATCATTCACATATGCATTAAATTCAATAATTTTGAATTAGTAAAGCAAGTCTTCGCTTCTAATTTAAGGTATTTAATTAATATTATTTATTTTGAATATGGAAAAATGCAAAAATGTCGGTTTCTGTTTGTATATCTTTAAGTAAAAAATTTCATTTTCTATGCCAATATTTATCGAATCTCCTACAAAAATCTCACTTACAAATAAATCCTTTTAATTACATCGTTAGATGAATATGTCCAATGGCAAATTTCTAATTATATGTTAATCTAAACTATTGTTTTACGAGTTCTGAACGATGGAAGCCTTGAACTTAAAAAGTTTTTCTCGCATAGTAATATATTCAAATTGTGTAAGTATTTATGCTAGTTATACGTGTATAGCTAATAAAAATAATGAGAAACCGAAGTGAGAAGGTTGTAGATCTTCGTTACATAATATATCTAACCTACGAAATGTGTAAATGAAGTTATTGCTTCTTTGTCTGTAAAACCAGAAGGTAGTGAAATATAATATTTTAATTTCGAATAGTGGTAAAAGTATCTTCTGATCAATTGTTAGGAAAAGACAATATAATTTCAAATATATATTTTATATGTAACTAATTCTTGCCGAAATGTTGCTGAAGACGTCAATAATGCTCGTAAAATACGTATTTTCTGTACATAGTACCATTAAATATTAGTTCCGAGTTCTCATAAGTAAGAGATTCTAAAGATTAGTTAAATCTAGAAGCGTTAAATTTAAATGAAAAACTTCAAAACGACGGATATACTTTTCGATCTGTCACTTTTATTGGACTCGAAAAAGACGAAGCCAAATATCACAATTACCTTTATATTAAAATGTTATAAAACACCGTCAACTCATGAGGCTCAAGATTAAGAGAACATTCTTCGTATTATAAATACGAACTATGTAATTATAATTTCCATATGCTACAATAAAAACTGATACAAAATACATTTTTTATAATTAAAAATTTATTGTATTTCTTAGGAATAATTTGTGCTTGAGATCGAATTCTATTTATTATGATTATTATTATTACTGCTAATTTAATTGTATTAAACCTAAATAGATCTCTTAGGACCCGTTCATATTTGGCATTCACCTTTATTTAAGCTTTATGATTTCTAGGATTATTTTAGTAATTAGATTTATTATTTAACAATGACAAGGGTCGTGCTATTTGTGCAGTTACAAACGACAAAAAGAAATCTGAGAGAATAACGTAAAATGCGCTAGTTCGCTTATATTGTTTCTATAAAAGATTTTAATACTATTCGTTCGAAATGCACGTACAGGTATGCACGGTAGAAAACGCAAAAAATATTTGTGTTCTAGAAAGGTTTAAACTGTTTTAGAGAAAGATTCAGATTTTGTCACATTAAGACAAACTTGTGAAGGTGCGTCAACAGAACCGTTGAAGAACGCCTTTCTTGCACCAAAAGACTGTGACCATGATTTCTCGCAGATAAAATTTGACGGCAGTTTAAAGGTTTTCTCGTAGACGAGTTAGAGCGAGACTCCATTAAATATAAATATAAATATTAAGTTTAATTTACTACCTTATTTTTTGAGTAGTTTTCGTTTCTTCTTTTTAGTCCATTTCTTTCTGTTCTTAGTATTTCCCTTTATTTTCATTAACTATGGAGAATGATCGTAGGGCAACCATGGTGGGATGGATTAGAGGCCATACAGATTGGTTGAATATTCGTAATGATACCGAGATATGTTCATTAAGTTTAAGGCGTCCACAAAAGTGTAATGTGCAGAGACATGTTTCTTCGAAAACTCATCAAGATAACATATTGCAATGGATTTTTCCCCGAAGAAAGAAATTAAAAGAAACTATAAAAGACTATATATTTATGTACATTTTATTCCAGAGAGATAATTATAAAGATTTGATATTTTATGTAAAAATTTATTATAATGTGTATTTTTGTCCACATCTGTAGATCGTTCGGGTCTGTGTGATGTTTGCAGTTCCCGCCACTTTGGAAGTTATAGTATTTGCATATTGTAGCTTTTTTGATTTATTTTAGGTAGGGCTGTTATGCTGTTTCCGGGAGGAAGGAGATTTTAGAGATTTACTTGCAGTTGAACAGATAGGTCGTAGTTTTTTTTGTGTCACTGAATAAACTTCTTTTATTCAGTTAGATTTTGGATAAATTCGGTTTGTGTTTTTTGTGTGATTATTATGATGTGTTAAATTAATTCTCGAGTTATTACGAGTCTTTAAACTTGTAATTTTTAATTTATAAGACCTATCTGAAAAAAATCTCTCATTTTAGTGAAGTGATAATTACATTAATTAATATATGTATATTTCTCTGAATATATTTATGTCTTTAGAAATAATTTAATTATATTGAAGAGCTCAGTAAATTCAGTAATTTTAGATTTGTAAAATTGTTGTAATCATATGAATATTAAGAAAATTGCCAGATTTTCTTTAAAGGTTTTTTTAAGAAGGTTTAGAAATTGGAGGGAAACTTGTATTTGTTTCATGTTCAATGTACGCATGAATTAAATGTAGCTGCGTGCGCATTACAGATAATTTTCTGTTTTGACGTTTTAAATATTTGGGTTAAGTTGTTAATGGGTTAATGAGTAATTTATAAGTCTGACAGTTGTTCTAAATATTTAATTTGAATTTTGCTCGCGGTCATTTTGGTGAGTTTTTTTCGCTTCTACTTTCATTTAGTATCAAAGTTTTTCTCACCTTCTGTTTCATTGTATATGTTTCAGTTCGACGTTATACTTTATAACTTTATAAAGTCGATTTTTTTTTCTTTTTTTATTTTTTTGAGTAAAAGAATTTGCGGGGAAAATTTTTGTTTGCTTACCTAATACCTATTGTTTTAATTTTATTCCACGTATCCATGAGGATAAACTCTGAAGATTGAAGAGCTCCAAGAAGGCGTATCAGACTGAGTATAGCAGGACAAGCTACTGTGCATAGTGAATTAAAGTTAAATAAGCAATTAACATCACAATTCACTGCAATATGTTCATCTGCACCTGACACTTTTAACGAAGAACAGTGTGAAGCTTTAATGGCGGCCAATATCCCATTCAAAACACTTAACAATCCAGTCATCAAAAGGTTTCTTACAAAATATACTGATCATCATATAGCAGATGAATCTACTTTATGTAAATACCACTTACCAAAATATTATTTGAGAACCATTGAAAAAATACGAACCAATCTATCTGGTCATTATCTTTGGGTAAGTGCAGACGAAGCAACGGATATAATGGGACGATATGTGTCAAATGTAGTTGTTGGTATTCTTCATCCGACAACTTCATACCAACCATACTTAATTGCAACTAAAATATTGCGTCGTAAATCATGAAACAGTTGCAGAAGTAATTGATCAATGTATTAATAATATTCTGTCATCGGATAACAACTATAAAGACAAGAAGCTATGATTTTTGACAGATGCGGCAGCTTATATGTTAAAAACAAGGAGTCTTATCCCAATATGCTACACGTTACCTGTGCAGCACATGTACTACACAGAGTATGTGAATACATCAGGGGTCATTTGCCAAATGTTGATAAGTTGGTTTCATCATTTAAAAAAATATTTCTCAAAGTTGAGACAAAAAGTTGATGCCATATTTAGCAGAAATTCAGATTTGAATATAGTATATCAATTCTGCACTGATCCGATTGAAAAATCTATACATTTGAAGTATGGTGCACTTTTGCAACATTTTAATCACGCACCCTTCACCAGTTGTAATGTGGAACGGACATTTTCTATTTTTAAAAACTTTTAACATCTAAAAGAACTAATTTAACACAGGAACGCCTTGAACAAATTTTAGTTGTTCATAGTAATGTTTTACACTTTCAATGTTTCACAGAAAATACATAGTTTTGAGTTTTGTTCTTTGTAAATTATTTTTATTCAAAATTCGATACGCAATTCGCTTATCAGCATTACTTTTGTTTCAGCAGTAGTTGCTGCCGGTTACCAAACCGTTTATTACATACGCTCTGTTGTGCATTGACAGATACATATTAACTGCATATGTAGGTATGTGCCACTTATGAAGCTCGCCACGCGTATCAAATTGTTCGAAACTTGCGGATCGCTTACAGAAACAAATCAATTGCGAATACAAAACAGACGCATATGGGCTACGAATTATCAATCGCTCGAGTTCGCTCTCTGGTCGTCACACATCATTAAATGATTTAGAATATTTAGGTTAAGCAGATTAATAAATGTTCTACAAAAGTTTTAAAAACTACTTTAATTATGCAAATATAACATCAGTAGATAAGGAACGTTTGATTTCTGCATATAAGTAAATTTTTTCTTGCAACGCACTCGCGGAAATTACTGTAGAAACACATCTGATATTACAAATATTTAACCGATTTTACCCACTTTTTATAAATTTATACCATATTATCTATTTATATAGGTTACAATGCGCTTCGGTTTTTACCAGTAATAATTTATTATTCTAAAAAACAAGCGGACAACGTTGTCCGATATGTGCGAGGACGAGCCGCCAGTGCGATGTTATTCGAATGAACCACCAGTTTGTGAATTTTAAAAAGTCTTTGTGTCCTTTATCCCAGAACAAAGGATTTTGCAATAGCGAGAGAACACAGACTTTAAAATTAAGTGAATTGTAAATTTTCAAAAGAAAAAAAACCTATTCGTCCTTGGACGTAATATTGCTTAGCATTAGAGGACTTTTAAATCTTTCTTTCGTATCTAAAATAAATAAACATTCTATTATTATTAAATATCAGAAATTTTAATGTAATTCATGTAGCTATATTAGAATATACACTCATAAATAAAAAATTTAAAAAAAATTAAAATATATAGAGTTCACGTTTAACAAATAACAATCCCCGAAGTATATTTATTCAACAGATGACACTTAAGGATATTTATTAGCATATATGTATATATAATAAATACATAATAATAACAACACAATCTATAATCTACATATACATTCGAAATAAATGTCAGAATATCACCAGCTGATTTCTAAAAATATCACCGCTCAGATGTATACATACACATATATATATCCAGTATATATCATCATAAGATATCTGGTAGCATGACAGTAGTTATTAAAAATAACAAACCGACTTTAACAGCAGGCAGCGGAAAGTTGTATTATCAGTAAGTGGTACTCACTTGTTCGGCACACGAAGTTTCTGAGATTATTATTTCAGAGAACGTGTTTTTGATGTTCGTTTTTCTCTTACAGAACAAAGCAGATTATTACTTTTAGAATTATTTCTATACAATAATATAATAGAATAATGCAAATAAGATTTACACCTGATAAATTATTTGTATTTACTCTACAGATTATAAATTGTAAGCACGCATTGTATTGCATTAAATTAATACTTGGGAACAATAAAGAAATGCAGAAATGTTAAAGTACCTATATGTTGAAATATATTAAAATCGTATGTAATACCTTGATCAGAGCAGTTAAGAACCTTTATAAAAATGCCCGAGCTAGAGTAAAGATAAAAGGAAAAACAACCAACGCATTTAATATAACTAAAGGGCTCACACAGGAATAGTATCTCTCGCCAACTTTTTTAAAACATATTTAGAACACGCCCTAAGAACGTGGAAACGAAAGTGTGATAGCATGGGTATCCATTGGCAGAAAGATATATATATATATATATATATATATATACAAGGTGTGTATAAATTGGCGGACCCACTACACGCGGCGATGTTCTTCGTTAAATTCGGAGTCCAAAATCCCAATACGAAAATGTTGTACCATGCTCCATATCTTTGCACGAGGTTCCTAAGGTTCGGACTTTCAGTCTTGAAATAAGCATTATTACTCGATATTTGTTGACAGAAAGAGCTACAATTTAGAAGAAAGAAGAATTGTTGTTATTATCCTTTAAAGTTTTCTTTTTGATTTTAAAGTTTGTTTTTAATACTTGTTTATTAACTTATTTTGACGAAAAACACATCTGACAACGTTGTAAAACAATAACTAGGCAGCCTAATGCTGTTCTAGTCAAATACATTACTACTGTCAAATTCATTCTGAAGACAAAGGAAGCCTGATACATCGTTTTAGGATTAGGACTTTTAACTCAAAATTTGACCAAGAATGTCGCCACGTGTAGTGGGTCCGCCAATTTATACACACCTTGTATATATATATATATATATATATATAAGGTAAACTTAATAAGTCGGCGACTAAAGGTCTGGTTTACTTTAGAGTATATATATTTAAAACAACCCTACAATAGGGTTGTTTTAAACAACCCCTACAACCCCTATGTAGGGTTGTTTTAAATATATATACTCTGAAGTAAACCAGACCTTTAATCGCCGACTTATTAAGTTTACCTTATCATACCAAGGTCACGAAGATATTATATATATATATATATATATATATATATATATATATATATATACACGGTATGCTTCGCAGATGATCATATAGTGTTAGCTTAAGATGTGGACGACTTATAATACATGACGTGCAAATTGATCGAAGAATATTACAAATCCGATCTTGAGGTGAACACGGAAAACACAAAATATATGTGCATAGGTGGTGCACAAAGAGAACTTAACTTAAATGATGGATAATAATAAAAATTTAACATTGCGACTCTTACAAATATCTGGGACTATATGTGCCACAGGATCGTACCTTGAATAAAGCCATACGATATAGGAACGGTGAGATTAGAAAAACCATAACTCACTTAAACCGTATTCTCTGGTTACAAATGATACATACATGCATGCACATTCTGTATCTGTGCACATGGAAATATAACACGTATATATTTTCCCAACGTTCACTTCAACCAAAGACACGTGTTTCTGTCTTACGATGTCATCAGTCTGGTTAATGAAGTGAGATTTAACGGCTCGCCCGTTGGAACAATTTGCAAATTTTATTCAGACGGCGCCAGATAAACTCGTAACATCTGACGGACAAAGGAGACTACGCCTATAATATCGATTTCCTCTGGACAGGCTATGCCTATACATAAAGACGAAAAATACGCATATTGGTGTACTCCATTAACTCGTCGCTAGATGGCGATAATATACAAAAGAAATTTAGTATATTAAAGGGTAGTAACTTATAGCTCTAAAGCCTGGTCATTGAAGATAAAACAGTAAAAGCTTTTCTGGTAACAGAAATGAACTTCTGGAGAAGAGCTGCAGGTAACTCTAGATGGGACAGAGTTCGAGACGAGAGGATAAGAGAAATCATGGGAGTCAAGCATATCAAAGTAGACGACATCAGAGCGAAACAACTTCATTGGTGGGGACATGTACAACGGATGACAGGTGAACGGATACCCAAGCAGGTGATGGAAAGGACTCCATAAGGAAAGCGCAGGAAAGGGAGACCTAGAAGAACTTAGAGGGTCAGCAATCGACAAGGAGATAAAAGTGAGAGGTTTGGAGAACAACTTATGGGAAGGCAAGGGACCAATTGAGATTGGGCATCAGAAGACGCCGGAGAACGTCTTAAACCAATACATGTTATATGTAGGCGACATTGAAAAAACTGCAATGCATCATAGTACCAAGCGAGAGAAGACCATGAAATACTAAAAAAGTTCTTATGCACTAATGTCCGATCGCCTTTTGTTTTCAAGATACAGTATCTTAAAAGTGTGCTAGAATTTTTTTTTTAAACTTCATCCGATTGTGATGACATTATTGAACCAAAATTAGTGTTTTGTAGTTTCGAGTATTATTAGAATCTGTCAAATTAATATTGCATTAATTTATATATATTTATTTAAGTTTGTCGTGTTCCTGATTACATTTGTGTTTGCTGTTTGTCGTTTTCGAAAATTAATTTTAAAAATGGTTCTCTTTACTTTTGAAGAATACAGGGACATGATTATGTGTTATTGTGAAACTTGATCATCCGTATCTATCGAGAGAGATATCCATTAAGATATGTTCCTAATGTTGAGGATTAGAAGAACTAGAAATGTTAAGAACATTTATTGACGTAGATAGATGTTTGGAAGAGGATGAGTGTTTCAAAAAATCAAAAGTTAGCAGTGGGGTTACAAGAACTCATTGTATTGTTGAAAATGAAGAAGCTATTTTGCAAATAGTAGAAAATAATCCCAGAATAAGCACAAGAAAATAATTTCAGCTGTACGGAATGTTAACCGTGAATCAGTTAGATAAGTCTGTAAACAGCTTTATCACTCGTTTCATTTCCAAAAAGTTCATCACCTGAACAGGATTATTGATCCCGTGCACAATTTTGCGAGTGGTTGCTAAATCAACGAAAAATTTTCTGTTCCCTGATGAAACAGGTTTTAGTCGTGAGGGTGTTTTGAACTTACATAACATGCACTATTGGAGTGATGAAAACTCTCATCAAACCGTAATACGGAATTACCAGTATCGGTTTTCTATTAATGTGTGGGCAGGTATAATTGATAATTACCTAATTGGCGAATTCGATTGGCCAATCGATTGTTAACCCAGTTCTATTGACATTTTTTGGAAAATGAACTGAGCAGTTTATTAGAAAATGTTCTATTGAACATTATTCAAAAAATGTCCTACAGTGAAACTTCCCATAGGCGGGCATCGTTGGTTCTGAAAATATTGCCCGGTTAAGAGAAGTGCCCGTCTATCAGAAGGCAGAAACATTAAGTAAAAAAAAAAAAGTTAAACTTTCATTTGAAAACAATGTAAGATTATATAGATATGTACAACATAAATTAAAATCGGGCAAGCGGTCTGTCAATTAAAAATCATTTATTAATTATCCCTATATTTCGCAACAACTTTGTTGCTTCTTCCGGAGATAAAAATGTAGAGTTTAAAATAATAAAAGTGACGTACAAGGACAATAAAATTGATTAGATTTGATTGATTTTTTTTATTGTCCTTGTACGTCACTTTTATTATTTTTTTGAACTCTGCATTTTTATCTCCGGAAGAAGCAACAAAGCTGTTGCGAAATATAGGGATAATTAATAAATGAGTTTTTAATTGGCAGACAGCTGTTTTGATCGATCATTTTCCGATCAAATTCACGCAACCACTCTGTCATCATAAAATTAGTCACCCAAGCCTTGTTATTTGAATACCAATGGACCGGACGAAGAGCAATGTTAAGATTTTCAAATTCGCGAGGACGTGCTGATTTTCCGATAACCAACAGTTTTTCTTTCTCCCTTGCCGTATTCACACAGTGCGTTATAGTTAATCTTTCTTTCGATAACTTGCCGCCCACACATTTTTAGCCTCTTAATGCCATTTACTTTGTTGACAGTGCCCGAAAAAATAACCCTGTTTCGTCCAAATTATAAATATATCGCAAGGTTTGTACTCTTTAATTATTAACGGTAACCTATTTATGAAAGCTTCGACATCTTCTTGATTTGCGCTGGCGACTATGTCAGATATCATATGGTAACGAATATTATGCCGCTTTTTGCATTTATCTAGCCATCCACTGGAAGGGGAAAAATTACAATCAGCACTTTTCTTAGCTTTATGTATAATTAGTACCTCTGATACAAACATATTCTTATTTATAGCTTGCACAACCCATTCATATGTTAACTGGTCTATTTTGAGGCCTTCAGTTTCAAAAAATCGCTTTTTAATTCCACTATTGTCATTTGTTTGTTACTGTTTTAGATATTAACCTTTTTTTGTTATTATTTGCGCGGCTTGTGTTTTGTCAGTAGTAAATCTTCTGGCTAATTCACGTGAATTAAACTTGTTTTTATGATTATATTCTATGATCGCAATTCCTTTTCATTGATATTGTTTTCTAAAATAATTAAAATACATACATAGTTGATATTAATTATGCCATAAAAACAATTTAAAACAACAGACAACCTACCCAGACGACGTTGACTTGCGAACTTAACAAGTATCATATCTATACTGTTCAAATGATATCATCGACGAAGGCAGGGGATTTCCCGGATCAGAATTATTACATCTCGAATCTCGCGTCCGTTTAATGGAAACTTTGTGATAAAAAAGAAGCTAAATAACTGCCCGAGCCCGTTCAAAGGAGCGTCCGCATAAGAGAAACCCATTTATTAGGAATTTCCCATTTATAATTTCGGGACTGGATAAAATGACCGCTTAAGGGAAGTGCCCGGCTAATAGAAGTGCCCGTTAAGGGAAGTTTCACTACATGCATGGATTGCGCGCCATCACACTTTTCTCGTAGAGCATGGGAATTTTTGTAAAGAAGATTTGGAAATAGGTAGATTGGTTGTGGAGGACCTATACCATGACCAACTCGAGTCCCGGCCTTAATCCTCTCGATTTTTCATTTTGAGAGTTTATGAAATCAAAAGTGTATGCCATAGAAATAAATAGTGGAGTCTGGTTATAGATTCCGTAATAACCCAGGCATATATCAAAGATGCCGTCAATCATTAACATAAAGATTGGAAAAGTGTATCCAACAACAAGGCCATCGATTTGAACACTTTTAGAGCTAGGTACCTTAAACTTATATTTTTAATTTAGTTGGTGGTTTTTTTGTTATATTATGTTGTTATTTTTAAAGCTCATGTCGACCAAGTAGCGATTTTGTTTGTTGTTAGCTATTGAAGATAAATAAATTTTCTAATTAAGTGTGTTAAGATTTTTTTTGAATCAGCAATACGTCAAATTTGGATAAATTATTGGAACAATTAGATTAACAGCTCTGTCATGGGATTAATTACAAAAAAAATTCTGATAAACTTTTAAGATCATTTGTCTTAAAAACAAAGGCGATCGGACATTAGTTTATAAGAACTTTTTTTAGTATTCTATGGTCTTCTATCGCGTGGTATTATACATTGCAGTT
The DNA here is from genome assembly GCA_935421215.2 of Melolontha melolontha. Taxonomy (NCBI): domain Eukaryota; kingdom Metazoa; phylum Arthropoda; class Insecta; order Coleoptera; family Scarabaeidae; genus Melolontha; species Melolontha melolontha. The sequence continues at coordinate 84,525,178 of OW285243.1, forward strand.
TCTTCAACGTCACCTTGTATATGTTATTTACAAGGAATGTCATTTATGTTTTGCATACCGGGACATAGCGGGCGCCACTAATAAAATATCAGTACTAAAATTTAACTTCCATTTTTAGTTAGTCTAAATCAAAAGTTTCAGTGCGATACGTGTAAATGTAGTGTGGTAGCTACAACGAACTGTCAAAATTGACAAGTTAGTGGAAAAATAGAATTAAACCGTGAAAATTTTCACGCGATAATTTTTTATGATCTTTCGAAGACAATTATCTCAACAAGAATGCCTCGCCGAGTTGATTTATGTTTTCGGTAATGAAGCATCACATCATTCAACAATTTTTCGTTGGTATGGAGTATTCAAACGTGGATGAATTAGTCTTAGCGACGAACCAAGAGCAGGTCTACCAAAAATAAATAAATAAACAAAATATCCTTAATACAAATTATAAAAAAAACATTTCATCAGTTTCAAACAATATTGTTTCGGTAAATTTTACAATTCTCAAAGAAAGATTTTATTCAACTAAATATAGAGGCGCAACTTACTATAAGTGCATACACTGTGGGCGCGAGACAACTAAACGCCCGTACGGTGGTGATACAGTTATGATAAACCCCTATCACCCCTTATTGGACAGTGGACTTACTACATACTGTAAATGTACTAGGTGGCGCAAAATTAATCACCCTGTCGGAAGATGTTATAACTTTTGCAAATGGCGTCGTACGTCAATCATATTTGACATTTGTGAACTAGACAGCTGCAGAATACAAACAGACAAACAATGGAGCGCTCCGCAAGAGCGTGGAATAATTGTGTCGATTTTTTTTACCAATAATCGGTCGGTGGTGTTAGCGCAGCGTGAATTTCGTCGTCGATTTCCTAATCGTGTCGCGCCAACTGGACAAACATTACGCCGCTTAGCTGCTCGACTCGAACAGACTGGAACCACAAGAGATCTTCCAGGGCGTGGCCGCCACCGGACTGGTCGTTCTGTCGAGAATATCGCGGCTGTGGCGTGGCTGCTGATGTTGCTGAGAACGAAGAAACATCAACCAGACGACGTTCCACGTAATTGGGCGTCAGCAGACGGACCCTACAGCGAATTTTAGTGAAAGACTTACACATGTTCCCACGCAAAGTGCAAACAGTGCATCAGTTAATGCCTGCTGACCTTCAGTCGCGTGTGAATTACTGTAGAGCCATCCTCAATCTCAACAACGAAGTGAATGATTTTCAGTCGAAAATAATCATGAGCGACGAGGCGCATTTTCATTTAAGCGGTTACGTCAATAAGCAAAATCTTCGTTTCTGGGGCACTCAAAATCCGCGTGTGATGCACGAAAAGCCGTTACATCCACTCAAGGCTACTGTGTGGTGCGGTGTTCACGCGCGAGGAGTGATTGGACCGTATTTTTTTGAGGACCCCATCGGCAATACGGTTACTGTTAATGGCGAACGCTACAGGGCCATGATAAACGACTTCTTACTGCCAGAATTGAATGAGCGGGGCTTGGTGAACATGGGTTTCAACAAGACGGTGCAACCGCACACACAGTAAGAGCCACAATGGATATTGTGAAGGAAGCATTTCCTGGTCGCGTAATCTCCCGTTTTGGCGATTTGGCATGGCCAGCAAGATCGCCCGATTTAACCATCCCCGACTTCTTTCTTTGGGGCTTCTTGAAGTCGCGGGTTTATGCCAACAAGCCTCAGACAATCGCAGCCCTTAAGGAGAATATTCGACAGGAATGCGAACAGTTATCACCAGAAATCCTGCGGAAAGTTATGGAAGATGCGATAAAACGGGCACAAATGTGTATCAATACTGGCGGCAGCCACTTGGCGGTTATCATATTTTCCAATTAACAGAAAAAATTGTAAAGGTCCAAATAAAGATTTTCACCACTCAAAAAATTTTTTTTTTATTTACTAAAAAAGTTATTCATGAACAAAATTGGATGATTAATTTTGCGCCACCTTGTATTAAGCAAGAATCAGACATAAAGTTAAGAAATGATAATAGATATATAATAAAAGTAAAATGATATTTTAATTTCATTCATTGAAATATCAGAAATTCTGAGCATCGTAAAAATCAAAATTAAGGATTAATAAACATTTTTCTTATCTGTGACTGTAGAAAATGGAAAACTAACTAGCAATATAATACTGCTAAATTTATTAGAATAAATATAATTAAAAAAATGAAAAACAATAGAATGCTAAATGTTTTCATTTAGCATTCTATTGTTTTCCATTTCCAATGTTAATATTTTTTAAAATTTTTCGTAATAATTTTTGAGGGCAGCGGTCGGGTAACTAGTCGGGTCTGCGTATTTGTTACGCATTTCTAAATATAATTTTTCGTTAAATATAAATATAACCTTTTATGCGAGGGCGATAGAACGCATAGATTTCCTGCGAGGAGTGGAGTTCCACAGGGGTCTGTTATCGGTCCTCTGCACTTAGTACTGTACATAAATGAATTGTCTGCTATGCTCAGGTCAAACTGTTTATTGTACGCTGATATGAAGGTTTATGGTAAAATTAACACTTTCGTTGACTGTGAACAACATCAAACTGATTTAAATATTATAAATGATTGGTGTGTAAGGCTCTGTCTTTTTCTAAGAAGGAAATCACAGTTCAGTACCATTACAATGTAAATTGCGATCGTTTGGGCAGAGTGGAACTTTTTAAGGATCTTGGAGTCTGGTTTGTTAACTCGCTTACATTTAAGAAACATATCCGTCAGGTATGCAATAAGGCCTACAGATTCCTTGGTTTCCTTTCTCGGAAGACCAAGGTATTCAAGACAATAAAACCCTTGAAATTATTCTATCAAAGCTATATTAGAAGTACGCTGGAGTACGGCAGTTTTAATTACGCGAAGGCTTTGATGATGTTGAAAAGGTTCAGCGGAAGTTTCTGAAAATTAGTTATTTTCGTAAGCATGGTGTATATACTGAGAGAAGTTACTTATATCAGGAATCACTCCAAGAATTCAGTACAATAAGCTTGCAGGACATATATATATATATATATATATATATATATATATATATATACACTGAGCTTAATACAACGCTGTACATGCTTTAGATTAATTACAGCTAACTTTTTCTGAAAACCATAGTTACGTCAGTTACATAAACATAATTTGCGTAACTTCTGTCAGTATTAAAACGTTAAATTTGTTTGTAGAGTCTTTTAATTACTCACAATGTACACAACAGAGGAACAAATTCAATTTTATACGTGGTATTTAGAAGGATCATCATTACGCGAAGTTGCAGCTCTGTTTAGTGTCCAGTATCCAAATAGACCCATTCCTAGTCATTCAACGATAGCAAATGCAATTAATAAATTGAAAACTTCTGGTTGTATTAATACTATCCACAATAAAAAACGATCTACAAGACCAAGAGTAATAACAGAAGATTTGGAATTAAATGTTGTGGCTTATGTGGAACACGACAAGTGCGCAACATCTAGAAAAATTGCTTCGGAAATGGGCATAAGCCAAGGGCCCGTTTTAAAGATTTTGAAGAAGCACAAGTATAAGTCATTTAAGTACCAAATGCATAAAGAATTAAGGCCACATGATTATGAAGAACGAATACGCTTTTGCGAAAATTTATTTGACAAAATAAATACTGACAACGATTTTCTCAAAAGAATTCTCTTCACTGATGAGGCGACATTTATTAAACACGGGGAACTTAATCGCTAAAACTGTAGGTACTGGTCGAAAGAAAATTTACATTTGTACAACGTAACGAGAACGCAATATCCTGAAAAAGTAAATGTTTGGGCAGGAATCATTAATAATAGTATTATAGGCCCATTTTTTATCGATGGTAACCTAAATGCAGAAAAATATTGTCAATTATTACGGAATAGAATTAAATGATCAAAATTTAGAGCAAATCTGGTACCAATGCGATGGCGCACCGCCTCATTATTCGAGAAATGTTATCCAAATTTTAAGTGAAAGATTTCCTAATCGATGGATCGGAAGAGGGGGACCAACTAGTTGGCCCCCAAGGTCTCCAGACTTAAATCCGTTGGATTTCTTTTACTGGGGAAGGATGAAATCTTCAGTGTACAACAATGTTCCTCTAGACAGCATTGAAGAGCTCAAAAATAGAATTAAGGCGGCTTCTCGGGAAATTACCCCTCAACAAATAAGCAACGTTTTAAATGAATTTTATAATAGATTAGGCTACTGTTTGGCTGTTAACGGCAATATTTTTGAACATCTTGCGTAGAATTAGTAAAAGTTTTATTTTAAGATTTTTTGAAGAAATTTATTTTAATGTCATTATGTAGGTATGTTATGTATGTGCTGTGTTTTGAAAAACATTTAAGATGTACTAAATGTATTATAAATTAAAACACAAAATAAGTTAAACTAGCGTGTTTTTCGTATGTACAATTTTAAAATATTCACTGTGCTCAAAAAATATTTTTTCTGTAAGTAACCATAACAACATTCACTAAATTGACAATGATCGATTTTAAAATATTCAGTAACTTCGTGTAACATACCATACACCTGTAATATGCACATCTATTGAATATTCTCCATAACAACGTCGGTTGGAGTATGTACAGCGTTATGTTAAGCTCACGGTATATATACATATATATATATATATATATATATATATATATATATAAGTGTTTAGATAATTTGTTAGCCGTTTATTAAATATAACAATTGATAAATTATTGGAGTTTTTCGGAGCAATGTTACATCCCCACTTACTCTGCAATTACATACATTCTAATTTGATATTTGTAAATATTTCATATAAAAGCCGAAAAACTCCAATAATTTATCAATTGTTCTATATATATATATATATATATATATATATATATATATATATATATATATAATGTTACATAAGGTGTCCCGTATCGTTATGTTCAAATTTTATGAGTGTACAGTAGACTTCATTTCAAGTAACAAAAAGGCAAAACTTGTATATCTATTTTTATTTGTTTCAAAGTTACAGATCTATGAATGTGATTGTCAGATCATGAAAAGAAATGTAATCCTAAAGTCAATACAAAGTGATTTTATTTAAAAAAAAGTTATACGATTCAAAACAGGCCTGTGATTGTTAACGTCGCATAATAAAATGTTATCCTAAAATAAATAAAGACGTGTCGTAGTGCATACAATAATTTCTTGGAGATCTACAAAAAAGAGTACTGGAAATTAATTTATGATAAAGAAGGTTCTTACTTATTTCGTAAGTGCTGAACCATGAATATCATACAATAAACAAATTATCAGATGACTGTCAACGTTGCATTTTTTAATAAAGGATTACATTACGTTTCAGTTCATACAACAGCTAATTAGTGAGTGGACACGTTTTCTTTATTCAAAATGTTTTTCTTCTCAAGAGTATGCAGACATACATTTTGTGTATGGCTACTGTAACGGCAGTGCACGTCAAGCAGTTATTGAATATCGACATCGGTTTCCCGATAGGCGTATTCCTCATTACAGAACGTTTCTGGAAGTACACACACAATTTCGGGAATGCGGACTGCGTGATTATCTTTTCGATCGAGGAGTAAATTTGCCAGCAGACTTATAGGAAGAACCAGTAGCTATTGTTACAAGGGATCCAACTCTCAGTGTACGTCGAATCGCTAGACAACTAGGAGTGCCACGAACGACAGTTTGGCGAATTTTAAAACGTGAGGGCTTATATCCATATCACTATCGCAGAGGACACGGTTTGCTTGAGGTAGACCACTATGCTCGTCTAGTTTATTCTACCTGGAGATTAAGACAGTCACGGCTTCATTTTAATTTCTGCAGAACAATCCTCTGGACAGATAAATCTACGTTCACGAGAAGTGGTGTTACAAATCTGAGAAACCTGCACAGGTGGTCATCAGAAAATCCCAAAGCTATACGCCCATCTAAATTTCAACATGAATTTTCTATTAACATTTGGGCGGCCCTAATCGATGACTTGTTGATTGGCCTTGTCGTTCTTCCTGGGAGGTTAAATGCGGACAGTTATCTTCAATTTATTATTGACGAACTGCCAGGTCTTTTAGAGGATGTCCCACTGAATGTTCGACGGGACATGTGGTTTCACATGGATGGGGCACCACCACATTTCGGAATTGCTGTCCGAAATTGGGTTAACGTCAATTATCCAAGATGGATTGGTCGAGGTGGTCCTGTTGCATGGCCAACAGATCACCCGATCTTAATCCCGTTGACTTTTATTTATGGGGGTACATGAAAAATTTAGTCTACGCGCAAGTTTCGAAAACAAGGGAAGAGTTGTTGGATCGTATTCACCTGGCTGCCCAGCAAATCCGACGAAACAAGTATGAAATTCGGATAAGTACTTCTTCTGTTGGCTTACGGGCACAAACCTGCATTCCTCAAGGAGGTGAACATTTCGAAAATATTATTAATTGAACTCTTTAAATCAAATCAGTTTTTATTGACTCTAGGATTACATTTTTTCTTCATGATCTGACAATCACATTCATAGATCTGTAACTTTGAAACAAATAAAAATGGATATACAAGTTTTGCGTTTTTGTTGCTTGAAATGAAGTCTAGTTTACACTCCTTAAATTTGAATATAACGATACGGGATACTATCATCGAATTATTTCTGTACATAGTATATTTCTTTACGACTGAATATTGCATCAACATTATGCTTTTTGTCTTTAAATGTTTTATTATCGACATGTTTATGTATTTGATCAATTTCTTTGAGTTTCATGTTGGTATCATTTTATATCTACTCAGTTCTCTATTTATAGACCTTTCTATATAATTAATATTGTTATACTATAACATAATATAACTATTAACGAAAATGAATCGCTTTCTGAAAATATGAACTTGTTTATGTTACCAATTTTATATTATATATACATACATACGTACATATTTATACGCAAATAATTCGCCTAAGGGCCATAGCGAAAAATTGCACGACCCTGAACAGGTCATCTACCTACAGCATTAGACAAAATCAACGACAATCGAACGGCAAAATTCGAACGTACAACTCAATATGAGAAAACAGGCCTCTTCAACGTCGAAAGATGCCAGACATAATCTCGCTTCCTTCTTCTGTCTCGTCTGTATTGTGTGTCTGCTAGTCTTGTTTGGATTATAGTTGTAATTGCCACTTTTTTAACATCTAATTCGTTATTTACAACAACAAATATACAACCCAATATTAGTTTATTTTACATACTTCTCAAATAATCGTCCACATTATTGAAAATCAAATTAATATTACCAACTAGTATATGATAGAAATGTTTTTTTTTTGTTTTTAAAATTTAATTTGTTGTTTCTTATATATAAGAAGACAAACTTGGACTATAAATAGAAATTTAACGAGATCTATTTTATTCTTCTAAAAAATATTTAAATTTTAGATAAAAACTGAAATTTCTCAAATTTAATTTTAATGAACAACGTAAGAAAAATGGAAAGACACAATAACGACACGAACTCCAAAATTAAAAAAACGTTGAAAATTGTATTATGTGTCTCCTATGAATTTAGGCTGTCTATAAATAATATACCTATTAAACTTACTTATTATTAAACATTGTTTAAATAGTTTTGTATGCTAGAGTTCAATAACCTCAATATATTTACGTACGAAAATATCAGATGCTAAAAATGTATACTTTTATTTTGTAAGCAAGTGGATTATTAAAAATTAATATGTATGGTCTACGGGGCATTTCACGTCCGCAACCTTCGTAATTTGGTAGCAATCTACCTGTTTCCCTTAGGGCAGTGTGCTCGCTCTATGAAATATGTTTTATATGTGTAACAGAAGCAATAAATGATAGACAGTTTAAATTTTTTGTATAGCTTTAAAACATGTAAATGTAAATCATATCGAATATACACATGTATAGCAAACGCCAAATAAGTTGGCGCGAGGAGGGGTAAGTTCGCGCAGGACTAAAAGTAGTAGGGAGATTTGTATTTGGTTTTACATCAAATGTCAGAAAATTCTAACCTCTAAGCGTGTGTCACTTTATGATCCCCTATCAAAGACATTATGTTCCGTCAAACGTCAATGACAAATGTATTCTGACAATTACTTGAGTAGTGGGGGTGAACGTTTTTAAAAGCGGCTTCTGCGCACCCCTTCCTCGCGCCAACTTAATTGGCGTTTGCTATACACATGTAACGATCCAAACTAACTAGATCGGTGGCGCAACTTAAAGCTATCTCTACTCTTTATAGTCGGTTGCGCTTCTTGAAATGCAGTGGCGGAACAACTATTTTATAGATATCTTTGTCATTTTTTTTCTCGCATCTGTGAAGGAATTTGCGGAAAATATTTTGAATTCATAATCACCCAATATAAGTGTATATATGTATGTGTCAACTTGATTTTATACATTTTTCATATCGTCTGTTAGAAAGTAATTAAAATGTATCACACAGTTGACTTGCGTCTTTTATTTATGAAGCCAACAATAAGATTTTTTTTATTTCAGAAACACATTCCACATTTCGTCGTTTAATATGATAATATACATATATATTACCATAATAAATCTGGAAAAACAGATTTACTATTCAATGTGAAACCTTAATTTTATCTTTTTTTTTCATTTAGTCAGCCTTTCTGTTTATACCACTTGGGAATTCCCAAAGATTTTAAAATTTTAAATCAAAGACGTGCCAGTATCGGAAAAAGGTGACACCTGCTTAATATTTATTAGTCTTCAAGATGACACCAATACACATAAATATATCCATGTACAAACTCTAAAAGAAAATAAGAATTTATAACGACTCGATGCCCTTTATACAACAAAAAATCGAACAAAAAATTAATCGTGTCGTCGGCGCTTACAATTTTTTAATATAAATGAATTATAAATGTTATAATCCAGTTTTGACTTTCACTGCCGTGTATTTCGTTATGTTTTGTGTTCGCCGGATTTAAATCAATTAATTGAAATGTCATTCTATAATATCAACCTGCATGTATTAACAGAGATAAACAGAAAAAAAAATCCTAAAGCGATATCCTTTTCCATTTAAATTTGAATATTGTTGTCGATCCTTTAAGTTCGAATTCAATAATTTAGCAAATGTTTAATTTCAGATCGTTTCTATATATTAATTCTTGAAAATTGTATTAGTAGCAATATTTCTAGATAAAATTCTTTACTTTAAGACAATATTATATACTGCTATTTAAATCTAGAAATATAATGTCTCGATCCATTGTGTGAGGTCTAAATTTGAACAATTTTTTTTTAACAAGACAATATTCGAAATAAAAATGAATTAAATTGAAATATATAAACTTGTAAAGTGAAAAATTCTCTGAGGTCTTTAGAAAACTTCTGAAGAAGATAGCAAATATGATCAATGAAACGTCAATTAATATATTTTAGCCACGGCTAAATCTAAAAGAAAATTCAATAGCAATGTAGAGATTTACTGTACCAAGAATTTAACAAGCCATTTAAAAATGTAAAAATTGAAAATAGCAAATTCGGTGTCTATTTCCGGTATAACCGGAAGAAACACATATAGCAAATCTGATATTATTTTTAGAATCCCTGAATCTTGTTACAAAAGTATACCCAATTTTATTTAAAAAGAACGAACCGTTGCAGAGATACTTTGGGGGTTCCATACTTTTTATTAACACTGTATATATATATATATATATATATATATATAGTATTTTCGTGACCTTGGTATGATAAGGTAAACTTAATTACCTTAAAAAGATAAAGGCCCTAAAGGACCTTTAATCGCCGACTAATTAAGTTTACCTTATATATATATATATATATATATATATATATATATATATATATGTTGTTAAAGTACAGTGAAGCTGGTATGTTAAATAGGCCTTATAGGTGTGATTAATGAGCATGAGAATTTACTTTAAATATAAATGAAAGGTTATGAATTAATTGATTTAGTGATATAAAAATAATTTAAAATTCACAAGTGTAGTTACAAATATGACCTAAAGATGGAGTTAAGTTTAAATATTACAGTTGTCACTTGCATAAAATTCAGAACATAAATAAATGTATATAAACCATTTATACTTAACTTTAAAAGGCCTCTTCCAAGTGCAAAACTTATTGTTTAATACCTTATGTGTATCTTAATCTAAATGCCGGCTAGCTGTGTTGATACTAGTGAAATTATACTTTAATAATTATAGTAGATGTGCGAGTTCGGTGCCCAATAGAATATAGATGTATGTGTTAAAACAAGTTATTAAATATATGGTGATTCTGGATGTAAAATTTAATAAATAAAACAAGAGAGTGAAAAGCATAAATAAATGGTTTAATAGAAAAATTCTATTCAATAAGGTAAGTGTTTAACATGATAGTAAGATGCATTAACCTATGAATAGTCACGTGATCAAATATGTTCATAATAGTTAGGTTAACTAATTTTAATGAGATAATGCATTTAAATTTAATTAAAGTTACTAAAATTAAGACGCAAGGGAACTGTATTTTTCAGTTTTAGAGGTATACTAATTAAGTATTAACATAGTTGGTATACATATAATAATATCAACGATTATGTTCAAATTAAAATAAAAATTTCAATATTTTAGGAATTGTAAATAAATAAATACTCAAGTTGGTTTGACGGAGGATACAGGATATTCGAAGGGTGTTTTGGATTCCTATACTCAGGATAAAGGCTCTGGTTGTGGAATTTATGCAAGGTATCGTCTCTGGGTATGGGTAAATATGCAGGTAACGTCCCCCGGTGAATGGAATTTCGTTTTAAAACGACCAGGAAGGTTTTAGGTTGTGGAAATTTCGTCGATCGTTGCTTTGTAGGTATGAGATACGTAGGATATATTTTGTGGTGAGGTTATAATACTTTATTTACTACTTTTCACTAAATTTCAAGAACACATTTTTTTAAATATGTCGACGCCTGCAAAATTTTTAATTACCCACGCTAACTCTCGGTTGTTTTTATATCCAGGCATCTAATTCGTAATTCTTGTTTGTATTTATTTAATCTCGTTATTAATGTTTATAAGTGAAATAATTTACTATGACTAATCGTTTGGATATTTTACAGAAATTATAGTTTTAATTTTATGATAGACAAAACTGTTTTTGAAATGTTCAATATTTCGCTTGATACCTGTTTACAATTTGGATATTTCCCGCCGTATACAATTCAAACAAGGTACAGCTATATCTATAGTATGTGTCAAAAATATATTCAATCAATTAAGTTAAAAATCTTCGGTAAAATAATAATGTTGATGAAAATGACTTAAGCAAATGACTACAAGAAAATAAATAAGAACGTGATTCAAATTTGAGCAATTAAAAACGCGGAATTAACTTGATTCATATGACATGTGAAAAATGCAGTTCCAACCATATCTTATGTTCTAAATTAACATTGCAAATCTAAAAATTGTTCTGTATTTTTAATTCTAGGGCCCCTTTTGTATATGAGTATGACCTACTACAATATATATATATATATATATATATATATATATATATATATATATATACATATATGCATATATATATATATATATATATATATAAATATAAATAGGAAAAATATTTGCCGTTCGTGTATAGGTTAGAATCAGGTATATTGGGGAGTACAGCAACACTATATTCAATTTAGGATGCTTTTTATTTCATGCCGATATTTCGGACTTACTTCAGTGCTTCCTCAGGGATAAAAAAGTGACTCCTGTGTGGAAAAACTACACAATTAAACATATATAACCCATCACCATAGTCTGTCAAAGTTAAATAATTCCAAAAAACATATCAATGAGATAATAAATCTGGGCATATCAGTACAAATATCCGTCCAACCCAAGTTAGCAATGATTTACACTAATATTCTATAAAAATTCTAGAATATTAGTGTAAAGTGTAAAACTGAGACAAGAACTTCTCTAGGGGATTTTTTAATTCGAAATTTCTTAGGCTTTGGAGAACCATAATGCTTCCACTCCATCGATTGCTGTTTTGTTTCTGGTTCGTAAAACTGCAGCCCATGTTTCATTCGTAGTCACAAGACAGTTCAAAAAATTTGGATTTCCTTCAAAACGGGCACAGATTGACCGTGAGGCTTTCACTCTTGCTCGTCTATGTTCGGCGTTTAAGCATTTAGGAATCCATTTTCAGAAATTTTTTTAATATCTAAATCGACGTGAACTATATGATGGACGCGTTCATATGAAATCTTTAGTGCCTCAGATATATGTTTCAGTCCAATTCGATGGTCTGATAATATCATGTCATGAACTGTGTCAATATTTTTAGGGATGGACACTGAAATCGATCTTTCTGGTCGCTTCTCATCTTTAACCTCTTTTGAATGATGTAATTCAATTTTTGACAGTCTCATACGATGGGCATTGATCACCATATCTGTTAAGCATATCTTCGTAAATTTCTTTAGCATTTACCATGAAGAGGTGAATATTTCAACTTTTTAACGTTAGATTTTACAGCGACCCTTTTCAAAAGTCATTATTTCTTGTCATTATAACAAGATTTTGTTTTGTTCAAGTAAAATGGCCTAAGCTAACGAGATATCAATACTCCCTCGTAAACCATATTCAATTTTTAGGTTAAGTAAAGATGAAATAAAACAATAAATAATAATTATTAAATCTACACAATTGACTGCATAGTAATTACTAATGTTATTACTAAATAACTAAAACTATAATTATATAAATAATATGAATATTAAACAAATAAATGAATTCACTCATAGCGCAAATAACAAAGTCTAAATTTACGTTTATATATACATATATACTTCCGCCTCCCGTTAATCTTATTTGACGTCTACAAACACACTTATATATTTTAGATGAAATATACACGGTACCTACATTAGAAGAAAAAATATTCAAACACCCGCATCTATGTATTTGAACACTGGAAGAACGGGTACATCTATAACCAGTTGCTAGATGAGTCAATGGCCTACCGAAGGACGACAAGAGTCCAGGGGAAATGTTTTTTTTTGTCTTCACCTCTCTTGCATTGAACAAATTAGATTTATAAGCCCGTCAATATCTATATCATCGGTTAATTTGAAAAAGATTTCAGCTTGAGTCAGATTATTGAACTTAAAAGTGCTGTCTCAGTGAGCTAAAAATAAAAAAAATTAATGTGTAAAAAACTGTAGACAGAATTCTTTAAAACGTGCGAACTTTTTTTTTGCATATATAATAATAATATATCATCTAAGCTAGTTAGGTTATCTACCCATTATTCACTTCTAATGAGTACATAATTTAGCTTAGACTGTATATTTCATTAATTAATACATAGGATGTGGAAAAGGACAGACAAAAACGCATATTTTTTTTAGTTATGTGTTTAATTCGAAGAAAATTTAGGGGATAAGAATATTTAGTGCATCCGGTTTAATTGAAAATGCTAGACAATTTGAATTTTTGAAAAGAAAACTCTGTATATTTTCATCTAACCCCGTTACGAAATGTCAAATTTTAAATGCATTTTTTGACGTTTTGAAACCTGATTTTTTCATAACTGTCTGTTTCATTACATCACTAGTTATGTAATAAACTTATTTTGCAATTAGCGTTGCTAAGAGACCTATTAAAGCACTCAGAATGAGTGCTTTTATAAATCATCAAAACATGGAACATTTAACGGATTCTGTTTTAAGTTGGTCACACTACGCCTATAAGTCAGTAGTCATAGCGATAATTTAAGGTTATCTTTAAACTGATAATTAACAAACATTTTATTATACGGTAATTACATTTACAATACAATAACAAATATTTTATTATGAGTTCTTAGATTCTGAACACTCGTTTTTTAAACTTGAATTCGTGTTTTAAAACGCGTCTTATCAAACTTATTTTTTAATATACTATTGTGTAACTGAATATAGAATTCACCACTGACAAATATTGTTTGTGTAGTACGTATCCATAGCAACGCCTAACGTTGCCCAAGTAAAACATGAAGTTCAATTAATTTGTACGGCTGTGAGCGTTATTACATTTTTAACCTTACAACTATCTATTTTAAACAGGCGTTAAATAAAATTTTATACTTAATGATACCTAATGAAAAGTCTAGTTTTATTTAACTCATGTAATTTGCAAAAGTCGCTCACTTCGTTCGCTCGTTTTGGCAAACATTAAATTCTTCAAATAAAATTAGCCTTTTCAAGCTGATTACGTAATAGTTATTTACATATCAAGAGAGTAAAGTAATATTTTGCAGTCAGGACATGGATATTATGCTCCGAGAGCGTAAACATGTCAAGACTGTGATATTACTTTGCTCCCGTGTTGCGTACAACATTTTTTCGTCCGCACCATAATTTTTACTCAAAAAATAACATAAAAGTACCTACTGAAATTAAATAACGTGCCTTCAAAAACTTTCCTTATTAGAGACGCTCATTAAAAATTATACGTTTGTGACAGATTAGGTGCATTGTCACCAACGATTATCAAAAAGCATGGCCATCTCTAATGAGAAAAGTTACTGAACGCACGTTAATTGTAAAATGTAGAATGATTTATTAAGCAGAACAGGATAGAGTTACTAGCTTCCTTGCCTACGTCATCATTTTTACTTAAAAAAACAAAAGTACTAAAATCAAATAATTGCAATAGTTATTTCCGCTTTCACTATCACTCATTGTAAACATTAAGAAAAGAAACGAATTCACATCTTTTTAATTTTTTTTGACAGTCACTGATGTTGTCAACTGTCAAATTGGATGTAAGCGGCCTTGATGAATGTATTTGTAATTGTGTCGAATATGCAACACAATATTCACCATAGTGGTTGTTGTCGGTTTTCTTTCTCTATGTAATGAAATTTTGTATCTTTCTATCATTGTTTAGCACGAGCATGTAATGTATTTGGATACCCATAGGTCGTTGTGACTAAGGTTATGTCATCCATAGTAACTCAGTTATGTTTTCTTAACATAGTGAAGGACTGAAAATAATTATTACGTAGTCTCTAAGCGCTTTTGTAATTTTAATGACATATATTTTATATATAAATATGGACAATATTACTAGAACAATTACTTATGGTTGCAAGTCGTACAATCATACAAGGGATGTCTTTCTTTTTTGACATATAGCCTCATAGAGGGCGCCAGTAATAAAACGTCAGGTGTCAAAATTAATCTCAATCTTTCGTTAACATAAATCTAAAGTTTCATCAAGGTACGGCAAGTGATTCAGTAATAGTGAATTTAATAGTAAAGTTTGTAAGTTGGAACCGAGAAAATTTTTGCGCAATATTTTTTTTTTAACTTTCGGAGAAGATTAACTGAACAACAAGTTCTGAGTTGGTTTCTGTTTTTCAAGATGAAGCACCACATCATTCGACAATTTTAAGTTGGTACTGTGAATTCCAATGTGGATACACCAGTATCAGCGACGATCTCAGAACAGGTCCACCAAGAACAGCAGAACTTCTAAACTTCAGTCCCTTAATAGTTTAATGGTTAAGAGCGTAGTTCGGCAAATCAAAGGACGTAGGTTCGAATCCTGCATAAGGACGAATTTTTTTCAGTAGAAATTCGAATAATTAGCGTCGTATATGTAGAAACATATATATATATATATATATATATATATATATATATATGTATATGTATATTTATTTCATTCACAACACTTCGCGAATATGCAATTGATTTGCACAAATTTGCCAACTACGGGCACAATATAATATCTGTGCTTAATGCAATTTAAGGCTTTTCCCGACGATTCGAACTTCAGTCCTTTAATAGCTTAATGGTTAAGAGCGTGGTCCGGCAAACAAAAGGACGTAGGTTCGAATCCTGCATAAGGGAGAATTTTTTTTTAGTAAAAAATTCGATTAATTAGCGTCGTATATGTAGAAAGCATTTATTTCAATGTTTTAAGAATAAATCCATTAGAAAATGCTGTAAGTTCAAAAATTTTAACATACTTTTCGGGATCGTCCAGAATAGGTCGTCGCCGCTTGAAAGAAGCGGGAATATTCAACTTTGCGGCAATTAGAGCACTGTTTTTAACGCAACCTCATGAGGACGCAAGAGTGGGTTTGCGTTGGAACTTTTAGGAAAAGGTATGGACTTTTGGAATCGTGTAATTTTTTCAAACATCTCATGACGGACCAATAAGGACGAATAGACCAATTAACACGAGATTTGAGGAACGGTATGTTCATTATAACAAAAACAGCCGCCGCTTTTCAGTTAATGTGTGGGCTTGTATTAGCTGTTTGCCGGGGTGCCATGTGTCGTCTACAAAATAGATTTAACGGGGAGATGTAAATGTTATTGAACATATTATGTTATCTTGCGCTTGAAATTCATATGAAAACTTTGTATTTCTACAGGATAACACAGGCCTGCATAAAATTTGTGATGTCGTGATTTTTGTTTGTTAAGCTCAGTTTTTATATAGCAATAACTAATTAAAATACAGTTGGTCTCTACCACCCACAGATTTCTTTTGCACAAAAGAAAAAGAAAAAAATATCAAAAAAAATCTTATAATAGGCATTTTAATACAAGAAGAAGGATTTCAAGTTTATCACTCCAAACAAAATGTATATTTTAATGTCATTTACTTCATTATAGCTCTGAGTGTCGATCAGTAAACAAGTAAAATTAATTTGTCTTTAGTGTTGTGCGTGATATTTGATAAATAAACATTGCTTAAAAATATATCTAGCCGGTGTTGCAAAAACAAACCAGATGATTTCTGTTATATTTGTGGATATTTCGTCTTCAAAAAGTTTAAGAGACCAATTGGTGAATTTGTGAAAAATGCATATTATGCTTATTTCAAAATCAAATTAGGAGATCAAGGTAAAGATTGGGCACCGCACGTTGTTTGTAAGGTATGTGAATGTATATTTGTAAGGTATATGTTGAAGCAAAAGCTGGTAAATACGTACTGTGTGTCCATGCATATACAGATACAAATTTGTTTTTATACAGATTTGTATTATTTTGTATCAAAGCTTGATGTGAATTATCGCATCGACATACAACCTGTTTTTTTGGTTTATGTGAAGAAGGTTTAAGATATTGGACCAAAGGGAATAGAAAAAGCCTTCCTTTTGGAATACCGATGGTTTAGAGAAAACCGTAAAATCATCATGAAGATTGCTACTTTTGTCTTTGTGATATTAAGGGGCATAATAGAAAAACTTTGAAACATATTTTGTACCCAAACAATATTAAATCAGCTATCAGACCAGTTCCTCACAGTGATCATGTACCTATACCTATACCCCCCAAAGTACTACAAGAAGATATTGAAACCTCTTCCGGCTCCGTACAGATGGCTAGTGATTTTGAACCATCAACCTCAGATCAAAACCAATCTCAGCTATTTTCACAAGCCGAACTGTATGATTTAGTAAGAGATTTGGGACTTTCAAAAGATCTTTTTGAAGTACTGGGGTCTAGGTTGAAGCAAAAACATTTGCTTGCCCCAGAAACTACCTCCTCTTGGTATAGAAATCGTGAGGCTGGATTTGTAAAATATTTTGCACAAAACGGACCATTCGTGTACTGCCAAGCAATTGCTGATCTATTTACTTTCCTCGGAGCTCCTGATTACACACCTTCTGACTGGAGACTTTTCATCGACTCTTCAAAAAGGAGCCTTAAAGCTGTTCTTTTACATAATGGCAATGTTTTTGCTTCTATTCCGGTCGGCCATTCTGTTCATTTAAAGGAAAACTATGAAAATTTATAGGAATTACTTCTAAGAATACAATATGAAAATCACAACT
The DNA here is from genome assembly GCA_935421215.2 of Melolontha melolontha. Lineage (NCBI taxonomy): Eukaryota > Metazoa > Arthropoda > Insecta > Coleoptera > Scarabaeidae > Melolontha > Melolontha melolontha. The sequence goes on from OW285243.1 coordinate 84,543,031, forward strand.
AGAAAGTGTGTGGAGATTTAAAAATTTTAGGTCTTCTCTTGGGTCAGCAGTCTGGATATACTAAATTTAAATAAAAAAAAATAAAATTGCGAGTGGGATAGCAGAAATCGAGAACAGCATTGAATAAAAAGAGACTGGCCACAAAGGGTGACTTTAACACCTGGAGCCAAAAATGTAATTCGCGAAAGTCTTATTGACCCTCAAAAAGTGTTACTTCCACCGCTTCACATAAAACTTGGACTTATGAAACAATTTGTTAAGGCATTAAACAAAGAAGGAAATTGTTTTAAATATTTGTGTAAAACATTTCCGACTCTGTCAGAGGCAAAATTAAAGGAGGGAATCTTTGTAGGCCCGCAGATTAGGAGCTTTGTGAAAGATCAAGAATTTGAAAATGTGATGGAAGATAAGGAAAAACATGCATGTCATGCTTTTAACGAAGTTGTACATAAATTTCTAGGGAATTATAAAGACACAAACTATGTTGAGATCGTTGAAAATATACTGGAAAAATTCAGGATTCTTGGTTGCAATATGAGCATAAAAATTCACTTTTTACATTCCCATTTGGACTATTTCCCAGAAAATCTTGGGGACGTGAGTGAAAAGCAAGGAGAAAGATTTCACCAGGATATTAAAGAGATGGAAAAAAGATACCAAGGGCGCTGGGACACAAAAATGATGGCCGATTACTGTTGGACATTGAGAAGAGCTCTTCCTTTAGCTGAATATGACAGAAAAACAACCAAACGAAGCTTTTCTGAAAAACGAAAACGGTTTTTTTAAGAAGCATAGAGAATAAATAACTATTTCTAATAGTTTCTATGTGTATATTTTTGTATTTTTTTAATATAATATAAAACGAGTTTATAAATGAAATAAATCGTGTTTTTTCTATATTTTTTGATTTTACTGGTTTGAAAAATAACCTTACGTGATACAAAAAAAATAAAAGCAGATTTGAAATCAGCGCTACCCAATTACTAGAAAACAGTTAAAATTTTTAAATCAACTTTCAAAGTGTTGAAAAATGCAGGCCTGTGTAATTGTTCAGCACATACTTGTCTCGATACTAAGAACTGTTTTCAAGAAAACCATGTGGAGTTGCTACCATGGCCAGCAAATAGTGCGGATCTAACTCCCATGGAAAATTTGTCGAGAAGGATGACAAAAAATATGTATAATGGTAATTTTAGGGCCGATAACGAGGACATAATGTACCAAAAATTATTGAATGTTGGGAAAGTTTAGATAGGATATATATGTATATAGAAAACTTAATCTTATCTATGCCATTCCATTTGGAAGAAATAATTAGAGAAAATAGTGTGTGTGAAATAGTTTCTTAGTTTTCTTTATTCAGTTCTACTTACAGTTTATTTAAACTATTATGTTTTAGTACTTTATACATTTCATATTTTTTCGAATTTCTTATAAGATTATATACACAAAAAGCAGTGGGTATTTTCAACATAAAACACCAAACACTAAACACAATTTCACAAGCTCTGAAATTGTGCTTCCGTTTAAATTCTATTTCAGTGAGGAACTTGCTAAAATTATAACTAAAATACCGCATTTCATTCAAAACAGTATATAGTATACATTGACATTTGCATTATAATAACCTCCAAAGCTGAAAGTCTAGTTCACGTTAAATTTAGTTAAAATTTCCTTAATCGTCAAAATGGTATGACAAATTTTATGGCCGCGAGTTTACCATAGGACAGTCCAATTCCTTGGGACTAATGTTTCAATGGCTTTATTGGTTCCATCTCCATACGATGACGAACGTTTTCAACAACTCTTTCCGTCCGAACTGTGGGTTCTTTTTATGCAATACGGAACCAGATTCGCGAAACACTTTAACACAGTTCGAAAAGCACGTGTAAAAATCCTTCGGAATTACTGCTAAATCTGGAAAGTGTTTACGAAAACTATCCAAACATAACATTTTGAAAATATACTTCTAACATGAACAATTTATGTTGTGATGTGAAAACAATAATTCGAAAAATAAACTGTAAAATATAATAGATATTAAGCTATATAAGACATATATGTTTCTTACCAAGACCTTTGACCAGAATAATTTTTAATATCTCTCAGTATATAAAACTACAAACAATACTCGATTAAATATTTTAAATTTATGCAATTTCAAATAATTTAAAAAAGTTAATTAAATATTACAGTTATGCTTTCTAATAGTATCGTAATAATTTAATATCCTTTAAGTAAGTATTCAATCGTGTTATATGCACACGTCACAAATTTATTACTGTAATTTATGTATTGCGGTTTCGAACATAATAAAATAGTTTGGTCGAAATAATTAGAATAATTAATGAGTCCTATTAGTTACATTAAAAAGCGAAATGAGTTAACTCAAGCAAATCCCCAAATAAATTACATGCACATACAACTTATACGCACTGAAATGTGAAAAAAAATATACACTCATGCATAGAAAGATGTATATGGAAGAATGCGTGCATGACTAACAAAATTAAATAGTTGTAAGTGAGGAAAAAAACTTCGTGTGTAAGCTATGCGAAGGAGAGGACGTTAGAATTTAAAAGAAACAGATTTAATGAAAAATAATTAAATTATCAATAAATCTGACTTGGGCTGAGAAAGATTTTAGAAATAAAAAACCGGAAAATATAATTGTATAAATTCCATCCAAGTGAATAAAGTCAATCTAGGAAATATTTTAGTAAATAATAAAGAAAAAACAGAATTGTGTGATAAGTCAGGTGTGTACGAATTAAATTGCAGTGATTGTGATGCGATATACATCAGGACGCTCAATAAAAGAACGTAAGAGCATAGAAGTTCTATTCTTTATGGTAATATGAATACGGAATTTGCAGAACATTGCATTGAAAATACACATTTGTTCAATACCAATAATTTTAAACTTTTACATACTTGTAATAAAGGAAAAAGACTTGACTTCCTCGAAATATTAGAAATTAAAAAAGCCATAAATCTTAATAGACATGTCACAAATACACAGCTGGATTTTTTCAACACCCCTACTATTGATGCCGTAATAAAGTCTTTTAAAAACTCATAAATAGTGGTAGACAATAATAGTTTTTCACGTATCAAGGGAGTAAAGTAATATTTCACAATCCAAATATGGATATTGTAACCACGTCGAGACTGTGATATTACTTTGCTCCCGTGTTGCGTACAACATTTTTCCTCCTCACCATAATTTTTACTCAAAAAAATAAGAAAAATACACAGACGAATTCACAACTTTTTAATTTTTTGACAGTCGCTAATGTCGTCAACTGTCAAATTGGATGTAAGCAGCCATGATAAATGTATCCGTAATTGTGTCGAATATGCCACACAATATACACCACAGGTATTGTTATTGTTTTTCTTTCTCTATGTAATGAAATTTTGTATCTTTCTATCATTGTTCAGCACGGGGATGTAATGTATTTGATTTCCATAGGTCGTTATGACTAAGATTACGTCTTCGATAGTAAGTTATGTTTTCTTAACATAGTGAAGGGCGGAAAAGTATATTATTATTATACGTTATTACATATTATTATTATTGTTTTAGTCGTTAGGAACGAATTCTTTTATTGAGAGAATTGAAGAATAAATCAATTAAATACTAGCTAAATACACTGTCGAGCAAAACATTTAGGTCACTTAAAGTAACTTAAGAAATTGTAAATCATTTTAAAAATAAAACTAATCAGGGAGTCATAGATCTAGTAAGCGGTGAAGGTTATATTGTTGGATGGATACTAATCTGTCATATCCTGTCACTGTATTCGCAACGTTTGTTAAACAACAAAAATTAGTCCAAATTAAACATTCATATTTCGTTGCTTATTTTTCAGTTAAGTGTGAATTTTTTTTTCTCTAAAACCTATTCGTTTTATGGTTTATTGCGGATAGTGACGGTTTACTGTTCTTAGTATTTATTTACCAGGCCGAAATACCTCTAGATCCTATTGTTGTGGCAAAAATTGTAGCATTGATACAAGATGGTAGAGGGCAACGTGAAACCGCCACAATTGTTGGTAGGAGCCTATGTGCTGTACAAAATGTGTACCAGCGCTATCAGGAGAATGGTCTTATAACAAGACGACCCGGATCTGTGCGAAGAAGAGTCACGAGTCAAAGAGATGCTAGGTTTTTGTTGATGTCAAGCTTGCGGAATAGAACATCTTCTGCGGTTTTGTTGCAAAATCAGCTTCAAGAGGTTAGAGGTGTTAATGTTAGTGAATGGACAGTTAGATGGAGGAATCGTGCTAATGGATTGTCTTACAGAAGGATGGCTACAAGGCCAACATTGAACCGCCAGCATCGACTAGCAAGATTGGATTTTGCTCGAAATCATTTGGCATCGAACGATGATCACTGGAGCTACTCTTTACAGATGAGTCGCGTTTTTGCCTCAATGGACCAGACGGACGTCGACGAGAATGGAGAAGACCCGGAGAAAGATACGCCTCCGTTTGTATTGAAGAGAGACGTAAATTTTGTTATGGGTCTGTTATGGTTTGGGCAGGTGTCACTTCAGAAGCACGTACAGAGTTGGTTTTCATAGAGAACGGCCCACTAACAGCTCACAGATACATAACGGAAGTCCTAGAAGATCATGTTATACCTTTCATGGTCACTATGGGCGAGCAAGGCATTTTCATGCATGATAATGCAAGACCACACGCTGCTAGGATTGTCAGCGAATATATAGATAAAGTAGGAATTACGCGGTTTGATTGACCAGCATGCAGTCCAGATATGAATCCCATCGAGCACGTCTGGGATGAGTTAGGGCGACGTATCCGAAGGCATACACCAGCCCCAAGAACTGCCCAGGAGATGAGAGAGTTTCTATAGCAGAAGTGGAATAACATGGATCCTTAATTTAATTCAGAGTATGCCTCGTCGAATGCAATCAGTCGTTAATGCAAGAGGGGGTAATACACGTTACTAATTATCATCAATTTTTCAATAATGTTAAGTTTTCATTTTCTCTAATCTGCAAATAATGTTAACAATAGTCGAACTTCTTTTAAAATGTACAGTTACTGTTTCTCTAGAATAAATCATAAAAAAAATAAATTGTGTTGTCCGATTCCATATTTAAAAGCTTCGAAAATGCAGTAGTTAAATTTACAATATGCAGCCATAAGCTGATGCATTTTATTTTTTAAATTACTTGCAATTTCTTAAGTTATCTAAATTGTCCTAAATTTTTTGCTCGGCAATGTAGTTTATTTTTGGCCCATTTATTGGAAATCCTTATGCGGTAGAGAAAAAGTACTATACATACTAACATAAAAAAATCTTAACCCCAAACAAACTCTAAAATTTTGTCCGCCTGTGTAATATAGTTATTTTTGTATCTAGAACGCGAAATGGTACTTTCGCGTTCGAGAATGGAAGTTATTTTGCCGAGCTTTAGCGAGGCAAAATATCCACTCGTGAACACAAAAGTATATCGCGTTCGAGATACAAACAATATTTTTTCGCACAAGTTAATTTATATTTGAAAACTTTTGAACCGTGTTTGAATCAAAACGGTCTAGGCGCGGTGACTATCATAACGAGAGCAACCTAATAAACAATAAATATTAGTTACTTGAAAAAGTAGTTTCAGAATTATATTTTGTAAGAGTGTTTAATTCAAAATGAGCTCGGAAAGTGAAGACGAGCATTTACCAGGGGAATTATTGGAAGCGGCATAAAGTACTGTTTCACAATTAATCCCCAAAAAATCATAAATAAAGTTTCGGAAAAATGACAAATTTGTTTGACATTTGTTTTATGTTCTAGAACGAAAAAGACTTTTTTCTATTTTGCGTTCGAAATGAACTCATTATGAAACCCAAAACAGTATCGAAATGAGCTTCATTTCGATACACTTTTTTTCATTTTTCAATGTTGGCGTTGTTCGAATACAGAAATAAATGTCATTGCTGTCATTTGATTTTAAGAATTTAAGTACATTTGACAAATATGATATAACGTGTGTTCATTTGAACACAAGTTAGTCAATTTAGGTTACTTTGAAATTTTGATAGAATAAGACGCAAATATATTAGTATGTGTTTGTTGTTCCGTAAACGTAAATCCAAATGACATTTGATAATGTCAATCACAAATATCAGTTAGTGCATAAAATAATCGTGCGTCGATTCTGGTTTAAATAAATTGCTTCTCTGTTTTAAAATGGCTTTCACTTTAGAACATAAAATTTTTTTAGTCCAGGCTTATTTTCGAAGTGGTAATAAAATTGATGGTTTATGGGTTTATTCAGTTCAAGATTGCATGGTAGAATTTCAAGTTGAGTTTCCACATTTTGTAATAGATTATATACAATTTAAGAATACTTTGGATAGAACTCTAAAATTTTTTCTGAAACTGGTTGTCTCTTAAGAAAATCAAGCAGCGGAGCAGTTAAGAAACGTACACCTCAAGTTGTCAATCGTGTTGAAGAAATAATGGAAAATGAACCGCAAACATATGTTAACCCGATCGTGACCGAAGCAAGACATCGGCATGCGACGGAATTCGCCTAAGTAAAACGAATGAACTGTAACTATAGAAGTGACATCTGAAGAAAGAGTCACTGATGAGTCAACAAATAAACTTTTTTTTGTGGCTTTATCTAAAAAATAACATATTTCGAACACCTATATTGAATTTGAATGATATGCTACAGAGAATCTAACAGAAATGCATGGAAATTAATAACAATCCAGTAATGTTGCAGAATATCATCAGAAATTTTGAACGCAGGATTTTAAAGTGTATTGATCTTGAAGAACAACATTTTCAACATTTGTTATAGTTTTCAATAAATACCTATTATTTGTTATTTATTTGTATGTATGAAACTGTCAAAATATACGACTTCGTAGGTTAAGTAGTAAATTTTAATTTACGACATACTTCAAAATGTTCTCAGTAAATCACATGCTACTAGATTGACTTTTCAAATGAACACTTGTTATGTTTGTACCCTACAAAAACAACGTATATTGTATATAATTGACAACAAGATATATTAGTTTCTATGTCACTCATGTTTATATTTTTAAATAAAACATCAAGTAATGTTAACGAAAATTAATAAATAATATGTAATATAATATACTTCGCGGATAGCAAGATTTAAATTTGACAATGTCAAGTATCAATGTGACCAACTGCATGCTTTATATAAAAATTAAACTCTGAACTTCGAAATTAAATAATTACAATTTATTAATGTAAAAAATGCAAAATAGAAAAAATAGTATAAAAAACTCGTTTCATAATGCCTTTTGCCGCACTCGCTCTTTAGACAACTCGCCGCTATCGCGGCTCGTTTTCTAAACTGATCTCGTGTCGCAAAATGGTGCCTTATGAAACTTGTTTTTTAATATACTATTTCGTTCTAGAACGTTCTAGAAGTATGTCGCAACTAGGTGACAAAAAAGGCTCATTTTGTCAACTGAAACTGAAATTTAACGAAAATATCAATTTTTAATGACAGTCTTCGAAAAAATATATTTTGTACTCCCAAATATAATAAGAACAAAATTGGATTGCGTGTCTGGTTTATGTAAGAGGTAAGTTGTTGCATAGCCTTAAGCTAGTTCAATGTGCTAGTGTAATCGCTGTCGGGCAGCAGTAAATAATATTTGGGGTAACAGTATGTTTTTGTGTTTAAATAAAATATTAAAGTTTTAAAAATATAGAAATGGAATACAGTTAAAATATTATTAGATCTAACCAAACTTTTGCATAATTCGTAAGTCGTAGAGTAGCACAATTTTTTTTGTATGTTAAAAACTCGATTTAACTCATTACTGCCATAACATACACCAAAATATGTTACCTATCGCACATCGTTGTAATTTAAATCATCTCGCGGAGAATGCGAGCACAATATGAGAAAGAACCCATCTTTCTGCATACTCTATAGATATGATTTATCCACCTGAGACGGCCATCAATAGACATACCCAAATATGTAACAGAATTTTGCACACAGTAATTACATTCATTAAGTGATAAAGCAACAGGATCATCAACCCTTTCAGTTTTAAATAAAATTATATTGATTTTATTATGATTGATACTTCAGTTGTTAATATTTGGCCAATATTCATGACTCGACATATGTCTAGAACTAACATCGAAGTGTATCACCAATAATCATAAAATATGTATCATCAGCATAGTTAAGTGCTAAGAAGTTATTTTCATTCGAAAAACCTTCGATAATGTAGACATCATTATTAAAGTATATACAAACAAAAATGGTCTTAAAACACTGCTCTGAGATACACCGCAATTTATAACAGTTTCCTTTGAGTACGCAAGACGATCTTCACCAGTTAGCTGCCCACAGACGAAGTGCGATGAAAACCTATTCTAAAGATGGTTATGATTAATGTTTAAGTTGTTAATATTTATTATATATTCAGGGCTAGAACCAACAACGAAGTGTATCACCAATAATCAGAAAAGATGTATCATCAGCATAGTTAAGTCTTAAGGAGTTATTTTCATTCAAAAAACCTTCGATAGTAAAGACATTAAAATAGATCACAAACAAAAGTGGTACTAAAACACTGCTCTGAGGTACACCCCAATTTATAACAGTTTTCTTTGAGTATGCACAAGAACCGGTAAAGGTGATATTCACAGTTTGCTGCCAACAAGATAAATACGATGAAAATCACTCTAAAAGCTGTAATTCGAACACCTTTACAAATTAATTTGGAATGATCTATACCTTCGACAGATTAAGAAAAAGGTTAGTAATAAAATTTAGAACCTGGAATAATGCTGTTTGAATATTTTTACCCCTAAGAAATGATTATTGTGGTGACTGTTGATGAGTATTTATAAGATTATATTTTATAAAAAATTTATATAAATGATTATCAACGACCTTTTCAAACACTTGAAAAACCTGTTAACAAATTGAAAAAGAAAATGCTTCCAATATAAATGTGGAAATAATAATCTTTTGTTATTTAATAAAACAACTAACAAATTCTATATTGCTATATCTTGCATACATTATTGAACATCTAATTAAGAAATATAATCTTACATTATATAACACCAAGTTTATGTTACACATAACCAAGCCTGATCTGTGATATCGATTCCAAGGGCGGTCTACATATCACTTTTTATGCGTGAAATTGAGAGATCTTGTATCGTATTACACTTAGTAAAGTCGCCAGTGTTATTAATTGCATATCATTTTTTTTTAATTTTATTTATTTTAAATAATATGTTGAACAGATCGAACATATAGAACATGCACTTGTCTTACTTGCAATAAATTGGGATTTAAATTCTTAAGTCTACAAGTAAGACTGATGTAAGTGGCACATAATCGATCCACACAGTGACTTATATAAATCAAATTTTTTTGCCGCTAATCACTTTTATATTTAACAACACCTATTTTTGGTTAAATAGGAAATTCTACAGTCAAATATTTGGAGCTCCTATGGGAGTTCCAAATATTGTCCCTAAAGTCCAACAAGTGTTCAAACAACAAAAGAGCAATAGATTTTCTATACGTACCGCCTCTCGTTTCTCAATACAAAAATACAATGAATGGAGGATGGTAATAATGAGATTACAAGTGCAGACGATCAGGTAAAAATATAAAGGTACGCATTGTATATATAATAGTATCCACAAATGTGTGTATACCTAGTTTTGAAAAAGAGGATTATTAGTTTTAACAATAGGATTTTCGCAGTAGATTACAAGATGCGTAAATATTATTAGCCCGATGAAAATAAGTTATTTACCCTAGACTGTAAGTCGTAGTAATAATCTTTATTGTCCTGCGAATTTAAAACCCGATTACAGGACAAATATAAACAAAATAAATAATTAAGCAGTTATTCCCCTATAACACTGTAATAATTACAATTTAATAATTATAGTTCATTCATACAAAATTATTTTAAAATAAGAAAACAAAGAAACATAAAACAAATTATGACTAATGTTAAGAATACGTGAATGAATTTTTTTTGTAAAAACATTATTGGAACCTCTAAAGGACCTCAAAAGAAAAAACTTTTTCAAATAAAATTATTGTCGGAAACATACTGTTAAGCTACAAAAAAAATCATTTACTAACCTCATGTTTTGGATATTTTCAACACGAGCATAACAATGTCAAATTTTAGAATTCTTGTAATTTGTGTGCTCTAATGTATAACTTAAACACAACTCTCAGGTATTTTTGTTATATCAACCTTCATTTTATTTAAATAATCTTGCAAAATGATGTAAAGTATAGCTATTTTTTGACGTCGTTTTAACACAAACATTGACATTTGAATAACTTTCATACTAGAGCTGGTCTCATTTCTCCGCCTCTAACCCATTTATAAACCCAAACAATTATTTATCTGCACGTCGCAGTGTAACCTACTACACTGACTAACGCTAGAAACTTACAAGTCTTAACCTGTTAAAGCGTGCCTACAGTAGACGCCCGAGGTTGAAAGAGTCACATATCAGTATCAAATTTGATCGTGTCAAGCAACGAGCGGTGATTAAATACTTACGTTTAAAAGAGATGAGCCCAACTCTTATTCATTACGATTTTGAGGATACATCAGGGGCATCTGGATTATCATATTACATTGTTAAAAGATGGTGTTGCGAGTTTAAATGTGGTAGACAGTCGCGTACAGATGAACATTCAGGTGGAGCAAATAGTTGAAGATACTAGCCTCTCCTACCATGTAGTATATAATATAATTACAGCCGAATTGAACATGAAAAAATTGCCTGCAAGATGGGTACCACAAATATTAACACATGCACACAACCAAACTCGTAAAGACATTTGCAGTCGCTTTTTAATGCGGTATAGACACGACAAAGAACATTTTCTTGTAAGATTAGTCACTATGAGTTCTAGATCCATCATTATGATGTAGAGACAGAGTAAGGAGTGGACACGTCGAAGTTTGACACAGCTGAAAAAATTTAAGATGCAACCTTCAGCGCTATCCGTATTTTGGGATGTTGTAGAGGTAATTTTAGTAGATTTTCTGCAGAAGGAGGCCACAATTACAGGTGCTTATTATGCCAATTTAATTCCCAAATTACGTAACTTGATATAAGAACGTCGGGAGAAGTTGCGCATCAGTATAACGCACCCAGTCAGAGGTCCACCATCACAACAGCTGCAATAGCTCAAGCAGGCTTAGAATTAATTGAACATCCGCTATATTCGCCAGATTTGGCACTCAGCGATTACAGACTGTTTCCAAAACTTAAAGAACACGATTTTCGTTAGATAATGATGTGATATGTACGGTAAATCAATAGTTTGCTGAAGTTGAACAATGCTTGAGTATCGATGGGAAAAATGTATTAACCTTAATAGAGACTATGTTGAAAAATAAAAGTAAGATATTTACCAATTTTTTATTGTGAGTGGGTCAGGGGAGGAGCAAATGGATCCAACTTCGTACTATATCAAAATATTAATGTTTATACTAAAACGACGTCGAAAAATAGCTATATTTCACATCATTTTTCGATATTATTCAAATAAAATTAAGGTTGATATATCAAAAATACATGAGTGATTTTTAAATTGTTCATTAGGACACATAAATTACAATCATTTCCGAAATTTGGGATTTTATGCTGGTCCTAAACTTAAGGTTACTAAATGACTTATAATTTTTTGTAGTTTAACAGTACGTTTCCCACAATAACTTCATTTGAAAAAGTTGTTATTTTGTGGTCCTTTATAAGTTTAAATACTTCTTTTTCGAAAATTTTTGGCAGGCCTATTCTTAATGTTAGCCCAAATAGCTTATAAACTTCGATATGCTCTTATATATAAGTAAAAAAAAAATATTAATTTTAGAAAAAGGGATCTAGCTAACGTAAATAGAGCTCATTATTTACGTTAGCCGCCGTATGGTATAGAGGTGACTGTTTTAAAACATTAGACTTGGACCTCGACAAAAGAGAAGTATCAACTGAATGAGTAGTATATGCAGGAATGGCAGAATCGACGTTATTATAATATAAAGTTTTGTAAAAACTTGGCACTCGCAATATCCCGCCTGTTGCCCAAAGATTCAAAAAGAATATTCCTGAAGAATAGTGTAGTTTACATTACGTGGTGGATTAAGTCAATCCGACCTAAAGGAAACCTGTTTCAAGAAATGTTTCTGTACTGGCTCCAAACTTAACAGTTGATATAAGTAAAAAAAATACCAACAAAAATATAGTATAGGCATTTTAAAGCAATTAGATTGGTAAACTGCTTAATAGACTGCGCTAAAAACCACAAAATCTATTTATTTTTATTTGGCTAATTCCAAATATCGTGGAGTAAAAGCAATATATGGCGTTTGATTTTAACTATTACTATTTTTTTAATTATTTTTCTAGGACTGAAATTTTAAAATATTTTTCCAAAAGGATATGGCATTAGCCATTCTAAAATAATACTCGAATACAAAAAACAACCAAAATATTTTCCATCTATTTCAAATACACGAGATTTCCTAAGTTAATTAAGTTTTCGACAGCATTTTTAACTTTATTTTTTATTCAGAAATTAGGAAAAATATTATTATTGTAGGTTAGTGGTGGTCCATAGCAAATAATATTAAAAATAGAACATGCATCGGTTTTGAAGATTCACTTTCTTCTCTATTCCAAGCTATTCTATATAATCAATTTTAATTTTTAATTTCCTAACTGTAAATTTAACATTGGACATCTCTTGAACAAACAACAAATGCGTAAATTGACAGAACGGATTACTGGATTACTTCAACCATCCTTGTTAGTATTCAGGACGGTTCGCTTCAATATACGCTTTGCTATTCAAAAAAATCGAATGGAATACACTCGAAGATGACACACTTGGAAGTTTATGTAATGTTACGTTCATTGTTCAATAACAATTGGACGATTTTGTGTTATAAAATATTGAAACAATTTCAAATATAACAATATTAATATTAGCCGAGTGAAATTAGCGACTGAATATAAAATAACTTTTAAAATTATTTCGATGATTTATCTGTGTTGTAATCAAAATGTTTAATTAATACCCGAAAGTATAATTTATGATCAAGACAAGATCCAGACAGTTCACTACAAGTTAAAGTATCATTTCGAAATGAGTGAATTTACAATTTCAAAAAATCTGGTTTATAGAGGCGAATTCGTATTCTTGATAATAATAATATTTTTTCTGCCCAATAAGCCAATACCTTTACAAAATAATATTCACAAATTAGCTGTATAGCAAATAAAAAGCGAACGGAATAAGTAATTTAATTAAAAAGTGCCTCAAAATTCATAACGGAAAAAACAAATAAAACCAAAAATATACATCTATTACGAAAATTAATAATTATGATAATTGAAAACAAAAAGAAGGTAATATTATTATTAAATGTATCAAGATGTTTATTTTCAATTCTTGAGGGCGTATAAACTGGCGCCTATTTCATCACGTTGAATCTTGCAAATCGAACCACAAAAGCTTCTGGAATGCCTGGAGTTGATCCGAGGTACAAAATAGTATATTAAAGTATAAGTTGCATAAGACATGATTTTAGTGCACGCGTTCAAGTTTAGAAAACGAGCCGCATAGCGATTTTTCTAAAGAACAAGTGCACTAAAATGTCTTATGAAACGTGTATTTTATACTATTTTTTCTATTTCGGACATTAAAAGTTCAAAAAGACTTAAAATAAGAGGCATGTTTTGTACGAAAATTGTAGAAATTTTCTTTTTTTGAAGTTGGTAGCATTGATGTTTAACTAGAGCATTTTAAATATTTGAAAATCGGCGGTGTTATATGTCATTTTAAAAATTCTTTCAATGGAGACTGTGGTTAAATAATAATTTAAAAAGGTATATAACCCCTTACCACAATTATTAGTCGTATCCTAAATACGTATTTCGACAACTAAGTTGTATGGGTGTGACTTTTAATTAGTAGTTTTTACCTACTGATGATGACAGTCTTTACAGGGTTGCAGTGTATAGTAGTTGTGCGGAAGCGTTTATTTTACTTTACTGTGCCCCATGTGTGACTTTTAATTAGTAGTTTTTACCTACTGATGATGACAACTTAGTTGTCGAAATACGTATTTAGGATACGACTAATAATTGTGGTAAGGGGTTATATACCTTTTTAAATTATGTCATTTTAAGTTTAAAATTTGAATTGATTTATGCAATGACCAACCTCTAAAAACAAAATTTTGCGTGCGAAAAAGTAATACTTTATGCAACCCAAACGGGTGTCGAAAAGTGCACTTTATAGCACCGAAATAGAAAAAAGACATTTTACCTATCAGCAAGGGGCAATCAACGATGTTATTCATTAGCTTCAGTCATAGAGGATCACTCCGAATATTGTTGGACAACATGTGATGACGAGGGAATAATTCATCATGAGGGCTTCCCTCCGAATAACTTCCATGGATGGTAAAAGAAATGAATTTGATGAATCTGCGTTCAATACATTCCAAAGTAAGAGAACCGCAAGCATACAAGGAATACCATATTGAAGCAGCATACTCCAGCCTACTTGCGACATAAGCAAAATATAAGCATGTGTATCAACAAACAAAACACAACTATGTTGGCAGATATAAACGATATAAAATATAACACTAAAATGGCGTTACCTACGATACGCGCAGGCGCAGCGATAGCGCCTGAAGATGACCAAAATCTGAACAAAATCCGTAGTCGTATCGCACAATTGTCTGGGAGCTTCTATTTAGTGTGTATGCCCTTAGTAAGTGGAGACGGGTGTGGATAAATAAAAGATGGTAGATAGCGTGACTCAGTTTTCGTACGGAAGCTCAAGTCTGAAAACGGAGAAATGACATTGCGCGATCTTAGGCACATGCACATGTAGACTACTAAAAATTACAGACGCCAATTGAAACAAAACAAAAAAATGCTGCACAGGATAACTGCAATCTGAAAATAGATGTTCATACATCAACTTGCTGAAGAGAAAATAAAACAAAATCAACGAAGGCAGAGAGAAGAAAAGATTTGGAAACAGTTAACTCGTATATTAAAACATTAATTCAAATATTAATACAAAATTCTCTTCATAATACATGAAAAAAATTAATATATATCGTACACCCTGTATATATATAACAAAGAAAGTAAAATTTGAAATTTTGAACAGGGAAGAAAAGGTGATTTTAATCCAATAATATTTGAAGTACTTAGAAAACCTCATTATAAAGTCGACCTCGAAACATATATTTGTTTTATACAATTTTAAACTAGGGCTAGAATCAAACGTCACTCATATAAATGTCTCAGAACATATGTTTGTAGCTCCAAAATCCTTCACTTTCGTCCTCGTTATTATTTGGTTAGGATCAATAAAATACGATGAAGCAAAAGGCGAGAGAAAACCAGTGTAAGAACTACGCAACATTTCGCAATATTAATTTTAAGTTTAACTTTTCTGACCCAAGCCACTACCACATCCAGTCTCTCTTGAAGTTCATGAACATCAGATATGGAAGAAATTTCGGAGTATATTTTAATATCATCCGCGACTCCAAGAGCAAAACGATCTACTTTTAGAAGTAAATCATTAATAAATAAAATGAACAATAAATAATCCAGATTGGATCATTGAAAGACACCAGAATTATGGATGAAGTAGAAGAACATTAACGATATGTTATATAGAATTTCCGTTGACTCAAATGAGATTTCAGAAAACGAATCGAACTTAAAATTATACCAGTTTAATTTACTTAAGATAATGAAGAAGACACAATATAATAATTAAACAAATAATCATTAAGAGGTTTAGATTTATCTTGAAATCTATTTCAATGTGATGTTAATTTAGAAAATTTCATCATTAGGAGTGTTAAAATAGTATATTAAAAAACAACTTTCATAAGGCACCATTTTGCCGCACGAGATCAGTTTAGAAAACGAGCCGAAAACGAGTTTTCTAAAGAGCGAGTGAGGCAAAAGGCCTTATGAAACGAGCTTTTTATACTATTTTTTCTATTTTGCATTTTTTACATTAATAAATTGGAATTATTTAATTTGGAAGTTCAGAATTTAATTTTTATCTAAAGCATGCAGTTGGTCACATTGATACTTGACATTGTTAAATTTAAATCTTGCTATCGGCGAAGTATATTATATTACATATTATTTATTAATTTTCGTTAACATTACTTGATATTCTATTTAGAAATATAAACATGAGTGACATAGAAACTAATATATCTTGTTGTCAATTGTATACAATATACGTTGTTTATGTAGAGTACGAACATTATCATATCTGTCAAATGTACTTAAATTCTTAAAATTAAATGACAGCAATGAAATTTATTTCTCTGTTCGAACAACGCCAACATTGAAAAATGAAAAAAAGCGTATCGAAATGGAGTTCATTTCGATATTGTTTTGGGTTTCATAATGAGTTCATTTCGAACGCAAAATAGAAAAAGAAATTTTATGGAACAGATTTAATATTGGTAAATTTTTTTAGTAACTAATTAGCGGTAATTTTTTTTAATAAAATACATCTTTTGTTTCTAGAAAACATACAAGTGTCCCGTATCGTTATGTTCAAATTTTAGGAGTGTAAAGTAGACTGCATTTCAAGTAACAAAAAACGCAAAACTTGTACATCCATTTTTATTTGTTTCAAAGTTACAGATCTATGAATGTGATTGTCAGATCATGAAAAAAAATGTAATCCTAAAGTCAATAAAAACTGATTTTATTTAAAAAAGTTCAATTAATAATATTTTCGAAATGTCCACCTCCTTGCTGAATGCAGGCTTGTGCCCGTAAGCCAGCAGAAGAAGTACTTATCCGAATTTCATACTTGTTTTGTCGGATTTGCTCGACAGCCAGGTCAAAAACGATCCAACAACTCTTCTCTTGTGTTCGAAACTTGCGCGTAGACTAAATTTTTCATGTACCCCCATAAATAAAAGTCAAGGGGATTAAGATTAGGTGATCTGGGTGGCCATGCAACAGGACCACCTCGACCAATCCATCTTGGATAATTGACGTTAACCCAATTTCGGACAGCAATTCCGAAATGTGGTGGTGCCTCATCCATATGAAACCACATGTCTCCTCGAACATTCAGTGGGACATCCTCTAAAAGACCTGGCAGTTTGTCAATAATAAATTGAAGGTAATTGTCAGCATTTAACCTCCCAGGAAGAACGACAGGGCCAATCAACAAGTTATCGATTAGGGTCGCCCAAACGGTAAGAGAAAATTCATGTTGAAATTTAAATGGGCGTATAGCTTTGGGATTTTCTGGTGACAACCTGTGCAGGTTTCTCAGATTTGTAACACCACTTCTAAACGTAGATTCATCTGCCCAGAGCACTGTTCTGCAGAAATTAAAATTAAGCCGTGATTGTCTTAATATCTAGGTAGAATAAACTAGACGAGCACAGTGGTCTGCCTCAAGCAAACCGTGTCGCCTGCGATAGTGATCTGGATATAAGCTATCACGTTTTGAAATTCGCCTAACTGGCGTTCGTGGTACTCCTAGTTCTCTAGCGATTCGACGTACACTGAGAGTTGGATCCCTTGTAACAATAGCTACTGCTTCTTCCTCTAAGTCTGCTGGCAAATTTACTCCTCGGTCGAAAAGATAATCACGCAGTCCGCATTCCCGAAATTGTCTGTGTACTTCCAGAAACGTTCTGTAATGATGAATGCGCCTATCGGGAAACCGATGTCGGTATTCAATAACTGCTTGACGTGTACTGCCGTTCTAGTAGCCATACACAAAATGCATGTCCGCATACTCTTGAGAAGAAAATCGGTAAGGCATTTTGAATAAAGAAAACGTGTCCACTCACTAATAAGCTGTTTAATGAACAGAAACGTAATGTAATCCTTTATTAAAAAATGCAACGTTAACAGTCATCTGAACATTTGTTTATTGTATGATAATCATGGTTCAGCACTTACGAAATAAGTAAGAACCTTCTTTATCATAAATCAATTTCCAGTACTCTTTTTTGTAGATCTCCAAGAAATTACTGTATGCACTACGACACGTCTTTATTTATTTTAGGATAACATTTTATTATGCGACGTTGACAATCACAGGCCTGTTATTGAATTGTATAACTTTTTTTAAATAAAATTACATAGTTTGTATTGACTTTAGGATTACATTTTTTTTCATGATCTGACAATCACATTCATAGATCTGTAAATTTGAAACAAATGAAAATGGATATTCAAGTTTTGCGTTTTTGCTACTTGAATGAAGTTACTTTACACTCCTAAAATTTGAACATAATGATACGAGACACCTTGTATTTTCATTAATAATTATTGTAGTTCAAAAATAATAGTAAAGAAATATTATTTCCTTGTAGAACATAAATAAATATTTCCTAAGTCATTTTCCGTTACCTGGCGATGACTATATGTATGAAAATACTAATTCTTTCCTTAAGAAATGTTATCAGGAACTTCCAAATTTTTTGATGATCTGCAGAAATTAAATTTTAATTGAAATTTTGATTACTGGAATCCCTATGTATATCTAATGATAACATTTCAAACTAGAACAGCAAAAGAACCTTTATTTTTAAAAAAATGCTATTTTTCTGTAACATAAATACACAACATATAAAAAACGCTATAAAAACTGCATCAGAAAAAATCTTAGTTTTTTACAATAAAATTAATGAAACAATAATTTCCCAGATGTGAAAAGTCTTCGCTAAATAAAGCCACCATTTCCCGCGCATCCTTTCTTCAGATCATTTTTTTTTACAAACGTCTATATCTCATATATATGTACATCGACAGGCGCATGTGCAGGTGTTGTGGGGTACTAACATAAAACGCGTCTGCATCGTTCTCATATCCCCCTCACTCCACGACACCCCCTCGGTACAGGTTAATGCCTGCGTAAACCTGACCTTGGTAGGCCAACCCTGCCCAACAAGTGTCTTTAGACGTTCCAGCACAGCCAAAGGCCGTACTTAAAAAGATGATTTTATATGACGAACACCAATGACCGAAGAGTAATTCTAATTGGTTTCAAGAAGTTTTTTTTGTCTTCTCTTTTTTTATGGAAGAAAAGCATCCAGTCATTATGGTGATGGGCGAAGGAATTTAAAATGGAAATTCGGTAAATTCAATGCATGTGGCAGTCATTTCTTGGGTTTACGATATAGTGTTGTAAAATCTTGTAATATACATGGATGCCCTTATATTTTATAAAGTTATTTTTTTAATAAGTTTCAGAATTAAATTTGTTTCGTTGATGTTAAAAGAATACATTCAATTTACGTAATAATCCATGCTAAATTCTAAATAATTTAGTAAATTTTATAAAAGAAAATTAAAAAAAAAGTGTATACTTACTTTCATCTCTGTTGATACGGTGACGACATGAATAGCAAACATGTATGTATTGTACAAACAATACAAGAAGTCCTCCATTGCATTACACTTACTTTTATTACACACCAAATTCTTTAAAGTAAGTTAAGCGCATTCTAAAGAAGTTTATAATCTACATTTTTTACATAATCTACATATCTTATTATATAGTATTCTCAGTTTTATTAAATTCGAATTGGATAATTGTGCAAATTTAAAATTTCATTTACTTTTTTGTATTAACGTAATGTAAATAATAAATAAATGTGTGTACAATAAACGGATAGAACGAAAGAATAATTTAAACGCGACAGAAGTAAATAACCAATAATAAACTAATATAAAACTTTCTTGATCGAACTCAAGTTAACAACTGGACAGGTATTTCGTAAAACCAGCCGGCTCTACCTGACGGTTAATACACGTTCTTGTATGTGTTATTCCTATCTTTGTGTGCGTGTGTATTTTGTGTAATAGACTCTTAAGATTGGAGAGGGAACAGAGAGGGTGGTCAACAGCAGCCATACACACAGACAGTTATACCAAGTTATACCAGCAAAAGCGATCGCACGGCTCGGATATAGCAGCTTTAATACATACAAGAATGAAAATAAAAAGGAACGTGCTGGATAAAAAGTCAAACGACTCGGGTCCGCGAGCTGCTCGCTTACTAGAGGGACCGGTTTGCCGTCGTTGCCTTTGTCAGTGTGTTGCTGTTGAGACGTGGCCTCCACACACAACGAGAGACTTGGTGTGGACCGTGCTGAGACGGCCACTACAGCACACCATATTACCGCTTCATTGTAATTATTCTCTATACTTTCTGTATAGTTTAGATGTGTACATAAACGTCACTTATATGTCCTACCACTCATTTGTTCTTATTATTTTTACAAGCGATGTCGTATAGAGTTATACATGTTTCCCTTTTTAACTTCCTCATATGTCCATGCGCTTCGTTACAATAGTAACATACAATAATTATAATAATCTTTATTGCCTGAAAATGCATCGTAGATTCTTTTTATAATAAGGCAGAGGTGACAGACCAAATTTTTGCAGTACAAAATAATCAACAAAATAACCATACCAGCTGGCATGTTTAAAATATTTCTCACAGCTCTAACAATGTTCTTCCTGTTTTCAATAATTGTACTAATTGTTAAATAACTGTAAATAACGTTCAGTTCAAAAACTTTTCTCATAAGAGACGGCCATGATTTATTTTAATCGTTGGTAACATTGGACGTAATCCGTCACAAATGTATCATCTTGATAGTTTTGTTATGTGCCAGTTTTTAAACAAAATGACAAGTCAAATATTGCGAACTACAGACCAATAAGTATCTTATCCAATTTTAGCAAAGTATTCGAATTCATACTTTATTGTACAATATGATCATTTATATTTACCCTCTAGCAAGCCATGAAATTAATTTTTGAAAATATCGTGTTGGTAGTGACAAATAAAATACAGCTGTCATTAGGTATGTGTATGTTCTGATAAATAAAACTCATCTGTCATTAATGTATTTATTAATTGACACTTAAAAAAATGTTTACAATAAATCATAAAGTTTTTCTGATCAAATCATACTTTAGGAATGGTGTAAAATTAGAAAATGGAGAATGGTCGTACTTCTTGCAGCCTTGTATAGAAGAATTTCTGGCAGAATTTCCAAATTTTCCAACAACATATGACAGTTTGCGGCAATTAATTCAAAAGTCAGTGGTTAAATTCCGTGAAACAGGGTCTGCGTCTCGAAAACCAGGTGCTGGTAGACCACTAAAGCGGACAGTTGAAAATATAGCAGATGTTGAGGGACGAATAAATCAATCACCTAAGAAATCGATTCGTAAGCTTTCACAACAAACACAACTGTCATATGGGACCTGCCAGAGAATCCTTAAAAAAGACTTACAAAAATTTCCATACAAATTTCATTGCGTGCAAGAGCTTTTACCAATCGATCATGTAACCAGAGTTAATTACTGTCAGTGGTTCTTAGGTACGATTAATAACGATGACGTTCTTGACAAATCCTTCTGGTCCGATGAAGCATGGTTTCATTTATCAGGATATATAAATAAACAAACAATGCGCACCTGGTCTAGTGAAAATCCACATGAAATTCTTGAAACACCCTTGCATTCACAAAAAATAGGCGTTTGGCTTGCTGTTTCTCGTAGACGGATTATTGGTCCAATATTCTTTAATAATACGATAAATGCAGAACGATATCGTAATAATTTATTGCTACCATTTGTAAATCAATTACATGATGATGAGCTCCGCGAGGAATATTTCCAGCAAGATAATGTAACAGCCCATAATACAAGAGAAACGATGGAATTATTGCATGAATTCTTTGATAATCGAATAGTAGAGTTTCCACCACGATCTCCGGATTTAACAATTATGGACTATTTCATTTATCCACATCTAAAAAATAGACATACAATTGAAGAACTTACTAATGCTTTCCGAAATGTCTGTGAGGAAATTACACCACATAATTTAAGGAATGCCTTCAATAATATGAGACGAAGAGTTGCGCTATGCATAGAAAATGAAAGAGCTCACTTTGAACATTTATTGTAGCTGTTTTTATTATTAAACTTTTTATTTTTTCAACTAGAACGTTTGTATGTAATTATTTGTCAAAATGACAAAACCTAATCTGTCATCAGTATAATAAAATAACCTATATCACACACACGCTGCAAAATAAGTTAACTTAAATTATGGTACTGACTTAATTTTTAAAAAGAAAAATGTCATTCCTTCTAGAGGGTAGAAATATATGATCATATGGTATAATACATAACAGTGTGCGGCCCTTCCTATCTATCAATCGCATGATTACATTTCTAGAAGGTCCACGATTACAAACTTAATGCAGATCACGCAATACCTCTCTAATGTTATTGATCAATGCAAACAGGTCGATGTCATCTACACAGACTTTTCAAGGGCATTCAATTCTATTGATCAAAATATACTTCTGGCCAAATTGAATCAAATTGGCTTTCGCCCAGCTCTTGTTGCACAAATGGCATCTTACTTATCGGATAGAAAAGGTTCCTTTTTTTACAATGGTTATTCGTCTAATAACATTTTGATGTCTTCTGGCGTCCACAGGGGTCTACTCTAGGTCCCATACTTTTTAGTGGATATAACTGATCTGCTGGATGTCCTTGGTTATGAATGCCTGGGTTATGTCACGTAAATGTATGTATGTAATGGGAGAGTATTCTGGGGCAGTGCGGTCGATTTCGGACGCATCTTTATTTTGCCAAAAAACTGCCATAAGAACTATTTTCAACTTAAAACCTAGAGCTTCATGTAAACAAGTATTTAAAAATAATAATATAGTTACCGTGCCGTCTATTTTATGTGTTTTAAGAGTGCATTGTTTGTTAAAAGACATGATTAATTTTTCAAGGCGTTTGAGATGTATCACAGTCATGGTTCCAGGGGTAGCGCCACAAACACGCTTAACAAAAGTCCAAAAAAAGTGTTGTGTTTAGATGTATCAAAATATATAACCATATTCCTGAAGACATAAAAGTTAATTTTTTGAAAAACTATAAGACACTTTGACCATAAATAATACCCTTACTACATAACAAAAGTTATTAAGACAGAGCGTAAAAGAACATTCAGGGCCGCTCATTGATTAATGTTAACATCACGAACGAAAAAATAACAATTACTGTCTCTACAACAAGTGTAAGACTTAGTCAGAGATTCCCATCTGACGAACTCAACCGCAACTTTCAAAAACTGTAATAATGTGCCTCCATTCTATATCAGACACGACCAATCGTGTTGTAACAAAGTAATTTCAAACAAATTTTGTATAAAACAAAAACATTTTAATAATATAAAATATTATTAAAAATCGGATGTAGAGAACACAATACAAGTTCATACTTGTGTGAAAGCATCTCTCCAGATACGCAGCCACGTGTTTCATCTTACTATAGAATCATCAGTACATGCTGCTGGAGAGATACTTTTACCATAAATAACACCCTTATTACAATACAAAAGTTATTAAGACAGGAGTCAAATATGAACTTGTATTATGTTCTCCGCCCGATTTTTAATAATATTTTAATATTATTAAAAATCTTTTTAATAAGCAAAATATATTTATGTTTCTTCACCAAAAGTTATAGTTCGTTATCTGGTAAATAAGTATCTAATGAATAACGTAATCGTATGAAGTGGAAATGTTGTTTAATAGTGATATACAAATTAGATATATTACTAATATTGTAATGTTGTAATATACTAAGGGACCTATATTTAGTTATGCCTAAAATAATAAAATAGAAATAATGAAAAAGCCAATGTAATGTTTGAATTATTCTGATTAGTTTAGCGATTGAAGAAACATACGATTGAAGTATTTTATTGAACAATTTCATGAATTTATAATTCTTTTTGTATAAGTATGACATTAATATACTGTCATTTATATTATAAATTCTTTGAAAAAGGCATCATATGCCGAAACATGCAAGATTGTTTTAAATATATACATTTTGAAGTAAAACCTTAAATCGCCAACTAATTGAATCTACCATATATGTATATATATATATATATATATATATATATATATATATATATATATATATATATACAGTGCGTCCATAAAGTATGGACACAAGCCCGTAGTAACGTTATTGTGCAATATTTGACAAAATGCAAGATATGTCGATTAATGTTTTTTATTAGCTATATTTCGATGCTACCATTTCATTTTTTCCGTCGACCTTGAATAAGTTATGACGTCATTGATAATTTTTTAAAATGTCAACCCCATTTTTTTTTATGGATTTTGAAAGCTTTTACAATTCTTATTCGATATGTAAAAATTTTGGTATGTTACATTAGAAAATTTTGAGTAAATTGTGTTCTAATTCTAAGTTTTATTTTGGACATTTTCAGCATCAAATTTATAACAAATGCTCAAAATGTTTTCTTTCATTTTGTTGACAAAATCCTAAGCGATAATAAATTCCATTTCGCGCATTCTGTAATAATTTGGGAGTAATTAGTCTGGATTCGTAGATGATCCGTTGTCGTAAAACGTCCAAATTTTCCGGTCGTGTCGCATAGACTTTTGATTTTAAGTAACCCCACAAGAAAATGTCCAACGGGGTTAAATCTGGCGATCTAGCTGGCCATTCAATTGTCCCTCTTCCTCCAATCCATCTGTTAGGAAATGTATTATTGAGGTATTGCCTTACTGGTAGCGTATAGTGCGGAGGTGCACCATCCTGTTGATACCAAATTCTACGATATGGAAAATGTGGATCCTCATTATTTGGAAAAAGAACCGCTAAAACGGGTATTAATTCATTCCTCAAAAGATCAAGTATATTTCCCCAGTCAAGTTGACATAAAAGAAAAACGGTCCCACAATGCGATCGCCGATAATCCCTGCCCATACATTTAGTTTTTGCGGGTATTGGGTACGTGTCTCTTGGATCCAATGAAAATTATCGGTCGACTAAAATCGGCAATTTTGTCTATTCACAGTGCCATTCAATGTGAAAGTAGCTTCGGCAGAAAACAAAATGTTGAAGAGAAATAGAGGGCCTTTATCACAAATTTGCATCAACCGTTCACAATATTCTAAATGCCGATCAAAATCATCCTCAGACAACTCTTGAACTAAATTCATTTTATAGGGATGATACTTTGATTTATGCAAAAGTTTCCCGACTCTACCCCTTGCTACATCAAATTCTCGACTAAGTTGCCGTGTGCTTGTGTGTCAAATGTCAACTTGAGTGTCTAGGGCCGTTGATGGACGTCCACTTTTTTGGTTTATCTCGAACGAACCCTTCTTCCAAAAATTTTCTGTGGATTTTACTTACAGTTGAAAAACCGATTGGGTCCAGTTCAGGATGCGTTTCATTAAACAACTCCGCTACTTCCCTAACATTTCGACGTCTATTTCCAAACCCAATCATCATGAGCACCTCAATGCGTTCCCGTTCAGATAAGTGCATCTCAGAGAATGAATAATTAAAACACTTTACACCAACAATTAGGATTAAATAAAAATGTTGTGATTCGGATTATTTACAATCTGTCAAAAAAATTACCTTGTCACTTTGGGAATGACAGAAAGTTGAAAAATGATTACTCAAAAATTTTCTAATGTAACATTCCAAAATTTTTACATTATCGAATAAATAATTGTAAAAGCTTTCAATATCCACAAAAAAAATGGGGTTGACAAATTATCAATGACGTCATAACTTATTCAAGGTCGACGGAAAAAACAAAATGGTAGCATCTAAATATAGCTAATAAAAAAAATTAATCGACATATCTTTGCATTTTGTCAAATAATGCACAATAACGTTATTACGGGCTTGTGTCCATATTTTATGGGCGCACTGTATATATATATATATATATATATATATATATATCATATATTCACTCATTAAGCCAAGTTGTAGAAAAATGCTATGAAAGAGATATAGACCTACATTTAATATACATCGATTTTAAACAGGCGTTTGACAGTTTGGAAAGGAAAACTATCATGAAGGAAGCAACAACATTAGGAATACCAGAAAAGATAAAAAGGCTAATCAGAATGACATTAGATGAATCAAAAGCAGCTGTAATTACAGAAGAAGGGATGACAAATGCAATAAAACAAACAAAAGGAGTAAGACAGGGAGATGGACTTTCGGCGGCACTATTTAACATAGCATTGGAAGGAACCATACGAAGTTGTAAAATAACCGGATCCTTAATACAGAAATCAATACAAGTTATTGCATATGCCGATGATATTGCTATCATGGCAAGGAACAAGAAAAGTTTAGAAAAAATAATAAAGAGGATAGATGGAGAAGCACGGAAACGAGGTCTAGAGATAAATCAAAAGAAAACTAAATATATGAGAGTGAGTAGGAAACAAGCAGAACATGGGAAGGAAATACGGATGGGAGACCGCATGTTTGAACAAGTACAAACCTTCAAATACCTCGGAACGATTATAAGTAATAAAAACGATAGAAGTATAGAAATAGCACAAAGAATAAAATCGGGACACAACGCATACTACAGGTATAGGGAGATAATGAGAAGTAAAAAGATAAGTAGGAAAACAAAATTGAAAGTGTACAAAACAGCGATAAGACCGACAGTCTTATATGCGGCGGAAACTATGTGCATTACAAGCAGGGACGCAGAAAATTTAAAAATTTTCGAAAGGAAGATAGTTAGAAGGATTTATAGACCGAAGAGGATAAGCGAGGAGCAGTATCGACGATTAACTAACCAAGCTATAAGAGAAATACTAAACGGAGAAGATATAGTAAAGGAAATCAAATCGAAAAGAATACGTTGGTATGGACACATAATAAGAAAGGAGGAAGAATCAATATCAAGGAAAATAATGAAATGGAAACCGCAGGAAAGTGGATCCAAAGGAAGACCTAAGTTAAGATGGGAGGACCAAGTGATTAATGACATAAGGGCCATGGGAATCATTAACTGGCGAGCGAAGATAAAGGATAGAAAGGTATGGAGGCAAATAGCAGATGAAGCAAAGAAACATGACAACCTGTAAATACAAACAAACAAGAAAATGGAGAGGAGTGACGAACCGCCCCATAATGATAGTCAGAAGAGTTCAAGCAGCGGCTCCAATTCCGTAAGGAATGTATAGCCAGTTATACCAGTTAGCCAGTTATGCCAGTTAGCCAGTTGATACGTGGAATAAATGTAAAATTAATTAATTAATTTGCCCAGAAAAATAAAATAATTTGAAAATGCACAAGTGTAGTTATAAATATGACCTATAGATGGAGTTAAGTTTAAATATTACAGTTGTCAACATGTGAAATATTCGGAACATAAATAAATGTATATAAACAATTGATACTTAACTTTAATAGGACTCTTTCAAGTGCTAAACTTATTGTTAAATACTTTATGTGTATCTTAATCTAAGTACCGGCTAGCTGAGTCATTATGGTGATTTTACACTATACGATAATCTAATTGCGAGTTCGGTGCTAATAGAAGATAGATATGTTTAAAACAAGTTGTTCTAAGTGTGATGCTTCCAAATGTATTATAATAAATAAAACAAGAAAGTGAAAGGCAAAAATTACTGGTTTAATACGAAAATCTATTCAAAATGTAAGTTTTTAAACATGATAATGAAATACATAAACATGTGTGTAGTCACGTGATTAGATCTGATATTAATGTTAGGTTAATTGTTTATAAAATGATAAATGCTTAAAAATTTGATCTATGTAACTATAATTCTAACACAAGGGAACTGTATTCTTCCGTTTAAAAGATATATAAATTAAATACTAACATTTTAGGTATTTATATAAAAATATCAACGATTATATTAAAATTTAAATAAAAAATTTTTATATTTCAGGAGATGTAAATAAATATATACTCAATTTGGTTTTACGGTGGATTCTGGATATTCGAAGAGTGTTAGGACTCCTATACTTAGGATAACAGGCTCTGGTTGAGGAAATATACTGGTATCGTTCTTCGCGTGGGTAGATATTTTTGGTAGCGTCCCTTGGAAAATGGAATTTCGTTTTAAAAACGATCAGGCAGGTTTACGGATGGGTAAACTTCATCTATCGATGCCTGGTAGGTAGTAGATTCGTAGGATGTGTTTTTATGGTAAGATTATAAAGATTTATTTACTATTTTATCACTTAATTTCAGGAACACACTTTTATAAAACTCGACGCGTTGAAAAATTCTTAATTACCCCAAGCTAACTCTCTGTTATTTTTTTTCATCAATCCAGGCGTCTTATTTGTAATACTTGTTTGTATTTGTTTAATCTCGTTAATAAATTTATAAAAATGAAATAAATTACTATTGTTAATCGTTTAGATATTTCACAAAAATTATTGTTTTAATTTTACAATAGTCAAAAGTGTATTTTAAATGTTCAATATTTCGCTAGATACCTGTTTATAATTGGGATATTTCCCGCCTTATACAATTCAAACTAGGTACATCTATAACCATAATATGTGTCACAAATATTTCCAATCAATTAAGTTAAATATCTTCGGTAAAATAAAAATGTAAATGAAAATGACTTAAGTAAATGATTACAAGAAAATAAATAAATATGTGATTCAAATTTGAGCAATTAAAAACGCGGAATTAACTTTATTGATATGGCACGTGAAAAATGCAGTTCCAACAGTATCTTATTTTCTAAAATTAACATTATAAATCTAAATTTTGTATTTCTATTCTAGGCCTCTTATGTTCATGGGTATGCCCCACTACAATATATTTATATATATTGATGTGGTTCATCTGATGCTCTTTTAATTTCTTTCATTTATATGTTTTCTTGTATAGAAATGTTATATCTGCAATTTAATGATTTTAAAGTATATTATTTTATAGCCAAATTTCTGTATTATATATGTAAAATTATAATTGGATTTAGAAATCTTGATATCGATTAATATTGTAATTTGTATTCATTTTATTTTTATTTCTTGCTCTTAAATTAAATTTTCTCGTGAGGATCTTGGTTTTCTAAATCTATTTCTAATTATTTTATATGTAATCATATTTCTATTAACGTTATTATTTATTATGTCTCTGGTAAACTTCAATTTCAAAATCTGTAATTGTGATTGCGTGAGTGATGTTAATGAATATTCTGATTAATCTGTCAGAGTTATTTTTATCTCTGGTTCATGAAAGATTTTTTTTAAAGTAACATTTAAAATTATTCCTTTTTAATTTGTCAAAATTATCTTAGTTATACTTTTCAAATTCATTGTACAATTTTCTAAGAGAATCTGATTTATGGAAATACAAAATTTCTTATGGGAGTCTTGACAACGAAAAAAAGGGAATGGATTATTATTATTTTTTTGATTGATTGGGAAGATTTTTTCGTCTGCATTCTATAAATATAGTCATATTTATTAATATTCTAATAATATTAAACATTTTAAATGTTTATGGGCATATTTTAATCACGAGGAAGCAGTATAACAAAATTTATTGGGCATATTTACTATATTAAAAGGACATAGCTATATGCGATTACGAAAGAAGTATTTTATATTAAGGCAACGATCATAAGGAAGATTCTGGATGTCTTGTTGGAGTATTTTGGAATAAGAACACCTCATCAGGATCTTATATTGAATATAAACTGGTGGTATACCCTGAAAGATTGGATCAAAAGCAGATCAGCGACAAGGATATTATCCAGTGATTTAAATCAAGCAATTGACTACCAACTTTGATGTTCCAGTAGGAAATATTCCTGTGGGTTTCGTCTAAAGAAGATGTTGAAATTGTGATTTTCTAAATCTTACGTAACTATCAGGTATTTTAGTGAAAATTGTAATATATAAATTTGTTAAAGGTATAACATTTCTTGAAGTCTCTAATCTATACATCATTTATTCACGTCATCTCAAATGTCATACTATTTTGCTTTTAAATGTCAGTTTTGAAAGTTATATTTCTAAATCTTGTAACTTGTTCAATTTAGATCTTGACATACGAAATTATATCATTTAAATATATTTATACACATAAATTTGACTCTTCGTTTTATTTCATGTATTTGTAAGAGTTTGTCTGTGTATCGAGAACTTACTTCGAGACCCTTTGAGAATAAGTAGTTTTCAGGCATTTACTATCATTTATAACTTAACTATCGTATTTTTCTTGAGCTAGCCATTCTGTCATTACATTTTATTTGTCAATCATTATTATTTATTACTACACTAGCAATTCTCCACAGTTATCACCGTATTATATCAATATATATATATATATATATATATGTATATATATATATATACTTACTATAAATTCAAACAAAAAAAAACGAGTCAAGTACATCTTTAGCGCCAGCTCCCAGCAAATATGTCGACGTATATTGCATTCTGCATCATGTGATTTAATGGAACTTTCCAAAAGCGTGTGGAGCATTTGGAACATTGACGAAAAGCAATGCGTGGAAGTTAACGCCAAAAAGCAAGTCCGAACAGTCAATCCCACCACTGATTAATTTACATAAAAAATTTGCGCTATGTAGCTTCCTTCAGTCAACCAATGACCAAACGCTATGCAACTCCAGCAAAAAAGAATAGTTAATTCCACGATCCGAATAAATGCCAGATATTTTGGAACTTAGGAATTTTGAAAACCGACTGTGAATTGTCTCTACAACAACATTCTGAGCATCGTAAAAGGGATACCAAATATCAGATCCGTATTCAAACTTACTCACAACAAATAAAAAATATAACGTTTTGAGAAGATCATTGTTATTGAAAAATTTGATAAAACCTAATGTTTACTCGCTGAGAGCCATGTGAAGATCGAAGTTTAAGCAGTGATCAAATAGTATTCCAAGATCCCTCATAGAAGAAACTTTTTGAAATATAATAATTAACTTTAAAAATCTGGTCTATGAAAAAGTTTAATTGCAAAATATTATTCGATTTCTGAACAATAACATAATGTAAATTTCTCTGTTTATGACAAATATCGTACGATATTGTGCAATATTTCTATAAGTACGAAAGAAGAAGTCGATATTTCATATAGACCTAGATCATACCTACCTCACACAACATATACGAATTACAAAAGTATTTTTAATAATATAAAATATTATTAAAAATGGGGTGTGAAGAACACAATACAAGTTATATATTTGTCCAGAGACGCAGATACGTATTTCACCTTTCTACAGGATCGTCGGTATGCCCCTGCTGGAGAAGAGATACATTCAACCAAACATAACTACCTTGCTATCAACCAGAAATTATTAAGACAGAGCGTGAAAGAATATTCAGCGCTGTCTACATAATAACTGCCGAACTAAACAACGTGTTTCTATTGACGGTAACAACCATATCTATAAAAAACTGTATTATCGTGTCTTCACTACTTGTCGGGCGAACCGAATGCGTATATAACAAAATAATTTGAAACATACATGAGTGGGTAAAAACCACACCAATTTGTATAATAAAAAAGTATTTTTAATAATATAAAATATTATTAAAAATGGGGTGTGAAGAACACAATACAAGTTATATATTTGTGAATGTATCTCCTCTCCAGAGACGCAGATACGTATTTCACCTTTCTACAGGATCGTCGGTACGCCCTTGTATAACTTGTATTGTGTTTTTCACACCCCATTTTTAATAATATTTTATATTATTAAAAATACTTTTGTATTATACAAATTGGTGTGGTTTTTACCCACTCATGTATGTTTCAAATTATTTTATTATATACGCATTCGGTTCGCCCGACAAGTAGTGAAGACACGATAATACAGTTTTTTATAGATATGGTTGTTACCGTCTATAGAAACACGTTGCTTAGTTCGGCAGTTATTATGAAGACAGCGCTGAATATTCTTTCACGCTCTGTCTTAATAATTTCTGGTTGATAGCAAGGTAGTTATGTTTGGTTGAATGTATCTCTTCTCCAGCAGGGGCGTACCGACGATCCTTAGAAAGGTGAAATACGTATCTGCGTCTTTGGAGAGGAGATACATTCACAAATATATAACTTGTATTGTGTTCTTCACACCCCATTTTTAATAATATTTTATATTATTGAAAATACTTTTGTATTATACCGCGATATCATAAAGTTTCTGAGTCCAAGATGGCATTGAAATAGAAAATATATGTCTGAACTTTATCCATATTATCATACTGGTAACTTAACCTTAATTTTTGAAAATTATTTTGATAGTGTCATCGTGACATCAATAAATATGTCATTTGATTTAATAAAGATACAATAAAACAACAAGCTCAGCTTGTATTCAAAATTCTATTAATAAAAAAAGGCAAAATTAAAGCAAATGTTGAAATTGTTGTCCGTTATTTTCAATTCCCAATGTGTCACGCCTTTTCATGCTGTTAAAGGCATTTTGCAGCATTGCGGGCGTTATTAATGCACATTCGTCAATAATTCTTTGTTGCATATCTTGCAAATTAGCAACAGGAGTTTTAAATATTCTATTCTTTAGGTGAGGAAACACGAAAAAGTCCATAATTGCCAAACAAGGTGATCGTGGTGGAAACTCAACTTCCGTATGTAAACTTATGATCCGATCGTCAAAAAACTCACGAAGAAAAGCAATATTTTCTCGTGTTGTGTGTGCCGTTGCACCATCTTGTTGAAAGTATCCATATTGCAATTCATCATCATGCAACTGTTCAATAAATTCATTCAGAGTGTTTCTATACCCCTCAGCATTAATTGTGAAATTAAAAAAAATAGGGCCAACAACTCTGCGGCGAGAAACTGCTAGCCAAACACCAAGTTTCGCATTATGGAGAAACGATTCAATAAAAATATGAAGATTTTCACTACTCCACATTCGAGTATTTTGGGAATTGACATACCCCGAAAGATGAAACCATGCTTCATCAGAGAAAAATAACAAATTTAGCAGGTCATCATCTTCTATTAAGTTATTTGCAAACCACTGGCAGTACGCACGACGTCTAGGATAGTCTACTGGCAAAATAGCCTGATGTGATTGCATCTTATACGGATGCATGTGTAAGTTTTTCTTTACAATTTTCTGACATGTTCCATAAGAAAGTCCAATCTCTTGAGAAAGGCGTTTCAAAGGTTTTGTGGGTTCATTTACCATACGTTGACGAACATCATTTATAACTTGTTCCGAACGAACAGTTGGTCTACCAGTACGTGATTTATGACCCACAGAACCAGTCTCACGAAACACACCAACACAATTGGAAAGGCAATTATAAAAATCTTTGGGAATTACAGCTAACTCTGGAAAGTGCTCTCTAAAATCATCCAAACATGCACGTTGACTATACATCCAAATTCCATCAATTCGCACTCCACTCCGAAAATAGGCTTCAATCATGTACGCTTTTTGCACTATATTGTAAACCATATTTGAATTTACTCGAATGTGCTATGTTTCAAACTCGACGTTCAAACTTGCTTTCAGCAATTCTAACATATTAATGGATGACAGATAATGTCACTGTCAAAATAATTTACAAAACAGAGTTATAGTTCCTAACTTAAGTTCAGACATACAATTTATATTACAAAGCCATCTTCGTCCTAGAAACTTTATGATATCACGGTACAAATTGGTGTGGTTTTTACCCACTCATGTATGTTTCAAATTATTTTGTTATATACGAATTAATTACACACCTTTCCATAAACAAATTTAACCGGGACTCTGTTTTGTAACTTAAAAAGTAACAAAAAAGGAGACAAAGAGTTTTAATTGTTAGTAGAGCAGTAATGTAATAATCCACACACGTACAATAATTTTATTGATTTTTTTTATGTTTTAATTTGCAAAAACTTACAATATTTTCATGTTTTCAAGTAACGAATTCTAACGCTAATCTAAAATACGCCTTTCGTTGTATTTCAATGTAGGAATTTCAATGCTAGTATATTACAGAAACCTACAACACTTTGTGTTATTGCGATGAAATAGATGTGTGGTTATTGCTACTTTTACTTTAGTTTTTCAACAGTCTGTCATTTAGTAAATGTCAAATTCGTATTCGAACGTTTATAGTTTATTGTTGTTGTTTCTTTTGCTATTGTTACTATTTATTGCACCGGTGCCCTTCTATTTTACAAAGATAGCACGTTAAATGTAAATATACGATATTTAATTAACAAAAACTACATTTTTTGCTTGGTAAATATAAATATGAAACTTTAACAAGTTGATGCTATAAGGATGTAACATTTCTATTTTAGTTTGTTGAATACAGGGTGTTATAAATTGACAATAAAGAAACATTTGGAATATAAAGAGTCCAATTAATAATTCGTTCCTGAAATTTTAAGTTTTCAGTATATTGGGTGATCCTTAAGTTCGTCGAGAAATTTTAGGGTGCGTGCGATTCCTTGGGTTATCTCGAGAGAAATAGTTCCTATAAACATTTGTCCTAAAGTTTTCTGTTGTAGAGATACAGGCTGTTTTATTTTTCCAAAAAAAAAAATTTATTTCAAAAATTTAAGAAACGGTTACAATAAACCCTAAAGGTACTGTTGAAAATGACCACCACCAGCTAATATGCAGGCTTCTATCCTCCTATTCAATTGCATACTCACACGCTGAAGAAGTCCGGGAGTGTTTCGAATTGATTCGCATCCAACAATTATGCGATTTCTTAGGTAATCGAGATCTTGAATTGGCGAAGTATAAACAAGGGATTTTAAATGTCCCCACAGAAAGAAGTCTAGAGGGTTCAAATCAGGTGACCTTGGAGGCCACGGCTGATTCGGAACTTCACTCCTCGACCTATCCATCTATTCTGATATGTCCTATTTAAAAATTGCCTAGCTTGTAAACTAAAGTGTGCTGGAGCGCCGTCATGCATAAACCAAAGTTCATTTCGGATCAAAAGTGGAATATCTTCTAAAAGGCCAGGCAACTGGTTTTCAAGAAATAGCCGATATGATGCACCATTAAGTCGTATAGGAAGGAAAAAGGGACCAATTAAATAATTATTATTTATCCCCGCCCATACATTTAAGGAAAATTGCTCTTGAAAGTGCATCTCCCTTATGGCATGCGGATTTTCATCTGACCATAAATGGTTGTTGTGGAAATTCCTAATACCATTTCTGGAGAAGTTCGCCTCGTCGGTAAATAGAATGTAGGTTAGAAATTGTGCATTTTGGGCAATTTTTTGTCGGAACCAATCACAAAGGACTAAGCGTTGCGGAAAGTCACGCGGAAGAAGAGCCTGTACTCTCTGAATATGGAAAGGATATAATTGTTGATCGTGTAATATCCTTAAGATGTACTGGTTTCTGGATGTTCATCGATTATCTGCAGAACAGCTTCCTCTAAATCGGGTGTTCTTTTAGTTTGAGGTCTTCCCGGGGTATTGATGTTTCTCTCAAATGTACCAGTTTCTGCTAGACGACGGTGAATATTACTGAAGGTTTCCGCACAAGGTACAAGTCGTCAAGGATATTTTTGTTGGTAAATACGCCTTGCTTCATAACTATTTCCATTAGCTAGACCGTACACAAAATGCATCTCTGCCATTTCAGCATTTGTATAATTCACCATAATTACAAAAAAAGATTTGTAGGTACGAACTTTCAAATTAATTATTGTTTGACAATACTTACGACAGTTACGAAACTACAAATAAATGCTGTAAACATGACAACCAACACAACAGTTCCCTAAATCTATTTCTAAATTTTTGATATAAAAATTTTTGAAATAAAAATTTTTTTGGTGAAAAATTAAACAGCCTGTATCTCTACAACGGAAAACTTTAGGACAAATGTTTATAGGAACTATTTCTCTCGAGATTACCCAACGAATCGCACCCTAAAATTTCTCGAAGAAATTAAGGACCAACCTGTATACGGGGAATGTCTCAGAAGTAGTGCATGCAATACCGTTATATCGTTACCGCAATTTCGCGCTAATTTTCAGTACCGCAAAAGCGGATTACAGATGCGAATTTCGCGGTATTAAAAACAACCCACGAAGGGGAATCCCCGTCACCAACTGTCACACATTAGTAGGTAAATACCCTTAGTAATACACATTGCATTCGGGATATTCTCATCAGCGATTACTACGTTTGCTGAAGTCATTACGTCTCGCTCGCACTAGTAGTGATCCAGAACTCAGCTCATCAGTCTTCAATTCTTCATTCATTTTCTACGTTTGTTACACTTTGTATATATGTGAATGTTTAATTTAATTTTAAATTATATTTCTTCAAATGTATCTCGAATTTAAAATATTAATTCAACTTAGCTATTTTCTGTATATACTTGTTTGCAAATAGAATTTCTATTGTTATCGTTCTACGACCGACCTTTCGGCATCTACCTGGACGTGAACGATCAACTCAAGTACCTAACGATCGGGTACAATTCTCACAAATACTTTACATTTCGTTTTTAAAACTTAAAAGTTATTTAATTTAATTACGTACGTCTTTATAATTATATCATGTCGCATATCATTTTAAAGCTTTATTCATAAGGGATATTTTAATGATATTTATTTCATAGAGATCACAACTTCTTAGCTTGCGCTTTTGATTAGTTCTTAATTCAAAACATCGTCAGCTTCATCCTCCTCTTCAAATTGGGTCGTAAACCTACCCGTTTCCAAACGAGTGTTCTCTTACGTCGAACTCATCCTTCTTCATTTTCCAGCTCTTGTAAGTTACACATCGCTCAAATTCGACACGTGCTGTTCCAGCACACAAGCACCGCCCGGCCTTGCTTTCCACATGTCTGATCGGGACATGCTCGCAACTCAAAGATAACGTGTATTGTTCAATATATATTGCTACGCGGGCGTATTTTTATGATATCTACCTAGGCATTGAAAAAAGCACATAAGAGAACAAAAAAAATTTATTTTTCTACATAACTCCCTTCAACAATAATACACTTATTCCATCTTTCTTCCAGTTGCCCCATACCCTCAGAAAAAAATTGCTTCGGTAACCCCGCAAAATATTCTTCAACAGCTTCTTTGAGTTCTTCATCAGAAGCAAAACGCTTTCCCCTGAGATGCTTTTTTAAATTTTTGAATAAGAAGAAGTCTGACGGAGCTAGGTCGGGGCTATAAGGTGGATGCCTTAACTCTATAAACCCACAGTCATTGATTATCCGCTGAACTTTGTTTGCCTTATGAACCCGACAATTGTCGTGCAGCAACAAGTATTTTTGTGGATAAGAATGCGGGCGTTTTTCCTCCAGAGCAGTTTTTAAATGTTTAATTGTGTTTCCGTAGGCCTCTCCATTTATGGTAGACCCTCTCGGCATATATTCAATAAGCAAGACTACTTCAGCATCCCAGAAAACAGTTGCCATCAGTTTTTCTCCAGAAAATTGTGTCTTGGCCTTTTTTGGTGGTGGAAAGCCCTTATGAACCCACTGCATGGATTCTTGTTTAGTAGGAGGGTCTCAGTAGTATACCCAAGTCTCATCCCCGGTGATAATTCGAGATAAAAATGTTTTGTCCCTCTCCAACTTGACCAAATTTGCTTGAGAAACTTCTTTTCTGTACAGTTTTTGTTCAGGTGTAAGCAATCTGGGTATCCACCGTGCAAACACCTTCCTCATACCCAAATCGTCATACAAAATTTTGAGGACTTTTGTTTCGGATATACAGACTTCATTGGCAATGACGGAGATCTTTACACGCCGATCTTTCAGTACCAAATTTTCGACTTTTCGCACAATGTCTTCAGTTCGAGCTTCAACGGGTCGTCCGGACTTTGGGTCATCATTAATTGACTCTCGGCCCCATCGAAAGAGTTTAGACCAATATTTTACTGGAAATAAGATGGTATATCTTCCCCATACACAGCAACCATTCTTTCATGAATTGCTTTTGGACCAATGCCTTCTTTTGTCAGGAACTTTATTACGCTGTGATGTTCAACCTCAGTTTCACTCATTTTATCGAGAAATAGACCGTCTCAAATCTCTATAAACAGCACAAACTAAACACAACTTAGCACATGTACTTCTAACAGTGACAGCAATTTTTCAATAATTTGTTTGATATCGTCACTCTTTTGTTTCATGGCTAGGTAGTTAACATAAAAATACGCCCTCGTATTTTATTTAATTAACATTAATTTAATCAATTTAACTAATTAATTTCTTCGTTCTCCTCAACTGACTTACGACACTTAGTTAGATAGCTAAGGTCGCAATATCAGCTAGTTTAAATCAAATATACCTGGGATAGACTAGGCCCGTTCTGTATTAGAAAGACACCGAAGAGAAATAAGTCAAATAGTGTCGGCGAATATCAAAACATCTCGGGCTAATGCTTCAAGAGATATCATCGTAGAATACTTTTTTAATCTGAGGGAAACGCTACAAAACGTCTCAGCCTGTAACGTTGGTAATTAAGACTAAACAGATTTGCAGGATGACCCTAGCAAGTAAAAAATCTTGTTTCTCCGTGGAAGTAAGTATTCTGAACACATATGCAACTTTACCAAGACAGCAATATCAATAATGATGTGCAGTTCAGCCACCGGAATACTATTGCCGCCTTACGTCTTATACAAGGTAGAAAAAATGCGGTAGTAATGAATAGAATTAGGTCGAAAAGGCGAGCCTAGTTGCAATGACAGGTGTTGTAGTTCAGGTTCTTGTTACAATAGGACCCACCATGTGTAGATGGACGCCCAATCTTTCACAGATTGGTTTAAGTCGACTTTCCCTCCTCCCATTTTACGGATGCTGTTTTAAAACAATGTTAAGAACATGACATTGCTTTTGTATGTTTTGCAAAAAATTTCACCCACTTTATCCAACCATTTGATGTTGGATTTTTCCGTCCATTTAAAATGGCTTGGAGGTCGGTATTATTGATTCGAAAGAAAAGCCGTTCACAACAGGTTACTATTGACAAAAAAGATTTTCCCTACTTATTGGCTTCCACTCTTCTTGAAATGAATAACAAATCGGAAAATGCTGTAAAAAATATTTGATAGCTTCCTTTCAAGCGATAGGAATTGTGTCTGTTGATCCTGAACGAGTCTTGCAAAAGATCCCAACTGAAGATATTAGCAATAATACTGGTGGCTCTGTGAAGAACATTTTTATAAATTAGTTACAACAGCAACGTTTTACCGCAGGACCATCAAGGAGGAATATTAAAAGACAAAAACTATCTATAGAACCTGACAAAAGCGTAGCAACAGGTATTGATTCTGATTCTAGTGATACATATTGCTATGTATTGTGGTGTTGATTACTTATTTAAATTGGCTCACAATACACAGTAGCTTGCTCGGTCTATCTCAAGTCGGGTCAGCCTTCCAGGAGCTCTTGTATCTTCAAGGATACCCTCAAAGGGTATGTGGCGAATAAAACAAAAGGTATTAGCAAAGAAAAACAAGCATTAACAGCACAAACGTATAATAAAAAAAAATTTTAAAAAATCGACTTTATAAAGTATAAAGACGTACTGAAACATCAATTGTGTAACAGCGTGAGGAAAACTTTTATACAAATGACAATAAAAGATAAAAAACCTCACTAATGACCGCGAACAAAATTAAACTAATTAAATATTTAGGAAAACTATCAGACTTCAATAATTACGTTATTCCCAATTTCAAACGTCAAACAGAAAAATAACTGTAAGCGCGCGCATCAAAATTAACCCATGCGCACATTAAACATGTTAAAAATGTACTTATCTCATAAAAAAGTATGAAAATTTTCCTTGATATTTATTTGACTATAAAAATATTATAAACTAATAATTTACTGAATTTACGAGCTCAATCAATATACAAATAACATAACTAAATTAATGTATAAAATATACTAGCAAATATATACGTACATTAATTAATGTAGTCACACTTCACTAAAAAAATTCTAACAGAGAGATTTCAGATAGGTCGCACAAATCAAAAAAATTACAAGTATCAGAGACTCATAATTATAGAAGGCAGACTATGTGCCCCAGCAGTAGCGTTGCGTGGAGAGTTTAGCAGAATAACAGTGCGCTTACTTAAAAATAAATATATCGAATCCCTATACAAAACGTTAAGAAAAAACATAAATAACTTACCGAACATGTTTACATTGTTAAAAAAAAAAGCGGATGTGCGCGATGAAAAAACTGCACCATAATATATGTTTCTGTATTAGTCTCGGAAAGGTTCGTACGGAGCGACGTGTTGGGTAAGTTATTTATGTTTTTTCTTAACGTTTTGTATAGGGATTCGATATATTTATTTTTAAGTAAGCGCACTGTTATTCTGCTAAACTCTCCACGCAACGCTACTGCTGGGGCACATAGTCGCCTTCTTTACTCATAATAAATCGAGAATTATTTTAAACACATCAGTATCACTCAACTAAAAACATAAACCGAAATTAACAATAATATACTGAATAAAAAGGAAGTTTTTATTCAGCAAAATGTAACACAACCTATCTGTTACACTAATCAAAAATCTCTAACTCCTTCTTCTCGGAAATGGAAATATCACCCTGCCTAAAACAAAATCAAAAGACCGGCTACAATAGTGTACTTCCGCTTGACCGGGACTGCATACATCAAGACTACGCTCGAATAACCTACAGGCGTGGACCAAAATACATATTATAATAAAATTTAAATAAAATATTTACTATCTCTAAATATTTTGCTGAAATAAAATGTACATAAATATATAGTTTCTTTAAATTCTTTCTTCGGGGAAAAATTCATGACAATATGTAGATGAAAATGATGACGTGCGAACAGAGACAGAGTATTTCCAACCAGAAGACAATGAAGTTGCGGCTGGTAAATTTGTATTGGTTAAGGTTTACGATTGATCAAGGAAAAAAAAACAATCTATCACTACACAGCTGTTGTACAGGAGGTGATAGTGGACGAAGAAGGAGAAAAGGAAATTGAATTATTGGGCATGAAGTCTTTGGACAAATCCAAGAAAGTTTTTGCAGTTCAGGACGGTGCCGAATTCGTATCAGATATACCTGATGTGTTAGCAATTTTACCAAATCCGTCAACAAAACAAATTGATGGTATTGACAATTACTTATTCGAAAAAGTTATTGACGTTTTTGAAGTGAAGTAATTTTTAATTTTATTTGCAATTCCGTTTACTTTTGAAACATTGTAGAAAAAAAGGCTTTGTTTTTTTTATTGGAATTTATGTATTTTCATTTTCATAATTTAATAAAGGGTTTCTATTGATTAATTTGTCTTAATTTGGAGCAAAATGTTCATTTATGATAAAGAAAATCTTGTGATCAATCTGACTCTCACTGAACAATTTCACCCCAAACAGTAAAAATGCTATAACTTCAACACTACTTGACATAGCACGATGTGGTTGAGACAGATTATCTATGCGATCTTGTCTGGTTGCAGCGTATACCGTATGTGTTAAATATCATTAGGCATAGAGAATCAACGTATGAGTACATACAATGTAACAAGTGTTCATTTGAAAAGTCAATCTAGTAGCATGTGATTTACTGAGAACATTTTGAAGTATGTCGTAAATTAAAATTTACTACTTAACCTACGAAGTCGTATATTTTGACAGTTTCATACATACAAATAAATAACAAATAATAGGTATTTATTGAAAACTATAACAAATGTTGAAAATGTTGTCCTTCAAGATCAATGCACTTTAAAATCCTCCGTTCTAAATTTCTGATGATATTCTGCAACATTACTGGATTGTTATTAATTTCCATGCATTTCTGTTCGATTCTCTGTAGCATATCATTCAAATTCAATATAGGTGTTCGAAATATGTTATTTTTTAAATAAGGCCACAAAAAGAAATCGCTAGGTGTTAAATCGCATGAACGTGCAGGCCAGGCAATTTCAGTATTTCGACTAATTATACGCTCATTAAAAAATTCTCTTAAATAATCCAAAGATTCTGCAGTACAGTGACAAGGTGTTCCGTCTTGTTGGAAATATGCATTTTGAAGTTCATCATCATGCAACTGATTGACAAATGGTTGTAAAATTTCCGTACGGTACCTTTGAGCAGTTAACGTTCCCTGAAAAAATATTGGTCCAATGATTGGCCTTTAGCTTATCGCTGCCCAAACACCAATTTTCTCCGGATGTAGCGATTCTTCATTAATTACATGTGGATTTTCACTACCCCAAATTCTTGTATTTTGTGAATTTCGGTATCCCGTTTTATAAAACCATGCTTCATCAGTAAAGATGACTCTTTGCGAAAGTTCTCCATTATTGTTCATATTTACAAACCAATTACAAAATTGTAGTCTACGTGGGTAATCAATTTCTAACAATTCTTGTATTGCTGTGACACGGTATGGATAAAGTTGCATATATTTTTTTAATAATTTGTGAGTTGTACCAACAGAAAGGTTTATTTTTTGACTCAAATGTCGAACAGATGTTTGTGGTTCATTTTCCATTATTTCTTCAACACGATTGACAACTTGAGGTGTACGTTTCTTAACTGCTCCGCTGCCTGATTTTCTTAAGAGACTACCAGTTTCAGAAAAAAGTTTTAAAGTTCTATCCAAAGTATTCTTAAATTGTATATAATCTATTACAAAATGTGAAAACTCAACTTGAAATTCTACCATGCAATCTTGAACTGAATAAACCCATAAACAATTAATTTTATTACCACTTCGAAAATAAGCCTGGACTAAAAAAATTTTATGTTCTAAAGTGAAAGCCATTTTAAAACTGAGAAGCAATTTATTTAAACCAGAATCGACGCACGATTATTTTATGCACTAACTGATATTTGTGATTGACATTATCAAATGTCATTTGGATTTACGCTTACGGAACACAGTGGCGGCTCTTGATGACGTACGATGTGCGCTGCTGCACGGATGAGACTGCTTCGTTTAAGCTTTCATATATACAGAGAAGCAAGTAACCGTACCGAAATCTTCCGAAATAGTTCGAAGTAGTCTCATCCGTGCAGCAGCGCACATCGTACGTCATCAAGAGCCGCCACTGGACGGAACAACAAACACATACTAATATATTTGCGTCTTATTTTATCTAAATTTCAAAGTAACCTAGATTGACTTTTCAAATGAACACTTGTTGTACGTACATGAGAAAGCCAGTCCAATGCCAGCGAAGACCACGACGACTGACGATTGTCTCCGATACCGATTGACTGAATTTTGCATTCAGTCTAGCTGCGGCCGTTACAATTTCAAAGCGTACAATAAAATTAATGTATAATGGCTCTTTATACACCCACTGAAAAGCTTCAGTTAGTAAAATGGTTTTATGCTGGCAAGTCTGCAATGGAGTGCATGAATTTGTTTGCGCTGACTTTTGCAGACCGTTCTGTACCTTGCAGACAAACAATTTATAATATTATAAATAAATTCGAAACTTGTTTCTGTCTCAATAACTGTACGAAATGTAAACCAAGAGAGGTATCAGCACAAAAAATTGAGGAAAGAGAACGGCGGGATGTATTAATTTGTAGTATTGTGGAAATTGATAACACGAGATCTACTAGAAGTGCTGCCGAGGAATTTGGTACAAGTAACACAACTATTTCAGGTATTTGTAATGGTTTAATAAAATGTTTCAAATATTCGAAAACTCAAGAAATATTTCCCGAGGACAATTTCCGGAGAATGGAGTTTTGTCAAGACGTTATGAAAAAGATACATCGAGATGAAAATTTCGTTAAAAATATTCTCTTCACCGATGAATCAACTTTTCCATTACACGGAAAGCACAATCCCTCTGTTCTTCGATATTGGGCTTCGGAAAATCAACACCGGCATTTTGCAAATCGCACTCAGTATCCTCAAAAACTAAACGTTTGGGCAGTATTTTAGGTGACCATTCTATAGGCCCCTATTTTATTGATGGTATATTAAATGCCGACAAGTATCTCTCATGATGGCTGTCCGGGACATAATGCAGTGATGCTAAAGGAATTTCTAGGAAATACTTTTCCTGGCCGTCTTATTACTGGAACAGGAAACATTAAATGGCCCGCCCGATCTCCTGATCTATCTCCAAATGATTTCT
Source organism: Melolontha melolontha (assembly GCA_935421215.2). Lineage (NCBI taxonomy): Eukaryota > Metazoa > Arthropoda > Insecta > Coleoptera > Scarabaeidae > Melolontha > Melolontha melolontha. Next base: position 84,587,121 of record OW285243.1, read on the forward strand.
TTTTGTGGGGATATCTAAAAAATATTGTTTATTCTCATGAAGCTGGTAGAGCAGAAAATCTATTGCCTTGAGAGAAAAAATAACTGAGGCTGCGAATTAATTAACTTCCGACATGTTAGCAAATGTAAGAGCTAATTTCTACGACCACCTAGGACAATGTCTTACTGTGCAAGGAGGAATTTTTGAACCTCTTGTATAATTTATTATAATTTTTAGAATCCTTTTTTAATTATTTTATTAGAATTATTCTTTAATTTTATTAGAATTACGCTTTTGTTTATGCGACGCACCGCAGCTTAAAAATTTCCTGCATCTACTGAAAGAAATAAGAAAAGCAAATCCCTTACAATTGGTAAATGGTATTTTAGAACGCATTACAAGTACCTATGTCGATGGTCAAATGATTACTGCTAACTTGTATTTGCGAAACAATCGGAGACAATCGTTGCCGGCCGTCGCGGTCTTCGCCGGCATTGGATCGACTTTTCCATATACATATACATCGTATGTACTCATACGTATTCACTATGCCTAATGATATTTGACACATGCGGTATAATATAATTTGTGTGAACAATCTCACCCCAAAACGAGTATGGAATTATTCACACCTTTATTTCTCTATATTTTCTATATTTCAAAATTGATAGTCGTGAAATTTTACAATTCCATTTCTATCAACATCTAGTATATATCCTATACCTTCCCGGTCCAATTTCTCCTAACAACCTGAACAAAATATGAAAAACTAATTTATTTTTGAACAATTACACCCCAAATGACGGTACAGCCAAAGTTTCTTCAAAAATAATTTTTCGAGATTTTGATATAAAATCAATGCACGGAAACACAAACTGACGGAAAATAATATTAATAATGTTGTAAATGTTTTGTAAATTGATGCACGAGTTACCAAAGCATATGTGATTTAAAAAAAGCATATTGGGAAATTGCATTAAAATTTAAAGCTGCCTAGTTCGGGAAGATAAAAATAGTCCCTCATATGAAAATCAATTTTCAATTGTACAAAAATTAGGTTTCATTAAATTAAAAGTAACTAATTTTACAGATACCGAATCATATTTTTACAGTGCTATTAAGCTCATTTTGTAAAATTCAGTTAGAAAAACAATCAAATATCGCAGACAGCATTTTTTTAAAGAGCAATTATTGTACGTGACCTCCTCGGATCGCGTACAAGAACTGGCAGTGTCTGTTATTACTTCTGTAATATTGCTGGTGGCGTTAAGACGTTGCTCTATCGCTTCCAAGCGAAGAACTGCCTACCTACCGGTGCGCGATGATGGTGATGAGATGACGGGAACCGCAGAAGAGGTCGACGTTCTGTAAAATTGCATTTTAAAATTCTTTCACTGCCATCGAAAAAGGTTTTATATCTAATTAATTGCAAGCGTGTGCGTACATGTATTGAACATGTATGTGTATGCATGCGTTGCCGTTCGGCCGTCGCCGTCCTTTCGTTCCTCTATAATTGTCGTGGAATACCGCGAGATGGTGATATTCCACGAAAAGCTGCTTGCAGAATTAGATTATGTTTGTTCGTACTTTTTTTTGTCGCCGTTTTCTTAAGATTCTTTTTCTTCTCCTATCTATTCTGCTATTTTATTACTCTCGTATTTCTGTTTCTTATTTCACTTATATGCCTTGTATGTACATATATAGCTTAAAGAAAAGATTGCGAGAATCGATTAAATTTATTTATTCCGATATTTTCGAAGAAGAAAAGAGAGCGAACGTAAAGAGCCCACAAAAAGAAGCTCACTTACACAAAGTAATACTAATAGATGTTTTCTTTTGTTTACTAGGTATGTCTTTTGATATACAATTTTTAAATTAATTTACATTATTATACAAGTGTCTCGTATCGTTATGTTCAAATTTTAGGAGTACAAAGTAGACTTCATTTCAAGGAACAAAAACGCATAACTTGTATATCCATTTTTATTTGTTTCAAAGTTACAGATATATGAATGTAATTGTCAGATCATGAAAAAAAAATGTAATCCTAAAGTCAATAAAAACTGATTTTATTTAAAAAAGTTTAATTAATAATATTTTCGAAATGTCCACCTCCTTGTTGAATGCAGGCTTGTGCCCGTAAGCCAACAGACGAAGTACTTATTCGAATTTCATACTTGTTTTGTCGGATTTGCTCGACAGCCAGGTGAATACGATCCAACAACTCTTCTCTTGTGTTCGAAACTTGCGCGTAGACTAAATTTTTCATGTACCCCCATAAATAAAAGTCAAGGGGATTAAGATCGGGTGATCGGGGTGGCCATGCAACAGGACCACCTCGACCAATCCATCTTAGATAATTGACGTTAACCTAATTTCGGACAGCAATTCCGAAATATGGTGGTACTCCATCCATGTGAAATCACATGTCTCGTCGAACATTCAGTGGGACATCCTCTAAAAGACCTGGCAGTTCGTTAATAAGAAATTGAAGGTAATTGTACGCATTTAACCTCCCAGGAAGAACGACAGGACGAATCAACAAGTCATCGATTAGGGCCGCCCAAACCTTAATAGAAAATTCATGTTGAAATTTAGATGGGCGTATAGCTTTGGGATTTTCTGATGACAACCTGTGCGGGTTTCTCAGATTTGTAACACGACTTCTCGTGAACGTAGATTCATCTGTCCAGAGGGCTGTTCTGCAGAAATTAAAATGAAGCTGTGACCGTCTTAATATCCAGGTAGAATAAACTAGGCGAGCATAGTAGTCTGCCAAAGCAAACGGTGTCCTCTGCGATAGTGATATGGATATAAGCCCTTACGGTTTATAATTCGTCAAACTGTCGCTCGTGGCACTCCTAGTTGTCTAGCGATTCGACGTACACTGAGAGTTGGATCCCTTGTAACAATAGCTACTGCTTCTTCCTATAAGTCTGCTGGCAAATTTACTTCTCGGTCGAAAAGATAATCACGCAGTCCGCATTCCCGAAATTGTCTGTATACTTCCAGAAACGTTCTGTAATGAGGAATGCGCCTATCGGGAAACCGATATCGGTATTCAATAACTGCTTGACGTGCACTGCCGTTACAGTAGCCATACACAAAATGCATGTCCGCATACTCTTGAGAAGAAAATCGGTAAGGCATTTTGAATAAAGAAAACGTGTCCACTCACTAATAAGCTGTGGTATGAACTGAAACGTAATGTAATCCTTTATTAAAAAATGCAACGTTAACAGTCATTTGAACATTTGTTTATTGTATAATATTCATGGTTCAGCACTTACGAAATAAGTAAGAACCTTCTTTACCATAAATAAATTTCCAGTACTCTTTTTTATAGATCTCCAAGAAATTACTGTATGCACTACGACACGTGTTTATTTATTTTAAGATAACATTTTGTTATGCGACGTTAACAAACACAGGCCTGTTATTGAATCGTATAACTTTTTTTAAATAAAATCAGTTTGTATTGACTTTAGGATTACATTTTTTTTCATGATCTGAAAATCACATTCATAGATCTGTAACTTTGAGACAAATAAAAATGGATATACAAGTTTTGCGTTTTTGTTACTTGAAATGAAGTCTACTTTACACTCCTCTAAAATTTAAACATAACGATACGGGGCAGCTTGTATAGTCTGTCCATATTTCTAGCGACTTGACTTATTAAATACCACTCGATCCTCACAAATGAAATGTTTATCTACCGTTACAATCCCTTTCGAGCACGGGTGGTTAACAAGGACGTATTCACAGAAATTATTATACTAAAATCGTATTATAAAAAGATTTATGTTCGATTTATAATATGTTATTATAGTGTGGAAGAACCCAGAGTTTGTCGCCAAGTTGATACGGTACACGATCCAAATTGAAGCGGCTTGTTAATATGATGTAAAAGCTCACGATGTTATATAATTTATGAACTCAAATGAACTAGTTAAATAATATTAAGATATCATTGTTAATTAAATACTTGCTAGTGTTTAAACTTGTAATTTTAAACTTCTCGCGCCACGTAGAGATTTCGCATAGGCAATGTATCAAATAGATCGAAATCTACTGTAACGATCGTTACGATATAGACGATATTAGTTGATATAGAGAATAGATGCCCTGATACTAATGCAATCGGAAAGCAAAACTGTATTTATCTCCAGGGTGTGCTTCAGACAAAGAAATAAGAGATATATCAGTAAGTAGATATTTCCTATAACAAGATTATATATGTTTTAGATGATAAACTAAGTTAAAATTGAAAGATAATGTGCTTATAAAACCTTTGTTTATTGTGCATAAAGAATATTTCAATATGAGCGAGAGATATAGACAAATATAACTATTATTATTATCATATTGATAAATATACTTTGATTATTACATATATTACAAGGCAAAGATGAAACTTATGCAAAGACTCATATCTAAGATAATGTTTCAAGAAGTATCCAGTATGAAGGATAGTCTCATAAAAATAACAGGTAACTTTGTATTTTTAAAATTGAATATTGAATTCTTGGTATAAATAATGTTAGTAAGTTACTTACAACGTTTTATAAAAAGCGTTCAAATAAGCTTTGCCTCTAGTAGGCCATTCCTTTAAAAACGTATGATTATTAATAATTTAAATTTGCATTAGTTGTCAATTAGACAGATGCATAGTTGACAAAAATTGCTTTGTAATTTAAAATTGATTTAACATGGTTTTTACTATACAACACAAATCATTCATGCTAGAATCTTATTTTCGAAACGGACGTAAGATTGACGGACAATGGCAGTATTCTCTTCAAGATTGTTTAGAAGAATTTAGAAATGAGTTCCCTAACGTCATCTTTGATTATGACAGTTTTCGGCACACAGTGACACATTCCGTTATGGTTTTCAGAGAAACAGGGAGTGTTAAACAGAAAGAAGGCGCAGGTCGGGCGAAAAAGCGTACAGAAGAGCTAGTTAATAATGTAAGAGAAATTATAAATAATGCACCAAGAACTTCCGTACGAGCATTATCACAACAAGTGGGTGTGTCAATTGGCACATGTCATACAATTTTGAAAAAGGACTTACATTTATTTCCATATCACATGACCTGTTATCAAGAAATCAAGGAAATCGACTATCCCAGAAGAATAACGTTTAGTCAGTGCTTCTTAAATAATTTTGATAATGACCTTCTTGACAAAACCTTTTTTTCTGATGAGTCATGGTTTTATCTGAATGGATATGTGAACTCACAAAATATGAGGATGTGGACTAATGAGAAACCACATAATTTTTTTGTTGAAACCGCACTTCATCCGCAGAAAATTGGTGTATGGTGTGCGATTAGTCGAAGGAGAATTATTGGCCCTATTTTTTTTAACGGAACCTTAACAGGAGAAAGGTATCGACAAGAAATTATTATGCCATTTATCGAACAGCTTGACGACGAAGAAATAACACAGGGTTACTTTCAACAAGACGGAGCTAGAGCACACACAGCAGGTGAAACAATTAATATTCTGCAGCAATTTTTTCAAAATTGGTTGATAAGTTTAAACACTGAACATGAATTTCCACCAAGATCTTGTGACATTACCCCATGTGATTTCTTTTTATGGCCATTCTTAAAGAACTCAATTTATCAAGTACAGATACCTGATCTTGCAGGCCTTCAAATCAGAATTGCTGAAAGAATTAATGGAATTGACAATGCGATACTACAAAACACTTTTTCTTCCATTAGAAGAAGATGTGAGAAATGTTTCGAACAAGGTGGTGGACACTTTGAACAATTTTTATAAAATTTTGCTTGTTTGTTGGAAATAAACATATTTCATTCACTTAAAAATGTTCGTTTTATTATTTTGACATTTGTCATTTCAATCAAATATCTCATCTCATTCATTTCATAACCAACAAAATTCCTATTAAAATTAGTAACAAGCTAAGACATAATCATAATTTCCAAGGGCTACTTTGAGGTAAAATTTATTTGAATTCATTGTATAACATAATGAGGTTTCATATGTGACTTGAGTAGAAAATTTATATTATTAACTTGATAAGTAGTAAACATTTTATATATATATTAATACTAACTCATTTAAAGTAATATTGTATCCTCTTTAGGCTTTTCTTATCGTCTGTATGCAACCTGTCAAGTATTCGGACTGGAACTAAAGCAATCTTGGAACTGCTCCAGATATAAAATACAATGCCACAGGATCGAGATATACAAATATATTATGTTCGTCTAATGAAGAACTAATCCTTTAAGTTGCTCTCAATGAATAAACTTGAAAATACAGATGTAGTCCAACTAATTCTTCTATTCGTAAACAAATTATTTGACAGTCTTCCGGAAACCAGAAAATAGCCCTCGATACAACACTTACACAGAAATTAATAATTAAGTTTAAATTGTAAACAGTGGATTATATTAAACGAAACGTAATTACTTCTCTACTAAGAACTACTCGTTAGCAAGTTTTCTCGGTACTTGCGGTACGAGGTAGCAGATTAATGACCGATAATTATTTTAAATACCAAAAGGTCAAGTCCTAAGAAATATGGACAGACTATACTTACAGAAAATAAAAAATGTAAATAATAATAAAAAATATATATAATAATGAATTCCGATAACAGATTTGTGTTTATCAAGTCGAGGTAGTTCCAGTGAATCTACGAGCAATGAGATTGACCTGTAGCCTTTATAGGTCAGTCATATCGTCAGTTGTGTTTAGTTATTTCTCGAAAGTATATGTACACGTAATTTTACCTTGTTATTTTTTGACATGTCGAAATCATATTCACATGTGTCGATCTGGATAAAAGATTATCCTGAATTTTATCCTGTTTCTTAAACGATAGTTTAACGAGGTTTTTTTCACAAGCAATTTAAATTATTACAGGTGGCATTTTCCCAGTTATTCGACATTTGTAAAAGGAATAAAAATTTTCTGAGACTAATTTCGATTATTTACAAAGAAAACGTATTTTTTATTGCACACGTATTGCAGAATCGTATGCGTAAGTTCTCAATCCGAGAAATTGAAAAAAAATTGAATTTCATCGATTACAGCGTCATCTATCATGAATTGAAAAAATGTTTTAGACAAATTCTACGTACTTTTTTCAATAGAATTCGAATCTGTAATAAAATATACGGGTTAATATTTAAGATTTCAAAGTTACCCTCGCCTTACTTACATGGAGAATGAAAAACAGACTAGTTTTAGCAGTAATGTGTTTTTCCGCAAATCGTTAGGAAATTTTGACATTCCTGACAAAATTTCTTAAAGAAAAAGTCAACATTTCCTAACTGTTAGGAAATATTCATTTCCTTACTGTAAGGAAATGATATTTCGTTACAGTTGTTAGTGTTCTACATAAATGATTGAAAACACGTTGTTTATAAGGAATTAATTTATATTTCGAAAACCTCAATGCATTGCAGAATACATTTTGAAATTATTTTGTTATATTTACAGTTATTTGACAGTTAATACAATTATTGAAAATTGGAGGAACATTATTAGAACTATGAGAAACATTTTGGACAACATGCAGAGTAGTAGGGTTATTTTGTTGAATATTTTGTACTATGAAAATTTTATTTGCCACCTCAACCTTATTGTTAAAATAAAAGATTCTTCGATATATCCTTCAGCAACGTTGGATGACTTCCATCCGCCATGCGTCTTTAAACTAGTTACGTCACCACCAGAGTCAACTAATATTGTTGCAGAAGACCGACGAAAGCAGTGACCAGTATATTCTGTCGCATTTTCCAAATTCAAATAAGTAGCAACTATTTTAGGCATTTTTCTAAATTGATGTATTCCTACCACTTGTCTACAACCCCTTCCGCGTTGATATTTAAAGAAAAATCGCTCACTGTTCATATTTTCTGGTCTTAACGAAACATACTTCCGATAAACATTCAAGTACATCTGATTAACCACAAATGATCTTGGTTTGTTGGTCTTCGAATCAGGTATGCTAATTACAAGCTTAGATTCAAGGTCTTCTACATCGTGTAGAGTCATTCGGACTAACTCGTCCATTCTACAGGCCCCAGAAATACCAATTATTAAAGCCACCTAAAAAATAAATAAATGTGTAATCTAAATAAAAATTAAAACCTTGTAAATTACCTTAATCATTAAATATTCTTTATCTGGAGCTTCCTGGATAAATTTTTCGATTTCTTCCTTCGTTAAAATCTTTGCCCTATAACCTTGAGCTTGCCGTTTCAATAAAGAACGAAGTTTTGAATATGTAGATATATCTACATTGTGTTTAATTGCAAGGGTTGACTTCAACATTGAATAATTCGCCCATAATGTTGAAGATTTCATCTTTAAACAAAGGTCTAGAAAGTATGCCATTACAACATTTTCCGAGAAAGAACTCGTGCTTTTACTGTTGCGATAGTCCATAAAACGTTTATATACATATTCGTACTTTTCTCTTGATTTCTTTGGCAATAATTCTAATGAAGCAGTATTCACTACCTCAACCAGCTCTGGAGGAGTCCCAGATATGGAAAATTCATCATTACTTATCATTTTACACTGTTATGCTATCGAAAACACCAGCAGTTAAATTTATATGCGTCAAGTTTGACAATTCAACATTAATACGTTTCCATAGTAACGCAACCAATTATACGAGGTGCATTCAAGTTCTAAGGCCTCCGATTTTTTTTCTAACTAACTACTCACCCGAAAACTATGAAACTGGTGTTACTTCTCGACGTAATCTCCCTGCAGACGTACACATTTTTCACAACGTCCACGCCATGATCCATGGCCGCGGCGAAGGCTTCTTTAGGAGTCTGTTTCGACCACTGGAAAATCGCTGAAGCAATAGCAGCACGGCTGCTGAATATGCGGCCACGGACAGTGTCTTTCATTGTTGGAAACAGCCAAAAAACACTAGGAGCCAGGTCAGGTGAGTAGGGAGCATGAGAAATCACTTCAAAGTTGTTTTCACGAAGAAACTATTGCGTAACGTTAGCCCGATATGCGGGTGCGTTGTCTTGGTGAAACAGCACACGCGCAGCCTTTCCCGGATGTTTTTGTTGCAGTGCAGGAAGGAACTTGTTCTTCAAAACATTTTCGTAGGATGCACCTGTCACCGTAGTGCCCTTTGGAACACAATGGGTAAGGATTACGCCCTCACTGCCCCAGAACATGGACACCATCATTTCTTCAGCACTGGCGGTTACCCGAAATTTTTTTGGTGGCGGTGAATCTGTGTGCTTCCATTGAGCTGACTGGCGCTTTGTTTCTGGATTGAAAAATGGCATCCACGTCTCATCCATTGTCACAATCGACGAAAAGAAAGTCTCATTCATGCCTTGGTTGAGCGTCAACATTGCTTGGCAACATGCCACACGAGCAGTTTTGTGGTCGTCAGTCAGCATTCGCGGCACCCACCTGGAGGACACTTTTCGCATTTTCAGGTCGTCATGCAGGATTGTGTGCACAGAACCCACGGAAATGCTAATACTGGAGGCGATCTGTTTAACTGTCATTCGGCGATCCCCCAAAACAAGTCTCTCCACTTTCTCGATCATGTCGTCAGACCGACTTGTGCGAGCCCGAAGTTGTTTCGGTTTGTTGTCACACGATGTTCTGCCTTCATTAAACTGTCGCACCCACGAACGCACTTTCGACACATCCATAACTCCATCACCACATGTCTCCTTCAACTGTCGATGAATTTCAATTGGTGTCACACCACGCAAATTCAGAAAACGAATGATTGCACGCTGTTCAAGTAAGGAAAACGTAGCCATTTTAAGTATCTAAAACAGTTCTCATTCTCGACGCTGCCGCTACAATTCCAACTGCCGTACAGTGCTGCCATCTCTGTGACGTATTGACAACGAACGCACGCTCATTTTAAATCAATGCACATACTTCTATCTCTTTCCAGCCTGGAGAAAAAAAATCGGAGGCCTTAGAACTTGAATGCACCTTGTATTACGAATTTCAAAACACCATTTATTTGTTAATAAAATTACTCGCGATTTTTTCAAAATTAATTAATATCTGTCGAATTTTAAACGATTTGCGGAAAAATAATATGTTTGCCTCGTAGGAAAAGCCACATTCCTGGACTCTGTGTTGCTAAGTCTCGGCTTGCGCCTCGACTTAGCAATCTTCACAGTCGTCCAGGAATGTTAGGCTTTTCCTACTCAGTAAACAATATACTATTCTCTATTGAATTATTAAATAATTTTAAGTCTGTAAATTTTTTCTTGAATTGCTTATTTTTCGAGATATTTGAAAGTTTCGAGTTAAAAAATACACCCGGTATAATACCTGTAGATTTGCCATCACCTTTCGTCACATAATTCATCGTTTAATGCAATATTAACTTTTCATTGTTTTTCTAATGCATCATTAATAACCGTATAGATACTTACAGCATGGATTTCTAATTGTGAGCATTATAAAGTTATATCCAACGTGCTCATGCCTGAAAAGAAAAGAGTAAGCAAAGCAGCACGTACTCTATGTAAAAAAGAGTCGAAACGAAATGTACGAACGTATTAAAGTGGTAATGCAGGTTTGTTACTAAGCCCTGGTTTCTTAACACACACGCACACAGACATATAAACGCAAACAGGCACACGTAAACGCTTACATACATACACCAATACAGTGTCTTCCTCAGCGTTCGTTTCTTTAAGAATATACCACGAAAAAATTAATAGTTTAGACGTTAAATTGTTCGTATATGTATTTATTTACATCATTATAATAATAATTATTATAATAATAATAATAGCTATATTGACCAACGGAAAAACCAATAATAGCACACATTAAAGAATGGACATATATTTTCCAAACAGATCCATGGGGATCTCGCTTATTATCGGAGATAGAGGGTAAATTTAAATTTGGGAAAGTTGCTAAATTTTTTGTTTGTTATAAACACGAATCGACCTGTGTCAAATGACGTTTGAAATTTTTCGAAAGAACGAAAAAAGCTCATTTCCTTTTTTACCTACAGCATGTTTATTTGGGGTTGCAAAGGAAAACACATTCTCGAGGCCACTTTTGATCTACTATCAAATGGAAAACTCGAAATTTCCATATACCGTTTCGGTCCTATCTAGCTATCATCAACTTTCTTATTTCTTATAGGCACTATGATGGATTTTGACATCACTAGAAAGAGTGTTTTTTTCTGATTTCAACCATGTATGACATGTTGACACAAGTTTATGACATTATTCTTTAATTCACGAAGAATACATTTTAATTCGAAATTGGTGGAGACTGTGGCTTGTATTCTGAAACAGAAATAAGAAAAACACCCTAACCACAATATACCGCGATATCATAAGGTTTCTGGGTCCAAGATGGCATTGAAATAGAAAATATATGTCTGAACGTTATCCATATTATCATACTGGTAACTTAACCTTAATTTTTGAAAATTATTTTGATAGTGTCATCGTGACATCAATAAATATGTCATTTGATTTAATAAAGATACAATAAAACAACAAGCTCAGCTTGTATTCAAAATTTTATTAATAAAAAAAGGCAAAATTAAAGCAAATGTTGAAATTGTCCGTTATTTTCAATTCCCAATGTGACACGCCTTTTCATGCTGTTAAAGGCATTTTGCAGCATTGCGGGCGTTATTAATGCACATTCGTCGATAATTCTTTGTTGCATATCTTGCAAATTAGCAACAGGAGTTTTAAATATTCTATTCTTTAGGCGAGGAAACACGAAAAAGTCCATAATTGTCAAACAAGGTGATCGTGGTGGAAACTCAACTTCCGTATGTAAACTTATGATCCGATCGTCAAAAAACTCACGAAGAAAAGCAATATTTTCTCGTGTTGTGTGTGCCGTTGCACCACCTTGTTGAAAGTATCCATATTGCAATTCATCATCATGCAACTCTTCAATAAATTCATTCAGAATGTTTCTATACCTCTCAGCATTAATTGTGAAATTAAAAAAAATAGGGCCAACAACTCTGCGGCGAGAAACTGCTAGCCAAACACCAAGTTTCGCATTATGGAGAAACGATTCAATAAAAATATGAGGATTTTCACTACTCCGCATTCGAGTATTTTGGGAATTGACATACCCCGAAAGATGAAACCATGCTTCATCAGAGAAAAATGACAAATTTAGCAGGTCATCATCTTCTATTAAGTTATTTGCAAACCACTGACAGTACGCACAACGTCTAGGGTAGTCTACCGGTAGTCTACCGGCAAAATAGCCTGATGTGATTGCATCTTATACGGATGCATGTGTAAGTTTTTCTTTACAATTTTCTGACATGTTCCATAAGAAAGTCCAATCTCTTGAGAAAGGCGTTTCAAAGGTTTTGTGGGTTCATTTACCATACGTTGACGAACATCATTTATAACTTGTTCCGAACGAACAGTTGGTCTACCAGTACGTGATTTATGACCCACAGAACCAGTCTCACGAAACACACCAACACAATTGGAAAGGCAATTATAAAAATCTTTGGGAATTACAGCTAACTCTGGAAAGTGCTCTCTAAAATCATCCAAACATGCACGTTGACTGTACACCCAAATTCCATCAATTCGCACTCCACTCCGAAAATAGGCTTCAATCATGTACGCTTTTTGCACTATATTGTAAACCATATTTGAATTTACTCGAATGTGCTATGTTTCAAACTCGACGTTCAAACTTGCTTTCAGCAATTCTAACACATTAATGGATGACAGATAATGTCACTGTCAAAATAATTTACAAAACAGAGTTATAGTTCCTAACTTAAGTTCAGACATACAATTTATATTACAAAGCCATCTTCGTCCTAGAAACTTTATGATATCACGGTATATCAATAAATACTATTTACGTATTTCGGCAACTAAGTTGCCATCTTCAGTAGAATAACCTTAAAAACTGAAAAATGTTAAACGTAGCGTTTTTGGCTAAGGTAGACCTTAGAGGATATGCTCTTCACCAAATCGCCAGTGGGATAACACTAAATTCCTAACATCGAATACTACTTAAACCTAGCGTAAAATTTAGGGAACCGTGAAGCGTGAATACATGAAGCGTAAAAAAAAATTAATGCTATTGTCACAATAAGGCATACGAACTGGACTGAGGGATTGGTCAATTGCCAGAATTCATTAATTTAATCTTATTTCTATATATACATGTAAATACTTTCATAACTATCTAATTCTCTATAATTATTAACAGTATCAATCAACCTAAGGTTATTTGCCGGCACAGAATGACCTGTGTCCCAAATATGTCGGGCAACGCTAGATTTTTCGGGTCTGTTGAATCTAAAGTGGGAAATATGTTCCTTGTAAGGAGTTGAAATTGAACGTCTAGTTTGGCCGATATATTTTTGGCTGCAATCGTTACAATTTATTTCATATATACCAGATTTATGTTCTACCTCGATTTTGTCCTTGGTGTTACCTAAAAGTGATTTTAATGAGTTACATGATTTAAACGCTATTCGAAGAGAATGGTTTTTGAAGAAATGGTTCAGATTTCTAGAGGCTAAATGGTACGGTAAACAAACAAATTTCTCACCTAGGTCTTTTTGAGGTAGTAAGCTCGTGGTATCATAAATAAGTTTCCTAATTAGGTTGGTTATTATTTTCGAATCGAAACCATTGTATGTAGCGATGCTTCTGATTAATCCAAGTTCTTTTTCATATCTATCTTTTGTAAGCGGGAAACTTAGCAACCGATGGATAAGAAAATTAAAGGATGCCATCTTTTGTTGGAAACTGTGATTTGAATCCGCGGTTATAGACTTGTTCACATTGGTGTCTTTTCGGTAAATATCTATTTCTAAGTTATTATTATTCTTAATTACCAAAACATCTAAAAATGGTATTTGTTCATTGTTTTTATTTTCTATAGTGAATTTAATTGTAGGGAATTTCGAATTTAATTCTATTAAAAAATCGTCCAAATTACACAACTTGGTATTAAAAACCGCGAAAATATCATCGACATACCTAATCCATACTTTAGGGAAATATTTAGATGATCTCTTAAATTCTATCTCCAAATGATTCATAAACTAGTTCGCCATAAATGGAGACAAGCAGTGGCCCATTGCTGTGCCATGCCGCTGTTCATAGAAGTTTCCTTCAATTTGAAAGCAGTTCTGAGACATGCATAAAGTTGTCAACCTCAAGTATTCATTTATTTTCTCGCGTTCAATATTGTTTTTAAGCAATAAACTATCTAAATATTTCAGTGTTTCAGGAATAGGTACAGAAGGGAACAATGAACTGACATCAAATGATACTAAAATTTCACCCTGTTCCAGCTTATAATCTTTGATTTTTCTTTGAAATTTCTAACTGTCAAACATTTGAATTATAGTACATTACTAATAGAAAAATGTCGTACACCAACGAAGAGAAACGAGATATCTTGTGTATTTTTTATTCATCGAATCGAAATACAACAATAGCGAATACAAGATATTTACAATTGTATCCAGAACGACAACAGCCACACCATACCATTTTTCTGGAGCTTGATAGAAGCTCGGTTGAGATTGGATCGTTTACTAAACCGCGTGATGTTTATGTTAAAAGGAATTTAAATAAAAATCAACGCGATATTTCACAAATGGTAAATTAAAGGTGTGTTTTTGAAAAGTCTGTGTAATCTTGCACCTTGTTTGTAACAATAAATGAAAGTAACAATAACAATAATCAAAATAGGGAACAAAACAATGAACCAAAATTACAGTAAATGTTCAAATAACTGGCCATTTTCATTAATACACAATCACGCACGCTTTCCGGCATTTTGGCCTTTGTATTTTTCTTCTAGGAATTACATCGAAGGCATTCCAGAGTTTATGCCGAAGTTCTTCAATGTTTTATGGAACATCATCTTTATAAATACACAATAGAGGGGGAAAATCTATAATTGACTATGTGCTGATAGAAAGGGAAAACAGAAGAACTGTCTTAGATGTCAAAGTTAGGAGAGGGGCGGAGATACATAGTGATCATTATTTGGTAGTAGCTAGACTCAAAGAACTAGAAAATAACCATAACAATAGGATTAAAATAAAGAAAATAGAATTCACGTCAATAAAGACATATAAATTAAAGGAACTAGAAATAGCCAGAAAATATAAAAAAATATTGAAGAAAAGTCAGAGATAACAAATCTGGACAATTTAGAAGAAAAATGGAATATGTTCAAACATATAGTTGTAAAAGCTGCCCGTAAAGTGTGCGGAGTATACAAAATATGTAACACAAGGAAGCAGACTGCTTGATGGACGAACGATATAAAAGAGGAAATCAAAAATAAAAAGAAATTGTGGAGAAAGTACTTAGCAAATAAGAAAACAGAACAATACATAATGTACCAAAGGCAACGAAAACTAGTAAAAGAATTAGTGATAAAAGCAAAAGCAAATAAATGGAAAGAATTTGGCGATAGAATGGAGAGAGATAGCACTGGTAATCAGAAACTATTCTATAAAGTTTTGAAATCGAACAGAAAAGCAAAATCGATAGATAATGGAAGCATATATAATAAACAGCAAGAAATAATCACTGATGAAAGAGAGGTAATGAACAGATGGAAGGAATACTTTGAGGAGCTACTTTGCAGCAAAGGACACAAAAATGTGGAGACTGTTATAGATGCAAATGAGGATACAGAATTTACTCTAGAAGAATTAACTGATGTAATAAAAAAATTGAAAAATGGAAAAGCTCCTGGAAATGACAAATAGTGGCAGAAATTATTAAGAACATTGGTGAAGTAGGAACAAAGATATTTCTGGAGATCATTAATATGGCGTGGAAATACGAAAATATACCAGCAGATTGGGAAGTGGCACTAATGACACCGATATACAAAAAGGGAAATTATAGAGATTGTAATAGCTACAGAGCTACAACGTTACTAAGCACAGTGGTCAAAATATATGAGCAGTTAATTAACAATAGGTTAAGACCGTTAATTGAACCATCATTATCGGAATCGCAAAGTGGATTCAGATCCGAAAGGAGCACGCAAGATCATATATTTACACTAAAACAAATAGTTAATAAAATATCAGAATAATTGAAACATACATGAGTAGGTAAACCCCACCAGTTTTGTATAATACAAAGGTATTTTTAATAATATAAAATATTATTAAAAATCTGGTGTGAAGATACATTACACATGCGGTTAGTCCGTAGTATGAGTGAAGACACAAACAAAATGCAGTTTCTAGAGAGATTGGCTGTGCCACCTTTGGAAGGGCGTCGTTACTTCACATGTGGACGGGGCGAGGTACTTAGGCTGTCTGACAACAGGTAGCGCTGAATTTACTTCTACGCCCGGTCCGGATAATTTCTGTGATGTGGCGATGTGGTTCTTTTTTGTGAATGTGTCTCAGAATATCCTTTCTCCAGCAGGGGCGTACCGATGAGCCTGTAGAAAGGCGAAATACGTATCTACGTCTCTGAGGAGGGATATGTTCGGACACGTTCACAAAAATATTAATAGTGAACCTGTATTTGTGTTCTTCACACCAGATTTTTAATATTTTATATTATTAAAAATACCTTTGTATTAGTTAATAAAATATTGTAACAAGGGAAAAAGGCATATTTCGCATTTATTGATTTAGAATTGATTTAGATAGAGTACCAAGATGTGAAATATGGAAAGCTCTTGAAAAAAGGGGAGTCGACAAAAAAATAATACGAAATATCCAACGGTTATAACAGAACAACATAAATTATATAATAAGGCACTACATGAGATCCGAGGGATTTGTATCTCAAAATGGGTTAAAGTAGGGCGGACGATTAAGTCCCGTACTGTTTACTGTATTTATGGACGATGTAATAAGACAATGCTCAATGCAGACGAAAAAAATTCAAACTGGGTACAGAAATCTAGAGAGAATACAAATAGCTGAGGCAGCATTCGCAGATGAGATATTACTAATAGCTGAAAATGGAAATAACCTACAAGAAAGTATAGATATATGGAACGAAACACTTAAGAAAAAAGGAATGGGTATAAATAAAAATAAAACAAAACCACAGGTGAAGATCAACTAAATATCCAAATTGAAAATAACTATTCAACAAGTAAATGAGTTTCATTATTTAGGTGTCCTGATAGAAAACACTGGGAAAAAGAGTCAGAAATTAATGAAAGAATTGAAAAGGTAACCAAATTGCATTACGCAATGAATAAGAACTTCATTATGAAAAAAGAAATATGACGAAACACAAGATAAAAGTATTCAAAGCAGTCTACAGAGCAGTTCTGAAATATGGATGTGAATCATGGGTTCTCAATAATAGACAAAAAAGCAAAATCTAGGCTGCAGAAATGAGATATCTTAGGAGGGTGAGAGGCGTCACTAGAAAGGACAAAATGAGAAATTCACAAATACGAGAGGAACTGAGATACAATCGATAATGGAATTTATTGTACATTGGTGGGGGCATTTACAACGAATGGGCGACACTAGACCAGTAAAGCTAATATATTAAGCCAAAGTCCAGTATAAAAGGAAAAGAGGAAGACCGCGACAAGTATGGGAGGATGTCATTGAAAATAGCATCCAGAAGAGGGGAAAGAGAAGCAAAAACACTGGCCAGTAACCGAAGATTATGGAGAAATTTGTTCATAATTTAGCTTAGATTGTACTTACCCGACACCCTTTAGGGTAAAAGGGTTTTTGATATATATTGATATATACATATATATCTTTATAAATACTATTTTTGTACCCGCTTATCAAAACCTGTCATTTCACGATTCGATTTGCGTGCGTAAAAAGTCACACGAGTGTGTAAAAGTAAAGTTGGTACTTCCTGGAACTTGATTAATTTAGTGACATTTTAAAATCATAAATCCCTAACATTAATAATATGCTACCCAGTTTGTTGTTTTTCTATGAAAATAAAAGCAAATGAAATAGAGATTGTTATATTTGGAAGGTATGTAATTCAATGTCAGAACAGCAACAAATATTATATAAATTACCATTATTCATTATTTTCAGAAATTGAAACGGAACAATTATTAAAAATTTTGATTGGGCAATTTTGACAACCAGAGATTGATACCCCAGGGATTAACTGGTTTGTTTGAATTGATCTTGATTGCGAAGGTAGAATAACGTTGATTGTATTATTACATATATCTTGTATTTCAGATGTCGAACAAGTTGCAGGCGGAGTCGATATCTCTAACGGGGTCATTGTTTTAGCCAATTGAATTCTACTATGCAGAGAATTTTCGATATATCCTTCTGCAACCGTAGACGATTTCCATCCACCATGCCTTTTAATTGAAAGCAAGTCACCTCCTTGGTTTGCCAACAATGTCGCTGAACTCCTTCGAAAACAGTGACCTGTGAAGTTACTTGCACTATCAAGCTGAAGGTACTCAGCTATTCGCATTGGAATTTTGCCAATTGTATTAAGACCAACCGGTGAACAAACACACTTGCCATTGCGATATGTTAAAAAGAATCGCTGCTGGCTGTCCGGTCTTAAATTTGCATATTGCCGAATTAATGCAATCCATTCGGGCTTAATGATTGCAAATGTACGGCTGTTACCTGTTTTAGTTTCTGGAATTGTTACGATAATTAAATTCGATTTAAATTCTATGTCTCGCAATGACATTTTGCAAAGTTCTTCACGTCGACACGCTCCAGAAATACCCAATATTAATACAGCCTATAAATACATATAGTGTTGTATGGAATTTAAATATATGGAAATGACTTTACCTTCATTAGTAGGAACAAAGAATTTGGTGCTTCAACAATAAATTTAGTAATTTGTTCTTCGGGTAATACTGCTGATTTTTTAGGCTGATGTTGCTTCGTTATCTGTTTTAAATACGCTATGAGTTTTGCATATTTAGATATATCCGTATTATCATATATTATTAAGCTGTAAGCATGATTTTAACATAGAATAAGTGGACCATAATTATTTATTTGATTGTAAATTTTGAAAATAAACTAATAAACAATTTTCGGAGTATTTTTGTATATTTTTAGATCTAGCCCAAGTTACGAATTTAGTATAAGTGCTTTTGTATATGTTTTTTGATTTTATGGGTAATAAATTATCCACTGCAATATTGGCAGCTTCGCGAATTTCAGGCGGTGTACATTGCATTTCATTATCAGAATTCATGTTGTTGGTGAGGTTTTTATTTTGTATGGAATTTTTTGAATTTGATAATTTTAAATTAAATGTCACTTCAAATAATCAATACTGCCAACTCAATTTTTTTGAATTAATATCAAGAGATTAGTAGTGTGTCATAATTGTCATAAACGATAACGTATTTAACAATATGTATTATTATTATAGTTCTCGTACAAAAAATATTGTACAAACTTCGTGCGTGAAACATTTCCCGAAATGCCTACGGCTCGCGCTTTAAACTGGTCACTCATTCGCGAAATATGATTTCAGGCACTTAGTTCGTTAATAACTATTTTAACAACTCCCCGTAAAAAATAATCCAGAGGATTTAAGTCAGGAGATATCGTCGACCATTCAACTACTCCACTATTGCCAATCCCAAACCGTTTGAAAACTCTTAACTCAACTAATTCCTCACAATTACCGCATTGTGATCCGGTACGCTGCCCTGTTGCCACCACAACCTTAGTTGATTTAATGGAATATTGTTATCCAGGAAGATAGTTACGTATGTGCGAAAAAGGTTTCAGTATCTTTCCCCATTTAATGTTTCCTCATACATAACAGGTCCTATAAGACGATTTCTCAAAATGCCCATTCAAACATTTAATCCAAAACGGTGTTGTGATCTTCTTGTCCTGCTTTACCTGGGATTCTGTACTGCCCAATAGTGGCCCTGTATTTCTGTTAAACATTCCAGAATTGGTAAATTTTGATTCATCTGACTAGATTATTTTGTTTAAAAAATCTTCGTCGTCTTTCAACCTTTCCACTAACCAGTTGCAGTACTCCAATTGTCTTAAATTATCGCCAGGTATTAAACTGAGGCTAACATGAATCTTGTATGGTTTAAACTTATTTCGATGTAAAAGTTCTCCATACTAGAGTTCTGGGGCAAATTTAATTCTGTCGCCACTTCGCGTATAGATGTTGATGTATTATTACTTATCTAGAAAATACAAGATTTACATAGACTTTGCAAAAACACACCTTTAATTTACCATTTGTAAAATATCCCGTGGATTTTCATTCAAATTCTTGTTAACATAACCATCACGCGATTTGGTAAATGATCCAATCTCGACTATGTTTCTATCAAGATCCAGAAAAAATGTAAACTGGCGGACAAAAAAATTGTCCGACTCATTTTTTTTCATTGTAAAATGGGTCATTGATCTCTTAAATATAGCATATGAATAGGTTATAAATAAAATATTTAAATAGATCCATATAGCAAATAATATACCTACATTGTCATATTACACCTCAATAACCCTAAAAACTTAAAAAACTGATTCACTACGTGTAAATGTTGTTAAACTGTTGTCGAACGTCAGAATGAGTATTTGGGTAACACTACAAACATTTTCGCACGTCAAAATGATAACAAACATATGCCCCGTACAAAAAGACCTCAACTAGCAAGACACACGCAGTTTAGTTTTATTTAGAAATGGTAACCAAAAACGATTACATTACATATTAACACCACAATTTTAGTATATTTAACATTGTATCATTTTTAACTTTTCAATAAATGTTACAGTTTTGAAAAAGGCACTATATACAGGCTGATTCATTTTCGGCCCTCACCATGGGGATCTCGCTTATTATTTGAGATAGAGTATAGGTTTAAATTTGGCAAAGTTGTTAAATTTTGTGTTTGTTACAAATCCCTAAAGAAAATAGACCTGTGACAAATGACCATCGTTATTTAAAAAAAAAACGCGAAAACCCCATTTTCTTCTTTTACCTGTAGCACCGACATTTGGCCTTGTAGAGAAAAAATAAAAACACATCCTTATGGCTATTTCTAAACCTCTATCCAGTGGTGTACTCTAAATTTTTATAAGACGTTTCGTTTCTTGCTGGCCATAATTAACTATCTAATTTCTTATAGGCGCCATATTGGATTTAGACATCTTCACAAAGAGTTTTTTTTTCTGCTTTCAACCATGTACCACATGCTGACTAAAGTTTTTGACATTAGGTTTTATTTGAAAGAATAAATTATAAGATTAAATAAGGTAGCCATGGAATTTCAATCTGTCAACCATTTCATTTATTGTTCATTAATAATACAAAAATGTCATACACTAACGAAGAGAAACGAGATATGATAAGTATTTTTTATTCTTCGAACCGAAATTCAACAGAAGCGAGTACAAGATATCTACAATTATATCCAGAACGACAACAGCCTCATCGTACCATTTTTCTAGATCTCGACAGAAATTTGGTCGAGAATGAATCGTTTACTAAACCGCGTAATGGTCAAGACAACAGGCATTTAAATGAAAATCGACAAGATATTTTACAAATGGTAAATTAAAAGCGTGTTTTCAAATTTCATGTTAATCTTGTATTTTTATAGATAAATAATAATCCATCAATTTCTACACGCGAAGTAGCGTCAGAATTAAATTTGTGCCAGTCCAGAGCTTGGAGAACTTTACATAAAAGTAGGTTTAAACCATACAGGATCCATGTTAGTCACTCTTTACTGCCTGGAGATAATTAGAGAAGGCTAAAATATTGTAATTGGTTAATGGGAAGGATAGAAAATGACGAAAATTTTTTAAGCAAAATCATCTGGTCAGATGAAACAAAATTTACAAATTCCGGAATGTTCAACAGAAATACGGAGCACTATTGGGCAGTACAAAATCCCCGACAAAACAGGGCTAGAAGACCACAACATCGTTTTGGAATAAACGTTTGGATGGGTATTTTGGCAAATCGTCTCTTAGGACCAGTTATGTATGAAGAACATTTAAATGGAGAAAGATATTTAAACATTTTACGTACATACGTATCTGACTATCTTGACGACAATATCCCATTAACAATTACAATATTTATGGTGGTAACAAGATAGCGCACCAGCACACAATGCAGCTGTTGTTAGAAATTTCTTAAATCAAGAGTTTGCAAACCGTTGGATTGGAAATAGGGGAGTTGTTGAATGGCCTGCGAGATCACCTGATTTAAGTCCGCTAGATTTTTTTTTATGGGGATATGTTAAAAATAATATTTAAAAAAGTAGATGCGCCACAAAACATTGAAGAATTACGAGACAGACTTCAGAATGCCTTCGATGCAGTTCCTAGAAGAACTATACAAAGGGCAGTACAAAATGCCAGAAGGCGTTCCCAATTGTGCATTACCGAAGATGGCCAGATAATTGAACATTTACTGTAATAGTTTATTGTTTACTTTTCTATGTATTTTTATTAATGTTTTTGTTATCTTGTACTCGCTACTGTTGAATTTCGTTTCGAAGAATAAAAAATAAAAGAATAAAAAAAATTATCATATCTCGTTTCTCTTCGTTCATTTTTGTATTATTAATGAACAATAAATGAAATGTTTGACAGATTGAAATTCCATGGTGATTCTCTATATATTTATCTTTAGAATAAGGTGATAATCAAAGGCCGGATTAAATGCAAAAAAAACTGAAAATATGCGCATAAATATGCAGATATTTTACCCTAAATATGCACTTACTTATGAAAAATATGCAGGTAAAAAATACGAGGAATGTTAGAAAATGGAATACCGTAGAAAAAAATATTCTATTATGTTTTCTACAAGTTTATTTAGAACATTTTACAACATAATTAACAATGAAAACAATTTACAATTACATATTTCTCAGAGTTTTCAACAGAAAAATTGTGAAGCGTGTCTGAAAACATGTATTTATATATTGAAAAATTCGTTCTACGTCGACGCTTGTTACAGGAGCATATTTCAAATTAGAAATATCATCTATTGTCAACTCAATATTTTCTACTGAATCACCACACAAGATTTTAACACTGTCCTTTAGATTTTTAAAACTTATTACATTTAAAAATTTTTCATACACGGACTGACCCACTCCTCCTTTAACATCAAAACATGACTTTTCAAATTTGTTTATTATTTCAACGCTCTCGATTAGCGACATAATTTTTTTTGCAACTGCAATATAGAAGTGGAAATAAAACTGTAATTGGCTTTAATAAACGCCAACTCTTGAGGTATTTCTTTATTCGAATACACGTTTTGGGCGTCTATCACAGATTGTGCATCCCTATCAAGATCCATAATAATTGTCTTTATTCCATAAGATTTGCATGAAAGATAGCAGCCTCCAACCACGTTCCCCATCGTGTGATTACTGGTTGAGGAGGAAGCGGAACACCGGGCAGATGTTGTTTGTAAAACTGAACTCGTAATGGGGCTTTTAAAAATACTTTCTTAACACTACTAATTAAAGTATTTACTAAAGGAAAATGGTTTCTGACTTCTTCTGGACACGATTTAGTCCGTGCGCCAAGTAAGTTGTGTGAATTAAATTTGCGTAAAAGATTTTCAAGTTGAAAGCTGCCCTCACCATGTAAGGTGCAGCATCCGTCAAAAGCAATAGAATTTTCTCTGTTGGACTAGTTCCGGTAAGAAGAAAGTTGCCAGTTCTTCCTGTATAAACCTTGTTATTATCAAATTATTTGCCTTTTTCAACTGTTTGGATGAAATTAAATAAGATTTTGCTGGAACCGATACGTTAAGGATACCAATCATTAAATGAACTATATATCAGCCCACACTATCAGTAGTTTCATCTACCTATATATAAAGATAATTGTTTGCAACAACCTTCTTAATGCTATTCAATGTTTCTGCATAGATAGATTTCTCTTAACGTGCTCTCGTTGGGAATGTTATATTTGCTGATGTACTTTTGCAAAAATAACTTGACATTTAAATTGTTTAATTTATGTAGTGAAATATCTGCCGACACAAACATTTGACACAAATCTTCATTAAATTGTTCTTGTTACGATTTTTTGGAAGTTGATAGCAAACATTACGGTAATGTTTGCTGACTCTTCTTCGCCAATTTCATCTTTGTTAGTTTTGCAGCATGAGATGGAGTTTTCATATATTGGCCGACTTGGAACTTTCTCTCACCTGTAATCTGCAAAAAAAATATCAAATCATCGGTTGTTTTCTTATAAAATAAATGTTAGTAAAAGATAAAGGAATAATTAAAAGCTTAATTAATTAATTAATAAGAGGAAATAATCTTAAAATTTTACTCACAACCTTGCAGCATGCTACGCAAAACACTTTTTCTCCACCCGTACGCAATTCTGAATAAGGTGCAATCCATCCAGGCACAGTCGCTATTTTCGACATTTTTGCTATTATATATCACGACTCACAACGTAAAACGCCAACGTAAAATGACGTTTACAATAAAATTACTTTCGAATATGGAAATAAATTTCTCCGTATAGCAAAGAAACACATATACTCCTAATTTTCTGGTAAAATGTATTTTTGTATTTATTTAGAAGCTTTAAGGTATTAGCTTTTCCTGGAATTTTGTCTCAGCCTGGATGTATGGGAAGAGCATTAATACATTCTTGGAGACGCTTATCGGAAAATTAACGGAAGAGACTTAATAAAATGCT
Organism: Melolontha melolontha; assembly: GCA_935421215.2. NCBI lineage: Eukaryota > Metazoa > Arthropoda > Insecta > Coleoptera > Scarabaeidae > Melolontha > Melolontha melolontha. The sequence continues at coordinate 84,611,787 of OW285243.1, forward strand.
ATTTTTAACTTGCAAATGCATAATATTATGCAAATATGCAAATTTATGCGAACTGTATATAATCCCGGCCATTAGTGATAATACAATAAATTTTCTGTATAATAATAATAATAATAATATTTTTAAATGTATATATACATGCGTAGGTACATCATATGAAATATCGAATATAAAACATAAATGGGAAAATAACAAAAATAACAATAAAGAAACATTGAAATTTATTATTAAAAAATCGTTAATCGAATAAAAACACTCACTTAACAATACGTCTTTGGTTTTCATTTTATATGTTCCTAGGAACAGGCCTTTTATATCATTGTAAATTTTTAGAGCTCGATAATTTGTACCCAATTGGCTCTTCTATAGACGATGGTAAAGTATATTATTCTGATTTCTGGTGCTGTAATTGTGACATACTCAAGACAGGTAAGTAGATATATATGGATGGCAAGGTAATATTTTATGTATTTTAAATAGTTGAATATAGCTGTTCGTGTTGGACATACTACTAAAAGCCCTAATAACACCATATGTGAAAATTGAAAAAGCTGCTTCTAGCTGCTTGGTATGTTGCTGCCTGTTTTATCCTTATTTTCTACATGGCAATTGTAGCCCAAGTTATTGGCCCAGAAATTTAATGCTCTCTTTGTTCTCATTTGAGATTATTTTTGTGGCAAGTGCTAATTTCTGAGTTTTATTTTGATTGAGGTTCAGGAGATTACTTCCTTCTCCAAATAAACACACCCCTCTCTCATTCCCTGGGCTCGTACCAAAATAGACGTATCATCTGCATTTTCTTTTACACACCTGCACTACAGCATAACTTTTCCTGGTGTTATATTGTAAAGCAGATAATTCAAATTAGAAAGAGCAGTGGACCTAATATTGACCCCCGTGGAACCCCCCGGTAATGTATTCGAATATTCATTATTCCACTGCTTGCAAGATTGCCCTACTCAGATCGCAACAACCAATTACCACCTCTTTGCAATCAAAAGCATCTGCAACATAGTTCAGAGTTCATAGCTGCAAAACTTCAGATATTGCGATGCTAGTAGATCTGCCTTTTAAGTAACCGTCTTGGGTATCATTTAAAAGTTTGTGTGTCTCAAAATAATTGAGTAATGTTTTTTTGATGATAGTTTCTAAAATTTTTCACATGATTGGCAGTATTGAGATTAGTCTGAAATTCGTGTCTTCTGTCGTACCACCCTTGTGTATAGGACACACTTTGGCTACTTTCACTTCATCAGAAAATAAGGCACTGCACGAACAACTATTGAAAATCTCAGCTATACAAAGTACCCATTTTCTATCTCTAAGGAAGAGCAAAACTAAAAATGGCATCTGATAGTATTTTTACGTAGCATTTAATAATTTTTATTAAATATTCATGGCACACTTGAATATCAAGATATAAAATAAACTTTTTTAAATGGCAAATGCTTATTTTGTTCTGATTTCATAAATATAAGGTTTGGTATGCGGAAGTAATTCAAATAATATTATTAATTGAAGAAATAATAGCCAAGTGGGTTTTAGTTACTTTATTAATATTAATTCGTGAAACGACAATTGTTTAGCTAGCACAATGACTTCATCATTCATTGTTTTGTAACGTACCGGCTTAATTTCATTTCCATTTTAATAATAATAATCTTCATCAAGTAAAAGCCGAATCTGAATTGATTATATTTATATATTGTGTATTACATTAAAAATTTTGCTATATTTATTTTTACTTAAATATAAAGAAATGTTAATGTCATAACTCTGATTTTAACTTAAATAACAATTGACGCACTTGTTTACGACATATTTTTCCTAAGGCATTCAAAGGAATCTCATCCGTAAATATTACTCCTCCATGGAGATGTTTATTTCTTGATAGGAAATCTGAAAACAAAGATATGTTAATATTTATACGCATGTGATGAAAAAATTACTTGTGGAGTAATTCCTATATACCAGAGGTTCCCAAAATTTATCAGTCCGCGCTGCACTTTCAGATTCAGAAGAAGAAGAAGAAGGAGAAGAAGAGGAAGAAGAAGAAATACATAATAACATGCGAGATACACTGAGTGGAGAGAGGGTTGTCCTTCGTATCAACCGTCAGAAAATGGAGAAATTAATTTAAGCGTTACAGGAGAAACTTAGAAGATGATCCCCGGGCGAAAACGGCTACAAGTCCAGAAATTGTAGTAAAAGTCCATAATTTCTTTCTAAGTGACCGCCGCTTGAAAACATTAAAAATAGCAGAGGCAGTGGGCATTTCAAAGGAAAAATACAAAGCACCCGTTTGTATTTTTCACGAATAACTTGATATGAAAATGGTTTCGGAAAGACGGATGCCTCGTTTACTGATGATGGAACAAAGACGTGTTCGCTGTCAAATATCGATGAATAATTTAGAAATTTTTAAAAGCAACACAACAGATTTTTCGCGCCGATTTGTTACTTGTGACGAGACATGGGTTCATTATTCTACACCCGAATCTAAACAACAGTAGAAACGTGGACAACCAACTCTAAAGAAGGCCAAAACAGTTTTAACGGTGGGAAAGGTGATGGAATCGATGTTTTCGGATGTAAAAAGGAATATTGTTGATAGACTATCCACAAAAGGTACCGTAAACGGCGAATATTACGCAAATCATCTAGATCGTTTGAAGACAGTTATCACTGAAAAGCGTGCAGTAATGACTAAGAAGAAAGTATTTTTCATCATGATAATAATAATGGTCATAGCATTCCAGAACGGTTGCTCCAAAAAAAATTGAAGAATTAAGATTCGAACTAGTACCACACCCCCATATTCATCAGACCTAGCACCATCTGATTTTCATCGATTCCCTAAATTAAAACATTTTCTCGGAGGCAAAAAATTCTGCACAAATGAAGAGCTAACCTCAACAGTGGACGATTATTTTGCAGGGTTAGTAGAAAATCGCTGTCGAACAAAATAAGGAAGCTTGAACGCAGATGGACCAAATGTAGAAAAATAAAGTTTGTTTATTTTAAATTAATCCTTTGTTTCTGTCTGATCGCATGAACTAATTAAACAGCTCTCGTATATAAGTCTACTAGAAAGTTCTATAAACATCACGAAAGTTCCATACCTTTCTGGAATATTCTATGTGCTTCAAGAATGTTCCATATTTTTCTAGATAGAAAGTTATACAAGCTACAGGAACGAACTAGTCTAGATGTTCCAGAAAGTTTCATTAGCTTCGAAGTCATTTCGAAATGTTCATTTTAGAAACCGCTATGTCTGTCCGTGTTCGCATGAGTGCCTCGCGGCTGTTTACTTTCTACCGAACCTTTAGGGAACTCCTGCTATATATTGTTGGTTGAAAAATATAACAACAAAATGATTATTAAAAGCCATAAATTTTACATACTAGCAAGATATGATTTGACTTCGTCTTCATTTAAATCTGTATCGGGTTCTTTGATAACAAAAGCCATCGGTAATTCACCAGCTCTTTCATCAGGAAGACCAACTACAGCTACTTGCTTTATATTCGGATGCGTTATCAAAATCGATTCCAATTCTGCAGGTGCTACCTATGGAAGATATAAACCTAGTCAATAAATTTCTGAAAATTAATTAATGATTTTCATAAAACTTACTTGAAACGATTTGTATTTGATAAGTTCCTTAATCCTGTCAATAATATAGAAATTTTCTTCATCGTCGTAGTACCCCACGTCTCCAGTTTTAAAAAAACCATCTTCGGTAACTGCTTTTTTTGTTGCACTTTCATTCTTGTAATAACCTTTCGTCATCATATAACCTTTAATGCAAACTTCGCCACTGCGATTTGGTCCTAATTTTGTCCCAGTATCTAGATCTCGTATATATGCTGACACGCCTGGATAGAGCATACCAACTGAACTTATTTTCTTTGTACCAATTACATTTGAGGTTATGCAGAAAGTAGTTTCAGTTAAACCATATTCTTGCCTTGGTGTAATATTTAATCTATGTGTGAAAGAAAAAATCGTAATCATTTTCGTAACTATCAATTATCAATTTTAATACGAGTATAGCAAACGCCAAATAAGTTGGCGCGAGGAGGGGGTGCGCAGAAAACGTTTTTAAAAACGTCTACCCCCACTACTCAAGTAATTGCCAGAATACATTTGTCATTGACGTTTGACGGAACATAATGTATTTGCTAGGGGATCATAAAGTGATATACGCTCAGAGGTTAGAATTATCTGACATTTGATGTAAAACCAAATACAAATCTCCCCACTACTTCTAATCCTGCGCAAACTTACCCCTCCTCGCGCCAACTTAATTGACGTTTGCTATAATGTCTTTTATGTTTTGCAGGCAGGGACATAGAGGGCGCCACTAATCAAATACGTCAGTAGGTATTAAAAATTAACCTCCATCTTTAGTTAGCCTAAATCCAAAGTTTCAGTGCGATTCGTGTAGTGTTGTAGCTACGACGAACTGTTAAAGTTAAAGTTGACAAGTCGAAAAAAGGAATTAAACAGTAAAAATTTTTGCGAAATATTTTTTTATAACTTTCGAAAACAATTATGTTAACAAGAATGCCTCGCCGAGTTGGTTTCTGTTTTCAGTAATAAAGCACCTCATCAGTCAACAATTTCTCGTTGGTATGGAGAATTCAAACGTGGACGGATTAGTCTTAGCGGCGATCCAAGAGCAGATGCACCAAAAACGGCAGTCACTCAGGAAAACGTAGATGCTGTGCGCAAGCTCATCAACGAAGATCGACACAAGACATATTGCGAAATTAAGGTATCATTGGGAATTTCAAAGACATCAATTCAAAAAATTTTGCATGAAGAATTGTGTGTAAAAAAATTAGTTTCCCGTTGGATACCGTATCTGTTGACCCAAAAACAGAAAACAGCTTGGATGAATTGGTGCTAAAAAAAAACTCTGTACCGCTTCAACGCAGGACGATTGTGGACGCAAAATTAAATAGCGACAAGACAAGACTCTCGCACAACATGGTTTTAGTACGGATGTCAAAAGTTGATCGATAAGGATACAATGTTTTGAGATTAGGCTGACTGAATCATTTTTGAAAGATGTTTCTTGTATCGGAAGGTGTTATCAATGATAAACCTAGGTTTTTTGCCGAATCAACCAACGACACTTCTGCATTATTAATTTTGATCATGCTTTGTTCTTTGATGTTCTGAATTAATGCAGGGTTACCAAACAAGATGGCAGTGGTCTTTTCCGGGTTGATCTTTAGTGCATAATTCTGCGAAAATGATTGTATGCGCTCTAAGTCGTGATTAATCTTATCAATAGCAACTTAAACATCGTTTTTTGCGAGACCAACGTAGAGCTGCGTATCATCAGCATACATTTGCACGTGGCAGTGCTTGACACATTTGTGTAAGTGGCTGGTATAAATGGAGAAAAATAAAGGGCCAAGGATTGATCCCTGTGGAACACCACTACAGGCAATGGTGATGATACATCGCCACGCAACGTTACGCACTGACATCTTTCGGAGAGGTACGAAAGTACCAGACCCAAGGCACCACTGCCGAACCCGAGGTGATAAAGAATAGCCAATAAAATGTCATGGTTAACAGTATCAAACGCCTTACTGTATCTAGCGTAACCAATAGAGATATAGCATTATAATCTCTAGATCTGAGAATGTCATCTGTGACCTTCAAAAGTAAAGTAGTACAACTATGATTAATTCGGAAACCGGATTGTCACTGAGCGAGCAAATCAAAAGCTTGCAGATGTTCAGTGATTTGTGTATTTAGTATTTTTTTCAAGACTTTGCTTAGAACAGGCAATAAACTAATAGGTGGAAGGTCACCGATGTTAGCAGCGTTCACATTTTTAGGTATAGGGATTACAAGTGATTTTTTCCACGTTAGCGGAAAAACGCTTTCTGTTATGCAACAATTTATTAAATGAGTTATGTATGGAAGCGCATACGGTATGTGCAATCTCAGCATGTGAATGCCAATGCCATCACTACCGACAGCAGTACTCTTAATACTTAAGATGAATCGAAACACGACATTCTCGTCGACAGGGTGAAATACGAAAGTATTTTTTAGGTCCGGAGAAGTATTACTAATGTAATTATTAATATATTCCAGAAAATTTCCAGAAACGAGAGGTTTGTTGTTAATAAACCCAGCGTTAATCAAGTGCGGATTTGAGAATTCATACGAAATCTCATATTTCTTTTTCCTTCCAATATTTAACTGATTAAGTTCGCGCCAAAGAGATTACTATTAAAACAACAAGAATAAAATTTGTGAAAGTTTATAATGCTTATTTAAAATTGCTATATTATCAACTACAACAAGGTATAGCAATTGGTTTACCAGAACACTAGCTGGTAAAGCAATTATCATACTGTCTTTCTAAATGTATGTAATTCTATGGTAAAATTTAAATTATATATACAGATAATTTTAATGAAAGTCACTAATATTTTAAATATGTATTTTGTAAGTAATAATACTGGCATTTTGATTGTCATGGATAACCTCTTTGAAGAATTAAAACTTAGACTTCACGAAAGTCAAATTTATATGACTTAAAAATGATAAAAAATGGGTATATTGTTTTTAAGGTGTACTCGATTTCATTGAAATAAACTGTATTACTAGTTTATTACAAAATGCCCAGATGGGACTGAAATATACTTCGTGTGTTTGTCTTTTTAGGTAAATAACAAGCTGAGAAAAGTTGTAATTTCCGAAGTCCCAAAAAAGTGGCAAAAATCTAATAAATGATGCCAAAAAAGTACATTTCTGTCAAACTTATAATGAAAAATATTCAAAATCACTTTCTTGTCACCGTATAAAAAGATATGCAACCAATATTACGTGCGGTTTACTTGTACATAATTCAAAGCTCTGTATATTGCCCCCAAAAGCTAGCACAAATATACTTACTTTAAAAGGATTATTTAAAAATTCATATATACGAATGATTATACATATAGGCAATTAATTAATTAGTAAATATTATAGGAAATTATTAAGGTGACAAATAATACACGAATTGAACATATATATAGGTATGGTCGCGGTTACATAAAAGCGACCACTAATTTGACATTTTGTGTTATTTTCATAAATTTTGGTAAATCAGGTTTTTAAAATGTTATATATGTTGTCAGCAATGACAGCAAAAATTAAATAATATGATAATAAAACGTCAAAGTGACAAATATTATTTTAACAACTTTAATGTAAAATCAATAATGTTACTACGAAAATAATTTCAAATATTTATTAAAATTAATATTTTGAAACTCCGCCGTTGTTCTCGATAACGTAGTTTAGTCTTCTAGGTAAGGAAGCTACCAAATTACGGGCATACTCTGGAGTAAAACTGTTCCATGCCTCTTGAATTGTATTCCATAAATGCTCAGCATTTCGTGGATAAAAATTATTTCCTTTATTAATTGTCTTCAACATCAAACCCCAAACATTCTCTATAGGATTAAGGTCAGCACTACGCGCTGGCCAGGGCAGCACTGTTACGTTGTGTCGTTGCAGCCATTCGGTTACTGTTTGGGCGGTATGAACTCGACAATTATCCTGCTGGAACACAAAGTTATTTTCAGGAAACATGCCGTTGCCTGATGGTAGCATGATGTTCTCTAGAATGTCTATATATGTTATATACTATATATACATGTGTGCAGACACCAAGACCGTTGGCACTCATCCACCCCCAAACATTAACAGAAAAACGGCCACTTTTTCTAACATTATGGATGTATAGTTCCTCAAAACGAGTGTTTGGTGGTCTATATACTCTAACGTGACCATTGTAATATGATTGAAAGACTTTCTCATCAGTGAAAACTACGTTCTGCCAAAAATTTGCGTCGTGCATATAATATTGTATCGCAAACCTGATTCTCTCTTCTCTATTACCTTGCCTTAAAAAAGGCTTTCGCACTGCAATACGACTTCTAATGTTAGATGTAGTTTTTATACGACGCCGTGCCGTTCTGATAGACCCTGGAAAATTTGTCGCACGTCGTGCTTCCACAGCAGTTTCAAAAGGATTATTTATCAAAAAGTTTATCAGATCATTGTCCTCTTCCCCTGTTGAAACTTTTTGCTGACCAGTCCCCACCTTTCTTTCTAATGAACGTCTCTGATTCCATCGGGCATTTATATAATGAACAGTGCTTTTCGCCACTTGAAATCGTTCGGCTACCCTTCTCTCTGACCAACCTTCTCCCAAAAGGGTCACTATACTACTTTTTTGTGCAATATTTAAGTGAGGCATTATGACTTTGTAAGTAATGACACTAATGACAATTTAAATAATATTTGACTTTTTTCATTATTAAGTGACATGATGTATACAATAGGAAAAAGTGCCGGTCGCTTTTATGTGACCGCGACAGTACATTCTTCAATATATTATAAAAAGATCAACACAAAAACTAAACTAAAAATATTTAGATAAAATGTCAAAACTGTTTTAGGTAGGTATAGCAAGCGCCAATTAAGTTGGCACGAGGAGGGGGTGCGCAGAAGCCGTTTTTAAAAACGTCTACCCCCACTACTCAAGTAATTGTCAGAATATATTTGTCATTGACGTTTGACGGAACATAATGTCTTTGCTAGGATATCGTAAAGTGATACACGCTCAGAAGTTAGAATTATCTGACATTTGATGTAAAACCAAATACAAATCTCCCCACTACTTTTAATCCTGCACGAACTTACCCCTCCTCGCGCCAACTTAATTGGCGTTTGCTATACTCTATGATGATTCTAAAACATTGAAAATTACCAGAACACAAATCTTCATAAACAAATGGCTGATTATTTGAAGCTACAAATAAATAAATTTGGCAATACCAACACTCAGAAGACGGTAGTATTAGATTTCAAAATCACAGGAAGGAGAAAGATTAATAAGTGAACACATGTAGAAGAGGACTGTACATAGAATTACAAGCATACAATTATAGTATGACGAGGAACGTGGCCAAGAGAAAGGTCGAAGACAGAAATGAGATGAGAAATTTGTCGGAGATATTAGTAGAGTTGGCACTGTGACCGTTCAATCTGTAACGTGTGCTACTGATCGAAGTGGAAAGGGTTTAACAGGGCATTAAATGTAAATAAACAATTACTTTTAAGTAACGTTCTCAGAATGCAGATGCACAAAATTGATAAGATCGATTAAATATATACAGCATCAGGTATGTTTCAACCATGTTCACCGTGAGGAATAAACGTTCTTATATGCACAGAGCAACTGTTTGACTTCTAATGATGTAGTACTAGAATTATTAAAATAATAAAGTAAATTGTGTGTTAAGGAAAAATTCAGATTTTACTAGATTAAAACAAATTTTTAGCGATCTGTTAAGTATTTACCAAAACAGTTTTAATTATGCTAGTACTACAGCGTTAAATATCGAACGGTCCTTCTCTGCATATAAGAACATTTATTTCACACGGCGAATACGGCTACATGAAGAAACTGTTGAAACATACCTGATGCTGTAAATATTTAACCGATCTTATCCATTTTGCGCAGATGCACTCTGAAAACGCTACTTAAAAGACTAAGTGACTATTTATATTTTGTACTTGCTAAACCCATTCCATTTTGTAATGAACTGTATGGTAATGATAATGGAGTGCGTTGCTGTTGTGTATTTATTACTATTCAATAACATTTACTAATTACTCAAATTAAAAAATATATAATTGCGTGAAACATACAACATGTGTTAGTCGCTACGCCACACACACACACACTTTCGTCTCTCTCCGATGCACTCACTCTCCCACCCTCTCCACACATCCCGCTTATACTATATTGAACATGTTTCAAAACATACATTACTGACGGAACGTTCACAGCAAGTATAAACCTATTAATAGTTTCACTAGTGAAAATTATTGAAATAAAATGGTAACTGGCGCATGTCCATCCCTACATTGGCGCATGACGGCGAAAATTATAACTAAGAAAGTTGAAAACATCCAAATTGGACCCCTATTGAAGAAGTTATACAGCCTGATATACACTACGGTCACTATAGCGCATATAGTTCTTTAAATTACCGTTACAAAGAGTACATGCGCTGGGGCATACGCGTATTACGATTTTATTTCAAAAGATCAAAGGTGCCGGCAAGAAGTGAAACTACTGAATAGGTTTATACTGTGGTTCACAGTGCCAATTCATGATATTCAAATCAACGATGGGATGCGCAGTGTCATTATTTCCGTATGCTTATAGAAATATTAGATAATTCCTTACGCACCATTGGAGCTGTAAAAAGCAGTAAAATACTATTAGAAAAGTTTCTGTATGCAAGATATAGAGACATCGAAATTATAAATGAATATCTACAGTCCCTTAAATTAACCATGCACTGCGCACTGTATTAAATTTAAGACAACACTTTTATTTTCACTTTAAATCGCTTACAAACATTATTTAGGTTCACAAACATTATGTCTTTAATTTAGGACGCCTTTATGTATATGGTACATAAAGCTCAATATCCATCAAGGACAATTTAGTTTACGTCTACGCCTTATCAAATTTCTAGAATTGTAGTTTTCATAGTTGTACTTGCAGAGCGGATATAACCGTACATATTTGAGTGATTTTTATTGCAAACGTCTGTGTAAAACATTTGAATTTACTTTATAAAGGTTATATATAGGTTATTATATAGGTGCACTATTTCTTTACTTATTTTTTATATTGGTTTACAGAATTGGTCATAAACTTAGTTGTATTAAATTTGAGACATAGCGCTTTATCTTTGGTATGGTTTGGAGGAAGAAGTATCTTACAGAGGCCCAATTAGAAGAACTTGCGGCCCAGTTTTTCGAAAGTGAAGATGAATTTGATGATTCTGATGCTGATAACGATAAAAACTGCCTCATAGACAACGCTTTAGAAGAATATGATATACAAGATCTTGCCATTGAGTTTGAAGATGACGGATTTATATTGGAAAATGAACTAACAGACACTAACGGAGAGACCGCGAAAAATAATGACATTGAGAAAAATACCGAAATAAATAATACTGGATCTGAGATTCATAACAAAGCCGGACCCAGCAATATTCAATCAATTGCAGACAATAATACTAAGAAAAGACTATCTCAAATTATGTGGAGAAAAAAAAATTTGGTTTTGGATGAAGATGCTACAACTTTCAAAGGAAGTGAGATTCTTGGTGGTAGTTTCATGGATTTAGCTACCCCATTTGCGTTTTTTAAATATTTTTTGGATGATAAATCACTACAAAAAATAGTTGACGAATCGAATATTTACATGATTCAAAAGGATCCAAATAAGACAACAAATCTCACAATATCAGGGTTGCAAAAGTATTTAGGCATATGTATATATATATGTCGATCGTACATATGCCTAATGTAAGGTCTTTTTGGAGTAGTCGATTGGGATTTTAAAGGATAAAAGAAACAATGAGCCAAAAACACTTTTAATCTATTCGAAAAGTGCTTCATTTAAATGACAATTTGTACATGTTAGCCAATGATAATGAAAACCATGATAGGCTCCATAAGTTGAGACCAGTTATAACTGCCCTTTGCTCAAAATTCCAGAGTGTACCATTAGAGCAAAAATTATCAGTCGGCGAGCAGCTGTGTGCAACCAAGGCCAGGCACCACTTGAAGCAGTACATGCCTGCAAAGCCTCATAAATTGGGCTATAAACTGTTCATTATCTGTGGAGCTAGTGGGTTTGCCTATAATTTTGAAATGTACACCGGTTGTGAAAATCAAGCAAAGTTCAGATTACCAGATGAACCAGATTTGGGAGCGGCTTCAAATACTGTCGTACGTTTGTGCAGAGTTGTTCCACATAATCTAAATCATGTGGTCTACTTTGAGAACTATTTTACTTCTCTACCACTTATGTCATTTTTGGCAAACAATGGTATATTTGCATTGGGAACAGTAAAGAAAAATCGCCTTCCTAATTGCAAATTGCCTACCGATGATGTAATGAAAAAGAAAGACCGGGGTACTTCTTACGAGTAAGTTTGTAGTTTTGATGGCGTCGATGTAACATCTGTGGCATGGAAGGATAATAAGAATGTTTTCTTGTTGTCCACCTTTATGCGAGAACTTCCAAAGAAAACAGTTAAACGTTTCGACAAAAAAGAAAAGAAAACTGCGGATGTCCAATGCCCTAATCTAGTTTTAGAGTATAACAGGCACATGGGTGGCGTAGACCTTCTTGATAGCCTTATTGGTCGCTACAAGATTATTATGCGTAGTAAAAAATGGTACATGAGAGTATTTTATCATTTAGTAGACCTTACTTTGGTAAATGCTTGGCTGCTCTACAAGAGAGTCGCAGCTCAAAGGAACTAAAATAAAATTCTAAAATTAACAGAATTTAGGGCAGAAGTTGCCGACTGTCTTTGCAAGGTTGGTAATGAGCGCCTATCAAAGAAAGGGAGACCCTCAGATGTAGAAACGAAAATTACCGAGAAAAGGAAACGCTCCGCAACAACTTCCTACATTCCACCAAGGGACATAAGGACGGATGGCCAATCCCATTGGCCTATTTATACTAAAGAAAGGCAACGATGCAAATTTCCAACGTGTAAATATTGCTCTCAAATAAAGTGCAACAAATGTGGAGTGTACTTATGTTTAAATAAGAACAACAACTGTTTTGTGCAATTTCATACTAACTAAAAACCTAATATCTTAAAATATGTAACAATGTATTAATAAACCGCTTTGTCTTAAATTTAAGACAAATATATTTTTTTGATTTTTGAGAAAAATATATGATTTGGAATTTTTTAAATATTTTTCTAGACTTCTAAAGATTATTTGCTGTAACAAAATATTTTTTTCTAAGTAATAGAAAAAATTGCGCAGTGTAGGGTTAAACAGAAGCAAATTATTAATTTCTAATTGAGCATTCAATGGGATATTTCATTTTAAAGTGTGTCCATTTGTAAAATTAACTTCAGACAAATACTTCTTTAAGAAAAACTACCTTTATACAAATATAACCCTTTTTTTAAATAAAATAAATAAAATTGTACTTTAAACATTAACATTTTCTAGTAATACGAGGGTTCTCTTTTATTTTTTTCATATAGAGCTGGAATAAACAGTATATAATATCTATTTAATCGATCTTAAGACAAACGTCATAATCGAGCAACACGAGTTACGCATTGTTTTAATGTAACCATCTCTTTTTAATACTGATATCGGAACAGACAAACAAAATTGCGTTAGTCTGCTAGACAAAGAATCACAAAAGGTCAATTTGTTCGTATGATAGACAATGACAGAAAGCATACTATCGGTATTACTACCTTAATCAAATTGTCTTACAATCATCTGTCATTTGTAATTATTGCTTTTTCTGTTTGGTTTTTCTTTGCTTTTACTATATTCCATCTAAATATTACAAAAATATGTTTTTCTGGGAACAAAGTAAAAAGTCTGACTTCAAGTTTTCGGTAAGTTATTAAAAACTAAAATAATAAATCAAATTGAGGTTAACATAACTATCTTTCAGAAAATGCCTGGAAATCGCTTAAATTCACAAGCTTGTGGTAAACGTTCTGAATTATTTAGAGAAAGAGAAAGAAAACGGTGGTCCTTTATTACCAATAAGTGGTGTTTATGAGGTATGCACTCTAATATATCCGTTATTGAATTTAAAATATATATACCGCCTCATTCTGAGCAAACGCCACGATCCGAATGTATGAATATTTCTCCCGCTAAAAAACCAAATCCCCTGAACGCGTTTAGCCAATCACAACACAGTCTGTCTCATTCCGAGCAAACGCAACGATCCGAATGTGCAATTATTTTTCTGGCTCCTAATACAATTCCCCTGAATGCTGTAGGCGCGTTAACATCGATGTCATATGTCATACATACTTACATATTATGGAGCCGCGTAAAAAAAATTATCTGATTACCAAATTACTATTAAAGGACTATAAATTGTTTAGTCCTGTGTTATGGTAATGAGTAAATTGCAATACGTTATACTGACGATGGTCACACAAAGCGTAATGAAATTATTAATAAGCGGTTAAGAAAATTGCAAATAAGACATCAAGAGATTTAATAAATTAAATTTTAATAATAAAGGTCACAAAAACTATTCATAGTAAACTAAATAAACTTCAGAAATAAATAAAAACTAAATTAAATTCTAGTAATGTAAAGAAAAATTTACTCTTACAAATAATAAAATAAATTGTTCGTAATGAGAAATTAATTATACATATAATAAAGGAAGGCAACTATATACTTTTGAAAACATAAACTTAATTTTCTTTAAAAATGCACAACCCTTAAATAAAAGATTCAAAGTTAGCTCTTTCTTTAGCTAGACAATATCCTAATCTGTCACAAAAATTAGTTCGAGTTGTAAGCGGGACAACCATATTGTTGGAACTATACGCGACAGACTGTTTTGTGATTAGCTAAACGCGTTCAGGGGATTTTTATTCGGAGCGGGACAAATATTCGTACATTCAGGCCGTTGCGTTTGCTCAGAATGAGGCGGTATATTTCAGAGAGTATGTGATGCTCTTCATATATCACGCTCAACAGTTTATGCAATTAAACATCGGAAGGTTCAAAACCCAATTCTTACCTCTCCAGGTAAAAAGAGACCTCGATCTAAACAAAAAACTAGAGATCTTCAAGAGTCTGTTAAGATGGAAGTACGGAATATTCTTTATAATATGTATAAAGAAAATATTACTAAAATGTATTATTACCTTATTATAAGATTATTGTTTTAGAGAAACATGTTACTTTAAATACATTAAAAGAAGAACTGAAAAAACGGGGAAATCATTGATTTATGTTCAGCGCCTTTGAGTACTTTGGACATTGGCTTTAAATTCAAAAAAAGAAGACAACAGACGAGCGCTAATTGAAAGGCATAATATTGCATTATTACGGAGTGTTCTTTTTTTGTTTTTTATATGGACAATTTGATGTCAAATTCGCCAGAGCCAGTTGTATTTCTGGATGAAACATGGATTTATTCCAAGGGAATTAGGGAAAAATCTTGGCAAGACGAGTCTACAAAAAGTTCGCGAAAGCCTGAAGGTTATGATAGCAAACGTTATGTCATTGTCCATGCTGGTAGTGACAAGGGCTTTATAAATGGTGCCAGCTTAATATTTTCATCAAAAACAAAAACTCCAGACTATCATGCTATCATGCTGAAATGAATATAATAATTGAATTTTTTTGTATGTTATGCCAAACACAAAAAAATTCAATTATAATGGATAACGCCCCATATCATAGTATTGTTATTAATAAGGTCCCTAACACTTCATCAAGAAAGCAAGATATTATATATTGGTTAACAAACAATAAGATAATGTTTCCAAATAATTTTATGAAATAAGAACTTTTAGATTTAGTTAAATGGAATAACCCTGATAGAAAATATGCTATTGATGAAATATTACAGAAAGAGGTCCACGAAATGTTGAGACTACCTCCATATCATTGTGATTTTAATGCAATTGAACTAATTTGGGCTTCAGCTTACAATAAAAATATTAGCCGGAATGGTTATGAGGATGAAAAAGTCTTAGCTATGTGGGGTGAATCATTAAAACAGTGTGCTACAAGTACTTGGGAAAATTGTGTAATGCATACTATTAACCTGATTAAAACTTGGTACGAACGAGAGATACACATAATAGATGTTGAAGTCGAACCAATTATTATAAATCCAAATGATTTATCGAGTTCTGTGGAAGAATCGGATAATTAAGCATCAATCAGCAGTGAAATTCATATTGAAATTAATCCTGTTTATTTATTGTCAAATACTATGTTTCTAAATATTTAATATATTAAAAAATTCTAGATATTTATTTGTCTGATACTGTTTTTTATTAGTAACTTTGCAAAATATTTGAACACTTCAAAGCAAATACTATGATATTTTTAAATAAATGTATAAAGTATTATGTTTGTGTTTTATTCTATCATACAGTGATGTAGTCATGTCATAAACTTTACAAACTACTACATATATCAAGTAAATTAGCCAATCAATTCACATTTCCAATATTCACAAACATTGTAGTTAGGTGTATAAATACAGCAAAAAGTAGATTGTTTAAAGAGAAAAAAGGCATTTCAATGATAGAAGAATCCTTTATGAATAATTTAATTTACTACTTAAAATGTATGCTTTAAGGGTATTTATTCATTTTCTTCTTATGTAGAATAAAATCTGAACTTTAATAAAATGCATTATGTAAGTATTATTCCGGTATTATTATTATTACAAATTTCGAAATATTATAATTTGCCAAGTACATAACCTACTTCGCTATATATTATGACTATATATCTACCGCCCAGCTTTTTTCTTCTGAAATTTATTTAAACTGTTTCCATAATTAAACGCATTTAAATTTTACCGCAAAAATAATATATTAAGCACGATTATTCCATATGTATCGCTTTAACAGTAAAGAAGTATTGATTTGCTTCAGAGACTTCAGACTGATAAAAATTGATGATGTTTGTTTTAAGATATTAAGCAGATAGTAGCTTTTATAGGATTGTTTTTCGAAGTATTCTCCACAAAGATTTATGCACTTTTGTTATATCACTCGTTTGTTGGTACACTCAAAATTGCGTTTTTGAAGGTATCGCCTGCTCCTTCTAGATTTTCGGAAAGATAAAGAAATAGATGGTGATGGATGATCTAACAATTCGACATTCTGTTGCGTTAAAAATTAAATTGTCTTGCGAGCTGTGTGCGAACTTGCATTGTCTTGGTGGAGGATGATTCGTCGTTGTGAGTTGGTCTCTCGGAGCTCAGCGATGACTTGCAGCACAGTTCTTTGATTCTGTATAGAAATTGTTGCTACATGACGTGCTTTCGAGACAAATGCTGCAATCATCTTTTTGGAGACACTTCGAGAACGGATAACTCTTGTCGGCTTTTCTTCACCTTGGAATACCCAATAGATGACTGGCATTTATTTTTTGGCTCATATGAGTAAATCCAAAATGATTCATCTCCACTCACGATGTTGTACACGTTCTTAATGTTTCCCGCGTTGAAGTGGTTTAGAGTTTTTTGACACCAATTCACCCTAGCTGTATTCTTCGGTCAACAGATACGGCATCCAACGGGAAACAATTTTTTTTATACACAATTCTTCATGCAAAATTTTTTGAATTAAGAGCTTTGAAATCCCCGATGATGCCTTAATTTCGCGAAATGTCACATCTAGATCTTCGTTGATGAGCTTGCGCACAGCATCGACGTTTTCCTGAGTGACTGCCGTTTTTGGTGCATCTGCTCTTGGATCGCCGCTAAGACTAATCCGTCCACGTTTGAATTCTCCATACTAACGAGAAATTGTTGACTTATGTGATGCTTTATTTCCGAAAACAGAAACCAACTCGGCGAGGTAATTCTGGTTGAGATAATTGTCTTCGAAAATTATAAAAAATTATTGTGCGAAAATTTTCACGGTTTAATTCCATTTTTCGACTAACTTGTCAACTTTGACAGTACGTTGCATTTACAACACTACACGTACCGTACGAAACTTTGGATTTAGGCTAACTAAAGATGGAGGTTAGTTTTTAGTACTGGCATTTGATTAGTGGCGCCCTCTATGTTCCAGTATGCAAAATATAAAAGACACCCCTCATAATAACGTTTTAAAAAAACTAATAGGTGATATGTATCATACCTTGTTATTACTGCCTTTAATACATGAGGTGCAGAAGGTGAGCCTCCATAAGTAATATCTTTCAAGCAGGACAAATCGAATTTATCTACTATAGGATGTGTCGCTAGAAATGATAGCAATGTTGGTACGACTGTTATTCTATCTATTCTATATCTTTCGATACATCTCAAGTAAACCGATGGATCAAATTTTTCTAAAACGTGTGTCGTTTTACCTTCAAATATATGACCAAGAACTAGTTGTAAGCCATACGTGTGAAAAAATGGTAATATTCCTAAAACGTGGGGATGGGTTGATTGTAAACATAATTCACGATTGCTAAAAAAAAAGATTAAAGCTATATCTATCTAGACATGGAACATACTTTGTAGCTAATAACATAATTATAGTTAGTCTTCGAAGAAAAGAAATAATGAGATGAAACAACAAGATTTTTCCTAGTTCTGTTAGGTTGGCAACAGATACTCAGTTGTCAAGGCGACGTTCAACTTGCGCAATACTGTTTAGTAATATATCTGCTAGTACCTTCTAGCCGGATTGGCAAGTTATGTTGTGCGTATACTCTGTGCGACACGATCAAAAATATTAGAATGACACAAATATGATGCTATATCCCTACCACTGCGCCTACATGCTTGCTGGGGTGTCCTAGTAGTCCACATCCATAAACCATAAAATATAAAATGGGAAGGGCATGTAGGAGATGCGCAGCGGAGAAATATTCCATAATGTTAGACTCGAATACATTACACGATATGTATGGAAGAACTCACCTTTTATTAAAGCGACTATAGTGAAATACGCTGTGAAAAAGTTTTGAATCTGATAAATTAACTCCTATATAAAAATGTCCATTTGCGGGTGACATTTTTGTCACTTTGACAGCGATAAAAACCTACATAGCTTTTTATCACCGATAAAAATGCTTCTTCCTCCGATAAAAATGCTTCTTCCTGTTACATATCTAGTAGCCCTGCATCACTTAATTTATTTTGGCAGCTGACAGGTAATAACTATTAAGTATCGTTGAACGTAAAATGTACGAGTCGGTTTGGGGAAATTTCAACAAATATCAAAAGATCAATACCGCAATACACAAGAAATACAAAATCGTCAATATGGAGACAATTTAAAAAGTTTTATTCATGTCGTTAATTTATCTTGCCAAAAAACACTCGAGCTTTTCTTTCAATCGGATAAATTTCTTTTAACTCAATATTTTTCCAATCAGTAATTTCGCTCGAAAAACTTACATTAGAAAAAATCGCTCGACCTTTCGGTCTCGCGAGTTTTTCATGTAAGTTTTTCTCGTCAAATTACTGATTGGCAAAATAATTTCGTTACAAAGAGAAATTTATCCGATAAAAAAAAAGCTCTTGTGTTTTTACTTATGATAATAATACTTACTATATCGACATAAGTCTAGCATTGATGTTTCTGTGGCTTGTCATAGCACCTTTCGGAAGGCCAGTAGTTCCAGATGAAAATAGTAGAAAAGCTGTATGGTACGGATCATTTACGGGCGTTGGAATGAAATTGTTTGGATCCGTGTATAAAGCTTCATGTTTTCGTATAAATTTTATCAGACAAACACCAGCTGATACATCACTGTAAGTATTGGTTACTATAATTTGAGTGTAGCCATGTTTGGGTTTGAGTTTAAGCAATTTTTCGCAGCAAGACTTGGAACAAAATATTTTTGACGGACATACCAGATCTAATGCATAATTCAATTCAGCTAAAAAGAATATATATTGTACATGTTATATTATTTTCACTAGACACCAATACTTCATTAAAATGTGAATTATAATAGGTGGTCAAATTCTTATCGCATCAATAATTTTGTTGTTGTACCGTGAGATCAAAAATTATATTGATGAAGGATAGCCATGTAATGTAAAACGTCCGTCTCAATTTATATCATTCTTTTGAGATAATTCTGATTAAATTATCAGGTTAACTGTCATACTGACATTTGACTGACAAAATTTGTAAATATATCTATCTAAAATGATTTTCATGTTTGAATTACATGAATGAATATTTTATTAAAAATTAATAAACAAATTAAAATAAATGTTCAAAATTACCCCCACCTTGTTTGATGCACACGTTTACGCGCCTTTTCATGCTATCAAAAGCATTTTGCAACATTTGTGGCGTTATGTTTGCACATATCGGGTGTACGTTTAATACTGAAGCTGACAGTTTGTGTCAAATTTTGGTTAAGTTAGCACTACTGTACTTGATTTTGACCGCAACAATTCACATTAGCGTCCTATACGGCAATCACTTTTAGCGTAAATATAAAAATTGTGAAAATCAAACATTTTCGAAATGTGTGTTTCCCAAAATTTACTAATTACAATTATTTAAGAAAATGGGATAGATTGTGCCGCGTTCTAAACGAAAAATTTGAACAATAAACCTAACGGGAAACATTCTTGTACGACTATGGCAAAAGATGTTAATCATTAATTAATAATAAATAATAATAATAACTATAATTGTCAGTATGGCAAATATAAAGCAAAGAAATTTCCAAAATTTAACAGACGTCAGCTTCAGTATTAAACGGACACCCAATACTTCAATAATCTTTTGTTACAGTTCTTGCAAATTATGCACAGGAGTTCTGAAAATTATATTTTTTCAGTAAGGGAACACAAAATAGTTCATAATAGACAAACCAGGTGACCTCGGAGAAAACTCAACCTGCGTATGCAAACGTATAAGTCGATAATTAAAAAACCCACGAGGAAAGGCTATAGTTTCTCGTGTCGTAAGTGCTGTTGCAGCGTCATGTTGGAAATAACCATTATGAAGTTCATCGTCGTTTAGTTGTTGAACAAATTTATCAAAATATTATTTCTGTACCTCTCTGCGTTGATGGCGAAATTGAAAAAAAACGTCCCAATTATCCTTCTACGGGAGACTGCCATCTAAACACCAATTTTTTGAGAATATAGTAGAGATTCAATAAAGAAATGCGGTTTATTAGTGCTCCACATTCGCATATTTTGAGAATTTATGTACCCCGAAACATGAAACCATGCCTCATCGGAAAAAAATGTTAAGTTAGCAGGTCGTTATTCATTAAATTGTTAACGAACCATTGGCAGTACGCAAGACATCTGGGGTGGTCTGTTGGCAAAAGAGCTTGATATGATTGCATCTTAAATGGAAGCATGTTAAAGTTCTCCTTTACAATGGTTCGGCGTGTTCCATAAGAAACTCCAATTTCTTGGGACAGGCGTCTCAAAGATTTTGTGGAGTTCTGTTCCATACGATTACGAACGTCAATAATTACTTCTTCTGTACGAATAGTTGGCCTATCAGTACCTTTTTTATGAGTTATAGATCCAGTTTCGCGAAATACACCAACACTATGTGCAAGGCACGTATAAAAATCTACTACTGCGAAATTTGGAAAGTGTTCACTAAAATTATCCAAACATAAACGCTTACTGTATTGCCAAATTACATTAACTAGCAGACCTGTTCTAAAATACGCTTCAATCATGAAAATTTTGTGTGCTGTGGTGTAAACCATAATTGAAAAATTACAAGATGTTAGAGAGAAAATGTATTGACAAATATTAATGTCAGTATGACACTAAATGATATAACTTAAGACAGACGTTTTACATTCTATGGCAAACCTTTATCAATATAATTTTTGATCTCGTGGTATAACATACTGTCGTGAGCAAAAAAAAACGGGACACTGTTTCTGCGTGGGTTTAAATTGTGATACTTAAGTGGCCATCTTTACTCATAATAGTAAGTCAGGAATTGTCAAAAATGTGTGTCTTATTGACATTTATTAAACATTTTTAAAATAAATGTAAATAAAAATTACTAAAAACGATAGAGAAAGATTATTTATTAAATTAAAATAATTATTACATTAAAATAATTAGTATTTCGTCATTCCACCGTTATTATTAACTGCATCTAATCTTGTAGACATTGAAGCGACAATGTTTTGTACCTACAAAATTTGTAGAAATTTGATGCCAAGCATTATGAACAATCTCCCAAAATTCTTCCTGGGTAGAAGCTCTATTTCATTAATCCCCATACATCTTCAATGGGATATAGATAAGGACTGTAGGGCTGGATATCTCAAGTTTAAATGTCATTCTCTTGTAACCATTGTGTGACAAGATAAGACAGGAAATTGTGTTGTTCTTATAGCTTCCTTTAATGTTTTGAAAGGGTTGTGCCTAATCTCAGTAACTAATGTTTCGTCTTCCTGCGTATTGGAAATTTTGTTACGTGCGGAAATCATTATCCGATTTAAATTATTCTCTTCCCCCCATTTTTTTTATATATTCTTGCGGCTGAACTTTTACCAATATTAAATTGAACCGATACACTTCTTAATGATTTCCCATTTTTCAAACTAGTAACAAGTCTAGCTTTATCAATTTTCGAAAGATGCGGCATTTTCAATTTTGAATTATCAACTATGATATATAATTTGACGTAGAATTTGAAAGTTCATCTAATTACAACGCTAAAAAATAAAGGAAATTGACATAACGATTTTGACACTGTCCCGTTTTTTTTTGCTCACGACAGTAGGTGTCATAAACTAGAAGTACAATGTAGTACTTGTACTTTCTACATATACTGCCGTGAGCACAAAAAACGGGACAGTGTCAAAATCGTTATGTCAATTTCCTTTATTTTTTAGCGTTGTGATTTTAACATTTGGTTAACTTTCAAACTCTAACGTCAAATTATATATCATAGTTGATAATTCAAAATTGAAAATGCCGCATCTTTCGAAAACTGATAAAGCTATACTTGTTACTAGTTTGAAAAATTGGAAATCATTAAGAAGTGTATCGGTTCAATTTAATATTGGTAAAAGTTCAGCCGCAATTTTATAAAAAAAATGGAGGGAAGAGGATAATTTAACCCTTTCAAACCATTAAAGGAAGCTATAAGAACAACACAATTTCCTGTCTCATCTTGTAACACAATGGTTACATGAGAATGAAATTTAAACTTGAAATATCCAGCCCTTCAGTCCTTATCTAAATCCCATTGAAAATGTATGGGGATTAATGAGATAGAGCTTCTACCCAGGAAGAATTTTGGGAGATTGTTTATAATGCTTGGCATCAAATTTCTACAAATTCTGTACAAAATATTGTCGCTTCAATGTCTACAAGATTAGATGCAGTTAATAATCACGGTGGAATGACGAAATACTAATTATTTTAATTAATAATTAATTAATAAATAATCTTTCTCTATCGTTTTTAGTAATTTTTATTTACATTTATTTTAAAAATCTTTAATAAATGTCAATAAGACACACATTTTTGATAATTCCTGACTTACTATTATGAGTAAAGATAGCCACTTAAGTAGTCACAATTTAAACCCACGCAGAAACAGTGTCCCGTTTTTTTTGCTCACGACAGTATGTAGAAATAGACTAAATGGACCTATTTCCATATATAGAGAGTACAAGCACCACATTATACGTTAATTAAAATAGTTCCAACTGTATAAAAACAAAAAAAGGAAAAACTAAGAATTCAAATTAAAATCATTTAGTATTGTAATAAACATTTATTCTGATGAAGAAGATAATAAAAGTCGTAACGTTAAAATGAATATTTTTATTTGATGAATAGTTATTAAGTCGAATTTCAAGAAATAATTAACCATTTATAATTAAGAGAACATCTAAGAAAAATAGGAAAAATTATTATATAGATATATAATAAATTTTATATCGTTTTAATAAATATTTTTTTCCTTTCATTATGAAACAGACATGTAAATAATTTACATATCTGTAACTGTATACTTGGACATTACCTCGTATTCTCAGCATTTACTTCTGCTTAAGACATATGTTTCTGACATCTATAGGCGTCGTCAGTTAAGCTAGTGAAGCAATGTATACAAATGATACAAATCTTTATAAATAGATCTGTATCTGTATATGCCATTGAGCCGAAATCCCTTACTAGATAAAGCAAATTTCATCCTATAAGGTGGCACTTACTTAATAAGTGACATCTGACGGACGAAAGAGACTTTGCCGAAAAAAGGGGTCTTTCGTTTGACCAGCTATGCTGGTACAAAAAACGAAACAATACGGGTTGTCCATAAATAAGCCAGATGGCGGTAAATATACAAAAAAGGTTTTAAATGTATCTATACGTTAATATGCACGTATAACGCTTTTGTTTCATTATGAAACAGACATGTAAATAATTTACATATCTGTAACTGTATACTTGGACATTGCCTCGTATTCTCAGCATTTACTTCTGCTTAAGACATATGTTTCTGCCATCTATAGGCGTCGTCAGTTAAGCTAGTGAAGCAATGTATACAAATCTTTATAAATAGATCTGTATCTGTATATGCCATTAAGCGGAAATCCCTTACTAGATAAAGCAAATTTCATCCTATAAGGTGGCACTTATTTAATAAGTGACATCTGACGGACGAAAGAGACTTTCCCTTATCTAGTAAGGGATTTCGGCTTAATGGCATATACAGATACAGATCTATTTATAAAGATTTGTATCATTTGTATACATTGCTTCACTAGCTTAACTGACGACGCCTATAGATGGCAGAAACATATGTCTTAAGCAGAAGTAAATGCTGAGAATACGAGGTAATGTCCAAGTATACAGTTACAGATATGTAAATTATTTACATGTCTGTTTCATAATGAAACAAATGCGTTATACGTGCATAGTAACGTATAGATACATTTAAAACCTTTTTTGTAAATATTTTTTTGATTAGAATTTTCAACTTTATTATATAATAGAAAAAGGCAACAATAAAAGTAGGTATATAAAGTATAGTTTGGAAATTCTTTTTTTTATAGGGTATACTACATCTATAATACAACATGTTTCAAGAAGAACTTTATCTCAGTAAGCATTGAGTAATTAGTACTTGCAAATTATTATAAGCCACTTGCCTTTTATTTATTTTATAACTAACTACTTATCTAATGTCATTTTGACATTTGTCATTTTGTGGCTATATGGCATTCCAAATAAGAATAAACCGTTGGAAAATATAGGGCTTAAAATAAGAGCTTATGATTGGCTAAAATAGAGGCCGCTTTTATGCAGGCAAAATTAAGTTTATTATGTTCTGTCAAATTTTCTTTTTGGTGTCAGTGGCTGTCAGTACTGATCAGTATTTCTGTCAGTGTTAGTCAATTGCGTGTTTTAGTAGTTGTTTATTGTGCTATTTATTATTAATATTCCTTAAAAATAGTTTTTTATAAAGTGAAAAACTCGTTTTCTAAAGATATCTTATCACTTTCATTAACTCCTTTATATAATCGCAAACTTTTTAGAGCATAGATGACGCAGCTTTACATAAAGAAATCGTAAAGGAAAATATATAAAAAGTGGACAGAGGCAGATGGGTTATAAATGTTATAATATGTATTTTAAGAACAAAGCTAATATGTCCAAAACAGCTGCTGTTCGTCAAACTTCAAGGGAAGTAGGCATTAGTAGGAATTATATTTTTGACATTGTTAAGGAAATTGAAATATATGGAGTTACACATTCTCCTTTAAGAAAACGAAGTTGCTCAGATGCTTGCAATGAATTGGTTAATGTATCAAAAAGTATGATTAGAAGGCATGTGCATTCAATTTTCTTTAAAAATGAGTTACCGACTTGCACAAAAATATGTAAAACTATTAAAGCGCATGCTAGTTTATCTCCTTTAAAACAAACATCACTTTGCAAAATCCTAAAGAAACTAGGATTCAAGTGGTAAAAATGCACACGACACAACATATTAATTGAACGAATTTATATTATCTTATGGAGAGGTGGTTATTTGGCAAGTATAAGAAAGTTTCGTGCAGAAGGGAGAAAAATTGTTATTTAGATGAAACATGGGTGAATGCAGGTTACACAAAAGCAAAAATATGGAAAGATACAACGGTACTTAATCCAAGGCAAGCATTTGTTGACGGTCTTTCTACTGGTTTAAAAAATCCATCTGGCAAAGGAAAGCGACTAACTGTGCTTCACATTGTCAGCGAAACTGGTTTTATGTATAGGAGTTTGTTATTATTTAAATCCAAGAAAACTGGAGATTATCATGAAGATATGAATAGTGAGGTGTTCATCGCATGGATGCAAAATATATTACCTTTTCTTGAGCTCAATTGTGTTGTAGTAATGTATAATCACTCTACTAAAACAGAAAAGTCACCTACTTCATCATGTAAAACGGAGGCACTTATTGAATGGCTTTTAACAAAACGAATTTTAGCTGATAATACTATGATAAATTAAATTGATTGAACTCTCGCTTGGCACTTGGTGAAACATCTTGATAAATTCACGATGAAAAAAGAACACTTGGTTATATGTTTCACTAAATTTTATTTACATAAAATAAGACAATTGTTTCGGACTCTGCAGTCCATTTTCAATTAACATAAGAATAAATTTTCTAAAGTATAAATAGATGTATGTAACTACAAAATAGAGAGGGGATAACGTTACTAACAAATTTCCGTGCAAATGGAAAAGGGGGGTAATTTAAGATATAATATAATTATTCAATAACTAATTAAATTCAAATAACTGCCCTCATTAACGGCGAAAGACTAAACTCTGTTTGCTCGTTTACAATGTTTAACGACTTATTTTTCGCCTTTGAAATTTCTAATATTTCCAGGAGATTTAATCGTAATCCTTTTGAAGAAGAGTGTAATATATTAAAATTATCCGATGAGATCATATGGTTGTTTGTTATCAATGCAGTGTTCTGAAATCCCTGAGCATTTCCTAGAATTTAAAATGGCTTTTCTGTGTTCAATAATACGAGTGTGAAAACTTCTACCTGTTTGCCCGATATAAAACGCATCACAGGTCATGCAATTAAGTTTGTATATTCCACATTTTTGTGTTTTTTCAAATCTATCTTTATTGTTGGCCCATAATTAGATGATTGTCTTATTTTATGTAAATAAAATTTAGTGAAACATATAACCAAGTGTTCTTTTTTCATCGTGAATTTACTATGATAAAGGTTGAATTGTTTGAGCTTGTAAAAAATTACCTGTCATCCATTTCCTACGTGGTCGATGAAATATCTAGAGAAAGTGGTCATACAGTTTTACGTTTACCTCCATATCACTGTAATCTAAATCCCATTGAACTTGTATGGGCTCAAGTTAAGAATCACGTTGGCGCCAATAATAAGACATTTAAATTGGACGAAGTAGAAATTTATTATTAAAAGGATTAGTCATGGTTGATGCTGACACATGGAAAAATAGCATTCATCACGTTATAACAGAAGAAAACAAGATGTATGATTTAGATAATAGTGTTCAAAATGTGCTAGAAAATTTTACTTTTACTGTAAATACTGAGTTAACGAACACATGTTTAACCAAGTACTGAAACTGGAAAAATGCATACGCTTTACCTATCTTTGGACCTTAAACTGCTGTTTTACCCTTTTTAATATGTACTTACTTATTTTTGTGGAATTAAATATTTTAAATAAATATTTTAAATAATTAAAATTTCTAGAAATTAGTTATTTACCTTGGTTGTTTGATTAATATCCCATGTATAAAGTTTTCTTATTAAATAAATTAATAATCTAATTGTACTTGTTATTAATTTCATCACCATACCTCTCGATGACAAATTTTTACCGTGACAGGTAGATAACCTACATACTATTTAATACAGCGATGCACATACCGCGGCCCACTGTCGATATTTATGCGGCCCGCCAACGAATTAAAAAAATCCATTCAAATCAATATTTGTAATTGTTAGTAAGATATGTATCTTTAAGTACCTACTACTTTCTTGTTCAGGTTTACTACGTAGGACAGGTATGCTCCTCGTCGTTCCAAGCATATTGTTACGAGACTAGAAATTTGTCGAACCAACTAGATTACTCGAAGATTCGCGAAACACGTCGGTATTATCCCCGAACAATGTGGTAGGTTCTCGATGTTAGGTAACTCGTATAAATACTACGGGAAAGCGAACGTTATATTGTTTGAATTGTAATCTGTGAAGAATAAATATTTCGTCGTTCGAACTTGGCATCTACCTACGTAACAATATAATATCAATTTTGATATGGATAAACCAGGCCCCAGTAAAAAACGAAGTCGTAAGGTTGAAGATGAAAACCGACAGTTTCAAGATATTTGGACCGAAAAATACTTTTTTATTTCATCGCATAACAAAAGTGTCTGTTTAATATGCAAGAGTAGTGTTTCTATTCCGAAGGAATATAATGTGAAAAGGCATTATGAAACCCAGCATCATACTTTTACTAAATTAACCGGCGAAAATCGAACGCAAAAAATTTCCACTTTACAAAGGGAACTAATAGGCCAACAAGCTATGTTTACAAAACCAATTCAAGATGCTGAAACAGCTACTGAAGTTAGCTTTGAAATATCTCGAATATTAGAGAAAACTTGTCGGCCTTTTAAAGATGGTGAGTTTGTTAAGCAGTGTTTAGATATCGCCGCAAAAAAATGTGTCCGAAAGATGCAAAGAGGTTTGAGAAAATTCAACTAAATCAGATTGACTGTTCAAAGAAGACTTACCACATTAGCAGCTAATATAGAAGAGCAATTAGCTACGAAATCGAAAAATTTTGAGTATTTTTCTATAACACTCGACGAATCTACAGATATAAGTTCCACTGCTCAACTCTTAATATTTTTACGAGGTGTAACGCAAAATTTTGAAGTGAGTGAAGAACTGATTGGTATGAGTTCTTTGACAAGTCAAACCAAGGGGAGTGACATGCTCAAAGCTCTTCTGGAAAAATGTTCTATAATGGATTTGGATTTAACGAAATTATCTAGAATTACGACTGACGGAGCACCTTCAATGGTTGTAAGTAAATCTGGGATAATAACTATGTTAAAAGAGTATTTACAAACTAAAAACATAGATACCAAGGAATTCATGCAGTTTCATTGCATTATACATCAAGGGCCAAGAGGCTGTTCAAAGTTATTGGGATTTGAAAATGTGATGAAAGTTGTAGTACCTACTGTAAACTTTATAAAATCACGAGGTCTCAATCATCGACAATTAACACAATTTCTCGAGGATATTGAAAGCGAATATGGTGATCTCCTGTTTTACACTGAAGTAAGGTGGCTAAGTAGTGGGTTGTCAATAGAGCGGTTTCTTAACTTGATTTAAGAAATTAAAATATTTCTGACAGAAAAGAAAAAGGACGTCTCCGAACTCGACAACCCTGATTGGCTGTGTGACTTAGCGTTTCTTGTAGCCATCACAAATCACTTGAATGTCTTAAATACGTGACTCCAAGGCAAAGATCAATTGATTTCGCAGTTATACTGTCATGTTTCGTCCTTTCAATGCAAATTGAGCCTTTTCAGGACACAAATCAATTCAGCCAGTTACAGTCATTTTCCGAATTACAAAAAAATTATGGAGAAATTCAATAAAACTGATGTCAATTTCGCTTATGTTGAAAAAATTGATATTTTAATACAAGCTTTTCATGATCGTTTTCTAGACTTCAAAAAAGTTAAACCTCTATTAGACATTTTCAGCAATCCTTTCAACATTTCACCCGAAAATTCACCGGAATCAATACAGCTGGAATTCTTAGACATGCAAAATGATGATAATTTACGAAACAAGTTTAATGAAGGTAATTTACTCAACTTTTACCGTTGCGTTGACAAAACCGCTTATAAAGAGTTGCGAATAAATGCATTGAAATGCGCAAGCTTATTTGGATCGACGTATATTTGTGAGCAAACGTTTTCAGTGATGAAACTTAACAAAATAAAAAATCGAAACCGTCTGGCAAATGAAAATCTGGAAGCAATTTTACGTGTGGCGACAAGTAATGTGGAGCCAAACATAAACAAAATTGTTAGGTCAATGCAATGTCATGCATCAAAATAATAAAACATGAAATATTACATTGTAATGATTAGATTACATTACGATTACATAATTACAACAAACATTTTTGAATGTTCTTTTATATTTATCATTTGTAGTAATTCATACTATTTAAAAATAAAAATATTTGTGTTAATAATTATTCTTTGTAGTGGCCCGTCCTTGGCTTATAATTTTCCCGAGTGGCCCCTGTTCCCTATAAGTCCGTGCATCCCTGATTTAATCTTTTCCCGCATTTCAAGAATGCAGAACATCATAATTTATGTAAGAAATTCATGAAATTCAACTAGATGTAATTCTTTTTGAAACACGTTGCACATTTAATCAAATTATTTTTGGTACTGTAACGTAGGATAAATCAATAATTTAATTTGTTATAAATAGTATTCCTAATATTTTTGTCTACCAACGTGATGCAACTTGATTTCGTAATAATATACATATTAAAATACACATAAAAAATTGCAAGTTTTCTTATGGAAACGGAATTTATAACGACAGCAATTGCAATTTAACATTTTGATGTGCTATATTTCGAAAATTTAAAATCAAATTGACGCTCCTAAGTATTAAAACTACTGCAATAGAATGTTAATAATTTGACCACCCTCTTGTATTTTCTTTGAATAAGTAAAAACTACTTTTAAGATATATACTTTCTGTATATGCAGAATTCATCAATGTTATTGGCAAACCAGTAAATAATGCAGCAATAACAACGACGAAGAAATAAATATTATTTTCACTACATAAGGCTATTGTGTCTTTCTTGTTAATTCCATCTCTTCTCAGGGATTCCGCCAAACTGCAAGATAATTGAAGTAATTCCTCGTATGTTAAATATGTACCAGTTACTTCATCAATCTACAAGAACAAATTATGTAATAACAATAATAATAAAATTCAATAATTTAGGAAATGTTGTTTCAAATAATTTATTGTACACTAACATATGCTACAATATTGTTTCGCTAAACTTTGGCTTCATCAGGTAATAATATCTGAATAATACGTTATTTAATAGAAACGCAAATCGACTCATTACTAAACCTGGACAAAGCAAAGGGAAAACGACATTATTTATGTTACATGTAATTAAAGACGGCAGACTATGTGCCCGAACAGTAGCGTGATGTGGAGGGATCGAGTAGAGGCGTACGACGATCAATTCAGTTGCCGTTGAGACGTTGTAAGCGATACATTGTTAACACAATCGTGTTGAAAATGTCGGGAGTGCGTAGAAACAATGCATCGACTCGGTTGCATGCTAACGTAGTAAAGAAATTTTTACATCGGTTTCCCGATTTAATATATGACGGTACCGTAGTGAAATGTTTAGTTTGTGAAACAACTTTATTAACTTCGAAAGCAAGTCAGTGCCAAAGACATATAAATAGTGACAAACATAAATCGAATAATAGTGGACGCAGATCATATAATAAATTTGTGTGTGATTTAACAATGATGTTAATTGCGACCAATATACCAATGCAGAAAGTGGAACACCCAATGTTTCGTCAGTTTTGGAAGAAATACAATCCTACGTGGAAATTACGAGCAAGAAGTACGCTACGGAATTATGTACCGTCAGTGCGTGAGAGAATTGTAAATTGTACGAAAAATACGGTAAAAAAAAATTCCTGTGGTTAACAATAGACGAAACTAGATATTAAAAAACAGTCCATCCTAGCCATTCTAGTACGGATGCTGACTCAGCAAGGACCTTCTCCTCCTTATTTACTAACCTGTAAACGAATGCAAGGGTGTACTGCCAGAACGATATATGATGTATTAATAGAAACACTACACAAATTTGAGATTTTACCGAAGCAAGTGTTAATGTTAGTTACCGATGCTGCCAAGGTTATGTGTTCCACAGCAAACTTACTCAAAACGATTCAACCAAACCTGCTGCATGTCACATGTTTGCTTCACGCTTTACACCTTGTAACAAACACTATACGTACAACTTATCCTGATGTGGATCAACTGATAGGACAAACGAAAGCGGTTTTTCTTAAATCTCTATTTCATTTCGCTATTTCATTCGCTGTGTCCTGATATACCCGAGCCGCCGCAACCAATTCTTATACGATGGGGTACTTGGTTAGAAGCAGCATTTTATTATTATAAACATTTTGAAAAAATTAAATCAGTGATTTTACAACTAGATGCCAAAGAAGCAGATGCAATACGGCTCAGCCAGGTTCAATTTAACAATCCTCAAGTTGCAGCAAATTTAAAAATTATTTACGACAGTTACGTTCCAATACTGGTCGCAATAAAAAATTTACAGAACACTCCGCTGTCCTTATCGGACTCATTAGCAATTATTGACCACGTAAAACAAGTGCTGCATATCCTTGAAGATGAAAAAAGTGATTGTGTCCGTGAAAAATTTAACAGTGTATTAGATAAAAATGTAGATTTTACAAAATTAGGGCAACTTTTTACCAATACTGAAGATCCGTTGTACAGATACAAAGAGCGCTTTAACTATGCAAATATAACATCTCTCAACGTCGAACAATCCTTCTCTGTATATAAACATATATATACGTCGCTACGTACGCACCTTTCCGAGACTAATACAGAAACATATATTATGGTGCAGTTTTTTCATCGCGCACATCCGCATTTTTTTGCAACAATGTAAACATGTTGGGTAAGTTATTTATGTTTTTTCTTAACGTTTTGTATAGGGATTCGATATATTTATTTTTAAGTAAGCGCACTGTTATTCTGCTAAACTCTCCACGCAACGCCACTGCTGGGGCGCATAGTCTGCCGTCTTTATAACATGTTGTACATGTAACAATTCAAACAAATATATATTTTTCCCCGCCAACAAAATTTCTGTAAAATACCTGTTTTAAATTGATTACTTCTATTGTGTTGTGATATATCAAGATTCGGACACGTAATCGGAATTTAATGATTCTCCTGTGTGCTAGATTACGAGTCGGAATATTTACATATGACAATACAATAGAGTAGTATTTTTCCGAAATTACATTTGTGAGAAATATCCAAATTATCATTATCGCTACACGTAAACAAGTTATATACAATAATGTCGTATCGTATATGATTTCGTCCAGGATTACTCATTGCTTCCACTCCAAAAGATAATACCATTTTTAGGTGCAGATAGCGTACAACCAAAACATGTTACACGTTAGCATTTCGTTGCTAACAACCTCGCGGAGTGTATGAGCACAAAAACGGAACGAATTCATCTTTCTGCATTCTATACAAGGTATTTGGCGTAACCCGTTCGTTAGAAATTTTCTATGTTCACGCCTTAGGACACTTGAAAATTTGTGGCACGTAATATTGATACTTGGTGTGTTAAAATAAAATATTTCCAATCATGAACCACTTTCGATTATACCGGAAGTCATATCCAATTTTAATATTTCAAATGGAATGTTATATTTTTTATTGCTTTTTTTAGATTGTTTGTAATTTCCTATGGCACTTTATATTAAGGTTTCTTTTGTAAAAAATTAACCATTTCTGAACTATTTTTATTTTTGTGAAAGGTTTTTCAATACACTTTTTAAAATAACATATTTAAGGCGTAAATATGCTTTCTACATATTACGACGCTAATTTATTCGAATAAATTAGCGAAAAATGCAACAAATTTACACAACGGCTTACTACGGGCAAGATATACGATAAACTGTTTCCTTGATGTACTTCAAGACATCCCCACAAAGATTCGAAATCACTGCCTTTGATAGCTTAGTGGTTAGAGCAATGGTCCGGCAAACCATGAACGTGGGTTCGAAACCTACTTAAGGGAGAATTTTTTTCCATAAAAAATTCGAATAAATCGTCGTAATATGTAGAAAGCATATTTACATTTACATTACTTCACGAAAAATGCAACAAATTTGCATATTTAAGGCGTATTTGAACTGAACGTCATATTTCTACTGGAGTCAGGGAACGGTATAAGATTCTGAATAATGTCTAAATATTTAATAAATCTCTTACAGGTGTTCGAAATGTATTGATTATTTAAGTGATCTTTAATTAAAGAAAAATTGTTTTTTTAATGGAACATTTTGCATCGTACAGGTATAGGTGTCCCTATGCCTATCTCTCATAGTTTTAGAGTTATTAATGATATTTTCTAATTGAGCATTATTGAGCCTATTTAGAGTCGTCAAACTTTTTGCGAAGAGGTTAGAAACGAAAATAAATTGCAAAACTGAGAATAGATTTTATATCATATGAGATAACAAAAATAACATAACAAAATACATTAACAAGCAAAAAAGTGAATAAAATCAACAGATTAAAGACGAATAATATATATTAAATTAGATGAAAAAAGATTAATTAAAAAGTCTATCTGTCTAAAATTAATTGAATCAGCAATTCGAGTATTCTATTTATCTGAACCAAAAATTATTGTTATAGCCAGTTCCATCTGATTAACAAAAAGAAATATTTCTTTATATCGAATAATAATTTAAAAAACAACTAGTCTTGTAAATATTATTTCTACACTTTACAACGCTATTTTATTCGAATTTTTCATAAAAAAAAATTCGCCCACAAGTAGGAATCGAACCCACGACCTCTGGCTTGCCGGACCATTGCTCGACCACTGAGCTGTTGAGGCGTGAATTAGAAACTTTTAAGGGGATGCTTTGAGTTACATCAAAGGAAACAGATAAATATATCTTGCCCGTAGTACGGCAGTTGTGCAAATTAATTGCGTTTTCGCAAGATATATTCATCTGTTTCCTCTGATGTAACTCAAAGCATACCCATAAAAGTTTCTAAATGACGCCTCAACGGCTCAGTGATCGAGCAACGGTCCGGCAAGCCAGAGGTCGTGGGTTCGATTCCTACTTGAGGGCGAATTTTTATTTTTCTATGAAAAATTCGAATAAAATAGCGTCGTAAAGTGTAGAAAGAATACGCAATTAATTTGAACAACTAGTCTTGTTTAAGATTTATATTAAATAATCGATAAACAAATCTTTACTTAAATTAGTATTTTTCAACAGCTGAACGACCTCATTACAAGAAAGGCATGTCTTCCGTTGTATCTCTTATCAAAAATGTGTATAAAGTAAATCTAAAAATATATCGACATACTTACAAACGATTTATCAGTACTATGCACAAGCTTAATCAATCGGTTATACAAAACAATACCAGAAGATTCCTTTGGTATTGTAATATGAAATGGTGGACCATAGACGATATTCTCTTTAATCATTTTCGCTATTGTACCAAAATTAACTATTACAGTATTCACATTTAACTCACCAGAAGGTCTGAATAAACTAAACTATAGAATAAACAAAATTGTCGTTAAACTATAATTTATTTTCTC
This sequence comes from Melolontha melolontha, assembly GCA_935421215.2. Classification (NCBI taxonomy): domain Eukaryota; kingdom Metazoa; phylum Arthropoda; class Insecta; order Coleoptera; family Scarabaeidae; genus Melolontha; species Melolontha melolontha. The sequence continues at coordinate 84,646,877 of OW285243.1, forward strand.
ATTAGGCTTCTTTTAAATGATAATACATATCTCTGTTCTCATATTTAATTTGTTCCTTCTAGGGAGATTATATTATTATAATTTGATAAGTAGTTTTCTTTTAGTCCAAGTCAACAAGAATACAATTCTATAACGAACACAAAGAAAATATTATACAGGGTTGGGCAAAAGTAACGCATCAGTCTAATAATTCCGTAAATATAAACTTTAGAACAAAATGTTGTCAACAAAAGTTTTTTGACAAGTTATTTTGTATTGGCTTCAATCATTTGCGTTTTTTTTCATGATGATTACGTATGACAGCAAAAAAAAAAATTTATTTTTAATGGAAACAATATTTTCTTTTAGAAAATTCGGAATCTTTATTAATTTCTGAATATGAATATGTACTTTTTTCATGGGATTAGATAATAAATATATTGAGAAAAAAATAAAATTTAATAAACGTATGCCGTAAACGTATATATGGACTAGTGCAGTGTTTTGTAGATTACTTTGGAAATTGTAGATTTTTTGACTGTCATTGAATTATTGACGTTGCACAATAAAATAGTTTCCATCGTAAAACTTGCTTTTTTTAATACGTGTTTTGTGTGAAAATTGTCAAATTAACTACTAAAGAAAGAATAGAAATTCTTATGATGGTGGGATATGGTGACGTTCACATCACGAAGTTTGCACTTTATTCAATGTTTATTTGTACATACAGTTTCGAGATTGGTTACTAAATTTAGAGAAACAGGCGATGTTAGAGATATACCTAAAGCTGGCCGACCAAAAGAAATCACTAATGAATCACTTCATGTTTTACTTGCTGTAACGTAAAATCCCACTACGTCAACTAGGATTAGAAAATGATATGAGTAGCAGATCTATTAGACGAATATTAAAAGCGAACAAATACAAACCCTATAAGATACACTTACTGCACGAACTTAACGAAGATGACCCGGACAGAAGATTACAGTTTTGTGAAACAATAATGGAATTGTCCAATAACGATCCAAATTTTTTAAACATCGTATTTTCTGAGGAAGCTACATTATGTCTAAATGGTTTTGTAAATAGGCATAACTGACGTTATTGGGTGACTGAGAATCCACATTGGATGCGAGAAAATCATACACAGCATCGCCACAAACTTAATGTGTGGGCTGGCATTGTTGGGCAACGAATCATAGGTCCGTACTTCTTGGAACACAACCTAAATGGTGATGGTTACTTACATTTATTGCGTAATCATATTGTACCAGATCTGTTGATTTCATTTCCTAACGACAATCAACCAAGCATGCCAAACCGTAATCTATGGTTTCAACAAGATGGAGCACCACCACATTATGCTATTAATGTTCGACAGTATTTAGACACAATTTTTCCCGGTCGTTGGATTGGACGTCGGGGTTTTATTGATTGGCGCTCTAGGTCTCCCGATTTAAATCCATTGGATTTCTTTCTTTGGGGACACTTGAAGTCGCAAGTATACAAGGAGAAACCTAGAAACCTAGAGGATTTGAGAGCAAAAATTACTCGTGAGATACAACCCATACCACCTAATAGTTTACAAAATACAATTCGTCATTTTTGGGAACGTTTAGGACACTATCAGGTCGTAGAAGGACGTCACTTTGAGCATTTAATTTAATTTTGTAGTTTGTTTACTTTTATTAAATTTTATTTTTCTCAATATTTTTATTATCTAACCCCATGAAAATAGTACGCATTCATATTCAGAACTTAATAAAGATTCCGAATTGTCTAAAAAATAATAATTATTTCCATTTAAAAAAAAAAAAAAATTGGCTGTCATATGTAATCATCATGAAAAAAAATAAGAAATGATTGAAAGCCAATACAAAATAACTTGTCAAAAAACTTTTGTTATCAACATTTTGTTCTAAAGTTTATATTTACGGAATTATTCGACTGATGCGTTACTTCTGCCCAACCCTGTATATTAGAGTAGGTTTTGCATCAAAACCTATTCTAATTTTAAATTTAAATATTCTTTTTGTGTCTCTTGTAAAATTGCATTCTTGTTTACTTGGACTAAAAGAAAATTACTTATCAAATTATAATAATCATCGAAGAACTAACAAGGTAAATATTAAACCAGAGATAATAATACAAGGACGGGTAGATATGTAAGGTCTCCAACTCTACAAAATAAAATTTAAAAAACATAATGAAACCAGTTTCAAAATGAAGTAAATTTATTGAACTATTAAAAGCCGGTTTATTCACCTTCCAATAAAGTATCGAGTAACGCTACTTGTAAGATAAAGCCTTACTTGACAGATTAAGTGTTTATTCACCGTCAAATAAAATTTAACCGCCCAGTAAAATTACTTGGCGGAAAATTTACTTGTTGCTCATCTACCTTATAAGCAGAGAGCTGACTGAAGGGATTGAATGACCAATTGCCGCGATAAAACGTTGTAGCGGTATCACGTATAGTATGCATGTTATAACAGTCCCACTATTTGCTTGCTCGATTGAATTCGTCGAGCAGATGCAAGGGAATACAAAATATTTTGTATTCCCTTGACAAGGGCATCATTGCCGAAACATGTAGGGTTGTTTTAAATATATATACTTTGAAGTAATGAACCAGACCTTTAATCGCCGACTTATTAAGTTTACCTTATCATACCAAGGTCACGAAGATATTATATATATATATATATGTATATATATATATATATACATGTTTTCTTTCAAGTTTCCGCGGATAGTAGTATGTGTTGTAACTGGATTCCGGGTTTTCTTCCGCGTTTCCATTGTTTGGTCTTTGTAAAAACCGGTGCTGGTTTCTGGACAAAGTTTCGGCAAAATCACATTTGCCATCTTAAGATCTGCGATAACTGTCTGCTTCTGCTTCTGGTTACTCGAAAACTGACGTAGTCGAGTTTAGAATGGTGGTTATATACCCGCTAAGCGTTCTGGTTGGTTGCACTTGGTTGAGTGTGTGCGTGACTCCGTGTCGTTGGGCCTGTAGCTGGAGTGTGCTGGCTGGGCTGCGGTGTAGGTGTTTTTGTTTGTTGTTTCTTGTTGACAACTTCTTTGTTTAATACTGGTTTCCATGCTGTTGGTAGCCTCTGGGTATCATCTCGCGCGGAGAAGTCGTCGAGATGTCCAAAATTCTACGGCTTACCAAAAGTCCACAAGGAAGGCGCACCATTAAGACCCATAGTCAGCTCCATTGGGTCACCTCTTCAACAGTTGGCAAGATACCTAGCCCAACAACTACAACCACATGCCTAAGAAGCCGAGTCTTACGTCAAGAACGCAAGCCACTTCATCGAGATATTGAAGAAAGAGAAATTCGAAACAGATTGGCTATTAGTAAGCTTCGACGTAGTGTCACTGTTTACCAATATACCAGTAACCGAAGCTCTAGGGACCATCGAAAGAAAATACTAACCTTCACCATACATAATGAACCTGGTGAAACACTGCCTGGCAAACACCTACTTTATCTATGGCGATCAACGTTACAAATAAATAGAAGGCGCACCGATGGGCTCTCCACTGTCACCAGTAATAGCGAACCTCTTCATGGAAGACTTGGAGAAAACAGCACTAAGGATGGCCACCCATAAAACCAAACTTTGGCTACCATATATTGACGACACGTTCGTGATTTGGACACATGGAGAAGATCACCTTAAGAGCTTCCTGGAACATCTGAATAATATCCATCCAAAAATAAAATTCACAATGGAAGTAGAATCAAGCAACCAACTACCATTCCTCGACGTTTTGGTTAAGAAGAAACAAAATGGAGAATTAAGCCTTACAGTGTACCGGAAACCCACACATACAGACCAGTACCTCAACACACAGTCTCACCACCACCCAGCTCAGTTGCAAGCAGTAGTGAAGAGCCTAGTAACAAGATCACAGAGATTAGCAGATGAAGATAACGTCATTCAAAAAATGAATAAACTCCACAATGCACTCCAGCAGAATGGCTTTAGCAAACGGACAATCAACAAAGCATTAAAACCTTAACGAGCCAAACCACAAGAGGAAGATGAAGAATCAATAGCCAAAACCTACTTACCCTATGTCAAAGGTACCACCGACAGAATATCCAGTCCTACGAAGACACAACATTGAAACCACATTCAAGGCAGACGGAAAAATCAGCACAGTCCTTCGGAATCCAAAAACAAGAATATCTTTAGAAAACCAGGGAGTATATGAAATTCCATGCCTTAATTGTGAGAAGACGTACATCGGCCAAACAAACAGAAGGGTAAACGTAAGAAGAGACGAACACCAAAACTCCGTAAGAAAAGACGAGAAAACTTCATCTTTGGCTCAGCATGTAAAGGAAACGTCCCACACGATAGACTTCAGCAATACCAAATTATTATTATTATTATTACTATTATTATATTATTATTATTATTAGTATATATATATATATATATATATATATATATAAGGTAAACTTAATAAGTCGGCGATTAAAGGTCTGGTTTACTTCAGAGTATATATATTTAAAACAACCCTACATGTTTCGGCAATACGCCTTTGTCAAGAGAATATAAAATATAAATGTATATATATATATATACTCTGAAGTAAACCAGACCTTTAATCGCCGACTTATTAAGTTTACCTTATCATACCAAGGTCACGAAGATATTATATTTATATATATATATATATATATATATATATATATATGGTAAACCTAATCAGTAGGCGATTAAAGGTCTGTATATTACTTCAAAATATATGTATTTAAAAAACTCTACATGTTTCGGCTGTATACGCCTTTATCAAGAGAATACAAAATATGATTCATATTTTGTATTCTCTTGATAAAGGCGTATACAGCCGAAACATGTAGAGTTTTTTAAATACATATATTTTGAAGTAATATACAGACCTTTAATCGCCTACTGATTAGGTTTACCATATCATACCAAGGTCACGAAGTTATTATATATATATATATATATATATATATATATATATATATATATATATATATAAATATAAAATTGGAATCGCTGCCATTAATTTCATATTCACCCGATTTCCGGTTCAAATCTACTTTATCTTTGGATTTACCAAAGAAGAGCTTTAATTGTGTTTTCGGACTGAAAAGCAACTTGGAGACCTCGTCCTTTAACAACTCTATTTAGGTTTTTCGTAATTCGATGGTATGATAAACACGTATACTTTTGCTCATGATTTTGTTGAGGTAACAAACATGTAGAATAGCGGATTATCTTTTTTAAATTAATCTTTCTAATTAATTTATTAATTATTTGTATGTAAAAACATTATATATCGCGATGTTTTTAATGAAATCTAGTTCCTTTTGGTATTTCTCTTCTGTTAACGGAAAGTTTAGCAACCGATTGACTAGGGAATTGAAATAATAATAATATTAGAATAATCATTACAAAACTTTATTTTCTAAATACATTTATAAATTTGAAATATATTGAATAACATGAATTTTACATAGACAATTTATTAATACATAAAAAAACAACAATTACAATTTTGACTTAAGTTTAGTTAATAATTGACGGACATCTTTACGAGATATTTTACCAAGTGCATTCAAAGGAATTTCGTTGACGAATACGACTCCCCCGTGTAGATGTTTATTTTTTGATAGAAACTCTGAAAGAAATAAAATATTCAATTTAAATGTTAATCGTTTTAAGGTTTTTATGGTTTATTCAAATATATAAATATATTGAAATAGTTATATATATATATAATATATATATATTATATAACTACTTTTGAAAGTTATTAGTTATTTGTACAACTAGTTTAGAAAATCATACTTTCCTTCATGAATTTGCAGTTTCAATCAAGAAAATGAGTAAAAAAATGGACTTTCTAAACGTGTTGTACAAGGAATTTTTTTTGTAGAGTGATCTTTACAAGCCGAAACTGAAAGAGAAACTCAATCATTGCCATTTCAGAATTCTGTTGTCGCCCAAATCATTGACATTTCACGATTTATCTGTCACTCAAGAATTGTTGCTATCATTTATAGAAAAACGATTTCAACTACGATGAACTATTCAACCAGAGTATTTACAATTCTGCTTGAGATGACATCAGTAAATTTTCTAGAACGGTGTAGAAAGTACCGTAAATTAAGACCTCCATATGTCAAGCATGATTTTTTTTATCTATTGCAATTCTGACAACTGTACATCAGATAGACTGAGTATTAACACATTTTCTCATTTCTCTCATATGATTGACAATTTTTTGAAACTTCCAGTACTACAGTGGTCAAAGTTTTTGCCGTTCTTCCGCAACATTATTAGCCGATTCTGGAGCTGGCATTACACTATTAAAACGATATGCTGGTTGGTCATTGACATCGGTCGCCGAGAGAATTACATCAGGGAAAGTATAGAAAACACAATAAAAGTTAATCGTCGTAATATACCAACTGAAAACCCTCTAATTCTGCAATACAGACTGAAAACTTTCCATCAATGAGAAAATGAGATGACAGACATGTGAATTTGGAGAAGTTACCGAAATTGTCCTATAGCTTCTTTGGACAAATATTATGGTGTTATAATAACTGGAAACGAAAACTGTCCTATCGATATTCATTCGTAATGTTCCGTTTCCGCCTAGTAAGCAAAAGAGAGGGAATATCGGCACGATCGCAGCGCTGCGGTGTAGTCTAGCTCACAGCTGTCTGCAGTCACGTACTAAAAAGCTTGGTAAAAGGATATCACCAGCAGTAAACTTATTATTAAGATTGGACATACATTTAACCAACTCATCCACAGTAATCGCAGAAAAGGCGACAGATGAACAATACATAAAAGATTGAAGATAATTCGAACTGTCATTTTGTAAATATACGTTAGAAAATATGTGGGCAAATGCATTAACTATATCTAGGTTTGGAAAATTTAATATCATTGTCAAAGAGAGTACCAGGAGTATATAATTGATCTTTCAAGGTGTTTTTTTAAATTACAACAACAAAATGATTATTATAAGCCATAAATTTCACATACTAGCAAGATATGACTTGACTTCTGCTTCATTTAAATATGTATCAGGTTCCTTAACAACAAACGCCATTGGTAATTCACCAGCCTTTTTATCTGGAAGACCCACAACAGCTACTTGTTTGATTTTTGGATGAGTTATCAAAATCGACTCCAATTCAACAGGTGCTACCTGTAAATGACCTGTAAAAACTAATTCATTCTGGAAAGTATTAAATTGATCGGAAAACTTACTTGAAATGACTTGTATTTTATCAGTTCCTTCATCCTATCAACGATGTAAAAGTATTCTTCGTTATCATAATATCCTACATCTCCAGTTCTAAGATAACCATCTTCAGTAAAAGTTTCATTCGTAGCGACTTCGTTCTTATAATAACCTTTCATAACAAGGTCACCTTTAAGGCAAAGTTCGCCATTTTGATTTGGACCTAATTTTACGCCGGTATCTGGATCACGGATACATGCTGACATGCCTGGGTAAAGGTGACCCACCGTGCCTGATTTTACTACAACTATTGGATTAAATGTTACGGCTAATGTAGCTTCAGTCAATCCATATCCTTCTCTGGGTACAACGTTGAATCTAGAAAAGTTTAAAGAAAAGTTTTTCGAATGAATTTTGTATATGATTTTAGAAGTACGAGGGCAGATTAATAAGTAATATACCACAAAAAATGGGGTCGTAATATTTACATCAATTATACTTATATTAAATAAGAGTATTTGAACTTCGATTTTACTTATTTTTGTACGGTTAAAAGGCGCAAGTGGTAAGAGCGTCGGACAACGGGTGTGAGAACTTCGTTAGTCGAGGGTTCGTATCTCGAAACTATAGTGTGAAAAGTTTTCTTTTGGGGGATCGGTACCCTCATCAGTTACCTTTAAATGTCGAGGAAGTGAAACCCAAATCATCATTTTTACCTTCTTACGGAAAGGAAGTATACAAAGGTATCTACACGGCAAATTAACGCATACTTTGAATTTTTATTACAAAAAATCTTAAATAATTAAATAAAAATTGTGCAATTGTTTATTTTTAGTAATTTATTCAACATTTTTGAAGGAACATGTATATCATCGATTTTCGATTATATTTTCTAAATTTCGATATTTAAAATTTTTATTAATGTTTTTCTTTTGCGGATAATTATAATTATCCTATTGTTAGTTAAATTTGATTGTAGTAATTTTCTAGTATGATTTAAATTTGATTAAAATTTTACAATATATTTGTACGTAGGCAACTTGGGTTTCAATATGGTTTGGTTCATATTTTCCGATTCTGTCTGTGGCGAATTCCGTTAGAATTGTCATTAGTATTTTCATTTAAGATCTTGGATATTGTAACGATAACGTCATCTCGTGATCATTCTTTTTAGACCGGGGTTTTCGATTAATACATAATTCATTCATTAACACGTAATTAATTAATATTCTTCGTTAGTTAGATTCTGAATTTTTCTATCTTAATTTTGATCTAGGGAAATCATTTTCTAATTATATATTTCATCATTTTCTTTTATACAGTGTCTTCCTCTATCGGTTAATTCTAAGAACTACTTACCTTTTCGTTTATAAGCAGCGACTTGAGAAATTCTGGCTCCCTTTTTGCTGTTAAGTTGAGAACACGTTGTACGGATGACGTATTGTGTGATTGGTAATGACTTCTTTTAAGTAATTTTATTACACGCTATGCGGCTTTTGAGACATTATGAATTAATTATACGTCTGATGGTCATTTGGAATACGGAAAGACCGTTTTTGATGTGTTTTTGAACGAGATTGGCGTTCATGGAGCAAGTAGTTAACCCTATATTATTAGGTGAGTTTCTTTTACACGTCCTCATGTAAAGGCATTGTCTATTCATTATAATTTTATTTCGTTGCATTAGTTTTTTTCTTTCTGGAATTTAACAGAATTCTAGTACGAGATCATTTTCTAGTACATAGTAGTTTCCAGTACATGGTAGTTTCCAGTACATGATTGTTTCTAGTACAGCTTAGTTTTCTAGAACTTGGTCATTTCGAGTACGATATTGTTCAAGTACGATGTAATTTTATAGTACGTCATACTTTTACATTGTACAAGTATAGGATACTTTTATCAGTATTCTTGCGAAGCACGTGGTATATTTTTGCAGCCAGTAGGGTTAGTTTCAGGAGTATGGTGATTGTTATTCCCAAGACGTTATTCAATCGAAATCATTAAGGTATTGATTGTTCTACAACTTACCAGGTACGAAGTGCGACAGTCCAAAAAGTCCAAAAGACTTCCTATAACAGAATTTGCTAGTCTCTATTTTGTAACCATATTGTAAATTTAGAGTAATTCATTTTTCATTAATTTTGTACATATTTTATTTAGTAAAATTTAAGTAATCGATACCCTTAATTTTGCATATACAGGGTACTCGAAATTTAATGTGTCATGCTAGGGTCGTGCCCGGTTTGTTTTTCAAATCATTATATAACTTACAAAAACTTTTTAAGGCTTAACAGTTAATTATAACTTATAAATGATTGAGTAGTGTCAATTTTTCTATCATAATTGCGTTGCTTAAATGTTTTTAATTATTACAATCTTAAACTGTAAATTGATTTGTTTTCTTTTTCCTGATATTTAGTAAACTTTTGGTGTACTGAATGTACAAGCATGTCGATGTGAGATTTATCAAAAAAATCTTTGGATAAATTACTAACCAATTTATTGTCTAGATTAAGTATACAATTTACTTAATTATGGGTTAATGATATATAAACTGAGATCGTATTGGTTTCGCTGCATAACTTTTATTTGTCTAATTTCGTCAGTATATTTTTAATCCAATTTAATTTCAGTATTTTATTGCTTTACAATGCATATTATATGTGCATGATTTTTTTGTCGATCGTATCCCATTACTATACTGGGTGAGTCACTAACTCAGTATCACTTTATATATTTATTGCAACTTATTTATATACAATTTGTATTCTTTAAGCTAGTTGGTCATTGATATTTGCTTTAAATTTTTAATTCATTATTACTTGTGGCTTGTGAGCCTTATTAAGATTTTCATATTTTATTTTATTGATTAATTTACTACAGCATTGTTTATTGATATGCTTATTGTTTTTTTCCCTTGTTTTGTGTTCTTGTTGATATTTAATAAACTATTTCTTGTTATTGTTATATTTTAGGTGTTTTACAATTATGGTAACAATTGTCCACGTATTTACCTTTGATTTAGTTAACTTACCATCGTCGATGTCCGTGTTCACTGTATGGGCTTGAGAGCAAAAACACGGTGGTGCCTATTTATAAGAAGAACCTTCCATCGCTCGTATTTTAACTGAGCTGGTCTCTCAGCCGAATATCCCCGGGACAGGGCAATCGTTTTATTGGTGAAAGTTAGTAAATCATATAGGTATTACGTTTGTGTTCATAATCTTATGTAGATCTCGGTTTCCGGGTTGGAACCGAGATCTACATCTAGAGAACGACCGCGGAAACTTACACCTACCTTTATGATAATCTTATATTAATCGCTGTCACGTCATCGAGCATTTGCAGAGTTAGATCTTGTTATTGGCAGGTAACAAACTCATTAATTTGAGTAAGTTATGGCTTTTAAAATTATTTTATTTAATAAAAATTCCAAAACCTAAAGAACCTATGGTTGTTACAAACAAAATTTATTTATTGTTAATATCTAGTATAGCCTCCTCGTGCTCTTGAGGCACGTTTAGAATTCCTTCAGGACCAATTTCCAGGTTTTCTTGAAAATGTTCCGCTGCCAACATGTATTTTCAGTACGATGGAACACCCGCTCACAATTCTAGAATTGTATAGGCACACATGGACCAATAAGATGGCCTGCAAGATCACCCAATCTAAAGGCGTTAGATTATTTTCTATGGGGATATTTGGTATAGGGTATACCCCACGCCTCTTGCAGATTTGGAAGAATTAAAAAAAGAATTGGTAACGAATGCGCAACTCTTAATGCCGAGTTATTAAGAAGTGATACATTGAAACAAATGGACAACATTTCGAACATTTTCTTTAGCATCTTTTGGTTAAGAGATTTATAAATACCATTCTTGTACAAATAAAATTAATAAGTATAATATATTTTGTCATTCATTTAACATTATTTTTCTGTTATTTGACTTTCAATAAAATGTTTGTAAATCACTCTTATCTAAATAAATATTCTTTCTAACAGAGATCTTAAAAATGCATTTTTGGGAAGTGTATTTTTGCCATTTTAAATTCAAATACGAAATAATGACCATGCTTTTCATAATTTTCTACAATTCCAATTTTTGAATATTTAAAATGCAATTTCACCTATGTTTTGAAGTCTAAATACAAAGTGTAATACTTCATGGGAAAGAGAGTTTTTCGTAGAATTCATAGTTTGAGGAAAATATACAGGATGCTATTTAAAATAAAAAAGTTATGATCGTTTCCGGTTAGACTCAATTTAAAGAACATTATGTGTATATCAGATGCCCCAAATTTCAAATTTTCATTTTATTAGATAATGGAGGTACGCCATTAGAACAACATAACTGAGACACTCATATCTTCAACGACTAATAATCTCATAAAACTGCTGTTCAGACTGGTGTTTCTTGTTAAGGTATGATTGTTATGTTGATGTTTAATGTGAGACTGTGTGTCTTGATGCTAATGTAAGATTGTTTGTCTTGATGGTAATGTACGACTGTGTGTCTGTAATGTTAATGTAAGACTGTTCTGTTCTGTACTGTTTTTTGTTGTGTTGAGTTGATAATATGTTACAAGTAGATAAAAATATACCACTACCGCTACAAACTATTACATAATTAAATACGCGTCTTGGCGCGAAATTTTTTAAGATAAGTTCCAACAATACCAATTTATGATAGTTTCTTAAAAATCTGATCTTGCTAATAAACAAATAATAAAATATCTTTACTAATTAAGTATTAGTTGGTGTTGTAAATCTAAGCATGTAGTTCCGGATAAAATTCCATTGTTTAGTAATGGACTTTATTATACTTATTTAGGAAACGTGATTTAAGAATGGATATCCAGATTAAACACTTTCTTCACTATAACCCTAGGTAATAAACAAACGGTCTGCATTATAAAGTAATAAATAAATTTGCAAATATAAACGATTCTATAAACACTTCTATAAATACTTCTTAGAATTTAGAGAAAGTTTTACAATTTCAATGTGATAATAAAATTATGTTAATAAAGCGGTTTAAATTTGAAAATGAACGTTAAATATTTATATAATTGGAATATGAAATGTATCCTCAACAGTATAAAAAATATCTCGTTATAGACGCCTTTTTGTGGTTTATGCGATATTTTTTTGGCGGAGTGTATATTTTAAAAAATAAATTAAATTATCCTACCTTCTTGTAAAGGCCTTTACTATTTCAGGTGCACTAGGTGAACTACCGTAACTAATATCCTTCAAGCAGGATAAATCGAACTTGTCCACGATTGGGTGTGTGGCTAAGAAAGCTAACAATGTCGGTACAACTATTATATTTTCCACTCTGCATTTTTCGATACACTTCAAGTAAATCATGGGTTCGAATTTTTCTAAAACGTGTATTGTTTTTCCATCGTATATATAGCCAAGAATTAGTTGTAAGCCAAGTGAATGGAAAAATGGTAATAGTCCCAAAACATGGGGATTGACTGAGTGAACCCATATCTGTGGATTGCTAAAAAAAAAATAACATATGCAGAGTAAAACCTGGAATTTAATAATGGACATGTATAAGAGATGGTCAGCATGTTTAATAACATAGAAATTGCAACACCTAGTACGGATTGATATTTTTTTCTACTGAAATACAATACAAAATAATACAAATCTGTATAAAAACAAATTTGTATCTGTATATGCATGGACACATAGTACGTATTTACCAGCTTTTGCTTCAACTACCAGGCGCATGCGTTTCTGTGTAACCACTTTGTCAATGATAGATTTACGAAGACAAAAGACTGTAGGTACACTTGCGGTCATGTAGCAAGTTTTGTCCTATCCGAAGACATCAGATAACCTCATGCCATCTGACGGACAAAACCGACCACGCCGGTGCAAAGTGTATTTTTTCTTCTTTTCCAGTAATAGCTTTGCTATTCGAGAAGAAACACTAATAAGAAGTAAATGGTGGCCATTTTGAGCATTTAATAAAGTAACTGTTTTGTAGATATCTAGAAGAATAGAAATTTATGTTTTTATATTTTACTTAGGGTTAATAAATTTTATAAATTATGTCGCATTTCGAAATTAATTTATGTAGAATAAGAATTTCATAAAACGGTAATTTCTCTGAAACTATTGGTTTTGAGGCTATATGGTATATACATAAATTGAAGGGATTAAGTAGCTTTACATAATTGTGCAATAATATACAGGGTGTTTCATTTGAAAAAAAAAAAGTTTTGACCTATTAAAATGTGATGATTTTGTGCCTTCATATTAAACACCCTGTGTATGAAAAAAAATATACTCTTGTGCCATATGTTTAATAAACTCTTTCTCTTTGTAATTAAGAAGAATATCGCTTTACATGTTATTAGTAAACTTTTATGAGATACATTTATGATCATGCAATTTTCTCTAAAATTTCATACTTTTCGCAATAATTTGGCAACGCGGTAAAATTTAGTCGAAAAAATTTAGTGACTTATGTACACCGTTATACTGATTGCGATAATGTAAAAATATAGCTACCATGCCATTTAAAAAAATATGCTGCATGCATGTTAAATGCCTCGACTAATCTGAGCACCCTGTATAGTTCCAATTATTTTACAAATATGTAGTGTTGCATTTGCTACAACTTCTATTTGAAACATTTTTTGATATGTGTTGTAATATACGAAATATTGGACTTCCTCGCACTAATGGGCCACCCTGTAATGTGAAAAGTTTCCACGGCTAAGTTACGAAAAAATTAAAGTAGGGGTATTTGATGGACCTCAAATTAGAATTTTAATGAAAGATGTAAATTTCATCAACTCTACGAACGAAGCTGAGGAAGAAGCCTCGACGTCATTTACAATTTTCTTGGAAATAAAAAAACCTGCAATTATAAAGATTTAGTACAATCATTGCTTAAACAGTTTAACTTATACTAAGTAGGATCCTGGAGTGTGAGGAAAATCCGATAACTCTAGTAATTACTGCTGTATACTGGTTAAAGAAGACCTTAATACGCCATTATATAAAAGGAAACTGTCAAATACAATATTTTAATGGGTTTTCTTTACATTTTCTAATATTAAATGCATCTACAATAGCCGCTCGGAAGAGTGAAAACTCTATTCAGTGAACAGCTCGTTTATATGAACAACTAAAATTTTATTTGTAAAGCTCCATAGAGTGAACAATAACACATTCGGTTCAGTGAACTGGGTTAATTCCCGGCGTATGAATTATTTTGCTGACTCGCCGGCGTAACTTACAAGAACAGCGGACAGATGTATGTATGTATTTTATTTTAGTTGTAATTCTGAGTTCTGTTGATGTTGTAGGTGTACTGTGGTAGAACATTTTTGTGTTTACACTAAAAATGAAGCGAAAAGTGTTAAGTTTGCTCGAAAAATGTAAAATTTTAAAAAGTCTGGACAGTGGAAGCAGTGTAACGTATTTGTCTAAAAAGTACGGGATTGCCAAATCCACAGTATGTGCAATCAAAAATAAAAAACGGGACATTTTAAAAGTCACATCAAGACGCAGTGAAATACGGAAAAGAAAAACTTTAAAATCCTGTAAGATGCCACGAATGGAAAAAAAATTATATTCATGGTTTTGTACACAAAAACTTAAAAATGTACCGGTTTCGATTGAACTTTTAAAAACAAAAGCAAAAGCTATCAATGAAACTATCGCTGAAAATCCTAATTTTAATGCTAGTGACGGATGGAGCCAAAGATTTAAACGAAGATTTGGAATAAGACATTTAAAAATTTCGGGAGAAAAGTTATCAGCTACTCCGGAGCATGTAGGTCCATTCAAGAATTATCTTCGAAAGAAAATAGAGGAGCTACAATTAACACATGACCAATTATACAATGCCGACGAGACAGGCTTGTTTTGGAAATTACTCCCAGAAAGGACTTTGGTTACGTCTGAAGAAAGATCGGCCCCTGGTCGGAAAACGGATAAAAGTAGAGTTACTTTACTAGCATGCACCAATGCAACCGGTGAACATAAAATCAAACCGTTAGTGATTGGGCGTGTCGCAAATCCAAGATGCTTTAAGAACTTTTCACTTCCAGTGCATACACAAGTACGAAAAATGCGTGGATGACGTCGGGGGTATTTGAAAATTGGTTTCATCATTCATTTGTCCCGCAGGTTCGAAGATTTTTGAAACAAAAGGGATTACCACAAAAAGCTCTTCTACTTTTGGATAACGCTCCAAGTCATCCACCAGCAGGAAACTTGGTTTCCGATGATGGAAAAATTCTTACTGTATACATGTCTCCGAATGTAACAGCTCTTATACAGCCCATGGACCAGAATGTCATTAGGTTAACAAAATTGTTTTATAGAAGAAGCCTTTTATCCACAATAGTTGCTTCTGAGAGCAATGATATTTCAGCTGTCACTAAAAACTTGAGTCTAAAAGATGCTGTTACACATCTGGCATTAGCATGGATGAATGTGGAAGAAGAAATAATTGCTAAGTGTTGGAAAAATATTTTATCAGATTCTTTCAATAGCGACTCTGATTCAGCAGAAGATGTTCCATGGGCTATTCTACAAGAAAAATACAAGAACAGCGTCGAGGCAGTGATATTTCAAGAAACTGTAGCATTACTACAGAAAGTGAACGGAAACATAACATACAGCCGTAAAGACATAGAAAACTGGAATACGGATGTCATAGAAGATCCTGAAGAGGATGTAATTGAAATTGAAAGTGCGGAAGAAACAATGGATGATGAGCCAATGCCAACTACCATCCCCACACATGAAGCTTTACAAGGACTTAATATAGTGATTTCTTGGGCAGAACAAAACATGCTAAATTCTGAAGATCTATTAACTTTGCGAAGAATAAAAGAAATCGCAGTTCAAAGATGTTTAAAAGAAAAAAAGGTTGAAACAAATTTAACCAGTTTTTTTAACAAACAAAACTTACTTCTTTAAATCATTACGTAGATCATGTATGTATGTACGTATCTATGTAGAACATGTATATTTTTCATTTGTTAATTCTTTTTGATGTAACTGAATACATATACATATAAATAAACGTTTTAAACTGCACATTCGATTGAGTGAACATTTCGATTCTGTGAACAGGTAAGGTTTTAATTAGTTCACATAATCGAGCGGCTACTATAATTACTTTAACATTTCGTTTTGAAACACAATCATGTTTTTCTCTAAAACTAAACCTGGTAGGGAAAATCAAAAAGCAGATTTGGATCCAGCATAAAAAGACAAAAACAAAAAGTAGATTTTTTTTGGTTCCAAGTTACAAATAGGTGATTTTGGATAATTTCTTCATACTTAATCCAATATGAAGAAATGATTCAAGATCACCTATTTCTAACTAGGAACCAGAAAAAGAGTTTGTTTCAATTTTAATCAGTGTTATTGGAAATGGAAGCAGACACATAAAAGTGCGCAGATGTAAAAAAAAACTGAATGTGGAATATAACAAATATTGATGTGCGGTTTCAAGAGAAATACTTGAATGCAGCTTCTACAAGTTGTGATTGTATCCGTCAGATGGAAGCCCCTGACTTAGTTTTGCACTTTTTATGAAGACAGCGATGGTTGTTTTGGCATTCGCGATGTCAATGAGTCAATGAGCAGCGCTGAATGTTCTTCTACGCTCTATTTTAATAACTTCTGAAATATGGCAAGGGTGTTCTTTCAGTGAAAGTATCTCTCCAGTGGTGCACACTGACAATTCTGTAGTAAGATGAAACATGTTGGTGCGTCTCTGGAAGGATACTTTCATAAATATATGAACTTGTATTGTGTTCTCCACACCCGATTTTTAATAATATTTTACGAGGGACATCTTTTATGCTTTGCATACTGGGACATAGAGGGCGCCACTAATCAAATGTCAGTACTAAAAATTAACCTCCATCTTTAGTTTAGCCTAAATCTAAAGTTTCAGTGCGATACGTTTACTGTTGTAGCTACAACGAACTGTGAAAGTTAACAAGTTAGTCGAAAAATGGAATAAACCGTGGAAATTTTCGCGCAATAATTTTTTATAATTTTCGAACAAAATTATCTCAACAAGGACGCTTCGCCGAGTTGGTTTCTGTTTTCGGTAATGAAGCACAATATCAGTCAACAATTTCTCGTTGGTATGGAGAATTAAAACGTGAACGTATTAGTCTTAGCGACGATCCAAGAGCAGGTGCACCAAAATCGGCTGTCACTCAGGAAAACGTCGATGCATCATTGGGGATTTGAAAGACCTCAATTCAAAAAAATGTAAAAAAAAAAATAGTTTCCCGTTGACCGAAAAACAGAAAACAGCTAAGGTGAATTGGTGTCAAGAAACTCTATACCACATCAACGTAGGAAACTTTAAAAACGTATGCAACATCGTGAGTGGTGGTGCATCTTGGATTTACTCATACGAGCAAGAAAATAAACGCCAGTCGTCTGTTTAGGTGTTTCAAGGTGAAGAAAAGCCTACAAAATTCATCCGATTTCGAAGTGTCTCCAAAAAGATGGTCATATATTTGTCTCGAAAGGATGTCGTGTAGCAACAATTTCTCTACAAGATCAAAGGACTGTTACTGCCGATTGGTATACAATAATTTATTTGCCGCAAGTCGTCGCTGAGCTCCGAGAAACAACCCACAACGACGAATCATCCTCCACTAAGACAATCCAACTTCGTACACAGCTTCCAAGATAATTAAATTTTTAATGCAACAAACCATCGAATTGTTAGACCGTCCTCCGTACAGTTCCGACCTAAGTCTCTACGATTTCTTTACCTTTCTGAAAATCAAGAACGGACTGTGTAGTAGGCTGGGTCACATATGTATGGAGAAAAAAAAATTTTATTTTTTTTATGGGCACGGTGACAAAAAGAAGCCAAATTATAAGTGTTATTGGGTTACGAAGTTTGGTAGCAATCGGAGTTAATCTTCTGCCTCCGGTTTAATGTTGAATCTTTCAAAAATGTACTTAAAAAAGAACTTCAAGCATGATATTTATTTATTTGGAAAAGTTAGAAATCAATTGTAATTATATTTATTTAGAGAAAAAAAAAATGACAAAATTTTTTTTACAAAAGTGCAAGAAAGGATAATCATAAAAATAATGAATATAATGAGTTTATTTAGTGACAAAATCCTTTTTGCTATCGAATTTCGGCATTAATTTTCTTGATTCTATCTGCGTTTTGATGAAACCTTCTCTTGATGTTTTGTTGCACAAAGTTGATTATGCTTCACTCACAGCTTTGACTGCTCTTTCTACCGCTTGGGTGTGACAGGGAAGGTGTAATAGCTCAATTCCTCCATTGTTTTCTTCTTCAATAAACAGTCGAAGATTTTCTTCATTTACAGATTTTAATATAGGTGGTTCAGTGATAGTTTCTTCCCAATTCAAAAGGTCAAAATATGATGATGCATTAAAGTTTATCGTTGGTATCTGAAAAAGCCGTAATTGCTTTGATGTTGCTGATCTACTCTTCAAAATTCGATGGACAGCTAATTCACGAATGTGTTGCTGGGGATCTGTCAACATTGCAAGTAATAAGTTTTCAGGGTGTGCAAAATAACTGTTTCATTGAATTACTAGGTCAACAACGGCTTTCAAAGTTGTTGGTAAATATCTGCTTACTTTAATTAGTTTAAAAAGGTGTCGTGGTCCGTCTTTACAGCTGGGGAGAGTTTTTATAGAAAACCACACTGGAGCGTAAACCTTGACAATATATGAACCTAACTCGAAGTTTTTAGGATATGTTTCACCTTCTTCAGGCACTGGAAAGTGCATAGAACAAGAAATATTCAACTTTTTCTTGAATGGGGATATATCGATGGATTTTTTGACTGCAATTGGTTGTGATGGCACAAATGTCAATGTTGGAAAATCTGGGGGTATTATACGTATACTAGAAAAAAGATTGGGTAGACCCTTACAGTGGATCATTTGTATTTTGCATATGAATGAACTGCCATTCAGACACCTGTTTCAACATGTTGATGGTGGTACATCAGGACCACAGACATTTTTGGGAAAAATTGGCAAGGCACTTGGAAACTGTGAAAAAAGACCTATAGTGAAGTTTCAGTTAGAGTAGATTTTTCTCGTAACAACTTTCTTTTTAATGTCTTTCTAATCTGTATTGTTGTTCCAACATCTACACTACTTATAGCCATTTGTCTAACCGTTCTTTGATCTATTATAAAACTTCGCTCTCTTTCAGGTATTTTTTTGTTTTTAATGCAAGCACATTTAAGAAAATCTCTGCACTTACATTCCGAAATATCAAACAAAATCTTACTTACAAAGAAACTTTTCCAACTTGTTTTTAGGTATTTTTGGCTTCTATTTCTTTATATGTTGGCTCCTTTTTAGTTTTCCTCTCGTATTTTAAGCTATGACGGGTCCACTCATAAAATTTCATCACATCTTCATAAGTTGGTAATATATTATCTTTCAAATCACATAAAACACCAAACAAAGGACACCTCCAACTATTTCTGGTACGCTCCATTTCTCAAATGATAAAATAAACAAATAAATGACAGCACTTTACAACGCAACACTAATTATTTTAACGATCGCGGCACACTTGTCTCATCTAACTCCGTGTTGTAAGAAATAAAGATTGTACGGGGATTTCCCTACTTTGTTTTTGCCTTGAACCGTTTAGATAACATACATATATAAAAGCAGCACGTTTTTTAGTTTTTGTAATATATAAAAAGCAGAATTTTATATTATTGTTCCTTTTAATGACTTATTTGTCCGTATTAAGGTTCAATTAGACGTGCCATAGCCGTAACCATAGCCGTAACCAAAATTCAATTAATATCTACGGTTACGGCTATGGCGTTACGGCACGTTACCAAAATCGAAAACATTGTAGCACATACGATTGGTTTTATATGGTTACGGCTGTGGCACGTCTAATTGAGTCTTTAGAGTGAATCAGTGCTGTATATCGCTACCTTAATATAGAAATGCCCTAACTCATTTTTTTAAATCGAGGTTTTTGCATATTTCGATGATGATCTTCTAATATATCTAAATATCCAAAAAAAAAAACTTGATTTGTAAAAAATTGAGTTAGGGACTTTCTATATTAAGGTAGCGATATGTAAATGCGTGTTCTGGGGAAATTTAACAGTGTGAATCCACATTGTAAAAGTACAGTTTTATATCGGGATTACCTCTATATACCGATATTATTTTGCAATAAAACTTGTATAGATATGTAACTTAAAAAGTATTATTAAAGTGATGTCAAAAATCAACTTTTTCTGAAATTTCTATCGCTATCCGAAGGCAGCAGAAAAACTTTAAATAATGCAATAGAATTTTATATGCAGATTAGCTATACCATTTAGCACCTTTTTATCACTGAGCCTCTCAAGAAATGAAGAAAAAAAATTTTTGACCCAGCCTACTGTGTAGTCAAAGGTTCGAGTCGTCAGAAGGAACAGTCGATGCCTTCAAAAGCGCAAGTTTGACTGTACCAACAAACGAGTGGAATAACTGCTTGCAGAGTTGGTTCCAGGGCATGCATAAATCTTCGTGGAAAATACTTCGAAAAACAATAAAGTGTTTAAAAGTTATCTACTGTTTTATTCCACGTCTATATGCAAAATATAAATGACTACACTGGTGTATAATTAAGAATGTTCTTGTTTTACCAAAAGAAGTTAATGCTTTTTTCCAAGTTTAGTCTACAATATTATGTTTCTTGCAAAAGTTTTCTTAATTGTCTATCTGATAAAAATAAAATAAGAGTTATATTTAGTCTTTGGGTGCTTAATACTTTTACCTTTTGTTGGCCACATTTTTCTTAAGAACAGTTTTTACAATAATCCTCAGTGAGTGTTGTAATTTCTATGCCGCGTTGTATATTTTTGTAAAATATTAACACTTACTTTATCGACATAAGCCTGGCATTGATATTTTTATGGGTTATCATTACGCCCTTTGGAAGACCTGTAGTTCCAGAAGAAAACATAATAAGAGCTGTATTATATGAACTATCTAAAGATGTTGGGGTGAAGTTATTTATATCTGTATATAAAGCTCTGTGCGCTTTTATAAAATCCATCAGAGATACAGCACCAGGTAAATTTTCGCAATCAATTACTATAATTTTTCTAATATGTCTGCGCTTCGACTTGAGTTTCAGAAATTTGTCATAGTGGGCATTCGAGCAGAATATTATCGAGGACAATACTAGATTTAAAGCGTGCGTCGATTCAGCTGAAAAAATATATTTTATATTTTATATTTGTTAAAACATAGAGTTATTTCGAATAAATAATGTTTCCATTTGAAGCAGTGGCCAAATTATTATATTCTCTTGTCTTTTTACTTATTTTTATATTTCTGTACTGCAACCCATAAAAACTTTAAGGAAGTCATGAATATGACATCTATTCCAATAACTAATGTTAGAGAATATTCCAACTAACAAACAATAGTATATTAAAAAACAAGTTCCATAAGGCACCATTTTGCCGCACGAGATCAGTTTAGAAAACGAGCCGATTTTCTAAAGAGCGAGTTCGGCAAAAGGCCTTATAAAACGAGTTTTTTATACTATTTTTTCTGTTTTGCATTTTTTACATTAATAAATTGGAATTATTTAATTTGAAAGGTCAGAGTTTTCTTTTTATATAAAGTATGCAGTTGGTCACATTGATACTTGACATTTTCAAATTTAAATCTTACTATCCGCGAAATATATTATATTACATTTATTTATTTATTTATTTATTATTTATTTATTAATTTGCGTTAACATTACATGATATTTTATTTGAAAATATAAACATGAGTGACATAGTGACATAGAAACTAATATATCTTGTTGTCAATTGTATACAATATACGTTGTTTGTGTAGAGTACAAACCCATATCATATCTGTCAAATGTACATAAATTCATAAAATCAAATGACAGCAATGATATTTGTTTCTGTGCTCGAATAACGCCAACATTGAATAATGAAAAAAAGCGTATCGAAATGAAGCTCATTTCGATACTGTTTTGGGTGTCATAATGAGTTCATTTCGAACGCAAAATAGAAAAAATACATTTCGAATTGCATACTGCTACGTTTCATATCAAGCGAGACACAAAATTTGTTTCCTAGGTAGGCCGTGAACGACTGAGATAGACATATAAGTCACGTCTGAGCTTACTACTAAAGCCTATTACTAAAAGTACGAAAAGTATGTTAGATCACTTAATCAATCTAAGAAATAACTGATTTAATCCATAGCATACTCTGAAAACTTTTTTTGTGGCTCACTCCTTACATTACTCTGTGGCGATTGCACTAAACATGCAATTCCAACTTTTTTGAGCACTTGATTGGAAGTGAATCACGATAATTTACTAGTAGCATGATTGAGTAACTAAATTTAGCAACTATAACAATTAGGACGGAAAATATGACTTGTTGGTTATGAGACCTGTCTTTTTTTCTTTCTTCAACGATCCTTATAACTCCAAGGCGGTCGGATATTCCTATGTTCTATCGATCCATTTTCCCAAGCCTTCTGAACTCTGATCATATTTTTCGTTTCTGCTGTAGTTTAATTATTTAATTAATTTATTAATTTTATTATCTGTATGTTTGTGTTGTCGCGCATTGATTTTATATCAAAATGAACAAAATCGAATATAGAACCTTATAAAGTTCCTTACTAAACAAGATCTCCAAAAATTATTCTTGAAGAAATGTTGGTTGTATGATTGTCTTTCCAAGTTAACTATTTGCGAGGGGTCAAAATTGTTTAAACATGGTTGAGAATCATTGAATGATGATCCACATCCAAGTCACCCTAACGATGTGATCACTTCTGATATTGTTCAAAGATCCAAGTGTTTGGTACTGGAACATGCAAGATTAAAGAAGCGATCATTAGTAGAATTATTAGGTGTTTCAGAAACAACGATCTTTAGAATTTTGCAGGAATACTTTGGAATGACAAAAATTAGTACAAGATGGGTTCTATGGATGCTTTCGCTATTGCAAATGCGTGTCCGGGTGGACACGTGTGAATCTACGAAATGAACCAGATTTAATTTTTTCTTGACGATCCTGATAACTCCAAAGGGGGCATCAGATATTCCGATCGTTGTTCCATCCATCGATTTTTTCCAAACCTTCTAAACTCTAGCCAATATTTTCATTTCTGCTGTTGTTTTTGCCCTATCTCTTCTTAATTGTTCTATCATTTCCGTCCATGATTTCCTCAACCATCCTCTCCATCTTCTATTCATTCTCTTCGTCTCAATCACTCTCCTAACCAGCCTGATTTTTTTGCATTCTGATCACATTTCCGTGCCGTTTTAGCTGCATTTTTTTTTAGAATTCTATAATTCTTGGGTAATTGGCGAATTCTTCTCTATTCGTTCTCTATCCCACATACTATTGTAATGTTCTTTAGGAACTTCATTTCTGTCTGCAGTCAATCGTTCTTTAGTGTAGGCCTTTATTGTTGTTAGTCTATTATATTCAACTATCATTTGATATTCTTTCGTTTTAATCTCTAATATTTTTCAGTATTTTGTTAATTTTTATGATGAATACTAGTGTAGATGTGGAGTAATGGTTTAGGGAGATACATTAAGATCTTAACTCTTCCTTTCATTCCAATTTTTTTTTATAGTAATAAAAAGAAAATTCAACAGTAGTAATAATAACAAATTTATTTTGACACGTCGGATTTTGAAAGAAAAAATATTGAAAAGTAAATGAAATAATGAACCACGTTCGGTTATACCAGAAGTCATAGCCAACTTTGATATTTTTAACGGATTGCTATATGTTTTATTACTTTTTTAGATTCTTTACAAAGTGCTATAGCACTTTATATTAAGGTTCCTTTTGTAAAAAATTAACCGAGTTTGAATTATTTCGTTTTTTGTGAATTTTTTAAATGCACTTTTTAAATCCATGTATCTAAGGCGTATTTGAACTTAACTACGTCATATTTCTACTGAAGACAGCGAAAGGTATAAAATGAGTAATGTCTAAATATTTAATAAATCTCTTACAGGGTGTTCGAATTTTATTGATTATTTGAGTAATTTAATTAAAGAAAAAACGACTTTTTCAAATGAAACACTAGTAGATGTGCACGCCATAGTAAGTAGATGAACATGTTGCATCTTACAGGTATTATAGATTTCCCTATGCCTATCTCATAGTTTTAGAGTTATTAATGATTATTAGAGCAGACCAATCTCCGTGCGCGCCATGAGCGCCGGTATGTGAGTGTAATTCGTAATATATTAGAATATGCGATAGAATAGGGACGCAACATGAGCTTGTTACCGATATAAGTATAGATGTAGAGACATTTATTCTATCAAAAATAATTAAATATACATTTGGTTTTCTGCTATTAAAGTAATATGCATAAATACACGAAAAATAAGAATAGTACATATTATAGCAGCGTTGTATGTACCTATAAATAAAATGGAAAATGTATGAAATCAGTGATTGTGTGCACGACAGAGGATTTAAAAAAACACTTACCACTTTAAGCGTCTTCCAAGGATTGACAAACTGGAGAAACTCGATTTTCAACACCAGGTGCGTTTCTAAGGTTATTTCTGAAAAACATGTCCGCCGTGAGGAAAAAAATATGTTTATATTCGGAAAACGAGCGTTCTATATCTAGTGATGTTATATTCGCATAATCAAAATACCTTGTTAAGCAACTTAACGCATCTGTAGACGTGCCCTCACAAATAAGCGTTAAGGTGTCAAAATCTGCATTTCTGTCTAAAACACTTTCAAATTTAATTAGAACACTTTCACTTTTTGCGTCTTCTACAGCACACAGTTGCGCGTGAACATCTTTAACGATTTGCAATTATTCCTCTAACGACAGCGACGAATTTTCTAATTTTGTTATTACTTCTTCGAGTCCCAAGTAATTCTCACGAATACTTTGTAAATCCATTTTAATCTTGAAATTCTTTCTGGCTTGTATTGATAGCTGCACTTTCTTTCGGATCGAATGATAAAACCACGTCCTTAATTTTTTCAAAATGTTTATGATAGTAAAACCCCGCCCGTGACAATGTACCCCAACGTGTCAGAATCGGCTGTGGTGGCTCAGGGCTATGGGGACACAATTCGTGAAATTTCCAAATACGTTTTGGAGATTTCAGAATACTGCCTTTGTACTCGATATTAAAGCATCTACCTCTGGATAACTTCTACGAACCTGTTCTGCCACAAGGTGTAGAACATGGAGTTTACAAGTAATATGTAACAAGTTAGCACAATATTTTCTAAGAGACCGGCCTACAGAACACATGGTTTTGGCACCATCGGTCATAAACATTAATACTTGGTCTTTCGAAAGTTTAAATTTTTCCAAGTATCTAATAGCACCTCTGAAATTTTTTCGGCATTACATTGTTCTAGTCGTCTGGATGCTAATAAAATTGAAGACGTTGGTTGATGTGGTTCCATATGACGCGCCATCACATTAACTACAGATTGTTTTTTGCTGTCAGTTGTTTCGTCCACACATAACCACAGTTTTTTATTTTTCAGTTCGGCATTGATTTTATTTTCAACCTGTTTACGCACCGATGGTAAATTCCTTCGTAACGTTGTCGTGCTCGGTAATCCTTGATTCGCGTATTTATTCCAAAATGAAATAAATGAATCATTACTTAACAAGGTAAACGGCAGTGTACACACAATCATAGTTACACATAGTTCATGTATAGACTGTTGTCGATTAATTTTGTTATTATTGTGCTTCGAACTGCTTACGTGTTCTTTATAATGTGTTTTTGACCAACACATTAGATATGTATTGCACACTAAACATTTAATTTTTGAGCCATCGTATATTAAGTCCGGGAAATCCATAATAAACTTATTCACTTCGTTTGACAACGGTCGTTTTCTCGATTTATGTGTCGACGAGATTTTATTACGTATGCTTACACTTACATGCAGTCTAAGCAAGTACCAAACACATACTGAATGCTTTTTATTAGTTCTGATGCAATACAATCGTCCTCACATAGGCGCGCACGGAAATTGGTCTGCTCTAATGATTATTTTCTAAATTGAGCATTATCTAGAAAAATCGTAGAAGTAAGCCATGAAAAGTAAATCTGAATCAAAAAATGCGATTTCAAGCATCGTAATCAATTTCAAAATTAGTGATTTCAATGTCATGAGTAGAAATAGTTATTTTTATATTAAGTGTGCAAAGCATAGGTTTGCTGAGTTTAAGAATGTTGAGTTTTTTGTCGAGACCGAAGGTCCAGACAAAAAATACATTCGAAATCTCAAAAACTGCTTTTGCACACGTAACATAAACAACGTTTTTTCTCCAATTGTAGTAATTAAAAATTATTCTATATATTTGGACATATCCTCCGATGTCCACAGCAAATAGGCCACATTTGTTGAGGACATCTGGGGATATGTCTAAATATATCGGGCACGGGCCGAATTCGTCCTCTGTTTCCAAGATATAGATGACTAAAATTAGACAATAGACGACGTCATAGCCTTTGGAAATTTTTGTGGAACACCCGGTATACTACATAGCGGATATGAATTTAGACAACACTGACTTTTGTTTTATTTTAAAATAGCCACAGGAAAATATTCATAAATAAAATAATTTGGCCATCTGCTTTTTCTCCTTAAAATAAGATATTTTAAAACATTTACTTTCTGTATATGCAGGATTTATAGTTGTTAATGGCACTCCAATAAATAAGGCAGCTACGACGACTATGGAAAAATAGATGCTGTTTTCGCTGCTTAAGGCTATTACATCGTTCCTGTTAATTCCATCTTTTCTAAGTGATTCCGCCAGACTGCAAGATAATTGCAGAAATTGTGCGTACGTTAAATATTCTCCAGTTACTTCGTCAACCTTTAAAATACAAATATGTAGTTATAATTAAATGTCCCAAGTAGTTACATTTATAAGGGGTGAGCCATCAACTTGTTTCTTTTTAAAAATGCTATAAAGAGCACTTTCAATATTCAATATTTTCAATAATTTTTGTTTTATTAGAAAGAGTAAACGTTCTGATTAATTGTGGAATATAACTTCATTCAAATAGTTACCTCGGCTGACCCTGCAATAGCCCATCCTGTCAACTCAATTTTCCAGCACATTTCCGAAGGTTTCGGTCCCTATTTCAGCAATATCGCGAACAATATTTAGTTTAAGTGCCTGAATAGTTTCTGTATAGTGGGCATAGTTCTGCCTTTGCGCATAACTCGTTAACGGTAAGACGTAGAGAAAGAGTTTTAACACAAAAAATGTTTGTTTGAATGAGTTTTATTAAGCAGGTAAGAAAAAAAGTTAAATATATTTACATTTTTATATATTTCTTTTCGACGGCACAAAGTTTGTTTGATTGTGTAATAGACCTGTAGTTGTAGTGTTGAAATTAATTTTAAAAACTAACAAAAGTATTGATAACAATGATAACTATAGCAAGCACCAATTAAGTTGGCGCGAGGAGGGGGTGCGCAGAAGCCGTTTTTAAAAACGTCCACCCCCACTACTCAAGTAATTGTCAGAAATCTATTAAATTGATTGAACTCTCGCTTGGCACTTGGTGAAACATCTTGATAAATTCACGATGAAAATAGAACACTTGGTTATATGTTTCACTAAATTTTATTTACATAAAATAAGACAATTGCTTCGGACTCTGCAGCGGTCTTGTCTCTTAGCGGAAATTTTTATGTCAAATTTTGAAGATAATTTGTTTAATTCAAATATCCCATATTTACGTCACATTCACAAATGGTTTAGATACGTAGATGACATTATATGTGTTTGGACAGGTACAAATAGACAGTTAGATCTCTTCTTCAATCATTTAAATAATATCAATAATAAAATACAATTTACAATGGAAAAAGAGAAGGGTAACTGCTCAAACTTCTTAGATCTCACGTTAAAGAAACTGAATAATAAATTAGATTATAGCATTTATAGAAAACATACTTTCACAGATACCCTTATTTCAGCAGATAGCAATCAGTCAAACAGTATAAAAATATCTTCGTTTAACAGCTTTATACACAGACTTTTACATTTACCTCTATCTAAACCAAATTATGATAAAAAAGTCAATACCCTGAAGTGTTTGGCTATAAATAATGGCTTCACCACAGACATAATAGACAATATTATCAAAAAGAAAAAACGTCAACAAATTAATAGTTTTTTGTATGCTTCTTCTCAAAAAGAATCTCCTAAACATAGGTTCATAAATGATGTAGGTAGGACCTCGAATAAAATCACTAATAGATTAACAAAAAACAACATAAAAACTATTTCAGTAAATAAATTTAATTTAGGTAAATTGTGGGCCAACAATAAAGATAGATTTGAAAAAACACAAAAATGTGGAATATACAAACTCAATTGCATGACCTGTGATGCGTTTTACATCGGGCAAACAGGTAGAAGTTTTCACACTCGTATTACTGAACACAGAAAAGCCATTTTAAATTCTAGGAAATGCTCAGGGATTTCAGAACACAGCATTGATAACAACCATATGATCTCATCGGACAATTTTAATATATTACACTCTTCTTCAAAAGGATTAAGATTAAATCTCCTGGAAATATTAGAAATTTCAAAGGCGAAAAATAAGTCGTTAAACATTGTAAACGAGCAAACAGAGTTTAGCCTTTCGCCGATAATGAGGGCAGTTATTTGAATTTAATGAGCTTTGAATAATTATATTGTATCTTAAAATACCCCTTTTC
Source organism: Melolontha melolontha (assembly GCA_935421215.2). Classification (NCBI taxonomy): domain Eukaryota; kingdom Metazoa; phylum Arthropoda; class Insecta; order Coleoptera; family Scarabaeidae; genus Melolontha; species Melolontha melolontha. Next base: position 84,675,902 of record OW285243.1, read on the forward strand.
CATTTGAACGAAAATTTGTTAGTAACGTTATCCCCTTTCTATTTTGTAGTTACATACATCTATTTATACTTCAGAAAATTTATTCTTATGTTAATTGAAAATGGACTGCAGAGTCCGAAACAATTGTCTTATTTTATGTAAATAAAATTTAGTGAAACATATAACCAAGTGTTCTCTTTTCATCGTGAATTTGTCAGAAATCATTTGTCATTGACGTTTGACGGCACATAATGTCTTTGCTAGGGGATCATAAAGTGATACACGCTCAGAGGTTAGAATTAGCTGACATTTGATGTAAAACCAAATACAAATCTCCCCACGACTTTTAATCCTACGCGAACTTACCCCTCCTCGCGCCAACTTAATCGGTGTTTGCTATACATTATAAATTATTTTGCATTTGAGTTAATAATAATATAACAGCGCCATCCTGTCAATTTTATTAAATGTTAAAACACCTATAAATATTTAAACATTCAATGTATTACTCTGAATGGTGATGAAACTCCTCAAATAAATGTTTAAAACACAGAAATTTGTTACAGCATGCACATCGGATAATGGCATGGCTACCACATATGGAAGAACCAGGACGATGAACAAAATCTAGCTGTGTGAAAGCAAAAGTTACTGGATTTTCAAATTCATTCTGTCTTTGCTGCAGCCCAAATTAGTTCAATGGCATTAAATTCACAGTGGTATGGAAATAGTTTTAATACTTAACTAAATCAATCAATTCATATTTTATCAATTGACCTGAGAAACTTATGTTATTACTGATAACCAGTCTATGATTTCCTGTTTTCTCGATGCAGTTTTAGGCATTTAATAGTACACTATGATATGGTGCATTGTCCATTATTACAAGCGAATTGTTCGGTAAATGTAGCATAAATTGTGTTTTAATCCTTTCCTCAAACTGTTCATTTCAGCATGATAATCCTTTGCCTTGGTTTTGATGCAAATATTAAAATTGCAACTTCAATAAAACCTGATTCACCTCCAGCATGTAAAATAATAAACATTTTACCATCAAGACCTTCTGGTTTTCGAACACTTTTCGTAGAAGCATCTTGCCAAGTTTTTCCCTATTACCTTTTGAATATATCCATTTTTCATTTAGGAGTATCATTGGTTTTGGAGAATTTGACTTTAAATTATCTATATACTTCTGCAAATAATAAATGCAAATTCTTAACTTATAACCTAATAAACTTAGTGATAAGAATACTTACTGAAAATGTATTAAAACCAGTTCTTTGTGTTCTGAAAAGAACAATTATTTGCTAGATTAAAAGAAAATTAATCAGAAAAGCAATAAAACGAAAATAAACCAAAGTACGATGTCAAACGTCAAAATTTAATTATTCCGCTATCGTCGTACATGGGTGGTATGGCGGACGGATGATCGAATGTTATCTCTGTCTATCTTATTGGTCTTACGGCGAAGACAATCCCACAGTTTTGTTTTAGTTTTATCCTTGTTTAACCATTGGGCTCTGAATGAAATGAGAATAGATACATTGCAGGTGCCCATGTCCGCGATAACGCCACACAACCAATGACGTGAGTCAAAACATCGAGTGGACAGATAATAACGTGCCATCGAGAAAAATCGTAATTAGAGTAGACTATGTAAATATTTTGGATTGGTAATTTAGCCACTTCCACATAATGACAGTCTCTACTTGACATTTTTCTGTAAACAGTCATGCATTCTGGAATTGAATATTTCCACTCGCCATTTACTTTCACACCTGTACGGAAGTAGCATTCGGTAATTTTTGTTTTCTGCTCTGTGTTGAATACCATTTTTTCAATTTAATAAAAGTTATGAAAAGTTTGACACAAACGTTCAGATTGAACGTCAAGTAATGAATGTCATTATGTGGAAGTGACTAAAGTACCAACCCAATTTCACAGTCTACTCCAATTATGAATTTTCTCGATGGCGCGTTATATTTCTTATTTCAATACAATCTTCATCCTAGAAATTTTATGACATCACGGTAGTAAACTCATACAGTTAATTAACTCATATAATAGCGAATTAATTTTGATTATTTTTTAATTTTTAGTATCTTGCAGTAGGTTTATAACTCCTGTGTTGTTGTAACGGGTGTTTATTTGAAAAGTCAATCTAGTAGCATGTGATTTACTGAGAACATTTTGAAGTATGTCGTATATTAAAATTTACTACTTAACCTACGAAGTCGTATATTTTGACAGTTTCATACATACAAATAAATAAAAAATGTGATTGACATTATCAAATGTCATTTGGATTTACGTTTACGGAACAACAAACACATACTAATATATATGCATCTTATTCTATCAAAATTTCAAAGATTGACTTTTCAAATGAACACACGTTATATGATCACAACTTTCATTTAATACCCACCTGAGTAGATTATGAAACTTACATGGAGTCAATAAAAAAAATTTTAGTCCACCATTTAGACGAATATATTCTGCTATTAACCTGGACAGGCTTCTAATAAATATCTAAGACCTGCCGGCTGTTGACCCAGAGCAGTCTTTAAATTGCATTGGTTTTCTTATACGCGAACTTCGGTCTAGTTCGCTAAACGATCGTATGTATTTAAAATAGTACAGTTACTTGAGGACACCACTCCAATCTACTAACAGCGTATTATATCTAGATAAAATTGACTATATATATCGTGTGTATAAATTGTCGCAAAAGCTACACGCAGCGACGTTCTTCGTTTGGTTTTGAATATAAAATCTGAATGTTAAAATGTCGTATCATGCTTCGTTTGTTTTCACGGGGTTCTTGAAGTTCAGACTTTTAGTGCGTAACTAACCTTTGCTCTTCGATATCTGTTAATAGAGATAGATGCAATTTAGTTTAAAGAAAAAATTTTTACTAGTATTATTTCGTAAACGTTTTCTTTTTTATATAAAAGCTTGTCTTTATCATTTATTCATTAACGTACTTCCACGAAAAACATATTTGGCAACGTTGTAGAACAATAAGTTTGTGTTTCAAAGTGATTTCAATCAAAATTATTCCTGTAAAATTTTGACATTTACGAATTTACGAAGCCATAATGCGACATTTTGACATTAAGATTTTTTATTCAGAATGATATTCGTGAGTTATTACTATTTTACATTAAAAATAAGTAACTAGAACAAATTGTTTTGATTATTGTACCTTATATTATTTCAGATGATTGGAGCTCGTTGACTCAATGACCCAACTGAATGAGACTACTGCTAATACCTCGCTTAATTACTTATAAAAAAATTTAAAAAAACCTTCCAGGACTATTTTCTTTATGATTCTTTTGCTTCGACATGGTAAGTCCTTAATTATTACCAGAGAGCGGGCTCGAGCGATTGATGATTTATAGCCTATAGGCGTCTGCCTTGTATTCGCAATAGGTTTGTTTCTGTAAGCGATCCGTGAGTTTCGAACAGTTTGATACGTGTGGCAAGCTGCATAAGTGACACATACCTACATATGCAGTTAATACGTATCTGTCAATGCACAACAGAGCGAATGTAATAAACGGTTTGGTAACAGGCAGCAACTATTACTGAAAAAAGTAATGCTGACAAGCGAATTGCGTATCGAATTTTGAATAAAAATAATTTGCAAATAACAAAACTCAAAACTATGTATTTTCTGTGAAACATTGAAAGTGTAAAACATTGCTATGAATAACTAAAATTTGTTCAAGGTGTTCCTGTGTTAAATTAGTTCTTTTTGATGTTAAAACGTCTTCAAAAATAGAAAATGTCCATTCCACATCACAACTGGTGATGGATGCGTGACTAAAATGTTGCAAAAGTGCACCCTACTTCGAATGTATAGATTTTTCAATGGGCTCTCGGCTCTGTGCAGAATTGATATAATATATTCAAATCGGTATTTCTGCTAAATATGGCATCAACTTTTTGTCTCAGCTTTGCGAAATATATTTTTAAATAATGGAGCTAACTTATCAACATTTGGAAAATGATCCCTGATGTATTCACATACTCTATGTAGTGCATGTGCTGCACAGGTGTCGTGTAGCATACTGGGTCAAGATCGCTTTAGCAACTTCCCTGTTTTTAACATATAAGTCTATCTTGTCAAGTATCTTGTCTTTATAGTTGTAATCCGATGACAGAATATTATGAATACATTGATCAATTACTTCTGCAACTGTTTCACCAAATATGACTGGCAATATTTTAGTTGCAATTAAATATGGTTGGTATGAAGTTGCCGGATGAAGAATACCAACAACTACATTTAACACATATCGCCCCATGACATCCGTTGTTTCGTCTGCAATTGCCCAAAAATAATGACCAGATAGGTTGGTTCCTATTTTTTCAATGGTTCTCAAATAATAGTAAGTGGTATTTACGTAAAGTAGATTCATCTGGTATATAACGGTCAGTATATTTTGTAAGAAACCTCTTGAGGATTGGATCGTTAAGCTTTTTGAATGGAATATTGGCCGCCATGAAAGCTTCACACAGTTCTTCGTTAAAAATTCAAGTGCAGATGGTCATATGTTATCTTGATGAGTTTTCGAAGAAACATGTCTCTGCGCATTACACTTTCATGGGCGCCTTAAACTTAATGAACAGGCACTGCAATATATCTTGGTATCATTACGAATATGCAAACAATCTGTATGGCATCTAATCCATCCCACCATGGTTTCCCTACGAGAATCCTCCATAGTTAATGAAAATAAAGAGAAATACTAAGAACAGAAAAAAACTATTCCAAAAATAAGGTAGTAAATTAAACTTAATATTTGTAAAAAATTATAGGATAAATATACAACATAAAACGAATTCTCTAAAATACTAAACGTTCTAATCAAATAACACCGAAAGAAACGAAACCAGAAACAATCCCTTATAGAAGAGAATATAAAATATACTATCTCAAGAACAATAAATACATATATGTATATGCATGAATAACAGCATGTACACACGAAAATATACTTTGAAAATTAGCGGATATAACGCAATAATATATAAATATATATTCCGTCGTAGACGCTTGTGTAAAATATAATTTATGAATGAATAGACACAATAACGATGGAAATAACATCTGCTCGACGAATGCAATCGAGCAAGTAAATAGTGAGGCTGTTATAACATGCATACTATGCCTGAGACCGCCACAATGTTTTATCGGGGCAATTGGTCTTTCAATCGCTTCAGTCCGCTCTCTGTTAATTCCGTTTAGTATAAATAATTTTCATACAATTTTTTTATACCCAGACTCAGCAATGATTATACTGAGGCAATAACTTGTTGCCATTTGCCATACTGGTGATAGAAAGAACATAATTCTCAAAAAAAAAATCAAATACAAAAAACGAACATCTAGCAAAACTGTAAACTTGAAATAAGATAATGAAAATAAGTATAAAATAGGTTCCAAAGACGTAAAATAATTTCTAAGATTTTTGTATTAAACGTAAGCACTAGAAATAGAAATAAAAAACGAAAAAAAAAAATTATAAATGTTTCTTTGTTGAAAGTTGAGCATTACTCCAAATAATATAAAACAGTTATATTTTTATATAATTCACGCATTAAAAGCGGAACAACAACAAAGATTATGATTATCAAGACTTTGAGCTACATGTGTAGTAAATCAAATATATATACAGATTGTCTCACTAAGTTGGAACCATATGGAAAACTTTTTTATTATTAATTTTACGAAAAAAAGTTATTCTTCATAAAAAGTTCTGCATGTTCTAAAATCTAAAATACAATCATCAGATATTAAATTTTTTCAGTCGTATACGCGATTTATCGAAAAATATGAATTTTACTCAAGAGTAAAGTACCTTTATGTTTGACAATATCGAAAATTGTTATAAAGAAAAGTTGATCAGAACTAAAAACTACGTTCAAATATGCAATTATATCCATTTACATTGAAAAAATTATTTTTTCTTTTTTGTCTACAATATCAATACAAATTTAACTGTAGTTACATGTAATCTAGGATGCACTAACATACAAATGATTTGTTGATAGCAAGAAATGTTTGACAGTGAGTTTCAAAACGCGTTAGAATTTATGTCACATAAAAATAGTAGCGTTATTAACTTGTGAAGAGAAAATAGAAATTGTTTTGATTGTGGGAGAAAATTATAAAACATATAAAGAAGCAGCTATTACTTTTAATAGTAGACATCCCAATAAAAAAATATTAATCATTCAATAGTAAATAAATTTAAGAGTACTGGAAGTATTAAAAATAAACGCCAAAAGCTGGCTGCCGATGAGAATACACAGTTTGAAAAAATGCACCTATTCCAACGTTTCTTCCAGTCTTCGAAACATTTATTCTACCCAGCTCCCGGTATAGTCTCCAAAGCGGACTGCGAATTCCCTAGGATGGCTTCTGTTGATTCAAAACGATGTCCACGAAGTGGTAATTTCAACCGAGGAAATAACAAAAGTCACCTGGAGCCACTGGTGATTGAAGAACGACATCTACTTTATTTTTGAAGAAAAACTGACAAATAATGTTGGCAGTGTGTGATGGTGCATTATCATGGTGCAAAAACCATAAATCGTTTCGCCATAATTGTGTTAGTTTTTTTTTACGAATTGTCTCACGTAAACGACGCAAAAGATCTAAATAGTATTCTTACTTATCATGTGTTTCATAATCACAAGAGATAAATGTTCATTGAAAATAAAAAGATTAGTAAAAAAATAACAAAACCTAATTTTTCAATGTAATTGCATATTTGAACGTAGTATTTAGTTCTGATCAACTTTTATTTATAACAATTTTCGATATTGTCAAATACAAAGGTACTTTACTCTTGAGTAAAATTCATATTTTTCGATAAACCGCGTATACGACTGAAAAAATTTAATATCTGATGATTGTATCTTAGATTTTAGAACATGCAGAACTTTTTATGAAGAGAAGCTTTTTTTCCTAAAATTAATAATAAAAAAGTTTTCCATATGGTTCCAACTTAGTGAGACAATCTGTATATATATATATATATATATATATATATATATATATATATAAACTTTGATTGCTTATATAATGACAGATGTGGATAAGATATTTAACTTTGACTAAACTGTATCGGCAACGGTGTCGGACCAATAATTCTTGCACAAAATTCAATATTCTTGCTATTGGTCGGCAACTTATTTCAAAGTTTAGTGCAAGGGATGTATTATATTATAAGTTTGTGGTAATTCTTCTAATGCTATATAGCAATATCTTTAACAGTTGCGACTTTCTAAAAAATTCTATTTTCGACATACAAATTCCAGATCTGCCATAAATTACATAAAAAAATTAATGAAATCAATTAGCATCATAATATGTTAACCAGTATTTTTGAAAGCGTAAAAATGAGATGTATAAAATGTATTTTCGACATGCTTTGTAAAATGTGTTTCTTAATTCTTAAAATTGCATATCTAATTTTCTAGTTTACAAATAAATTGTGTTACAATATAAACTTTTTATTTCGTTAGATAGCATTTGACTTTTGAATGAACAAAATATATAGATTGACAATTATGTATGTTGATATTACAAATTCGGTTTTTCGTGCAAAACCTACTTCGACGAAATAAATAGAATTAATTCATACAGGAAAACTATACAACTAACTTACAAATTATACCGAGTTGTAACTTTAGATCGTCAACCTTTTTGTTAATAGATTGGAAGTATCCGCCTTAAAATATGATAGGGTATTTATATTGTGGACAAAGATCCAGACATTATTTGTTCCATAAACTGTACATACATATATGATAAATGCATTAATGTGTGTCGCTTAAAATCATAAATTGCCTAGTAATCTCCGGGGTCTATTTATTTATGACAATCTACAATTTATTAGGGCAAATACGTTTTTCTTGTTCCAACTATTTTTTGTAATTCGACGATACTGCTCAAATTTACAGACACATGCATACGATAAGAAATTATTTTCTAATATTTTACGATAACTATCGGATAATTGATAATGATCTGTGACAAATAACACTTACGATCAGACAAAATAGACTCATATATAAATGTAATTAAATTATTGCTTTAAAATTACATGGTAACTCAAAACATACATTATGCAAGTATAAAAAGTAACTTAACATGTACTGATATACTTACAAATACTTTAATGTTACTGTACACATGTTGCATTAGTTTCTTGTACAAAACAATGCCAGAGGATTCATTTGGTGTTGGAATAGGTAAAGGTGGACCGTAAATTATGTTATCCTTGATCATTTTCGATATTTTAATAATTATGTAACACTAATATTACCAGAGAGCACGCACTTACTAACTCTTTGAAAAGCATAAGTGAACTACGAACTACAAGCAAGGGAGTAAGTCAAGTGTACTGACCAACTTTGTAATTTAACGTCATTGAATAAATACTTTTCTCTTATGATTTCTTAACTAATAATGGTGATAATAATTATCAATACATATATTTCGCTAAGTATCTACTTCCTTTAAAGTAATTATTGTATATTTTATTCATTAGTTACTTCTTTATTATTAATAATTATACAATTTCTTTAATGTATAATATAGGGAAATTTACGGAATATAAACAGCAAAAATATTTAAAAATTTACAGTATTTTCGTAATTAATACATTAATCTAGTTCCATATCCTATCTCCAGATGGAGAAATTATTTCTAGAAATTAGGAGATATCGAAATTAACATTATTTACTGCCAACTAGTAACTAACGGGTGTTCAGAATCATTCGAAGTCAAGTGGGCTCTGAAAAAAAAATCGTATATCTTTACTTAAGTATCTGATACTAATTTGATAACCTATAAAATTGTATTAAGTAAATGTATCAATCTATCTCAGATATGACTTCATATTTTCAAGGACTACTTTGACTGCGAATGTTTCTGAACACCCGTTACCATTAAATATATTTTTCTGTATAAATATTTGTCACTATTTATCTCTACAACCCAAGTTAAACATGTTTAGCAAACACTTGAAAATCTGTTCAAACAAAATGAACTTTGTATTTTTCATTTAAATACTCACAATGACGTGATATACAAAAATTCGAAACAATTTGAAAAACAACTTAGTGCTAAAATAATTAAAACGCTAAGAAATAAGTAATTAAACTTCTAGTTTCAAAAATTCTTTTATTGTAAATCACTACAATATTGTTTCGCCATACAACGGCTTCATCAGGTGGATGAATACTGAATATGTACAATGCAAGTTAGAATATTTATGTGAAAATTATTGGGGAGTGGTGGTCGAAAAATTTTTTACAATCTTAAATTACATTAAATTAAAATACAATATTGTAGTGATTTACAATAAAAGAATTTTTGAAACTAGAAATTTAATTACTTATTTCTTAGCGTTATAATGAAGTTTCAACAAGTATCTCCTTCGTCAATTAACTAGCTAAAATAATTCATGAAAACATGATACCGATAATCTCCGTTCCAAAATATTAGTAACAGAACAAAGGAATTGTGATATTTGTGACATTTGTGACATTTACTAGTTTCTATTGTCTGAGGGTAGAAGAAAATCTCTATCATATTAACATGGTCTGTTTTTTACATATATGTAAAAAGCGTTCAAATAAATTTTACCTCTAGTAGTCCATGACAATAAAAATGTTTGTCGTAACTTGTACTATTTGCATTTGCATCAGTTGTCAATTTGACAGACTATTTATTCTGATGTATACTTAGTTGGAGCTTTTTGAAATTGCTTTGTAATTTAAAATTGATTTAAAATGGTTTTCACTGTTCAACACAAATCATTCATGGTTGAATCTTATTTTTGGAACGGACGTAATATTAACGGACAATGGCACTATTTTCTTGAAGAATGCTTAGAGGAATTTAGAAATATGTTTCCAAACTTCGTCTTTGATTTTGATAGTTTTTGGTACACAGTTAAATATTGCACTAAGGTTTTCAGAGAAACAGAGAGTGTTATACGGAAAGAAGACAGTGGCCGTCCGAAAAAATGTACGGAAGAGCTAGTTGACGATGTAACGCAAATTATGAATGATACACCAGGAACATCCATACGAGTATTCTCTCCACGAGTGGGTGTTTCAATTGGCACTTGTCATACAATTTTGAAAAAGACTTACATTTATTTCCATATCGAATGGCCTATTATCAAGAAATCAAAGAAATTGACTATCCTAGAAGAACAACATTTTGTCAGTGGTTCTTAAATAATTTTGATAATGACATTCTTGACAAAATTTTTCTCAGATGAATCATGGTTTTATCTGAATGGATATGTTAACTCACAAAATATAAGGATGTGGAATACTAAGAAACCGCATGACTGTTATGTTGTTCATCCACAGAAAATTGGTGTATGGTGTGCGATTAGTCGAAGGAAAATCATGGGCGTATTTTCTTTAAAGGAGAAAGGTATCGACAAGAAATTATTATGACATTTATTGAACAGCTTAATGAAGAAGAAATAAATCAGGGTTACTTTCAACAATACGGAGCTAGAGTGCACACAGCTTGTGAAACAATTAATATGATACGGAAATTTATCAAAATCGGTTGATAAGTTTAAACATCGAACATGAATTTCCAACAAGATCTTGTGATGTTAACCCCTGTGATTTTTTTCTGTGGCCTTTTTAAAGAACTCAATTTTTTGGATACAGATACCTGATCTTGCAGACCTTCAGATCAGAATTGCTGAAATAATTAACGAAATCGACGATATGCTACTACAAAACGTTTTCTCCTTCATTAGAAGAAGATGTTAGAAATGTCTCGAACAAGGTGGTGGCCACTTTCAACAATTTTTATAAAATGTTACTTGTTTGTTGCAAATAAACGTATCTCATTTAGTTAGATATTTTAATTTTATTATTTTGACATTTATCATGTCATTCAAATAGTTCATAACCAACAAAATTCATATTAAGAGAACTTAAGTAAAAAGCTAAGATATACGTATAATTTCCATGGGCAACTTCGAGGTAAAATTTAGTTGAACGCTCGTTATTTGATACTATTTAGGAAATATTTACTAATGATCGTGTTGTTTTTAAAAATTCATTTTAATTGGCTCTCAGCATTTGCTGCGCAAGCTGTGCTGTTACTCTGAGGGTCTGGTCAAACGGTAAGAAATGATTTGGCGTGAACAAATGGACCATTCGATTGATTGCTAATTTTTCTGCATGAGAACTTTCGGGATTTCCAACAAAAATAAGAAAAATATTAGTTATGCTAGTCTGGCCTCTGCTACTGGTCCAGTACCTCATTCGGAGTCTGGCCTCTGCTAGTGGTCCAGTACCTCATTCGGAAACCTTGCCAGCAGCGTTGCCAGGTGGTCACCACGTTTTATCGGTAGAAAGGCTCGATATTTTTCGGTATTGCGTAAAAATTTAGTAGGTTCAATTCAAACAATCTAACAGCAAGGAAGATTTATTAAATAAAAAATAGTAACCTTCATAACAAATAATAACAAGAAAAAATAACATAAAAATGTACTAAATAAAATGTAATTTCTCAAAATAGCTCTAATTTTCACTCTTAGAATATAAAATAATAGAGTCTTTCCAATCGAAAAGTCGAAGCAGTTGTTATTTTCGGCATTGCCACTATCTGAAATAAATCTTTAGTTAAGAAGCAGAGCAGATATTGTGTTGCTACCTAATTTGTTTCTTTCTTTAGTTTTCATTACATTTATGGCAGAAAAAAATCTTTCGTCACCTGCCGAAGAATGAGGAAGGCATAAAATTTTAAAAACAAAACTGGTTAATGTGTCAAACATTTTGGATTCGTTTCCGAATTTCATTTTATCTACTTCTTGCCAAAAAATGCAGACATCTTTACTTAACGATCGTACATCCGTATTTCTCAGTAAACGCCACTGGTTTACTAATTTTTCAAGCCTATTGGAACGTCGATGTCTGGAACACCAACCTAAACAGAACACACAGTGGATACGACAGCACCGACGCACCAAGACGTACACATTGGACGTACAATTGGATATAACGCGTTTTCAGTATAATTTTAATATTATTTCATTTACTTTTCAATATTTTTTTCCAAAACTTGACGTGTCAGAATAAATTTCTTATTATTACTATTGTTAAAACTATAAACGAAACGAAAATTGTCACTAATCTTGCAAGAAAATTTGTCGTTAAAAGACGACTGCAGTCGTGGAGTATTTACGAGTTTGCATATTTGCATCTGTTAACATTCGTGGTACCCATCTTGCAGACAATTTTTTCATGTTCAATTCGACTGTAATTTTATTATATACCACATGGTATGAGAGACCAGTACCTTCAACTATTTGTATAATAGTCACGGAATCAGGTCCATGATCTCGTTTCTATCCCAGTTTCTTGGATAGTGACGGTTGTGGGCGCTACACCAGCATGTTCACGTCTGTCTACCACATTTAAACTCAAGCTACCACCTTTTAACTTTTTCATATGATACTGAAGATTCCCCTAATGTATCCACCAAATCTTGATGAATTTCAGTTAGGGTAACCTCTTTTAAACGTAAGTATTTAATCACCGCTCATTGCTCGACACGATGCATTTTGATACTGATATGTGACTCTGCACGCTCTAACAGGTTCAGACTTGTAAGTTTCTAGCGTTAGTCTATACATAGCAGGTTACAATGCGACGTGAAGATAAGTAATTGCTTTGGTTTATAAATGGGTCAGGGACGGAGCAAAGGGACCAGCCCCCGTATTTTGAGAAAGATTAATAGAATATTCAGAATAAACAATTTAGTTTTACTCTATTAGGTTAATCACTAGCATATCTATTTTGCAATTAGGTTAACTTATAATTACTATGAGGTATGGCTCATAGTAATTATTTTGAATTTATTTATTTAGCAATTCTTAAAATATTTATTTGAAAAATATGGACAGTATTATCAGTAAAGCTCGGATTATATTCAAAATATGCTTTATTTAATTGCCTCGTTTTATTTAAAAAAACTTTAAATAAACCTAGAAAACTCATAATTTTCTTGATATGCCTTTTAACTAAAAATTCTTTCAATGGAGACTGTGGTTAAATAAAAATTTTAAAAAGGTATATAACCCCTTACCACCAGTCTATACGGGGATGCAGTGTATAGTAGTTGTGCGGAAGCGTTTCTCTTACTTTACTGTGCCCCATGTGCGACTTTTAATTAGTAGTTTTTACCTACTGATGATGACAACTTAGTTGTCGAAATACGTATTTAGGATACGACTAATAATTGTGGTAAGGGGTTATATACCTTTTTTAAATGCCTTTTAACAATAAAATTATCAGTAACTACGAAAACAAAACAATTTAATCTTGTACGAAGCTGATGCAATCGCTAAGTGCGAAAATTACAATATCTATTCCTCAACGTATATTTAATATTATGTTTTGATATGTGTAGTTACGTGTATTCAAATATTACGCGAGACTGCTTATACAATTAAAAACTAATATAACATAATTCTTGACAAAATAAAAGCAAAATTTCTTCAAAAACACCAGGATTAAAGCTTATTTAACAAACGGCCACCAAGCGAAAAACAAAATTACAATTGAAATTATTTAATTAACGATAATCTTTTATGAATATTGTAAACAAGGAATAACTGTCGGGAAGATAATAAACTACATTAATCGGAAAAACACTTATTTGGGTCATTTTATAGTTTGTAATCATTCCTGAAAGGTCGTGTTATTCGTTTTAATGGAGCAGACCCATTGAATTATGGACGCAAAGGTCAGTTTTATTATTACTTTAATTTTGAATGTCTTTTTCTTGGATTAAAATAAAATTAATAATAAAATCTTAATTTCTTGAATCGAAGTGGACTTTACTTGATGGAAATTCATAATTAATGAAATAAAAATAAAAACGTAATATTACTTAATTTCCACTTTATTGAGGTAAAATTGTTTCGAGACGCAGTGTCTTCCCCGGATGGAGTTGTATTGCAAACTAAACCTAAATGATGATTATAAATTTATTTACACTTATATTCAAGATGTAAACTATATTACACAAAGCGACCAAAGTTTACCGAGTACAAACATAAAAACGGGAAAAATAAAATAAAGAATCAGTTGTGAAATAGGCCTAATAAAGGAGAATTGCCGGAATCCATATGATGATTAAGTAAAAGGTTGGTATGTTTATATTTCAAAATTTCCATGGCGTCAAGTAATTTTAATTTTTGCAATTTATGTTCTGTGTGTAAAATTTTAAAGTTATAATTAAATTTTATGATTGCACTCGGTAAATTTTAGCCCTTTTGTATAATAAAATTTACATCTTGAATATAAAGTGCCCATTATTGAACAATCTTTCTAAGTATAATTATTATTTATTATAATAATTCATTAAATTTAAATTTGTTACCATCCTTTAAGTTTAGTTTGCAATACAACTCCATCCGAGGAAGACACTGTGTGTCGAAACAATTCTAATAGGATTTTACCTCAATAAAGCGGAAATTAAGTAATATTGCTTTATCATTTTTATTTCATAAAATCTTAAAGTTATTCAAAAGACAGTCAATAAAAAATATTGGTTTAAGAAAGATATTGAAGAATTTCATGCAAAAGTGTTAGTTTTAATATACTTTTTTTTATTATCTTCTTTCGAATTACTAGTTATTATATTAATAAATAATGAATCAAAATATGATAACCCTGTTTCTACAAATTGCTTAAAAGTACTCGATAGTTTTCTCATAATAATATCTTAGATTGAAATTGAGCAACTTGTCGCGAATATATATAAAATACACAAAATATGTTTAATTCAAACGTATTTCTTTATCACGTTGTCTTTTCTATTTAATAAAATACTGATATCAGCTTTGAATTTAAAAGACAATAAGTATTTAATTAATAACAATTATTATTAATCAAATATTTACATTAGAAGTTTCAAAAAATATATGCAGATATATATAAACTTATTGTAGTTGTTCCCAAGGTCAGGAACTGGAAGAAATTAAAATTAATTATTTAGAAGTAAGCTGTTAAACAAATAAAAGGAACCGGACCATGCACATGCAATGTTAATTATCAGATAAGTTAATACCGCGATTTTAATTAGAAAATTTCTTTGTAATAATTTTTATTATTTTTATGTAAGTCATTTTACTTTCAAAATTCATTAATTTACTTGTAAAACCGAAGATAATTAACTTGTTTGATAAGAATTAATGACATATGGAAACCTTTTTACCGACCTGAATTGAGTTTGAATTTGAATTAGTTTTACCGCGAAACTCACTCATTATGTACTACAACCAATGACATTAATAATCATTTAAAACCATAATTTATATATATTCATAATTAATAATGTAATTTTTCCTACTGTATAACGTAATTTCGGATATAAAAACAACCTATTTATATAAATAATTCGTACAGAAGACGAGATTAATAAAAACATCCGAATAGAGAAAAGAGGATCCTTGGAAGAAAAAAAGTAACGACGATATAGAAAGCACGTTTAAAATTTCTCCGAAAAATAATATTTAAATTTAAATGGTATATTCAATACTGACTCACCTGAAAATACTATAGTTATTTGTAGAAAGTGTTTACTTCATCGATTACACTGGCCTACAACCATTT
Organism: Melolontha melolontha; assembly: GCA_935421215.2. NCBI lineage: Eukaryota > Metazoa > Arthropoda > Insecta > Coleoptera > Scarabaeidae > Melolontha > Melolontha melolontha. Next base: position 84,691,571 of record OW285243.1, read on the forward strand.
TGGTGCTGGAGATTTTAGACCCGATTTTAAGTATGTCTTACATGGCGATATCAAAAATGTTACCCGTTTTCTTCTGCCAGCTCTAGTTCCCGAGAAAAAAAAACACAATTCACGAAAAAATATATATTTTATTGACATTAAATATCAAGAAATTGTCTTTTGAGTGATTTTCTAGAATGAAACTGACTCGGACAATCTCGCATGATTCCCCAGCAATAGTCAGCCATCATATGACTGTCCCATCTTCCTTGGTATCTATTCTCCATTGTTTTTAGGTCTTGGTGGAAACGTTCCCCTTGTTCTTCGCTTAGATCTCCTAAATTGTGTTGGAAATGATATAGATGACTATTGAGATAGTGTAATTTTATACTCATATTACAGCCTAAATCCTTGAATCGCACCAGCATTTCCTCTACTAGTTCTACATAGTTGTCAGCCTTATGATTTCCGAGGAAATTTTGTGCAACTGCTACAAAAGATTGCCAGGCAAGCCTCTCCACATCATTCATACAAGTCTCAAAATTAGTTATGTCTTTCATCAATTTACGTATTTGAGGTCCATCAAAGATTCCTGCTTTTAGTTTTTCAGTACTTAAACCAGGAAATTTGTGAGAAATAAACTGGAAACATTGACCATTTCTATCGAGAGCCTTAACAAATTGCTTCATTAGTCCTAATTTTATATGCAAGGGCGGAAGAATTATTTTTTCTCTTGAAACTAAGGGTTCATTAATAACATTTCTTTCCCCAACAACAAGAGCATCTCTCACAGGCCAATTTGTTGCAGTCCAATGACGTGATTTAGCTCGACTGTCCCAGAGACAAATAAAACATGGGTATTTAGTATAACCACTCTGTTGACCCAATAAAAAATTAACCATCTTCATGTCGACGCAGATCACCCAGTTATGTTCAATATATTTTTTTTTTGTAAAAGATTTGAAATTACCTCATATTCTTCTTTTACTCATGTTGAGTGAGCAATTGGAACGGGAGCATATTTATTTCCATTATGTAGAAGAACTGCTTTTAGACTTCGTTTACTACTGTCAATAAAGAGACGCCATTAATTGGGCTGATAGATCGTTAAACCCATGAAAGCCAGCAAAGCACTCACATTACAGCAATACACAAAATTTTCATTAGATGAAAAAAACTTCAATAACTTTCCCTCTCTCGTGCGATATGTAGACACTCGAACATCTGAGGAAAGACAATTTTTTTCTTTTAATCTGACGCTAGTAACTCAGCACGTTCCTTCGAAAGATCTAAGTCTCTGATGAGGTCACTAAGCTCATTCTGCGAAAATGGCTTAGGATCTGATGTTATTTCGCAGTATTTAAGATCATCATCTACTTGGGAAGAAATAGGTATTTCAGCTTCATCCTCCTGAGATTGCTGCACTATCTGGTGAAAAGTTGGTATTGGAACATTTTCTGAATGAGGAACAGGTCTTTGTACTGAAGAAATTTTTGGGTATTTCCATTTATGGCGATTGTTTTTGTTGATGCCCACTATATTAATCATACAAAAGTAACAGTCGTCATAATGATTTTTTTGTTCTCGCCATATCATAGGCACTCCAAACTTCAAAGACTTACGTTTCCCTCTCTCCCATTGTCGCAAATGTTGAACGCATATTTTACAAACACTATGAGGCACCCACACTTTATCTTGGTGTAGAATTTCAATACCGAAGTAAGCAAAATACAAGCGACGAACTGTGTTTGTAATCGATTTACGCTGATTTTTCAGTATGTATTCACCACAAACATAACAAAATATACCAGGATCGTTAACACAACGTCTGGACGTACTAGCCATAATGAAACAGTAACACAAACTTTATCGATGATATTGTAATAATGACTACGAACAAGACCATAACAAGACCGACAGCAATTCACAATGAGGGTAGTAGGTAAACTAGAGCTGATGAGGTAAAATGACGTATGTCAATATACTGTACATTACCTACTTTATCGACAATTCAAACAAACAGAGATGCACCAAAAAAAATTTTTTTTGTAGGCCTGTGTTATCATATAAAAACCAGCAATATCGAAGATTTATCAGAAGAAAAAAAAACGAAAGATTCCTGATCGATCCCTATCCGATACGAATCCCAGAGTACCGTTGAACATCACGTACCACACCACAGCAAGACAAGTAAATACCTAATGAAAATTTATATTTTATATCCAAAAATACGAACATAACCCAACTTTACAATTTATACAATTTAATTTATATTTAGCTTAGAAATATCAATTTTACAACATTACCTTGCTATTGAATGATCGTTCCTATAATTTAGCACTAAAATCAAGCGTATAATTATCACAATTCACTTGATCTATTGTAAAACACATTTGTTGTATTGTATGCTGACTTTACGTATGTTTAATAATACCTAACGTTTATGTATGTGTTCTGCGCATAGTAAGAACAGCTGTTTTGGTTTGCTACAAGACAATGATAAATACTGTTTATGTTTAATTTTATGCCTATTAGACACACATTTCGAATCCAAACTTTTATTTATGTTTTACTTCATATTAATATCTTGTTTGTTATTGTTAATTTTGAATCTTTAATTAAATAGTCATACTTTTGAATCAACATCGTTTCTGTTATAAAATAAGCCTTGATATACACATTTAAATTCAATATTATTATACAGAAGGACCGACTCTCTGAAATAAGATCTCTAGCTCACGCGTATAGCCGCAGGTAATTAACTAAATTGATTATAGCACCTTTGGTCTATAATCTGGCGCCCAATTAACTACAATAAATTAAAATCAATTTATTGTAAAGCGATTCGCTCTAGCACTACCTAGACTGACATCTAACCTTTATGGAAATAAATAAGCATAACCGAAGGTAGTTGGAATTCTATCTTATATCTATGTATTATCAACTTTGTGTCATGGATTTTTCCATGGACAAGAAAGGAAAATAATTGAATTATATATTAAACTTTTTTCTGTAGTACATTGATTAAACTTATCTATTTCATTTTTGATGTTTATTTTATTTCAGACGGGGATCGTTATAAATATATTTAATTTTAAGTGATGAATTTTATTATGTTTGAAATTTTGATCCATCCTCGTATATTTAGGTTGGTCAGATGATTAAAGCTGCCGCTATTCCGGATATCATATTGTAATAAGATGTATATTTTTCTGTATATTTTTGATTTTATAGTTGGTGGGGATATCCGTGCGGATGTTGGAACTTCATTTTCAGAGATATCTAAACTTCTAAAGTGACCGGGTTGCTAGAGGATAAGAAGTTCATTTTTATTCTCTGTTTTAGTAAAATCGGGTTTTATTTTTGTTTATGCATTTTATTCAGGTGCATGTAATGTTATTTCGATTTTTGCGAGAGTTTGTGATCTTGGTGTGATCTAATAAGTATGATATCTCTCACGTAGTTTTTTGTGTTATCAGTGCATAGATCTATGTAAGTTCGATAAAAATATTTAATTTATATAATTGATACTACGTTTATTTTTTATTATTATATTTTATGTATTATTTGTGATAATTTTCATATTTAAAATCGTATATGAGTATTAGAGAAAATTGTCATGTTTTTTTTTTAGTGGAGTTTTTCTTAAAGATAATATTCTAGAACGTTTTAAATTCAGGTTGGATTTTTTTTGTTGTAGGTTGATTTGTGTCGTGTTTTATTTTGCGCATGACTGTAAGACAATTTACGCGGGTTTTGAAAACTTTGTTGTTTTTGACATTTGCATGATATTGTAGGGGTTTAAAGTAGAGGTCAAACTTGACAAATTTCTCCATTATTTATTAATTTTATATTTGTTCGAGAGTCACAGAGGGTTTTTCTCTGTGTGCGAGTCATATTCACAAAGAGTATTTCCTCCTAATGCTACTGTTAATATTGCTTTAGCACCCTATACATTCGGTAAAGGGATTTTTTTTTTTTTTTGATTAAAAATTGTAAATTAGCTAACCGTGACTTTTATTGACATTTATTGTTTTACTTCTAACATAACCTGGCCCTATTCTGAGAAGAACGATCCGTGAGATGGGAGTTCATTGAATCTACTAGACTGTACAGCCGGCAGCATAAGTTGTAGTGAGAATAAAAAAAAAAAAATTAATTAATAAGCAATCAAAAGCACATTCCACTGCAATGTATATTTAATTACAATATTATTTGTAACGATCTTTACCTTCGTCCCTCACTATATAACATTTGACGTACCAACGTGAGGTTAAAAGAAGCAATATTAAACCCTCTCAATTTATATCAACATTCATTATTATATCATTTTTATTATTTTTATTATTTTGACTATTTTGATTATTTTAATTATTTTGATTATTTTGATTATTTCGATTACTTTGATTCATGTACATATTCATTTAACATAAGTACGAATTTAATGTTCATTGTCGGCATTCATTTTATTGGCCTTATTATATCAGTAATCGGTACAATTTGCCTCACAGAATTAGTAATGATATACGCAGCTGCTTTTCATTGAATTCGCGTAAATATTAAAACAAACTGCATGAATTTGATCAAATTGTATTGTACTCCTAACACATTTATTGTAATACGAGTATAGCGTATATGATGCGTGATGAAATACTAAAAAAATATAGGCAAACAACCAAATAAACTTTAATATACTGTATGACATGGAAACTGCAACACCAAGAAGGGGTGCGAATTTTTTGACCAAACTTGGTAGAAACGTATAACTATTCAAAGGCAATAATTGATTAAAATTTCAAAGAAAAAAAACAAAAGACTAACACAATTTAACATAATTTTTATTAATAATGTGTCGAGCCGCCCCTATTAGTTACACACTCCCTCACTCTTCGTGGCATTGATTCGACTATGTGGTCGATATCCTCTTGGGGTATGGAGTCCCAAGCAACCTGTAATTCATGCCGGAGAGCTATTAGTGTCTGCGGGGGATTGGCTAAATTCATAAGTTTTCGTCCCATAATATCCCACACATGTTCTATTGGCGAGAGGTCGGGGTATTTGGGTGGCCATGGCAAGATATTGACATGAGCCTCTTCGAAGCGATTTATAGAAATTCTCGCTACGTGGGGAGGGGCATTATCCTGCTGGAAAAGTGGGTCTTCGAGCATTTGAATATATGGAAGAATATGGGGTTCTACCACCTCATCAATGTAACGCTGGGCGTTCATGGTGGCTTGGATGAACACCAACTGAGACCTACTCCCATATGCTATAGCACCCCATACCATAACACCCACTGCTCGATGCACATGCCTTTCAACGGAAAACTGAATATCACTACGTTCCCCACGTCTTCGTCTGCCCTCATACGGCCATCATGCATGCCTAGACAAAATTGAGATTCATCACTAAACACCACCTTATGCCACTCCACGATCCAATGCATTCGCAATCTACACCACTCCAAACGTTGGTGTCGGTGTTGAGCCGTAAGTGGTAACACAAGATGTGGACGATAAGATTGTAAGCCGAAACCCCTAATTCGGCGATAAACGGTTCGAAGGGTTACTGGACGACCTTGATTACCTAACCACACGTCAGCAATTGATCTGGTACTGGAGAACCTGTCTCTTAGTGCCATTAGGCGAAGGCGGCGGTCCTGTATACCATTAGTTCTTCTTCGGCCTCCGGTTCCTCTTCGGCGTCTTTCCTGACCCTCCCTAGTCCATGATTGATAACAGCGCATAATGGTGGATTGGTTCCGGTTAAGGCGATTTGCAATTTCCCTGTATGAAAAACCACCTTCTCGCAAACCAACAATTCGACCTCTGTCGAATTCGCTTAATTGGCAATAATTTCCACATTGCCGCACTCTAGGCATAATAAAACTCTCTAAACACGTTAAACAAAGGTATAATAAGACAAAACCGTTGAAATAAATTTGAAACAAACAATAAATACACCACACATTAATGTCAGCGAAAACTGAATGAAGTGTCAGAAGTGCCATGACCACTTGATATATCGCAACAAAATTTTAATCAATTATTACGTTTGACTGGTTATACGTTTCGACCAAGTTTGGTCAAAAAATTCGCACCACTTCTTGGTGTTGCAGTTTCCATGTCATTGAGCATACATTAAATGTAAACGTTTTGTGACAGTATGTAACAACAGATAAAGTGTAATATATTAAAATGATATTGACTGTTGACGGATAAGAAAACATATTTTACTTTTTCATCTTTTAACATCATTGTATTTGTTGGCACTTTACATATAATAGATATGTTGTAGTAAAACATTTCCTTACATTAGTTCAATTTGTAAATATATTTTTATTGTATAGATATTATATAATATGTTGTATTAGATAAAACTTAATTACCTTGACTTTACTCTGATGAAGCACACCAATTGAATGGCGAAATATTGGCTGAAAATATACAATTAAAAGAGTATTTCCAACTTTCCCCAACCAAATTTCTAACCGAGACTCCTGATCCCAATCGTATTTGTTTATGTTACAGTTTTATATTTATTTCCAAATGTGTAATTAATTAATGCAGTTTATTTGAAATTTATTTACTTATAATAAATTATAACAAATTGGCTGCACATTCTGTAAATCTGAATCTTATAATTACACAAGTAAATTAGATTGCAAACTTCTCTGTTTATATTTAACATGTCTATATTAGAAGTATGTTATAGAGGTATAGATAAGTAGAGACAGGCTTTCTCCGTCGGCTTACACTGGTGAAGGAGAGCGAGGGGTTTGAGTGATTCAGAGCTGCTGTCAGCTCAAGTTGTGCGTTTCGCGTTTCCCACTTTAGTACGCGAACAGCTATCATAATGCGAAGATGTATTTACGAATACGCGTATGTGTAATAGGCTGGGTCACATATGAATGGAGAAAAAAAAATTTAAATTTTTTTTATGGGCACGGTGACAAAAAGATGCCAAATTATAAGTGTTATTAGGTTACGAAGTTTGGTAGCAATCGGAGTTAATCTTCTGCCTCCGGTTTAATGTTGAATCTTTCAAAAATGTACTTAAAAAGAACTTAAAGCATGATATATAAAATTACTCTAATTAAGTTTATTTATTTGGAAAAGTTAGAAATCAATTGTAATTATATTTATTTAGAGAAAAAAGCATGACAAATTTTTTTTTACAAAAGTGCAAGAAAGGATAATCATAAAAATAATTAATATAATGAGTTTATTTTGTGACAAAATCCTTTTTGCTATCGAATTTCGGCATTAATTTTCTTGATTCTACCTGCGTTTTGATGAAACCTTCTCTTGTTGTTTTGTTGCACAAAGTTGATGATGCTTCACTCACAGCTTTTACTGCCCTTTCTACCGCTTGGGTGTGACAGGGAAGGTGTAATAGCTCAATTTCTCCATTGTTTTCTTCTTCAATAAACAGTCGAAGATTTTCTTCATTTACAGATTTTAAATATAGGTGGTTCTGTGAGAGTTTCTTCCCAATTCAAAAGGTCAAAATATGATGATGCATTAAAGTTTATCGTTGGTATCTGAATAAGCCGTAATTGCTTTGATGTTGCTGATCTACTTTTCAAAATTCGATGCACAGCTAATTCACGAATGTGTTGCTGGGGATCTGTCAACATTGCAAGTAATAAGTTTTCAGGCTGTGCAAAATAACTGTTTCTTTGAATTACTGGGTCAACAACGGCTTTCAAAGTTGTTGGTAAATATCTGCTTAGTTTAATTAGTTTAAAAAGGTGTCGTGGTCCGTCTTTACAGCTGAGGAGAGTTTTTATAGAAAACCACACTAGAGCGTAAACCTTGACAATATATATTGCGGTGGTAAGGTTTGCAGAAGGGTTCTCAACTGAAATATATATACGAAGAATTCTGTTAGCACGTGTTAGCCATCGAGCATGAGACATTTTGCCAGGTGATTTATTTGCCAAATTGTTTGCAGCTATACCCGTTCAAACTGTTTTAACTATTTTGTACAAATACTTCTGATCTGCACTTATATCTTCAACACAAAGCTCTGGTAAGTTCGTGGGAATTGGTTGAAACTTCACTATAGTTCTTTTTTCACAGTTTTCAAGTGCCTTGCCAATTTTTCCCAAAATTGTCTGTGGTCCTGGTGTACCACCATCAACATGTTGAAACAGATGTATGAATGGCAGTTCATTCATATTCAACATACAAATGATCCACTGTAAGGGTCTACCCAATCCTTTTTCTAGTATACGTATAATACCACCAGATTTGCCAACATTAACATTTGTGCCATCACAACCAATTGCAATCAAAAAATCCATCGATATATCCGCATTCAAGAAAAAGTTGAATATTTATTGTTCTATGCACTTTGCAGTGTCTGAAGAAGGTGAAACATATCCTAAAATCTTCGAGTTAGGTTCTTTAATTAATGAAATTTGCTCCTCTAGTACACGTTGCCTGTACTTCTTTCCATCTTTTTCAGATATAATTGAAGTTCGGTCTTTTCTTCCATCGAAATATAAAGCGGGTATTTGTGAAACACTTTGTTGTAAAGTTATATTTTCTCTGTTTTTTTTCTTTCTCGGCGAAGTTTATTTTTGTCTATAACTACTGAGCTCGAAGTGTGCAGAGCTGCAGATGCGATAGCAGCTCCTGCCCTGTCTGATACTCCAAATCTATCGCATGTTTTTGATAATAAGCTAAAATCAATTGCCCCTTTTTTTGTTTCAGTTTTTGAAGGACGCAATTGAAAATGTCGTGTTTCTTCACTATCCGACTGAACACATTCGGTTTTAGATGCACTACTCAATATATCTGTAGGTATTTCAGCCATTTTTTGTTGCTTTAGAGTACATTTTTCTCGTAACAACTTTCTTTTTAATGTCTTTCTAATCTGTATTGTTGTTCCAACATCTACACTACTTATAGCCATTTGTCTAACCGTTCTTTGATCTATTATAAAACTTCGTTCTCTTTCAGGTATTTTTTTGTTTTTAATGCAAGCACATTTAAGAAAATCTCTGCACTTACATGCCGATATATCAAACAAAATCTTACTTTAACAAAGAAACTTTTCCAACTTGTTTTTAGGTATTTTTGGGTGAGACTTCTAAAGATTTTTACATTTTAAATGATATGTTTGTAGCATTACCTTCATTCGTTTAACCTCTACTGCAGGTATAGACGATTTCCCCCATATTTCCATTATTCTTGCAACTACAATGGCTTCTATTTCTTTATATGTTGGCTCATTTTTAGTTTCCCTCTCATATTTTAAGCTATGACGGATCCACTCATAAAATTTCATCACATCTTCATAAGTTGGTAATATATTATCTTTTCAAATCACATAAAACACCAAAGGACACCTCCAACTATTTCTGGTACGCTCCATTTCTCAAATGATAAAATAAACAAATAAATGACAGCACTTTACAACGCAACACTAATTATTTTAACGATCGCGGCACACTGGTCTCATCTAACTCCGTGTTGTAAGAAATAAAGATTGTATGGGGATTTCCCTATTTTGTTTTTGCCTTGAACCGTTTAGATAACATATACAAAAGCAGCATGTTTTTTAGTTTTTGTAATATATAAAAAAGCAGAATTTTATATTATTGCTCCTTTTAATGACTTATTTGTCCGTATTAAGGTTCAGTTAGACGTGCCATAGCCGTAACCATAGCCGTAACCAAAATTCAATTAATATCTACGGTTACGGCTATGGCGTTACTGCATGTTACCAAAATCGAAAACATTGTAGCACATACGATTGGTTTTATATGGTTACGGCTGTGGCACGTCTAATTGAACCTTTAGACTGAATCAGTGCTGTATATCGCTACCTTAATATAGAAATGCCCTAACTCATTTTTTTAAATCGAGGTTTTTGCATGTTTCGATAGATGATCTTCTAATATATCGAAATATCAAAAAAAAAACTCGATTTGTAAAAAATCGAGTTAGGGGCTTTCTATATTAAGGTAGCGATATGTAAATGCGTGTTCTGGGGAAATTTAACAGTGTGAATCCACATTATAAAAGTACAGTTTTATATCGGGATTACCTCTATATACCGATACTTAGAATTATTTTTCATAAAACTTGTATAGATATGTAACTTAAAAAGTATTATTAAAGTGATGTCAAAAATCTACTTTTTCTGAAATTTCTATCGCTATCCGGAGGCAGTAAAACTTTAAATAATGCAAAATTTTATATGCAGATTAGCTATACCATTTAGCACCTTTCTATCACTGAGTCTCTCAAGAAATGAAGAAAAAAAATTTTTGACCCAGCCTAATGTGTGATTCGAACGCAAAACATTGAAAATGTCGAAAATTCATAGAAATGCATCAACTCGCCTGTTCGCTAACAGGGTAAGTAGATTTTTATGGCAATTCCAGACTTAGAATATAATAGCAGACTTAAAATATAATAGTAAAGTAGTGAAGTGCTTAATTTGTGAGAAAATTGTATTGTAATTCACGTTTGTGTTGGAAACATGTGAATAGTGCGACACGCAAATCTAAACAAAAACGGAGAGAGATCGTATAATGAATTTCTTTGTGATTTAAGTTGATGTTAAGGGCATGTAATATACCGGTTGAAAAAATCGGCAAAGAATGTTTCGTCAGTTTTAAAACAAATACAATCCTACGTGAAAACTACCAAGTCCGAAAACGCTACATAGGTATTTACCGACAGTGCACGAAAAAATGGATAATTATGTAAAAACCGTAGTAAAAAATAGAAGATCGTTGCTCACTATAGATGAAAGTATAGATATAAAAAAAATCCATTGTATCGATCCTTGTATGGACAATGACCTCGCTAGGACCGTCACACCCTTATTTGTTAGTCTGTAAAAGACTGCACGAGTGAACTGCTGAAGCACTTCACATTTTATTAGTTAGAAGACTGTGCAACCTTGAAATTTTAGTATTGATAATGGGTACCGATGCTGACGCAATTATGCATCGCATGGGACAATTATTCAAAGAAGTTCAGCTAAACTTACTACGCGCTACATGTCTGCATCCTGCTTTACATCTTATAGCAGACACTATACGAAAATGTTATCCCGATGTGGATCAACTAATAGGACAGACGAAAGCGGTTTTTCTTAAATCTCCGAAACGTATACGCCTCTTTCATTCACAATGTCCTGACATTCCGGAACCGCCGCAGCCAATTCTTACACGATAAGGTACATGGCTAGAGGCAGCGTTTCATTATTTTAAACATTTTGATAAGATAAAGTTGGTGATTTTACAACTAAACTCTAAAGAAGCAGCTATAGTAAGACTTAGTCAACTACAATTTCAAAATCTTCAAGTTGCAGCATATTTAAAAACTATTTACGAGAACTACGTTCCAGTAGTGGACGCAATAAAAAAATTACAAAATACTTCGTCGTCCTTACCGGATTCGGTTGAATTTGTTGCGCACGTAGAAACAGTGCTACATACTTTAAATGATGAAAATAGTGTTTGTGTCAGAGATAAATTTAGTACTGTATTACGTAAAAATGTTGATTTTACTAGATTAAAACAACTTTTTAACAACAGTGTTGCGAAAGATCCGTTGTACAAATTTAAAGACCACTTTAACTACACGAATATTACATCGCTAGCTGTGGAACAATCTTTTTTGCGTATAAGTAGATATATATCGCAAAGGACAAATCTCAAGGAGACAACTGTAGAAACGTACGCTATGCTACAGGTGTTCACTCACGCACATCCGGATTTTTTCTAAGCATCAAACCATATTGGTCAAGTTGTTTAGTATACTTTATCTGCATTTTCAATAACTCTACGATAATTTTTTTCTAAATAACGCGCAGTTTTATTTCGGTAAACCCCACGCAGTGACGTCAATGCTGGCCGACCTAAGTGCCTGTCTCTCTAATCAATGAATATATCTTCTACCCGTAGATTTATACTCTATACATACAAGTGTCCCGTATCGTTATGTTCAAATTTTAGGAGTCTACAGTAGACTTCATTTCAAGTAACAAAAACGCAAAACTTGTATATCCATTTTTATTTGTTTCAAAGTTACAGATCTATGAATGTGATTATCAGATAATAAAAAAAAATGTAATTCTGAAGTAAATACAAACTGATTTTATTTAAAAAAAGTTATACGATTCAATAACAGGCCTGTGATTGTTAACGTCGCATAATAAAATGTTATCCTCAAATAAATAAACACATGTCGTAGTGCATATAGTAATTTCTTGGAGATCTACAAAAAAGAGTACTGGAAATTGATTTATGATAAAGAAGGTTCTTACTTATTTCGTAAGTGCTGAACCATGAATATCATACAATAAACAAATGTTCAGTTGACTGTTAACGTTGCATTTTTTAATAAAGGATTACATTACGTTTCAGTTCATACAACAGCTTATTAGTGAGTGGACACGTTTTCTTTATTCAAAATGCCTTACCGATTTTCTTCTCAAGAGTATGCGGACATGCATTTTGTGTATGGCTACTGTAGCAGCAGTGCAAGTCAAGCAGTTATTGAATGCCGACATCGGTTTCCCGATAGGCGCATTCCTCATTACAGAACGTTTCTGGAAGTACACAGACAATTTCGGGAATGCGGACTGCGTGATTATCTTTTCGACCGAGGAGTAAATTTGCCATCAGACTTACAGGAAGAAGCAGTAGCTATTGTTACAAGGGATCCAACTCTCAGTGTACGTCGAATCGCTAGAGAACTAGGAGTGCCACAAACGATAGTTTGGCAAATTTTAAAACGTGAGGGCTTATATCCATATCAGTATCACAGGGGACACGGTTTGCCTGAGGCAGACCACTATGCTCGTCTAGTTTATTCTACCTGGATATTAAGACAGTCATGGCTTCATTTTAATTTCTGCAGAACAGTCCTCTGAACAGATGAATCTACGTGCACGAGAAGTCGTGTTACAAATCTGAGAAACCTGCACAGGTTGTCATCAGAAAATCCCAAAGCTATACGTCCATCTAAATTTCAACATGAATCTTCTATTAACGTTTAGGCTGCCCTAATCGATGACTTGTTGAACGGTCCTGTCGTTCTTCCTGGGAGGTTAAATGCGGACAATTACCTTCAATATCTTATTGACGAACTGCCAGGTCTTTTAAAGGATGTCCCACTGAATGTTCGACGAGACATATGGTTTCACATGGATGGGGCACCACCGCATTTCGAAATAGAAGTCCGAAATTAGGTTAACGTCAATTATCCAAGATGAATTGGTCGAGGTGGTCCTGTTGCATGGTCACCCAGATCAGCCGATCTTAATCCCCTTGACTTTTATTTAGTCTACGCGCAAGTTTCGAACACAAGAGAAGAGTTGTTGAATCGTATTCACCTGGCTGTCGAGCAAATCCGACAAAACAAGTATGAAATTCGGATAAGTACTTCTTCTGTTGGCTTACGGGCACAAGCCTGCATTCAACAAGGAGGTGGACATTTGGAAAATATTATTAATTAAACTTTTTTAAATAAAATCGGTTTTTTTATTGACTTTAGGATTACATTTTTTTTCACGATCTGACAATCACATTCATAGATCTGTAACTTTGAAACAAATAAAAATGGATATACAAGTTTTGCGTTTTTGTTACATGAAATGAAGTCTACTTTACACTCCTAAAATTTGAACATAACGATACGGGACACTTGTATAATACATATTGCTATGGATTTTTCATTAAAGAAAAATACTTTAATTATGCGATATATTTGAACATTTAAAAATGTACATAAATTTTGAACATGTTTGTATTTTGAATATTATAAATGTTAAGAGGAAAAAACTGTTTTCCCGGCGTGCATTGGTATCGTTCTCATGTTGAGAGGCCTTGTGTAAAATATCGGGGAGACAAAGATTTGCTTTAACACGAGAACGTTGTGTTTTTTGAAAGATATATATATTATATAGTTAAAGTAGTTCGGGTTGTTTTTTGATAGTGTCCATAGTTGATGGTATTTCATATTAATTCCCGATATTTCTACGAGATTGATTGTTATTCTCGTAATTTGATGATTGTAAAAGATTAAACAACTGCTCTCGTAAGTCTCCGAATTGTAAGTAGAATAATTTTTTTATGTCGACATAAATTTAAAAATCAGATTATATTAATTGTAGTTCTATTATTTTGGAACAAGTAGGAAATTGTTTTAAATAGTAAGAATAAATAATAAAGATTATTATTACTTCTATGTTATAAAAAATTATTATAAATTGTAAAATTTTGCCCACTTGGAATCAAGGGTATTTTTTCTTGTGTTTGATTATTGCACATGCGTAGATTTTGTCGTGTATCAGATTTGATTGTACAGTGTGGTTCTCTAGGGAGGAATTAAAAATAAACTTTATTATTTTTAGATAAGTTTGTTGGGAATTAAGAGGAAGTTTTTTCATCCACTTAGCGGTCAAATGTACAGTGGATATATTTTACCTCATGTATTATTGAAAGATACAATATCTTTATACTTTATAAAGATAGTTTTTTTTTCTTTTTTATTTTTTTTATTAAATATTCAGTTTAAATTTTATCTTGTTTTATTTTTGCTATAACGTTAATACTGTTTAATTAAAAAATTAGTAACTCTTAAATAAGCAATATAAATATCGTGAATTATTCACTGGCGCCAGACTTATTTTAGTTTTAACACGGATTTCCGATTGGAACCCGAGAAGTTAGAAGTCTCATATTTTGAAAATTCACCGGCTGAGTAACCTAGTTGGGAGAACTGGTTGTGGATAGTGGCGTGCCCAATTTTCAAACCACTATTCATAGCAATATGTACGAACATAATGATATATACTGTTACGCTTAGCATATAGAATATTTGCTTTTATTTTTAAATCATATTTCTTCTTTGAATATCTCGATTTAAAATTATAATATTAAACTTAAGACATTTTTACATTTGTACAACTGTACATATTCGTACAAAGAGAAAGTATTTCTTTTGTTATATTCTTGACCGACGAGACCCTTAGCTTCTACCTGACTCAATACCGTCACTGTGGAATTTCTTTCGAGATACATTTCAATTTTAAATTGTTTAATTTAATTATACATCTTCCTTTATATATGGTGTTTCATATTATTAGAAAGCTTATGTCACAAGCGTTATTTTAATAATATTGATGCCATTGACATTGATAAACGGACCGTTTTCTAGACCATTTCTTTTCGATTCAAAACTATCAGCCCTGCTTCTCTTTCGAACGTTCGTGAGTGACACACACATCTTACGCGCGGTACTGTTCAAGTACACGCCACGATGCCGCCCGCTGTCTTTCGCTTCTAAGGTAATTTTGTATTGTTCAATATATATTATTCTTTTAAACGAATCCATATTACTTCACATTAGTTTAAACTAATTAATTTCTTATTCCTCCGGCCACCACCGCTCTACATATACTTGTCCGAGTATATCTTCAGACCACGTGGCCGCCAACTCAAGGTAACTTTGTATTGTTCTATACAGAGATTATTTTATATTCATCGTAATTAATTAATCCTTAATTTACTACTCCATTTAACACTCTTTTCAGTATATTTTTGTGTTAATTTCTAATATACTTATTTACTGCTCCGCGTGTATATAGTACTTTGT
This sequence comes from Melolontha melolontha, assembly GCA_935421215.2. NCBI lineage: Eukaryota > Metazoa > Arthropoda > Insecta > Coleoptera > Scarabaeidae > Melolontha > Melolontha melolontha. The sequence goes on from OW285243.1 coordinate 84,707,179, forward strand.
TTTTATTACTGTTTTATTTTATTACTGTTTTAATTACTTTTAAATATACGAATTTCAATTTCTTATTATGTAAATATAAATACAAACTTTAAGGACAACATGTGTTTTATTTAGTAACTAAGTTGTTGTATATTTATTTTAATTAACCAATACCACGCACGTCCTGGACCTTTGAAGGATCATCATCACCACCGTCTAATTATTGTATTACCCAACAATTTTATTATTATTAGGACCACCACCAAAAGCCCCTTATTTGTAATAGTACGAAAGTACGCAAATACGAGTGTAACGATATGTGCGAAAGGGATTCAAATACAAATACGTACAAAAAGTAATCAAATACGAATGTAACAATTACAATGTACCGAATAGTTATACTTTTTCGCACGGTACCTCAAAACAAGCTGAAACTGTTAAAAACAATATATTAAACAGGTAAAGGATTGTTCTCTGATTTCGATTACAAGAAGTTCAGAAATATTAATTTTAAATTACACTTTTTTCATGAAAAAATGAAATCATTCTTATCGACTATATCTAACTTTGATTTCGAATTAGTTTGTAAAATAACTCATAATTATATTAACAGCAAACGATAATAATGAATTGCACTCCTATTTGTAGACATTGTAGACATTGTAATTGTACATTATCTTGATCATCGTTAATCATTTTTTACACACATCAAGGATTTAGGGATCATTACAACTCTACATGAACGTATGTGAAGTACTTATATTATGTAAATGGGATTTAAGTAAAACACTTATATTAATTTCCAGTATATATTACACTTTATTATATATTAATAAATAGATAACATGTTTCGCTACGATGTAGCTTCTTCGGATCTTATATTACTAGTGAACACGCTCTTCACAAATGTATGGCTTTTTTCTAAACTATTTCAATGGGTTGCACTTGTCTACATTAGAATCGTCTCTTACCGATATATCGTCTAAAATTATTGTTATTTTAATATTTAATGAAACCAGTTTAAAAGTGGGGAATTATTAAGGTCTAATTGGTCATTTAACAATATATCTGCATATTTAAGTTTATTTATTTCTAAGGATTCCAGTAAATTTAACTTTAATCCTTTTTGTTGTGACTGTAAAATTTCGAAATCTTTATTGAAACTATGATTATTTTCCAACAAATGAATTGCATAATTGGAATCTGTCTTTTTGTTAATAAAACTTTTAAAATGTTCCTGTATTCTTTTCTCAAAGCTCCTACCAGTTTGGCCTATGTATGTTTTAGGGCACTCTTTACATGTTAATTTGTATACTCCGGATTTATTACTTTTGCTTGTCTTGGATTTATTATTTTTTATGAATTTCCCTAAAGAATTATTAGTTTTATAAGCTACATTTATATCTGTTTTTCGTAAAATTTTTCCTATTTTTTTCACTTATCGGTCCTATGTATGTTAATAATTTATAATTGCTTGGTTTATCTTTTATTATTGGGTACACATTTTCTATTGCTTTCCTATATTTCTTTTTTCTTAAAATTGTATCTACTATATTAGGGAAATTCATAAAAAATAATAAATCCAAGACAAGCAAAAGTAATAAATCCGGAGTATACAAATTAACATGTAAAGAGTGCCCTAAAACATACATAGGCCAAACTGGTAGGAGCTTTGAGAAAAGAATACAGGAACATTTTAAAAGTTTTATTAACAAAAAGACAGATTCAAATTATGCAATTCATTTGTTGGAAAATAATCATAGTTTCAATAAAGATTTCGAAATTTTACAGTCACAACAAAAAGGATTAAAGTTAAATTTACTGGAATCCTTAGAAATAAATAACCTTAAATATGCAGATATATTGTTAAATGACCAATTAGACCTTAATAATTCCCCACTTTTAAACTGGTTTCATTAAATATTAAAATAACAATAATTTTAGACGATATATCGGTAAGAGACGATTCTAATGTAGACAAGTGCAACCCATTGAAATAGTTTAGAAAAAAGCCATACATTTGTGAAGAGCGTGTTCAGTAGTAATATAAGATCCGAAGAAGCTACATCGTAGCGAAACATGTTATCTATTTATTAATATATAATAAAGTGTAATATATACTGGAAATTAATATAAGTGTTTTACTTAAATCCCATTTACATATAATGGATTTCCAGCAAGTATCGGCCGATTCAATTAAACTTATATTATATTGCGCATTTATGGGATATCATTTTGAACCTGTAAATATTCAATGACAAATTTTATCTTCACTTTTTTTAGAGTCAATGCATAACGTGTCTCACGAGTGAGATGATTAAGAAAGAAATAATTATGTAGATTAAATTGAACATATCTAAAATCGCATTATGCATTAGATTAAATATTCATTACAAGCAATTACGTTCAAGTAGTTCGACATTTTTTCAATCCACATTATTTCCTTTCAATCGCCTTTTGCTTAAATTAAAATCTTATCAATGGAAAACATTAGACTCCTTGCAAAACAGAAATTATTACGAAATTACAAGCATCATCGGAATTATATCAGTGTATATATAACTTGACTATTATAAAATAGTCACATAAGTTGATAGGCGAATCAATTTTGTTTTTGTTTCAGATCAATCCAATTACTCTTGCAAGCAGCAGAAACAGTAGAAGTAGTTTAATACACTATGAGAGAGGTGGCAAACATTTTCAGTATATTGCAGCATTTGCAGGTAAATATAATAAAAATACGCTTTCACTCGTAACCCACTCAAACTGTAAACATATGTTCTGAACACTACCTAAAGGTAGTGAGTTTATGCATTATTTCATAATTTTATTGAGAAATATTTAATTAAAAGAAATAAAAATTTTAAAAAAAATATTGAAAACAATTTTATTATTTTATCTACAATAAATACTCAAAATTATGACCATTATGTTCAATACACAATATCATTCACCCGCAAAAGTTATTCTTGTGCTCTTAATGGTGTTTTTGGTCTGTTTTAATTGTTTCAATAAATTTCAAATAGCACTTGTTCTAATATAGTTGCTATTTTCTATGGAATATACCAATTATTTCATATGATCCCAAAAATAAACATTTATAATAATAATAATATCATTTATTTACCCAACAAAGACCATTTTCAGGGTATAATATAAATATAAATGTAAATATACGCACGTAAATACACAATATACAAAACCAATTACAAAAAAACATAAGTAACCAATATTAAAGTTGATACATAATATAAAATTAAACTAAAGCAAAAAAACCAAAATTAAGTAATTTAAAAAAGAGAAAAGAAAAACGAAAAAAGACAAGCATAAATAACTAATGTAACAAGCACGACAAAAGCCGACACTCACAAGAACAAGTCGTCGTAAGTGCTATTAGCGGATCGGCTCATTCTGTAAAGAGACAAGTTAAACGACACGTTGGTTCTGGGAGTCGGAAGAATCTTCCAAACAGAGAGAGCAGAGAGTTACGGCGAATAGTAAAAAATTGCATGTTGTGCCTTTCAAGGGAGATACGCCCCATCGAGACAAAAATTTTAAAAATTTCCTCTACAGGCGTTCAATAGAAAGCTGATGAGAAATGCAATAAGGAGACCAGCCGGGAGAAACATATTCCAAAGCGCTAGCAACGAATGCAAAGAAGAGCGATTTAAGTATGTCAGGATTAGTGAAGTACTTAGCAGCACGCATAATAAATCCCAATTTTCTGTAGGTGGAGCTGCAAAGTTGTTCGATGTGGAAGAATAATCTAAGTTCGCTATCAAAATGTACACCAAGATCCTTGAACGTATCGGATTGTGTTATGAATTCATTGTGTATAACATAAGAAGAAGGGGTTGAATTTTGTTTTCGCGTAAATGAAATAGAGCAACATTTAGCAACATTAATTTTTAATTTGTTAGAGAAGCACCAATAAGTAAACGATCAGCGTATGCAAGTAGTACATGACACTCAATACAATCGAGAAGGATATTAATGTACGTTAAGAAGAGCAGAGGGCCCGGATTAGATCATTGAGGAACGCCAGATGCAGAGACGAAGTCATAAGAGCAGAATCAATTATAATGAATAGTAGTTTGATCGATTACTCAGATAAGATGCAATTAAATTAAGGAAAACGGAACCATTCCAAAGTTACCAAGCCTCGCCAATAATATTCTGTGGTCGGTAGAATCGAAGGCAGCTGACAAGTTTGTAAATCACGTTCACCTGCTCTCGCGTGTCCAAACACTCACTAATATATTGGGTGATGAAACAAGGTTGGTCACCGTCGATCTACAAGGAAACCCATGTTGGTAAGGAAATAAGTATATACGAACATTTAGCAGTTATGACGTGTTCAAGTAACTTTGCAAAGTTTGACAATATTATTATGGGTCTATAATTATTTATGATTGATTCGTCACCCTTTTTGAAAATTGGGCTAATTCGAACACGTTTCCACAAATTTGGAAACGTTGCAGATGTAATAGAGAGATTTTGTTAACGGTTTTGCAAGACCAAATCTGGCATAACGTACCAATATACTTGGACCAGAGTCATCAGTAGCTGTAAAATTACATGGAAACAAAGCCATAATTTTCCTCACCAGTAATAGGTAAAAGACGGAAAGGCAAACTAGGTTATAAGCTAATTATGTAACGATCTGCAATTTATCATAATATATGTTGCAGTTTTATAAATATATGTGATACGTTATTGAAATATCTGTACATTTGCTTATCATGCTGGCAGTTCCGTACCTATCTAGATCCCTGACTGGCTGTCCGAGTAGGTTTTCGTGATTTTCCTTCTCGTTTAAGGCAAATGCCAACAGCTTAACATTTTAAGCCGCTCCACGGGCGCAAACATAATAATAACTCATGGCTTGCCATTCCCCCGTTTTTGTTGTCTAACTGTTTAGAGAATGCCAAGGCATGATTTATTATTGTTGAACTTGAATGTATCATTAAATAATTTTATCCATGACAACTACAGATATATTGTATGGCATTAATTTATCATTTATATTTCAAATTTCTTTGAAAAATGCACATTTGCCGAAACATGTAAGATTGTTTTAAATATATAAGAGATATATATATATATATTAAGAGATTGTCTATGAAATTCGCGATTATGTTTTGGGATTTGAAAAAATTATTCTTATAAGCGCGATTAAACCGTTTATCTCTCGATAACACCTTCGAATAGTTTCTACCATAAGATGTAATGCATAGATTTTGCTTAATCCTACTATAGAACGATACGAACTAGCTTGTAATTTTTGCCTCTTTAATAACAATAATCCTTCTGTTTCAGCTTCTTTATCGGCGTTTTCGATCGGTAATGTTATCGCTTGGACGTCTCAAATATCACAAAGACTCCTGGAAGGAGAAATGGGTTTTCCAATCGAAGAATACGAATTGGGTTGGATTGGAAGTCTTATGCCGTTGGGAGCTGTTTGTCTGACACTCTTTGTTGGTTATATATGCGATAAACTAGGCAGAAAACCCACTAAATTACTCTTGATATTGCCGATGGCCGCCGGCTGGGCGTTATTGGTTTGGGCTATTAACATCCGAATGCTATATATAGGAAGATTTTTGACTGGTATGGCTACTGGCGCATTTATGGTAACTACTCCACTTTATTGCAACGAAATCTCTCAAAAAGAAATTCGGGGAGCCTTGGGATGTTTAACACAACTCGCCATATCTTTGGGCATATTCTTTGATGTCGTTGTAGGAAAGTTTCTTTCGATTAAAGTCTACACGCTGTGCTGTTTATCAGTACCGTTAATCTTCGGTTGCATATTTTTATTTATGCCCGAAACTCCTATTTATTACCTCAAAAGGAATGACGATGAGAATGCCGAAAAAGTATTTGGCAAATTGAGAGATAAAAATTACAATATAGAAAAAGAAATTATTGATATAAAGGCTTCCTTATCTGAAGAACGAACGGGAAATGTATTCGAGATCTTCAAGGAATCCTGGAAGTTGCGTTCAACAAAATTGTCCTTTGCTATATCTCTAACACTAATGCTTCTAAGAGTTTTATGTGGAATCGACGCCATTACGGCCTATACAACTTTCATTTTTGCAAATGCAACTTCAAACTTAGATCCTGAAATTGGCACTATAATATTGATGGCTGTGCAATTAACAATTGCAATATTGCAATCCCTAATCGTCGACAGAGTTGGACGAAGAATTTTATTAGTGATATCGGAAATCGTGGTCAGTGCATGTTTATTATTCGTAGGATTTTGTTTCTTGCTCAAAAATCGAGAAATTATCCACGAGGAACATTACATTGTCACTGACTATTTAGCTCTAGCCGCGTTAGCCATTTACCTAGTAGGATTCTCGTTGGGCATAGCGCCAATTCCCTTAATGATGAATTCTGAAATTAATCCGCTGGAAACGAAATCTTTGGTAGCATCTTTCACGACATTCTGTTCTTGGTTAGCCGTGTTCGTTATCACAAAGACTTTTTTGATGATCGAGGAAGCGATTGGAATTGAAAGTGCCTTCATCATCTATGGGTTATTGTCACTGTTTGGTGTAATATTTATTATTGTGATGGTACCCGAAACTAAAGGAAAAACATCCGAGGAAATCAGATTATTATTAGAAAAGCGGTAAAATATTAAAAGAATTCACGATACAAAACATATTATTGTTTATATGTAAGCCTGGTTATCTCTCTTTAATAGAAACACATGACTCTAGGATGAACTAAGTCCGTAAGCTTCACTTTTGTTACTTCTGTAAGAGGCAATATCTCAAATGAATTTTATCCAAAAACATCTTACTGTCGAACGATTATTTACGCCGACCTCTGTAATAATTAAGAAAAACTAAAAATGTAATTGTTTCTTTAATATTATATTAATGTTAAAGGATTAAAATTAAAGGTACAGGACAAAAAAAAACCTGTTGTAGAGCTGCTAGCAATAAATTTAGTCGTCAATGTCATTCTTTGACAAAATGTAAGTTGATGTATTGTGAAACGGTCATAATAGTAATAACAATAACCTATAATTTAATCATCAAATGTTAATAAAATTTACGGAATTTTTTGCAAGTCCTAGGCGAAATGTTACCGTAGCTTCAGAGAGTCTAGTTACTGTTACGGAAATAATCCTTACTTTGTTAAAATAGGACTCTGAGACCATATTGACAACCAACATTTATTGCTCGCAGCTGTCCATTTGTCTAAACTCTGACAATTTGGTGGTGAATAAAATAATCGGCTCTTCGATGAATATAGTGTATGAACAACATGTAGGATTAAAATTATCATAGTTGGAACTAAATATTTTTTATAATTATTTATTTTTGTATGTGTATAGTATATATGTAGATTAAGATTTTTATAAAACTTATTAATACTGATTCACATAGGATGTAGAAAATAGTATATTAAAAAACAAGTTTCATAAGGCATCATTTTGCCGCACGAAATCAGTTTAGAAAACGAGCCGCGTTAGCGGCTCGTTTTCTAAACGGCGAGTGCGGCAAAAGGCCTTATGAAACGAGTTTTTTATACTATTTTTTCTATTTTGCGTTTTTTACATTAATAAATTGCTTAAATTGGAATTATTTAATTTGAAAGATCAGAGTTTAATTTTTATATAAAGCATGCAGTTGGTCACATTGATACTTGACATTTTCAAATTTAAAACTTGCTATCCGCGAAGTATATTATATTACATATTATTTACTAATTTTCGTTAACATTACTTGATACTTCATTTAAAAATATAAACATGAGTGACATAGAAACATATATATATATATATATATATATATATTGTGTAAAATACGGACATATATCATATCTGTCAAATGTATATAAGTTCTTAAAATCAAATGACAGCAATGATATTTATTTCTGTATTCGAACAACGCCAACATTGAAAAATTAAAAAACGCGTATCGAAATGAAGCTCATTTCGATACTGTTTTCGATTTCATAATGAGTTCATTTCGAACGCAAAATAGAAAAATGTATATTTTTATTTAATAAATTCTATTTTAAGACCTAATTAATTTCTTTTATTTATTTTAGATAGTAATATAAACAAATCTACCATATCTCTTCCCGTAAATAAATTTAAAAAAGTATTCATGTAATAATTGTAATTCCTGTTATTTTAACATATTGAAATATTTTTAAGCGCCATCTGTTAATTAAATTGAATTTTACCATTTTCGAAAGTTCTAATGTTTCAAAAGTTCCTTGAAATAGTTTCCTGCATTTGACTATTGCCAACATTACCTATGAACATTACCTAACCTAAATCATTGTTCATTTTTTATATCTTGTACCCTAACCTTAAAAAAACACATGCAACTGATATAGAATAGATAATAATTTAAACAGGTAATTCTACATCTATCTTTTGCTGTAATAAATACTCGCGAGCAGTCTCCATGTAATTAATATTAAAATATGGATTTTGGTGATCTAAGCAACGATACCAGTATAAAAGAAAAACTCGTAAATATACACAATAGTATCGACGACATCGAAAAAGTCTTAGAAATCGTTCTGCAAAAAGTTAATTATGACGAACTCAGTTCTACAGAAAAGGTTAACTATGATTTATTTAATTCATATGCACTAAATGTTCTTTGTTGGATGTATATAAGAATTAATGGCCAGGATCCCAACGAAACTAATATTAAAAGCGAATTAAATCGTGTTAAAATTTACATGTTAAAAGCTAAACAGGTAAGGTGTTGTGTGCATAATTGAAAAAGTAAAAGTGCTTTTTTCTTTAATATTTTAGGCCCAAGAAAAACATCTCAGACCAAAATTAGATAAACCTGCAGCTGGAAGGTTTATAAAGCATGGAATAAAAAATTCAGATAAAGCTAATACAAGTAGCTCATCTTCTAAGAAAAGAAAATATTCTCAAATGCAGTAGTATTAAAATAGTTTACATGTAATGTAAATATTTAAAAAAATGGAAGTTATATCTTGTGATTTTGTTAAAACTGATGTAACATTTGTTAAAATTTTTCAAGAACTTATTTTTATAGGTATATAAAAACATTGCTTTTTTCATAATAATCGTTTGTTTTTGTTATAGGAAATAGTTATTTCCTGTACATATATCACAGAAAAAATAAGTCATTTAAAAAGCGCATTTATATATTTGATGAGCATATATTTGGTATCGCTTTAGATCAAAAACATGGCAAGATGCTTGTATATGGTGGCAAATTTACAAAATTATATTCTGTTGATTTAATAACATTGAATTTTAAAGAATTAGCTTTTAAAATTGATAATGACTGGATATTATTTGCAAACTTTATAAATGATTGCGAATATATTGTCACAATTTCAATGCATAATATTGTAACTCTGTGGAATTCATCATTTGAGATAATTGAAAGCAAAGAATGTATTGAAAGATGTATATCATATTGTGCACATGCTGTGAACGAAAATTGGAATGATTTGATTATTATGTCAGGCACAGTATTCAGTCAGATATTATTGTGGTGGCCAGCAAAATCTTCTGATAGGTTATGCTCTGTAATATATAGACTTATTGGACACAAGGTGTGTTATATATACATGCAACATATAATGAACGATCAAGATAATTTATGATCGAGTCATTCATAAATTTGAGGCCATATATCTTTTCCGATTGTAACTGTTGCATAGATATATATTTGACTGGCATTTTGCTTGACGTTTGTAATATAAATGCAGTTAAAATAACAACAAACAATTTCATATTCATTAATGACTCAATTACAAGTTATCTTGATCGCTCGTTACCATTAATGGGTTGCTTAGTTTTATAAATGATGATTTTCATACATTATTTTTTTTCTTTTTCTATTACTGGTATTCTTTCCCCGTTCGTTTAATAAAATATCCATAAATAATCCTCGTCTTGGATTATTTATATAATACTCAATAATAATTCACTACTGTTCATACTGTACTTTATTTTAATTTGTAGGGCGTCATCTTCTCTATAGATTACCACCCAGAACTAAACACAATTTGTACCACATCTGATGATAGAACTGCTATTATATGGTCCATAAAAAAACAACATTTATCCAACGAATTAAATCAAAGTTCTAATTTAATTGATATCCGCCCAAAATATGTTTTAATAGGACATACAGCACGGGTTTTTAAATGCAAAATCCTCGACAATTTTGTAATAACCGCCGGTGAGGATGGGTTAATTAATATCTGGAACTCGACTGGAGAAATATTTAGAAAAATTGACGTACATCAAAACGCGCCGGTTTGGTCTTTGGACTATTGCAATGAAAGTGAAGAAATTGTAACAGGAGGCGGTGATAGTGGAGTGTTTTTGTTTAAATTATGTTCAGCAGTTTTGAAAACAGAATTGACAACATATGACCATGAAAATCCCAAAATAATTGTACTTTTATCTCATTATTCTTTGGGTTATCTAAGCGAAAATGGTGGCTTAACATTTTATAATCTTAAAAGAGATGTATTTACCCGAGTTTTTATTCATGATGATCTAAAATCTTACGGCTTATTAGAAAAATCGCCCTGTGGATCATTTATTGCCCTTGCAGGGTATCGCGGTAATTTGCATATATACAAAAACTCACTAGACTGTTTGGAATACATGTTCTCATGCCAAATCTCTACCAAACAACGAATATTCTCTTTGCACTGGTTAAGTTGTCACTGCTTATTGACATGTGAACCCAACGGAATTCTGACTGTGTGGATTATCAAAAAGAACACAATTTTACCGATACATTTCTGGGAATTACCGGAAAGTAAGGAAAGGTGGACGACTGCTGCATGCTCATGTGCATCAAAATATGTAATGGTGGGCGATAGAAGAGGTGCAATTTACCTCTATTCGTTCGAAAGTAGCCGACCCGTTCACACTATAAAAAAGGCCCATAATTACTTGGGAATAACGAATTTGTATTTCCATGAAGGGAGGATCACATCATTAGGTATGGTTATCAACAAATGTAGCTTATTCCAGTTCCAATTCTACCAGCCAAATAGAGCATACATTAAATATCCCAATGTATTCTGAAGCAACTCCAAATATATCCTAACGTCCGTCTTATAAATTTAAAAATACCTTCATCAATGCTTTTCTTTATAGCTTTTTATCCATAAAGATAATTTCCTAATTATTGCAGGTAGGAATTCTACAGTAAACGAATATCAGATCGACACCAACAGAGGGCGTATAACTCAAATTTCCTCCCATAAAGTACAATTTACATGGTTGGCGAATCTCTATAGGACAAAATCTGGAGATTGTACTTTGTTGTTGGGATTTTCTGGTACAAATTTTGTTGTTTACGATTATATATCTAGAAGAATATTATTGGAGGTCGATTGTGGCGGAGGTCACAGGTCTTGGGACTTTTACTTCGCCAATAACCTACTGACATTCACTTACGTGAAGGAAAAATGTTTAAAATTCATTAAATGCAACTTAACAGATATTCGAGGAACATCTGTCATCCAAGGATATCATACAAGTGAAATAAATGCTCTTAAATTGTTGAAAATTGGTGGTGCTTTCAATTTGCATTACTTCGTATCTGGAGGTGAAGATACCGTTCTCCGAATATGTAGTAAACAGTGTGATTATGGATTGAGCGATTTTAATAACGTAAAAATACTAAAATCACACCTTTCTAGCATTAGAACAATCGCCACCGCTAAGATTGACGAAAATAGATATTTTATCTTTTCTGGGGGAGGCCGCTCTCAGATTTTAGTATGGGAATTGTCTTTTAGTCATTTAAACGAGAAAACTGTATTAAATTGCAGTGAGAAATGCAATAATTACGAAAAAAACGATTTATTGGAAACAAGGGTCATGACTATGGTGACTATTACAGATGAAAATGAGATATTTTTGCTAGGAGCATATTCAAATGGACACGTTAAAATATTTAAAGTTGACTCTGAGGATAATCAAAAGAAAAAATTAGTACAAATCCAAGATCTCTGCTTGCACAAGTCTAAATGTATTTTACAGATTTCTATATTATCAATCGGCGATGTTTATATTTTAGTAACCATGGCAACGGACGGTATCATAGCTTTTGTTAATGTAACAAGTATTTTTTCTACATTTGAAGTCGAAAATAAACTTATCGAAAGCGACTTAATTATATCATCGTTTAAAATACACCAATCCGGTATCAATAGTTTCGCTTATTATCGATACGATGATACTAAGTTTATATTTTTAACAGGGGGTGACGACAGTGCATTTTCTCTCAACGCTTTTGACATAAAATCTGAAAAAGATGTAGTTATTAAGCGTGATTGTTGCTATGTAGATGAAAGTTATCATGGGGCTCAAGTAAGTGGAGTTTATATTTTAAAAAATTACTTTTTAACGACATCTATTGACCAGAAAGTGTTGCTTTTTAAGTGGGAACTTGTGAGGGATCACTTTGAAATTCAATGTTTACAGGAATATCACAGTGGAATTTGTGACATACAGGGTATAGAATGTGAACTTGTTAACAGTAATCATGTGAAGGTTTTTGTGTTTGGGAAAGGATGTGAAATTTTAACTGTAAAATTGCTTGATGAATCTCAGTAATTTTATTTCTATTTCATTATTTTAAACACTTTTATAGATTTGGAACTAAAATTTTAATATAAAATCTTTTGTAAAAATGTATTCGTTTTTTCATTCCAATTGATCTTTGAGATCTATTCTTATCGTTTATTAACCCTTTCGCTGCACATATAGTTATTGAAGGCGCCAGTCGTGTGCGCATCTTTTTCGCCCGATCCGTATATATACGCCCATAGCAGTTAGAGTCTAAATAAAAACTGATTTTCTATACTAACTCTATTTATGTGAGAGGAACAAAGAAGACAAACTCTTAAGACAGATAGTGATCTTGATTAGAAAAGTAAATAAAAAAAGAACATTAATAAATCTTATGAGTATGATATCTTTCAAAACATACGGTTAGACAAAGAGGTACGTTACATTTTGTGCCACATACACCTAGTGTCACTTCTTTTGGAATGTTTTGCACGCACACATTTCCTCTGTGCTGACTTTTTATTTTCTGTTGCTGGAACAAGAGAAATAAAATGGCGCTCTGTCAAACGCAATGGATTATCACCATCAATTGCTGTTCTACCACGACGATAGTCGGTTGGTGGTAAATTTTCAAAATCTGCTTTACGAGATCCTTTTGAAATTCTGAAATAGAAATATTTTTTCCAGTTTGTATTTTATATAACACGTGTGCATTTAGCAAAGATAGGTCCACTAAATGAAAAAAAAGTTTCTTGTACCACTTGATGGTCCTGCGCACACACTCTACCGTACTCAGCAACGTATCACTCTTGTCGATAGCGCCCATGTTTTCATTATAAATGACGATGCAACGTGGTTTTTTTATTGCTTCAGTCGATCTTATCCGTGGGGACCACTTCGCTGGTGTGAAAAGTTGACAGCATTGTAACCTCCCGTTTATCTTGCCACTTTAGAGCAAGAAGGTTGCTTGTAGACATATATTCAACGTCACCCTTTTTTAGGTTTTTGGAAAGCTGAGGCATACCTTTTCGCTTTCTTACAGTTCCACAGGCGTTGGTCTTTCTGTTATGAAGGTGTAATGTCCTATGCCCTTAGAGGCTGGCAAGGACCGCCATATGATGTGGCTTGGTTACTTAAGGCATGTAATGTGCCTTAGTGGCTGGATAGGTAGGATCGCCATGTGATGTGGGCCCGGCCCTGAGGGCCACATCGGTGAGTCTTTACGCAGATATCGTGGTAGCGTTAAATAATGCACAAGTATAATAGGTTTAACATGGTTTAATTAACCAACACTTATAACGATTCAACAAAGATGGTATTTACATAGTTAACAATGTAGACGGTAGTCGAAAGGAGGCTCTAACTCACTCTCACTATTGTCGTACCGTCTGAGTATTGTGACTCTGCTAAGACTGTACGAAGACTCCGCTGGGATGTCTTATATATTGTTAGAGTGATCTCATTTCGACTACATGTCCTTACTCTAAATAAACATGAGTGTTGAAAGTGTGTAACGTACCTTGAGAATGCTTGCGTATGTAAGTTATGTCGGACGAGGCCATGTTTGGATATAATATGAATTAAACACGGGGCCGCGCCTTGACTTAGATAAAAGGTACACTGCATTACTTAATTGGGTTATTACAAAGGTAAGTAAATAGAGCCGGACTTGTATACCAGTTATGGACATATAATGTATGGCCATTATTCAGACAACGTTCTAGAAACGTAACAACATTTCCAGACATTCCTAAATTTACACCTGTTTCTTTTGTGATTTCCGTTGCGGTACCTACCCTAACTTTTGCATACTATAACAAAAAAACTACCTAAATTATTTATGTTTTATTTGTTATATATAAAGTTTTAATGAAGTGTCTGAAAAAAGAATTACTTTGATAGAGTAAGTTATAATAAAGTCAAGTACGTAGCCAGTCGCACAGCAAGAACAATTTTACTCCAAATCTGTGTCGCTTGGATGGAATGTATTGTTTGAAGAACAGGCGCCCTTTCCACAGAAGCAAGCTTTCATCAATGCACAGATTTTGAAATGGATAGAAGGCCTATGAAAATACTTTTCGCAAACTATTTACAATACTTCTAATTTTCCACAATTTGTCGTCTCCAGCTTGTTTATTATTATCAACAAAGTGTAATATTCTTAGCAATAAAAACCTATCCCGTGACATAATTTGTGAAAATATTGGAGTAGACAATAACACGTCATTGGTCCAATAAGCGTTTATTTCCTTCTTCTTTACTTGAGTCATCAAAAAGTTTACTGCAAAGAAACAGTAAATTTCGTCTCTGTTCGTGGCTTTCCAACGTTTCAGTCTTGATTTCTCACTTACGCCCCCGTCGGATATATACTGATAATATAAATTGGACTGCTGCACAATAACGTCAACTAATTGTTCACTAAAAAATACTTTGAAACAATCTAATGCCGTACTCGCATCATCCAAATGTGTGATTTTACACCCAAAAGGATGTATTGTGGGATTTAGATCAGTCGATTTCCAGTCAATATCGATATTTTTGGGTCTTTTAGAAGCTTGACCTTCATCTCTAGAATCCGCCTCTGAATCGGAGGAAGAAGTGATCACATCATCAAAATCTGGAGTTTGTACCTGACATGTTTCCGTAACCGGCTAGTTTGTGATTTCGTCGTCCGTATCCAGCCAACCATCGTCGCGTTCTTGGGGCATTAGGAAGTCCTCGTCTTCATCTCTATTAGCTAGTATACTAAACAATTCTTCGTGTGTGAGGGGACGAGAACGCCCAGACATTTTTAAGCAGAAACTATTTACAACAGCCTGCACAAACTAGGTGTATTACTTTATGAAACGACACTCGCAATGGCGACTGCCTTACAGTGTCGCGGCAGCGTACGCATAAGTAATCGTGCTCTCCTGGTTGGAACAGTGTACTAGCGAACACGTATATGAACAGCAGGAGCAGTTTAACGTTATATTATATTATATATATATATTATATATATATACAAACCGCTATCAATTCTGCTTCTTTTCATTATACCTTCAATTTGGCGTCTACTTGAAGCTCTGAAGTATATAATGTTTTTCTCTTTTCTAAACCGCTGAATGTACAAATCAAACGCTATAGTGACTTTATTTTCTAATATACTCTGATAGCAGAAAAAAAAAATTAAGGATTTTTTGTTTTCATTTTCTTATCAATATTGCGCCCATACATGTGACTATTATTTCAGCATCAACAGATATATCTTTTTACGAAACCTGTAATTCTACGTCCGAGGTAGGTATTTTTATTTTACTGAATACATCTTTCTGCGTCTGCTATGTTGTCAAACTTCGTATCTCATATTACGTATTATCTACATATATTTAATATACTCGTAAGTATTTGTGCAATTCTTTAAAAAATAGCAGTTACGTGGATTGGCGTATTTTAGAGAAGGAACTATTTTTCTTTAGTTTATATACATTTTTAATATGGAATTGCTTCTATTGCTTATCTTTCTGAATTAAAATTAATAAAAAAAAATTGTTTGATTATTTAAATTTAGTTAAAATTTTTTTATTTTAAATAATAATAAACAAAAGTGATGAATTTACAAACAAATAATGAGTTATGTGTCTTACTTAATAATCTAAAGTATGTAATATGTACACATATTCAGACATACATTTGTGCTGTATTCCATATTGTAATTCTGTGTTAATAGCATGCTCCTTTCTAAATAAAATTACGCTATTCTATTTATTATTGTTAGGTTACGTAAAGTATTGAGATTTCAAGCAAGTTTTACTTAAATATTCTTTAGGATAAAGGATAAAAAAGGCAAACATTTTTACGTTTTTAAGCTTACTAGTACTATCAATGACAAAATAAAGAATAATTTATAAATATACAAACTATTTTTATTTAAACAATTTATAAGTACAACAAACAAAAGATCTGATAATTTACTTGATACAAATAATTAAAGACTAATTTTTATTGCGATACATATTTTGAACGAAAACTTTGATTTTGTGGCCATGACTTATTATGGAATTTTTATCCCTTAATTTTTCTCATTCGCTTTTTTTGGGAGGAATTTTTGAATTTATGTGTTTTAAAAAATAGTTTAGTTAGTTTCTTTTGATCATCTGTCCAAAGGATTAAGGTTCTTTTTCTAACAGTTACGATCGATTTAACTGAGGCAGTAGCTGGCACCTCTTGGCTTAAGTCACTAATTTATTCTATCTTTTTTTCATCGTCGCTATCACTATTTTCTTCACATTCTTCAACACTTTCGTCGTCCAAATTTATTTCTATCTCATCCAAAGCTTTTCCCTTAATATTTCCTGCTTTACCTTTTTCCATAAGCATTAGAATTTTAGATATTTTAGCTGTTTGGTATACATCATCAGGTAGACAATAAACTTGTTTATGAACATTACTTGTATGTCCCATAAAAGTGGCTAAATGTTCAATATCATTCGAATTCATGTTAAAAATCTGAGTCAAAGTAGCAAGATGCTTTCGTAATCTTGTAGAGGTAATAGCTTCCGGATTTTTCAATTTACTTAATTGTGTATGTCTTTTCATAATTTGATATCCAGTAATAGGATTATTTGTATTTAATTTGGGAAACAGGTATATATTTGTGTCATTGACAAAATTACTGCGCAATTGAATTAAAATATTTACATGATCCTGTAAATCAGTACTAAACAAAACAGGTACGCCTCGGCCTCGTTTACCGCGAATTACTACTCTTTTAAATTTTGTTAATAATATCTTCTCTGTAGGTGTTATGGCATCGTTAAACTCTTCATAACTCTGATGAATATTAGTATTCTCATAAAGATGCAATGGCATTCGCTGCAATTCTCCTACTCTTTTCCTATTTAATAACAAAAGCCTACAAAATATGGTTTCCATTAGCAACTTATATGCGGTAACATCCTTTTCATTGACTTTAAGAATTTCCACAGCTTCACTTGCTTTCTGTAGAAGATATATTTGAAATGTTTTTAAATCGGTTGCTAAAGGTAATATTGTTAATTTATTCCATTTTTTGGTACTTAAATCAGATGCAGCTATTGTGGATATTTCGAATTTCCATGCATCCTCGAAAAGCTGTTTGAATGTTTTAAAATTTGATTCACCATCGGCTGTCGAAATAGTTGAATTATTATATTTTCGTTTCAACGTGAATAAAATTGCTATATCACAACAGTTTTTCAAGGATGTCTGTATGTTCATAGTATAAGTTGATGATTTGAACACTTCTGTATTGGGATCAAATTTTGCTACAATTTTTGTAGCTTCTGCAAACGAATCAGATTGGTTGCAATGCGTCGTACAAATTTTTTATTGAAGAATTTAGTTTCTTTATTTCTATTAGTAATTTAGCAAGTTCCCTCATTTTCCGAGAACACACGTTTATGAGATGTTTTTCCCTATGATTTCTTAAATATCGAGATCCGAATTTACAAATTAATAAATCCTTTTTAGCTGTAAGTGTTATTTTATCCGCCGCCATTCTCGGAAATACTGTTTCTCGAAGATGTTTATCAATAGGTAAATGTTTCACTAATAAATCTTGTGCGTCACTCAAATGAGAAAATTTAGTTTTTCCTTCTGTATTTAAATCACAGATTTTAATATGGCGCCAAAGTTGATTTGGTCTGTAGTATCCGTAGCAATATTTGCAGGGAACACATTCTGAGTTTTCTTTTTCAAGATGTGATTTTTTAACAGGTTTTACGCAAGTATCAACATTTTTCAAATAGTTTATAATTTAAGATTAAGCAGTTTAGTTTATTTATATATGTATCTGTAACCGTTACTTGTTATTAAAGAATCTTGATTAGAAATAAATTCGAATACTACCCAAACAGTTTACTCACAAATGTAGGAAGCACCAATAAACGAGACGATCCTAAGCGTTGCCAAGTCGGTTGGACGCAGAAAAATCGAAATTATGAATATCATATACATATACACGTACACTACTACAGCGCCATCACACAAAAATAATCGAATTCTCGCGAACTAAATTATTCGTGTTTTTACACCATATCGATATTTTTGCATCCCGCTAAAAATTTTTGTGCCAAACAAGTATGTCAAATGAGAGTTGTCTGTGAAGTTTCCATTTCTGCGTCCGTATACGGACGCAGCAATACATTAGACGCAGAATTACATGCAACATCATCAATGTATGGACGCAGGATTGATGGCACGACATACCGATAGAACCACCGGCCATCTGCCTATAGGGAATTGTATGCAGTACACATTTATATGTACATATATGTATCTAGTCCTACCGTTTATCAGAAGCGTTGTCTATGCCGACGCTAGGGATCGACAGTCAACCGCGTCAGTCGTGTCTTGACTGCGGTGGAGTATAGTCATAGTTGGTCGAACTTGCAAAAATACGCAAATTCTTGTTGTCTGCATCTTTAGGGTTTAGAATTATTTAGAGCTCAGTATTTTTTTCTGTTTTTTTACCGATATTCATTTACGTATTTACTATGCCGTTAGTTTATAGTAAAGAAGAAAAAATAAATATTATTAAATGGTATTACTCATCTCAAGGAGGTACGCAAGAAGTGATTGGTCGTTTTGTTTTTTCGTTTTCTGATCGTCCAGTTCCCTGCCGTCGGACGATACTAGATATCATACATCGTTTTGAAAAGTCGGGCTGCATTAATGGATGTTCGAAATGCTATCAGAGTAATTTCCATCCTATTTCGGAGGAAAGAATAGAGAAGGAAGTCAGTGTATGCGCCTTTGTAGAATCTAGTGAGCCCTGCTCTAGCCGCCAAATTTCTGAACAATTAGGTATTCCAAAAACCACAGTTAGGCGTATATTACACAAAAAGAAATATAAGTGTTATAAGGTTAGAAAAAATCAAGAAATATTCCCAGATGACCAGTTTAGACGTCTCGAATTTTGTGAGGCTATTAGAGAAAAATGTGATAATGATGATAATTTTACACGAAATATTTTGTTCACTGACGAATCAACATTTTCCCTTCACAAACGCCATAATCCATCTGCCGTTCGCTACTGGTCTCAGAAAAACAAACATTTGAGCAGGGATGTCACCACTCAATATCCACAGAAACTAAATGTCTGGGCAGGAATCTTAGGGGATCACATCATAGGGCCATTTTTCCTAAACGGAACATTAAATGCGCAGTCATATTTACAATTACTGCAAAATCATATTGTTCCTGCAGTGCGTGACCTTGCTGTAAACTTTAATGATATTTGGTTTCAGCAAGATGGCTGCCCAGCTCATAATGCCAGAATAGTAAAAGAATGTCTTTCATTGCATTTTCCACATACCATTAGCACTAGAGGTAATATTTCTTGGCCGCCTAGATCCCCTGACTTAACGCCATGTGATTTTTTCCTTTGGGGATATTTGAATGAAACCATTTATGTACACCAGAATGAAAGACCCCGCACATTAGATGATTTACGAATGCGAATTACACAACTCTGTAATAGTATTTCACCTGTAACTCTCTCTAATGTACGTAGAGAATTTTACAACAGACTGGGCTACTGTGAGGCAAACAATGGAGGCTTGTTTGAAAGAGATATTTATTAGCCTCTAGAATTCTATTTTATTTTCTCTAGAATTTTTTTTGTTTGACATCAATTATTACTTTTTGAACGTTTTTTAATTTCTCCATGTTGGTTCCTTTTTAGAATTATTTTTCTTATTTTCTCTTGGTTTAGTAATTTGCAATTTAATTTTATTTAACTAGGTACATTCAGAATCACTAGTTACTACTTCTTTGGAATCTCAAACCTTCGTTTACATTACAAATCTACTACTAATATTTCTACAACACGAAACATTATGCCGATGATTGATTCTTACAAATATCTACGAAATGAAATGGCAATATCTGTGTCATATTTAAAGATTAAATTTGCTTTATCGACGGATGTGTATTTATTTCTTTTTACGCCACAAATTATTATTGCCGGTACGTAGATATATACGTAGGCGTATATAAATGTGTACTGCATACAATTCCCTATAGGCAGATGGCCGGTGGTTCTATCTGTATATATATATATATTATACTATATATATATTTTTTTCTAATTGATCCGTACAAATACGTCTGGAGCAGTGAATCGATAATCGTTAATATACGCCCGGAGCAGCGAAAGGGTTAATAGATGTAAAATTACCAACCAGTTGAATAATACAGCGTGTTTCAAAAAGAATATATGTATTTCTAACGCATATATTTATTAAACTGTAAGACATACAACTATGAAACTTGATACACATATTTACATATCTCTGAAGTTTTGATTACAAATTATAGATGTCCAATATATCTTCTACCAGCGACACGAACAATATCACAGCGATAGTCAAATTCCTCCCATACTCGGGTAAGCATATCAATCGTCACTGATGTATGGCCGTACGGATCCGGTTCTTTAACTCGTAGTACATAAGTGCAGTTCTTAACGAAACCTCACAGAAAGAAATGACAGGGCGTCAAGTCGGATGACCGTGGAAGCCAGCTGAGAAGCGCTAAGTCGCCAGCTCCATGACGACCAACGATTCGGCCGAATTTCATTATGATGTTCACGCACTTGACGACTCCAGTGAGGGGGTGCCCCTGTCTTGTTGCCAAATGAAGTTGTCCTCGTGCAGCCTCGGAAACAACCAGTTTTGTAACATAACAAGATACTGCGTTAATCGTGTTGCCATAAAAAAAAGGCCGTAAACAGATGAGTGGGACATCGCACAATATACATTGACCTTGGACGAATCTCGTTCATGTTCAATGTGTGCATGTGGGTTCTCTGAACACAATGCGTTGTGTGAAAATCTTATCATTCTCAATAGCATTAGGAATCTCGTCACAAAATACTGCACGTTTGTGTTTGTCATCATAATACGGAGCCTGCAACAAAATTGTTGTAGGCGACGAGTTGATTTCGTAGGATTACGTTGGAAAGCGGCTCTTGAATTGTAGAAAATTCAATAATTTAAGAAATACAAGAAAAAATATGCATGGTATATATTAATAAAAGCACATTTTATTAAAAAAAAACAACAAAGATTACAAACAATTGCACTACAAACACGAACATTACATACATGGTGATACAAATATTTAAGATAAGATGTTTAATTATTGGTATTATATTGTCAAATATGAGAAGAAATCAATAATCATTTATGACAATTTGTAAAGAACTGAATCAGTCTCATAATCTTATACGACAAGCTGTAATAAATAAATTTACCTGCAATTAAATGATATTGTGCAAACTAATTTTGTACTCTCTTTTATAAAAATGCTCTTTATAAAAAGTATGGAATTCATGGTCTTAATTTATCTGAACTATATTTTGATCATCTTAAGGCACTTGTGCAATAAATATGTCGACAGTAAATAAAACATACATGAGCTGCTTGCATGTTAGCTTATTCGTGCTGCTGCAGAAAAGTTCAAGAAATAGGGCAAGATTATTGTCGTATTATTCCTGCTTATATTGTATGTTGTTCTTGTAAGATATTCTTATGATAATGAAATACCTATTCTAGAGATGAAGCTTTGATTTGATTGCAAATGAACAGATGACTCTAGGATATTTATTCTATAATGAAATAGTTGCAGGAAATTTACATTTTATTTAATATGAAAGTAAAGAAGGGAAGTATTTGAATGTAGTTAGAAAGTGATAACTACGTTGGGACGTTAATAAAGATACACGACAGCGCATTGATGTACTTGCAGTAGTTCATGACTGCAGGCTTGGAAAAGTATTTAGTTCATAAATTGAAATATTAGCGGTAAGGCTAACTGAAGTAAAACAGAACTTATATTACTAGATTCCAAATGTTCGTCGTCGCCGTTTGGTATTTTATACGAGGATTGTTCTCCTTGTTTGTAAGTTACATAAGTTTAAAGTAATCCTTTCGCCAATAAGTCATGGCCCCGAACAAGGAGCTGTGATTTTTTACAATTTCAAGCGTGGCCTAAGCCGTAAAGAATGTTTTGAGGAAATCAATCGAGGGTTTGGTGACAACTAGTGTTCCTTTGCTACCGTAAAGCGGTGCTACATTGAATTTCAACGCGGTCGACTTTCCTTATGACAGTTTGACAAATTGACAGAAAAAATATTGGTCTTAAAGGCCTATTACACTACCCAATAAGTAGGGACCCTAACTCAGGCTGGTGTAATAGTGGTTAAGGCGCAACGCCCTGCCTGTAGGGAGATCAGGTCGTCCCTACTTCCCTATGCGCGGTGTAATATGAAGTAGGGTCCCTAATTGCTCAGTTGACGCGCAGGTACCGAAGCGAATAGTTCTATGTTCGTGATTGTATAACGAACGGTATAGTGCTTGCAAGATGGCGTGTAACAGAGAAAAATAAGTTTTGCTCAATGTGATCGATGTTTATAAGTAGAGTAGACCAATTTCCGTGCGCGCCATGTGCGCCGACGTGAGGGTGATTTTATTGCATCAGAACTAATAAAAAGCATTCAGTGTGTGTTTGGTACTTGCTTAGACATGTAAGTGTAAGCATACGTAATAAAATGTCGTCGACACTTCAATCGAGAAAACGACCGTTGTCAGACGAAGTGAATAAGTTTATTATGGATTTCCCGGACTTAATATACGATGGCTCAAAAATTAAATGTTTAGTGTGCAATACATATCTAATGTGTTGGTTAAAAACACAGTGTAAAGAACACGTAAGCAATTCGAAGCACAATAATAACAAAATTAAACGACAACAATTTATACATGAACTATGTGTAACCATGATTGTGTGTACACTTAAAACGGTAAGTGTTTTTTTAAATCCTCTGTCGTGCACTCAATCACTGATTTCATACATTTTCCATTTTATTTATAGGTACATACAACGCTGCTATAAATGTACTATTCTTATTTTTCGTGTGTTTATGCATATTACTTTAATAGCAGAAAACCAAATGTATATTTAATTATTTCTGATAGAATAAATGTCTCTACTTCTATACATGTAACAACAACAAGCTAATATATTACGAATACACTCCCATACCGGCGCGCACGGAAATTGGTCTGCTCTATTTATAAGGATATGCCTTATTTGTAGAAGTGTCACAGATTATATGAATAAAGCTGCTGAATTTCAGATCTTGATAAGTGTCTCCGGTTGCTAAAAATCTTAAGGTGACTATGGTCTATTTTTAAACTAAGAGGAGCGTTTTAAATTAATCGCGCCAAAATTACTATGCGTGATTGGTTGCTTCAGAGGTGGGATTACGTTATGCGTGTTGACCTATCGATGTCAAACGCTTGTCAAATTTCGTTTTCTGTTGTGTTCCCGTTGTTCTATTCAGTTGTATTATCGTAAATAAATCCGTTCTTTTTATAATTTGCGAAACCTTTAAGATACCCTTCTGTAGTTATCGATAATTTTTCAATATTCATATAAATATGGATACTGTTGCAACAAGTTCAGCATCATTTTCACCTCCGAAAAAACGCAAACGTTTAGATATAGGGCATTTATCTGTTGCTGAAAAGCAATGTGTTTTAAATATGTATAAACAGCTGCGAACTGATGAACCGAATCTTAAAAAAACTGTTATTGTTTCTAAAATTAGTAACACCGTGGGTAAGTTTTCATGGATTGAATAATGTAACCAATTTGATAATGTTCTGCTTTTAAGCGTTGCACAATCGACAGTATATCGCACCATAAAAGAGTATAATGAGACTGGTACAGTTACTGCATCTAAACACTATGGAGGACGACCTGGTAATGTTGCTGCATACGATGAAGTAGTTAAACAGTCTGTGCGGCAAATAGTGCATGCTTTTATAAAAACGAATTACCTACGTTGGACAAAATTTTGATGGAAATAAAGAAACGTCCAGATTTACCACAAATGTCCCGTTCGTCATTGTACAAATTTATGAAGCAAATTAACTTCAAGTACGAAGAACATCACATTTAAATTGGCAGAAGTGAAGGGGCTGTTATTGCAAGCTATCGAAAATGTTCAAAATGTTAATTGGAAAAGTTGTGTTGAGCATATAATTAAGGAAGAAATAAAAATGGCCATACTAGATGGCATCATAGATGATCTAATCGAACTGTTTATTATTTCTATTGGTGCTGATAGTGACAGTGATACTTTCTCAGACAGTTCAGATTTAGAAGAGATTATTTTGTTTAATTTTTGCAAGTAACAAGTAGTTAACGGAGCCTTTGATTTCTTTAAATCCTTTATGTTATTTTTGTGTTTGTAAATAATTTTTAATAAATGTTTAATTACGTTGTGACTTTATTGATGTAGAGTTTATATTCAAAATTAAGTGGGAAATAACGCTAAATTAAATGTTGCCTTTGAGCTCAATGAATAAAGAAAAACTAATAAAATACGAAAATTTAAAAAAACATTCAGAATGTCATTGATTTGGTAACTTTTACAGTGTAAATGTGGCTTTTCCATTTACTCCTCTTAGTTTAAAAAAAGACCATAGTAATCGTTCTTTTGCACTGACACTTTCTCGTAATATCGTGTCTTTTTTTTTCGATGAGAGGAGTCACCATCTTCAACAATTCTTCAAATTTGGCTGCTCCTACTCTTAAAAAGTTCCTCAAATTTGTTAGATCGAGAACTCGGAGGATTTGCATATTGGACAACTTATTTCGCAACAATAAATATTCTTTCACCCACACCTTCCTCTTGTTTTTTTATTTTCAGAGTACCAACATTCAAAAATTGCTTGATGTATTTCCTGACTGACAATGAGATAGGGCAAGACAGAGAGGATAGTGTAATAAGTGCACCCTAAGTAGGGACTACGCGCATCCTATCGGTAGAGACCCTACTTATTGGGTAATGTAATTCGGAACATGATTGAAAAGGACTGGCATACTACTGTCAGAAGCATTCAAGAAACTTTAAAGATTGGTGTGAAAGCAATTAACAATATTTTACACGAACATTTGAAGGTACGTAAGTGGATTCCCCACAATTTGACTTCAATTCAAAAAGAAGACCGTGTGAGATGGTGCAGATCTACACTAGATCGCTTTGATCGTGTCATTTGATGTACAACATTATTACAGGTGATGAAACATGGGTATACTGCTATGGATAAAAGCAACAATCGTCAGTTGAAGTCTTTGAGAATGAGTCGGCTCCAACAGAAGATATTCGTGAAAAAAGCCGAAACAAGAAGATGGTCGCCACATTTTTTCGAAATATTGAGCATGTTTCCACTGTTGCACTGCAGGATAGACGTACTGTTAATTCAGAATGGTACACTAAAATTTGTTTGCCTCAAGTTCTCCAAAGTGTTCGCGAAAAACGTCCAAGAGAAAGGATCATCTTGCATCAAGATAACGCTCGGGCCGCTCGAACAACTGAGTATTTTAATGCCCAAAACATAGAAATAATGGGTTATTCACCGTATAGTCCAGACCTAGACTAATGACTTCTTATTACGGGGTGTGCGTTTTACATCGGCCGAAGAAGCGGTTGATGCCTTTAAAAATTAAATAAACAAACTACGGCCAGAAGATTAGAGAAAATGTTTTCAAGAGTAGTTTTCAGATGCAATAATGCATTGACTGTGGAGGGGAATACTTTGAAAAATTATAAATAAATGCTTTTTTGTAAATAAATCGTTTTCCTTACCAGGCTCAACGGAAATGGAACAGCCCTCGTAAATACATACATAATTTATTTATGTGAAACACATGCTCGGTTGCAAATGTCGTAATTTGTGCAGATAGTTAATACAATAAGAAAATTACTAATACTAACAGTTAGCACATTAGATAAGATAGATTAGTAAATAATAAAATTGTTGATTGTAGCCTAGCTAATCTTAATTGTTAAAGAAAAGTAATAAATTACTAAAATAATTTAAAAAATATGTAAAATATTTATGATTAAAGATGATATACGAATATATATATAAATACCTGGATAATTTAAATATATTATTGCTAAGTAATCGGAAGAATAGCACTGTGGCAAGATATACTAGTTAAATAAATTTTACTAAAGGCATTTTACATATATGTACTTCTATTTTGATTATATTTTGTAGCCCAATATATTTGGTGCTTTTAATTATCTTTGTAAAAAAAAGTATACGAAAAGGTGTTTGTAATTTATGTTAAATATATTAATTGATACAGGTGTCCTTGAAATAAAGAGACAACATATAATAAATGGAAATATGTAATTACATATATAGAATATAAGAGACACACACGTATTTTACTAAATTCACTTCAACGGTTTTCGTCGAAATCTAAATTTTAACACAATCCTCAATATAATGAAACAGATATGCAAAATACATATCCGTCACTGTAAACATGGACAAACACCTCGTATTTTTAGCATTTACTTCTGTTCAATACATATGTTTCAGCCATCTAGGCCTCATCGGTTGAACTAGTGAAGCAATGTGTATACAAATTAATACAGATCTATTAAACAACGGATCTGTATCTGTATCTACATTTACGCTAAAATCGTCTCCAAGCTATAACCAGTTTCGTTCTATCAGGCGACACCAATTTAATCAGTGACATCTGACGGAAGAAAGCGACTAGGCCAGAAAAGGCGATCTTCCGCTCGAATAGCAAGGCTATTACGAAAAAAAGCGGAAAAATACGTATATTGGTGCTGTCCATTAACACGCGCCAGATGGCGGTAAATATACAAAAAAGGGATATTTATCAATACGTTTTTGCCGTATTACGCAGTTGTTATATAATGAAACAGATATGCAAAATACATATCCGTCACTGTAAACATGGACAAACACCTCGTATTTTTAGCATTTACTTCTGTTCAATACATATGTTTCAGCCATCTAGGCCTCATCGGTTGAACTAGTGAAGCAATGTGTATACAAATTAATACAGATCTATTAAACAACGGATCTGTATCTGTATCTACATTTACGCTAAAATCGTCTCCAAGCCTATAACCAGTTTCGTTCTATCAGGCGACACCAATTTAATCAGTGACATCTGACGGAAGAAACCGATGAGGCCTAGATGGCTGAAACATATGTATTGAACAGAAGTAAATGCTAAAAATACGAGGTGTTTGTCCATGTTTACAGTGACGGATATGTATTTTGCATATCTGTTTCATTATATAACAACTGCGTAATACGGCAAAAACGTATTGATAAATATCCCTTTTTTGTATACAATCCTCAATGTAGAAAATAATTTCGACCCGTCGAAAAGTAATGACATCCAGTGGCGGCTCTTGATGACGTACGATGTGCGCTGCTGCACGGATGAGACTACTACGAACTATTTCGGAAGATTTCGGTACGGTTACTTGCTTCTCTGTATATATGAAAACTTAAACGAAGCAGTCTCATCCGTGCAGCAGCGCACATCGTACGTCATCAAGAGCCGCCACTGATGACATCATACCTGTATCACGTGGGATTTTTTCAACAACGTTTTCGACATAAGATGGTTGAATCTAGTCAAAATTTTCAATTAGAATAGGGGCCCCAACTAGAGTTGTTTTAGTTACTTTTAAGAGTTTTTCTCGGATTGCTTTCTATTAGTTGCGCTGTAGTATTACAATACTTCTTTTAAGAATTAAGAAGTCATGCCTAAGCCTCTCATCAAGCAATCAAAAGAGCTAGTTTCTTCTCTAATTAGTTATTAGTAAAGGCCGGATTATGTGCAGTTTGCCTAAATTGGCATAATATATGCATTTTGTATATTATTTGCGTATTTTGTAGAAATTCAGCATTTTTGCATTAGCATTTTTCATTTGCAATAGCCTCTCTTATAAAAACCCTCTTCCCGTTACTTTTCCGATAAGCGTCTCCAAGAATTTATTAATGCTATTCCCATACATCCAGGCCGAGACAGAATTCCAGGAAAAGCTAATACCTTAAACTTCTAAATAAATACAAAAATACATTTTACCAGAAAATTAGGAGTATATGTGTTTCTTTGCTATTCGGAGAAATTTATTCCCATATTCGAAAGTTGTTTTACGTTGGCTTTTCGTAGTGTAAACTTGTGAGTTGTGATATATAATAGCAAAAATGCCGAAAATAGCGACTGTGCCTGGATGGATTGCACCTTATTCAGAATTGCTTATGGATGGAGAAAAAGTGTTTTGCGTAGCATGCTGCAAGATTGTGAGTAAAATTTTATGTTTATTTCTTCTTATTAAATAATTAATTAAGTTTTTAATTATTCCTTTATCTTTTACTAACATTTATTTTATAAGAAAACAACCTATGATTTGATATTTTTTTGCAGATTACAAGTGAGAGAAAGTTCCAAGTCGATTAACATATGAAAACTCCATCTCATGCTGCAAAACTAATAAAGATGAAATTGGCGAAGAAGAGTCAGCAAACATTACCGTAATGTTTGCCATCAACTTCCAAAAAATCGGAACAAGAACAATTTAATGAAGATTTGTGTCAAATGTTTGTGTCGGCAGATATTCCACTACATAAATTAAACAATTTAAATGTCAAATTATTTTTGCAAAAGTACATCAACAAATACAACATTCCCGACGAGAGCACGTTAAGAAAAAAATATATTCGCTGTATCTATGCAGAAACATTGAATAGCATTAAGAAGGTTGTTCCAAACAATTATCTTTATATATGCGTAGATGAAACTACTGATAGTGTGGGCCGATACATAGTTCATTTAAAGATTGGTATCCTTAACATATAGGTTCCAGAAAATCTCATTTAATTTCATCCAAACAGTTGGAAAAGGTAAATAATTTGACAATAACAAGGTTTATACCGGAAGAACTGGCAACTTTCTTCTTACCGGATTCGATCCCAACAGAGAAAATTCTATTGTTTTTGACGGATGCTGCACCATACATGGTGAAGGCAGCTTTCAACTTGAAAATCTTTTACCCAAATTTAATTCACACAACTTGCTTGGCGCACGGACTAAATCGTGTTGCAGAAGAAGTCAGAAAACAATTTTCCCTTAGTAAATACTTTAATTAGTAGTGTTAAGAAAGTATTTTTTAAGGCCCCATTACGAGTTCCGTTTTACAAAGAACATCTATCCGGTGTTCCGCTTCCTCCTCTACCAGTAATCACACGATGGAGAACGTGGTTGGAGGCTGCTATTTTTCATGCAAATCATTATGAAGGAATAAAGACAATTATTTTTTATCTTGATGGGGATGCACAATCTGTAATAGATGCCCAAAAGGTGTATTCAAGTAAAGAAATACCTCAACAGTTGGCGTTTATTATAGCCAATTAGTTTTATTTCCACTTCTATATTGCAGTTGGAAAAACAATTTATGTCGCTAGAGCGTTGAAATAATAAACAAATTTGAATAGTCATGTTTTCATGTTAAAGGAACAGTGGGACAGTCCGTGTATGAAAAATTTTAAAGTGTAATAGGAAAAAATAAGGGGTTTAAAAAACTAAAGGACATTGCTAAAATCTTGTGTGGTGATTCAGTAGAAAATATTGAGTTGACAATAGATGATATTTCTAATTTGAAATATGCTCCTATAACAAGCGTCGACGTAGAACAAACCTTTTCAATATATAAATACATATTTTCAGACAAGCGTCACAATTTTTCTGTTGAAAACTTTGAGAAATATGTGATTGTAAATTGTTTTCATAGTTAATTATGTTGTAAAATGTTCTAAATAAACTTGTAGTAGACATAATAGAATATTTTTTTCTACAGTATTCCATTTTCTAACATTGCTCGTATTTTTTTACCTGCATATTTTTCATAAGGAAGTGCATATTTAGGCTAAAACATCTGCATATTTATGCGCATATTTTCAGTTTTTTTTGCATATAATCCGGCCTTTAACTTATTAGATAAGAATTTTAAATGTGTACCAGAGATAATTTATTAATAATTAGCATTTTGTTCTCAATAAGCTGGAAGTATATATTTTTTATGGAGTTGGGAAATACGTTAAACATTCATGTTGTCAACTGTTTATAATATTTCTTTTATGGTTAAGCAATTCAAAACAAAAACACGACAAAAATAAACCTTCAGTAAACATTGATGGTTTTGCTCAATGCGCAATTATAAATTCTATTTACGATATGTATACAATAAATCTGGAGCGGTTTGAAAATCAGCTACTAATAAATTTGAAAAATCTTTCAGTGATTGTGATGGATAGCATTGTAATAAATAAACCTCCATCTTTTAAAAAAGAGTGAAAAAGGTTTGGCAACGTAGTGTGGCACGATTATGACGTATATTTCTTAAGTGCCTCGCCTGAACTCATAAATAGATGGTCGCTTGTTTCAAAATCAGGTCATATTAGCTACAATTCCTTTGCAAGATTGAAGAACGGTTAATGCGCATTGGTACACAACCGTTTGTTTGGCAGAAATGACCGCCGTGCTCCGAGAAATATCCACAAAATACCGAATTTTTAGATCATCCTCCGTATAGTCCCGACCTAAGACTTTTTTACGTTCCCAAAGATAAAGAAGTCGCCGAAGAACGAGTAGATGCCTTTAGAACGGCAATGTTGATTGTCCCAACTGAAACTGGAATAACTGCTTTAACAATTGGTTTGAACGAATGCAGAAGTGTATCAATTTTTGTGGAAAATATATTGAAAATCAATAAATCAATCCACTGTTTGACTTTATGGCTATATGCAACATTAAAAAGGCATCCCTTGTATAATCCTGGTACAGATTATATCAAAGTTTATCCATATCACAAACCTTCAAATTCGCTTTTATTTTTATTTCGTTTTCCAGATTAGTTTTTGAGTGTCTCTCGTAAAATTTGTGCGTATAAATGACTTGAATTTAATTTTAACTGCGATGAGAGAATTTATACACACATAAAAAAGCAGAAGATAGTAACAACATTCAAGTTCTAAGAATTATTAGTTTAAAAACTTTATTACTATCATAATAGCAATTACATAAAATCATAATAAATTAATAACTAAATCTTAAAAATAAAATTATTCTTTGGCAACTAGAAAAACCTAAACTCTATCAAATATGAACTAAAAAAAATTCGGGTCTAAAAATACTTCTTACGTAAATTAAGGAATCTATACATAGATGGAATAAAATGTTATAATAAATAAGTTAAAAATGCAATGTAATAATGCACTTCGATTGTAAAACAATATTTTTAAGTAAATTAAAAAAAAACGTAACCTTCGTAGGTTTTCAAGATCGTATACAGAAAAATATTTTTTCGGAATTACACCTTTGTTAAATAGTTGTAAAAATACGTATTTAGCTATTAAATATTATTTGAACTAAAATAGGGAATATTTTCCCAAATTGTGCGTATCATTATGTAAACATTTACGTGGTAAATTTAATAAATATGCGTACTTAGCTTAATCATTTACTGTGCAAACAGTAATTAATATTTAAACACAACCATATTCATACCAAATAGCGTTTTCTTTAGCGTTGCTGCTAGTGTTATCGGGTTTCTTTTTATCTTTATCTGTACCGGAAGTAGATTCTTTGTCCCGACTAGGAGCAGCGTTACTGCTGCCCTCTACGGTATTAGAAGCACATTGATTGGCGGACGGAGAGCGTTGTTGAGTGGCATCGGCACCAATGACAGTCGATATACGGTTATAGACGAGGAGTGGAGGCGCGGTTTGATTGGTCGGAGTCGAACTGCCAGCGGGTGGTTCATCTTCGGACAAGTATACTGTTCTCCTAGTGCCAACGGAACCCAAACTTAAGGCGCTGCCTGGTTCGCGCGAGGAATAAAGTGGCTCACCTGTATAATATTAAAAAAAACATTACCATCTTTACATTTTAATTGAAAAATAATCTGGGTCATCCACCGAATAGATTTATTTCTATTTTATTTTCTAAATTACACAGTGCATTCAAAAAGGTCTGCTTGATTTTTACGGATAAAAGAAAACGAAAGACTTTTGCTTAATTTTCCACATAGGTGAATGTTTTATAATAACGCCGGCGAAATATAGATGGCGCTATTTATATATACATAAAGGTTTCGGTTCCAAAACTTGCACTGCGTACAATACTATGATTCTGAAATAATGCATCAATTTTTACACGCAAAGACTAACCGACAGAATTGTTCCGCAAAAATAAACATTGGAAAATGTGTTTTTATTCGGACATCTTTGAAAATACGAAAAAAAAACGCTCACAAGTTTTTATTATTGCAGTTTATGGTATACTTACGAGAAATAAAGTTTATTGTTTGTTCGCTGATGGTTCTTTAAATTAAATAAGGAAATACTGGACATTGTAAATCACCTAAAATAAAATTATAATTTATTTGGTTGTATTAAAGCGATAAAAATGAAACTATTTAGTTTCGGAAGCACACACACATATATTATTAAAGATAAGGTATAATATGTAGTTAAAAATAGCAGAATTTTGCATTTTGTTGATTTTATTTAATTTCCTTCATAATTTACATTCTGTATTATTTTAACATTATAAGTATAGCATGGCATTTTAGGTTCATCTGCCTTGTTCGGGCAAAATAGATTTAATTTTGTATTTTTAGTTTTATGTAGATGTAGGTATATTTATGTTAATATATTTAATCCTAGTTTTAAATTGTAAATATTATATATTTTATATAGAAAAGGTCTTGGAGTTCAGATATATTTAATATTGTTAATTACCTTAGGCCTGGTCAGGTATTACATTTATTCATTGTCTTATTTTCTACAGTCATAAAAACTATTTTATTACAGGCACAATCCTCTGGTTAAGCCATCCATTATGTAAATGTATTTGAATAAGCATAAATATAATAGAATAAGTTTTATTGTACATATTTGCTGTTATATATTATTATAATGTTATAATAACATAATTATTATGTTGTTCCAATGGCGTACCTCCGCTACCTAATAAAATAAAAAATTTGAAATTTGGAGCATCTAATATACACCAAATATTCATTCTTTAAATCGAGCATAATACACTGTTGGAAAAAAGTGACGAGCACACCCTGTATAATCTGAAGAAGTTGTTCTAACGCAATGACATTTGGAAGTAGTACTAACGTAGTACCCTCACCTGGAGAGCGGCGCAGCTCTGCTGGGAAGGGATGCATTAATAGCGGGAGTGTCCCCCGCGAGCGAAGCGTATCATCGCTACATGACGAGGCATGGAGTCAATAAGTATTGTAGTGGGAGGGATGTCCAACCATACTGCTTCAACTCGCCTCCATAGCGCCTCAATGTTACCCGGGGGAGCCGGATAACATTGAAGTCTCCGACCGATCATATCCTAGACGTGTTCAATTCAAGGAATATTCCTTGAAAAACGCATCATTTGCCGAAACATGTAGGATTGTTTTAAATATATACATTTTGAAGTAAAACCAGACCTTAAATCGCCAACAAATTGAATTTACTATATATATATATATATATATATATATATATATATAAAGATAATTTTTTCGTGACCTTTGTATGTTATGGTAGATTCAATTAGTTGGCGATTTGAGGTCTGGTTTTACTTAAAAATGTATATATTTAAAACAATCTTACATGTTTCGGCATGTGATGCCTTTCTCAAAGAATTTAAAATATAAATTTATATTTTAAATTCTTTGAGAAAGGTATCATATGCCGAAACATGTAAGATTGTTTTAAATATATACATTTTTAAGTAAAACCAGACCTCAAATCGCCAACTAATTGAATTTACCATATATATAAGGTAAACTTAATAAGTCGGCGATTAAAGGTCTGGTTCATTACTTCAAAGTATATATATTTAAAACAACCCTACATGTTTCGGCAATGATGCCTTTGTCAAGGGAATACAAAATATAAATGACAAAATATAAATGTCAAATAATTAAGTTGCTATGGTTTAAATTATTCAAAGATACATTCCAATAATAATAATAAATCATGCCTTAGTATTCCAAAAAATAGATAGCAAGGTGTGAACATATGTGTTGTTCGCTGCCAGAAGCTTGTGTCTCTTTCTGGGTGTGAACCTGTGTGTTGGTTGCTGCTGGCAGCTTGCGTCTCTCTCTGGGTGTGTGATTTTGTATTTGTGTGACCGCGTAAGTGTAGGGTTTTGTATGTTAGTGCGCTCGTGCGTGTGTTTAGTGACCGGTCGCGTAAATTTAGAGAGATCGGATAACCAGCCGTTGCGTAGGGCCGCCAACCCTTTCCCGGCAACTTCTTTACTTTTCCGAGCAGTACTTCGACGGTCCGACCCCCGCCCCAACGAGGCAAGGCGCAGACCAGCGAAGCGCACCCTGCACGGGGTTGCTCATCGCCAACCGAGGGAACACTCTTAGTGGCTACCTCAGTCGACGACGGTCACACTTTGTGCCATCTTAACGATTTCCGCAGAAGCGGGGGCAATGCACACACGTCGAACGTGTGTGTGTGCTGTTAATAGCAGCCTAGCCAAGTTGCCGCCCAGGACCGGTCCTAGTGGTGTGTGCATTGCGCGGCGCCGTGATTTGCGCCGCGTAGCTTGGTTCCTCACTCCTGCTGGAAAGGCGGAATGGCACCTGACTGCCCATCGGTCAGACCCCCCTAGAGTTTGGTAGCGCATATGCTAGGCTACAACCCAGTAGAGGACCACATCAGCACAAAACAGAAAACAGGGAAAAGCAAGACATGAGTTATTATTACGTATGCGCCAGTGGAGCGACTTAAGATGCAAAGTTGTCGGCATTCGCTCAAAACGAGAAGGAAAACCACGAAAACCTGCTCGGACAACTAGACAGGAATCAAAATACGGAACAGTCAGCATGATAAGCAAATGATATTTAAATGTAATTGATATTTAAATAACATAAGGTATATAACAAAAAAATATATTATGATGGTAAATTGTAGATCGTTACAAAATTAAGTTATAGTATATACTGCTTAAATTTTTTATATCATTTCTGTTGTTAATTGAATTTTTTTCCTGTTTAATACTAATAATTTCTTTAATTTGTCTTTTCATTGTGTGTTGTTCTTTATCAATTATCTGTGTGTTCTCAAAATCGAAATGGTGATCGCGTTGTAGTTTGTGTGTAGACAAAGCAGTTTTGTCTGTTCTAGAGTATTTGTGGGCTTGTATTCTTTTGTATAAATATTGTTTCGTTTGGCCTATGTAGTAACTATCGTAATCGCGACATGGTATTTTATATATGACATGTGTTTCTCGATTTTTTTCTATTTTAGGTTTAAGTTTTGAAAATAAATGTTTATTAGTATTACTAAGTTTATATGTTGTAGCTATATCATATTTTTTTAAAGTGTATTTAATTTTTTCCGATAGTTGTGGAACATATGGAATTGTGATATATGTTGTGTCATTGTTCAAATTTTTATTGGTGTCTGCAGTGTTGTATATTTGGTGTACTCCTTTTTTAATAGTTTGGTCTATAAGTTGTGGTGGATAATTATTATCAGTTAAGATTGTTTTAATTTTTTTGATGTTGTCTTTTCTGTATTGAGTATGTGATAGTTTTACTGCCTTATCAGTCAGATTATTTATAATCATTTTATTGAATACTGTAGGAGCATTTGAGTGGTAATTCATATATCGAAAAGAAGCTGTGGGTTTATTATACCAATTTGCATAAATAGTACCCTGTCTTTCATAGCTCAAAGAAATATCAAGAAAATTAATACTGTTATTAAATTCTTCTTCAATAGTGAATTTTAATTTGTTGTGAAAATTGTTGAATTTATTTAAGAGATAGTTTATTTTGTTGGTCGGTATACATGTTATGATATCATCAACATATCTTTTGAAAAAAATGGGGTGGAAGTCTAATGAATTGATAACGTTTTGCTCTAAATGTTCCATTACTAGATTTGCAATAGGAGCAGCTAAAGGAGAGCCCATGGCAATACCAAATGTTTGACTATAAAAAGAATTTTTGTATTGAAAATATGTGTTATCGAGACAGAAGTGTATACCTCTAATAAACTCGTTTTTATTTAGTGATGTGTGTGGACTAATTTCATCCCATTTGGATAGAATCTAAAGTAAAACGCCTATATATATAGCGGGTAGCGGCAGGTACACTTTCATGATCCCGATGGAAGTCAGACCTGTTTCAGGGACTAGCGACCCTGCCCATGCGAGCTCCTGTGTTTGCTCTTCACCTCCTTTTGCAGAAGAGAAACAGGTCTTTACCCTAAATCCCACCAATCCAACATACTAACCTCCCTACACATCCAACCCCCACCCTCGCCAACACGCTCGGCAAGCGTGGCGTTGTAAAGCCAACCTCTCAACAAACCAACCATGAAAATGTCGATTTACCAAACACAAATACCCCAGGTGAGTAGAGTCTATGATTCAGAATCTCACACTGTGAATACAGTCAGCCCCAAGGATTCTGGGGGGGGGGCAAAAATTCGACTCTCAAAGAACAAAAGAAAGATACAGAACCCATCCATATTGCTACATATAATGCGAGAAC
Organism: Melolontha melolontha; assembly: GCA_935421215.2. Lineage (NCBI taxonomy): Eukaryota > Metazoa > Arthropoda > Insecta > Coleoptera > Scarabaeidae > Melolontha > Melolontha melolontha. Next base: position 84,744,195 of record OW285243.1, read on the forward strand.
GCTGAGAACTCAGGACAAACTAGATGAACTAGAAGAAGAGCTGTCCCACATAAAATGGGACATTATTGGTATATGTGAGACTCGCCTTCCGGGAGAGAAATGCACCACACTTAAGTCTGGTCACACTCTATTCCAAAGCAACACAAACGATAAAGACTACATTGGAGGCATAGCACTCATGATAAATAAAAAATTCAGATATACCGTCACAAGATACCAGGTGATATCAAACCGTATAATATATATCGTTATCCCTGTAAATAAAAGATACAACCTACAAATTATCCATGCCTATGCACCGACAAGTACGGCTGACGACGAACATATTGAGAACTTCTATGATGACCTCACCACAGCGAAACAACGTGAGAACGCACACTTCCTGATAATTACTGGGGATTTTAATGCTGTGATCGGAAAGAGAATACAGGGAGACACGGAATATGTCGGGCACTTTGGGTTGGGCGACAGAAACAATAGAGGAGAGACCCTCATGAATTACCTAAACAAAGAAAACTTATACTGCCTAAACACTTTCTTTAAAAAGCCGAAAAAACGTAAGTGGACATGGCAAAGCCCAGACAAAAAGACAAAAAACTAAATTGACTATATATTTTCAAACAACAAGAAGATATGTAAAGACGTGTCTGTCCTAAACAAATTTTATAATGGAAGCGACCACAGGATCGTCAGAGCAAGCATTAACATAAACACGACTGCAGAACGAAATAAACTCTTCAAAAAACAACGTTATCCAACTAAAACTAAATAGGGAACAATATCAAAATGATTTAGAACAGAGACTACCACCAGCGGATACTTTGCAGAGACTAAATACGGACCAACTTACAGACACAATCATTCATGCCATAAAGACATCGACTAAAAAAGTATGTTCGCACATGAGAAGACCACAGGTTTCGAAATTCAGCGCTGATACTCTGAGACTGATGGATGAAAGAAGAAATAGGGTGGATAGAACATCAGACAGTTTCAAGGAACTCAACAAAAGGGCTAAGAAAGAAATTCGAAAGGATAGAAGAAAACAAAATACAAAACTCATAAAGACAAAAAAGATATCATAAACGCCCTAGAGAAATTCTAGACGAGGCTTTCCTCATCTGACTCACCACGCCCACAAACACGTACGCTCGTCTTGAATACAGGATCCGAAGAAATGCCGGAAATTACAACAGATGAAATAGATACAACTTTAAGACAAATGACAATAAATAAATGTCCAGGCGAGGATCAAATAACAACAGAAATGCTGAAATTAGGGGGACAAACTATAAAAGCAGCAATAACAATACTGCTCAACAAGTGCCTACATGATGGAAAAATCCCAAAGGAGTGGTGTACTTCTGAAGTTATACTGATGTTTAAGAAAGGCGACAATACAAATATCGAAAACTATCGCCCAATATCTCTTCTATCGCACCTATATAAGCTATTCACTAAAATCTTAACAAGTCGTCTATCAAGGAAACTGGACTTTTATCAACCAGGGGAACAGGCGATAGACCATATCCATACAATACGTACTCTGGTAGAGAAATGTACGGAATACAATGTACCAATGCATATGGCCTTCATTGACTTTCAGAAAGCGTTTGACACCATCGATATTACGGCAATATTAAACTCACTAGAAAGCGCACGAATAGACTCTAGATATATACAAATAATCCAAAACATCTATGAGGAAGCATCAATACATATTAAAATTGATGAAACCACGAAAACAGACAAAATACCACTACAAAGAGGAGTACGCCAGGGAGATGTCATTTCACCGAAACTATTCCCGTTGGCCCTGGAAGATGTTTTTAAACGGCTAGATTGGCACAACAAAGGTATCAACGTTAATGGTTCTAGACTAAACCACCTTAGGTTTGCTGATGATATAGTTTTGATAGCAGACAGCATTGAAGAACTAAATGAAATGCTACAACAATTGGGCCGAACATCTGCAGACATAGGTCTAAAAATGAATTACAGCAAGACGAAAATACTAAGCCCTGATGATGCCAACATATACATAAACAATAACCACATTGAATGCGTAGAGGAATATATATATCTGGGTCATGTTATTAAGCTTGGAAAAGAAAACCAGCATGCAGAAATCACTAGACGAATCAGGCTCGCCTGGATAGCTTTCGGCAAGTTGGGACACGTACTTAAAAATAAGGAAATTCCAATAAACCTAAAAACTAAAGTATACAAAACATGTGTTCTGCCAGTCCAAACCTACGGACTTGAAACTATAAGCCTGACCAAGGCTTCCGCCAATAAACTCAGAACATCACAAAGAGCCATGGAAAGGAGCATGCTTGGTATTTCACTAAGAGATAGGATCAGGTGCGAAGATATCAGAAAAAGAACGAACATAAGAGACGTTATATGGGAAATAGCAAAAATGAAATGGGCGTGGGCCGGACACATAGCTAGACAAACCGAGGATAGATGGCCACACAAAATCACGGAATGGAGACCAAGACAAACAAAAAGAGGTGTGGGACGCCCTGCAAAGAAATGGGTGGATGATATCAGAAGCGTAGCGGGAAGGCGATGGGTCCATACTGCACAAGATAGAGACGAGTGGAAAAGATTGAGAGAGACCTACGTCCAGGAGTGGACGGATACAGGTTGAGAAAGAAGAAGAAGAAGAAGAATTAAATATAAATAGTTAACGTTCTTAATTTTTTTTTAAATAATTTAATTACATAGTTGTAAATGTATAACTACAAACTACTCCAATACTTTCACTTTAAAAATCCTAACTTGTCAAAGCTATATTTTAATTTGATCTATTATTTTAATGACGTATAAAATGTTGATGCATTATTTCTGAACCGACGTTGCATACGTTTTAAATTCTTCCATTGGACTGTGTTCAAAGAAAAGGCTTTCCTTACCAGCGATGCTATTCCTATGCGACGACAAATCTCTATGAGATCTTCTTAAAGCGATCTCATCTCTAGGTTTGTGCCCATGCAAGGTTCCCGAACCCCTCCTGGTCAGTTGGTCGGCGACTCGATGTGCGTTAGGATCATCTACGCTGTTATCGGAGTCATTACCCGCGGATTCTCCGGATCCACCACCGCCCAGTGTGAACTGAGATTGTGTCAAGCGACCGTCGTCGTGCCACGATCTCCGATTCTGAAACGAGGTAATAACAAGGGAAAATAAATTCTGTCAATTTTAGAATCTTATGTTTACAAAATGTATTAATAATGATTTTTCACGCGTATTATTCTGGAGTTTGTGAATAAACAACAATCGTCTAACAAATATGCTCGTTTCCTTCTAATTGAGTTCATCAGCGTTTGCTTAATACAATGGTTGCCAAAGTGAGATCGGGAAGCTAACGAGAGAACTGCCAGAACAAAATTCCACAGGTTTGTCTTTTTTGCCTGGATGACTGCTGTTTAAATATCGAAGTAATTTTAATGGCTTCATACTTTCTTTTGATAAGACTTATTGGAAACAAGGATAAAACCATACTTTAGATAAGATTTATGTTTCTATTTATTCTCGTTATTTGCACGCGTGGCTGGCTCCAATGAACTTTTTAAAGAAATCTATGAATATTTAACAAATTAATCAATGTAACTCGTAATTTATCGTTAATATTGCACCCACTAATGAACAGAATAGAGAACAAGTTAAAAAAGACGTCTTGCCTGAATACGTTCCGCTTTCGTTGCTTATACATACATACACAGGAGTCCTTGAAGAAAAGAGAACGTATGAAAAATGTTAAGGTGAAATTATTTAGAATGTAAAACCAAAATATTTTGAGTCGATTAAAAAACCCCTGAAAATTGCATCACATTCCGCCTATGAATTCAAAATATTCAAAATGTGTATAAATAACAAATACATGTATTCAAGTTACACACATACCCTACAGCGCATGTTTACATACGTGCTGTTGCTAGCAATAAATTCTGAGCGTCAATGTTATTTCAAAATTTGATTAGATTGTCACAAATTGTAAATTTCCCCCGCCTGATAATGCCTATGTCAATGAATTGTCAACATGAATGAAATTTGACAGCGAAAAAATCACAATTATTGTCACACAACATGATTATAGGTTATGGCATGTACGACGGTTATGCAATGGAGCATTTGCCATTGTGTCAAAGCATGACTTTGACGACCAGAATTTATTGCTCCCGACTGTAACAGCTGTCGATGTTATAAAAACCATGACATTGTATGCTAAGGTCAATAACCTCATGCAAAATCAGCTGTTTATACATTCAAGTGAATTATTAAAAATTAAAATGTGTTACATTATTAATTTACAAACCATTTTAAAAATCATACTAAAGTCATTTGTGGGCTTTTAGAATTGACATCATTTCATGTGTATTACGTTCATGTTTTTTTTGTGTTACGAGAAATAAGAAGTATAAAATATTAATATGGATTCAGAAATACCGCTATTGAATTTACACGCTACAATGTTTATGTTTATAAAAACGCTAGAAGATAACATTGCGTATAAGTTTTGTATGGTAAGGGTTCGATAACCTGGTACGAAAGTCAGCTGTTAAAAATTTATACGTTCAGACGATGTATTAAAAGAACATGTAAAATGTGTGCTCTAGGGGCATTTAACGTTCTATTTGGTAACAATCTATCTTTAATCGAAGACGTAAATGGTATCAAACGTAGGTAACGATCGAAAACTTGACGAAATTTAAAACGAAACCGACAATAACGAAACTATTCTTTTTGTTATTGTCAGCTTTAAGATATCGTCTCTGATATTTTTTATAATATAATCGCACAGTGGCGTGACAATTTTTTTTTAAATACCTGTCATTTTTTTCTCGCTTTTGAGAGAGAATTTTGGGAAAATATTTCGGATTCATATTCTATATAATTAAGTACATCTTTCCATTTTTCATGTTGTCTTTTTATTTCAAGGACAGCCTGTATAAACAAACTGAAATTTTCATAAACCTCTATTGCCGCCTAGCGGTCTCTTGAAGAAGGTAGAAAATTCCGGAAACACGAAAATAGAAACTGCGCTACTTGGCATGTAACAAAAATATGAACTGAACTACTTGGTAGCAGATTTTCCCAGCTATTTGGCCCAGCGGTCGTTATTTTATTATGAATGAGGTTGAATACAGAGGCGGGCTTTACCGTGTCGTCAACTAAATTCTTGTCAAAAGAAGGACCATCGGTTTAGAATAATTTGGAAACCACTGCTTTAAAGAATTATATTTTTCATGTGATTTTTCAAATGACAATAGTCCCCAAATTAAAAATTGAAAATAACCCTTAGTTTAAGCTTGGATACGTATTTCGTCAACGAAGTTGTGATCGTCAGTCGTAAAAAAATATTACTTGTTCGGAACACTAGCGCACACTTTACATAAGCAAATAAAATCACTATACCAACGGCGTATTAAAAACTAATTTCAAAAAACAAACTTAAGTCTATTAATATTTAGAAATAATACTATGTTTACCTGAGTCATTAAGTGTGACTCTTCCGTAATTCAATCTAACGATACAACTACAGTTAATAGAGTATTTCTATGCAGTTCGTACTGCTCAAAGTGCGAACAGCAAATTGTACTTATATCTTTCTAACACATAAATATGCGCTGTAATACTTCACACGTTAGGCATTTTAGGGTATTCTTATGCCTTAAATTTGGCCTTGGATTGAAAAGAAATACTTTTTGAATTGTACCTTTACGCTTAATGGTATTTTCAACGGTGATCCAGTAATTCGTAAATTGATCGCATTTATGGCCTTATTTTTATAAACGAATATCCTCTCATAATAGTCTAATTCCCTATGTTTGTACAGGGTGAAAAAGAAATGTTCCTGCATACTTTAATACGTAATACCCGTAATAATATTAAGCATAAAATGTTCATGCACTAAAACTTAATCTCGAACGAGATCAAAGAAAAAAAAATTTAATAAATGCGCGTGGCTCGATCCGACTCTGGTAAATTTAGTATTTCTTTACAACTGCAGCGCTACCCCTACTGAAGCGTAATGGTGAGAGTAGTAGATGCGATTATGCATACTGTAAATCTGAAATCTGTTATCAACTTCCCTGGAGTATGGTTTTTTCAAATCACGAATTAATAGATATCGTCTTACTATACGGTGAAGCAGGTGGAAATGTTACGAGCTACTAGACGTATTTATGAAGGGCGATTTCCGAACCGAAGATGTACATCATAATGATTTAATTTTACAAACCGTGTACAGATTGAGAGATCGCGGTACATTGCACCCAAGTTATGAAGGCCGTGGCTGTGAAAGACCACGTGAGGTAGTAGATGCGGAGGAACAAATTTTGGAGATTGTAAAATAAAAATCCAGACATAAGTTGTCGAGTTGTGTAAGCGGCTGTGAGAGGTAAGCTTTACCCATAACGTACTTGGAAGGAATTTGTTATAACTCTACCAAGTGCAACGTGTCCAAAAACTTACAGAAGTCAATCGCTTGCCACAAATTAACTTTTGTAGTACAACCGGAAACTTACACAACAGTCGCGCTTTGCCTCACATTTACCGATGAGTGTACTTTTACGAGTATTTTTTATCGGCGTGAATTTAATATTAAGACAAGTAAATTACAAATTCCATATCACCACAAAACTCTTATACCGTTCAAAATCTTTAAAGAAATTGGATATTGTATTTTTTTTTCCGGAATATTACAAAGGTCAGGCCATTAACCTACTTATAAATAACAAGATAACAGCTGATTTTATGAACGAATACGTTATAAATCTTTAACACAAAGACGTACCTATTATTACCCTAAATGTGAAGCGGATTTTTTGGTGAACTTGAACAAAGAAATGCCTATTTGTTTGTTGGATCGACAACATATAATTTCTATTTATTTAGATTCAATCTGAATACAGGACCGTATTTGAACAGTTTGTGTTCCTAAATTTCCGCAAAAATTAAAGTTTCGATTGAATAAATTTGTTTGTAGTTTTGAATTGCTGTCTTACGTATCTATTATATATTAGTTTACGTCGGAGTATTTCATTTATACCGTATATATGTTTTTAAGTAATTTTACATTATCTATTGTTAGGCTATGGTCGCTGTCTGAAATATATCTACTGGTGATGATAACAAGTTAGTTATTGAAATATGTATCCAGGATCAAAACTACTATAAGAGTTAATTTAATATCAGTGACAGTCCTTGATTTAATCGGATCTCCAAATGAAGTTTAATATACATTTTGTAAACATAGTTTTTTTTATTGCAACATAATACTCGAAACATAGAATGTATATACAGTAAAACACAACATACTACGATAATACATTTAAATGAGAATGGTGGTTGGGCGCCAAACTACACGCGCTTCTGTGATATTAAAAACAGGAACCACGCGCGAGTCTTCAATTGAGAATAGGCCATTTATAAGTTATCAAAAAGTGCAGAGTTATGAGAAGCATAACAGGCGAAATATACAAATTATAAAATGACATTGTCTTTAGCATTTTCATTTCATTACCATCTATTGCAGATCTATCTGAAAACCGATTTATTCTTTGTTCCACCATAATAAATTAAATTTTGAAAAATGTGTAAAAGCAACAATATTTAAGAAATGTGATTTAATGGATGGCACTAGTGTTGAAAATGACTTTACACAAACAATTTCTCTTCAATACGATAGGAACTAGAAATATCGAGAGAAAGTGTTAGGAAATTCTTACAACAAAAACCATTCTTATGACAATTAGAAAGAAAATGAAACCCTAGAATTGGATAACATGATCAACTCTCACCCATAGCTGTAAATCATGCACTCTAATAGATAAATTAAAATCCTGGTTCTTCTTCTCTGTTTTGGGTTGGACGCCACCACGTCCAGGCACTTGAGCAAACTGCTCTTTGTACTATCCCCAATAGATCTCTCAGTTCCACTCTGTTAGTCTTGTGTCCTCGATAAAAGCCACTATCCTCCTCAGGTGAAGTTTGAGTACACACGAAGGATCCAAAAGATCTTTCCCGAAATATTTCTGTCTGAGTTCCTTCAGTTCCTCATACGTGCATATTACATGAATGCTAGTTTCCTCCTGTTTTTCACATCTCCTACACCAGGGCTCGCTAACCTAGCCCATGCTGTACAAATCCTTCCTTAAAGGACAATGTCCGGTTATTAACCCGGTAATTATTTTAATTTTTTTTGCTACTACGAATTAGGTTGGCTGAAAACTTTCCGTCCAGCTCCCTTAGTAGTGTTTTGGTATGGAGTTGACCTTCCGTTAACCTCCATTTATTTTTATGTTCCTTTCCTAGCCATAACCAGATCTCCCTTTTAGCGGAATCCTTAGTGATTCCACGTACAGGTTCTGGTCCAGGTTGTTGATAATTTAACTGATGTACAGTACTGTTCAAATAAATCTGGGACAATTTTAATTTTCTAATGTCATTTAGGTTTATAAATTGAACAATATTTCCATGATTTTCATACTATCACCAAAAATGGCAGAGTTTATTTAATACAATTGTCAAAGTGCCAAAATTTAATTACATTTTCAAAGACATTTTTAGATCGAAAAAAGCCTCGAAACTGCAAGAAATGCTGTGATACACACAAATTTTCTCGCCTCCAAAGCTACGAGAGAAGAAGATTAAAATCTGATGTAAAGTGTCGTGTTGCTGTAAGGAAACCGTTCTTAACGAATGAGCAGAAACAATCACAATTGATATTTGCTTTAAATCATAGTAATAATGATTTGGATTATTGGAACCGGATTATTTTTAGTGATGAGAAGACTTTTCAGCCGACTTACAACGGTAAAATCAAAGTCTATAGACCGCGGGGAATTCGTTTCAATGAGGAATATATTCGTGCATGCTTTCATTCTGTGTTCGGTTTGAAAGTGATGCAGACTTTTTAAGCCGTATTATTACTACGGATCTTGGGTACATTTCTACGACTCAGAAACAATGCAACAATCGATGGAATGGAGACACTCTGGTTCTCCAAGGCCTAAGAAGTTTCGCGCTCAAAAATCTGCTAGAAAAGTCCTTGCTTCAGTTTTTTGGAATTGCCATGGAGTAATCATGATTGATTTTCTGGATAAGGGTAGAACAATAACTGGGAATTATTATTCGACGTTACTGACCACTCTACGAGAAAAAATTATGGAGAGAAGACGCGGAAAGTTATCCAAAGGTTGATAAGCTTCAATTAAAGCGAAACGCGTCTGTATGTTCTCATTGATGGAAATAGCTTTTCACTAATTTTTAATTATCCTAACAACCTGTAAGATCGTAGTCGCGACGAGGTGTGTTATACATGCTAGTACAAACTTGGTTTGTCGGATTGTAATTATTAATGCATCACATAAGGCGACATTGACATGTAAAAATGAGATTTAATATTCATTAATTCTCATTTGCAGTAAGTTCAGAATGTTATCATCCAAAGGTGTTTTGTTTTTGCAGGACAATGCTCCTGCACACAAATCGCATGTTGCCAAGGAAACAATTCGTGATTTAAGGTTCGAATTACTCGAACACCCGCCTTATTCACCAGATCTGGCTCCGTCCGACTATCATGTCTTTCCTCAACTGAAAAAAAGTTTAAAAGCTCGTAAATTTTCTTCCAATGAAGAGGTGATAGAAACTGTGGAGGCCTGGTTTGCAGAGCAAGATAAAAAATTCTTTTTAAAAGATCTAGAGGCGTTGCAGGTACGTTGTAATAAATGTATTCAATTAAGAGGAGAGTATGTTGAATAATAAAATATTTTGACTTTCAAATTTTGTTTGCTTCTATAGTGGGTTAAGAATTTTTCAATACATCATCGTAATGCTATTATAGTAGTAAATTGTGTTTTCCTGTATAAATTTCATAGGACGTCTCGATAATAAAGCGAATTTACTTACAAATATATAAAACATCTACAGAAAATTTAAATAATTTTGCCAAGAGTCAATCATAAGTGGAAAAGTGGCAGAAAATGTAAAACTGTGTGGTCATTTTGTGTGTTAGAGCGTTTTTTAATCTGAAAAGTAATTTTTGTGTTAGTATCAAAGCCTAAATACAGTATGAAATAGACGTTTGTGTTCGTTTAGTAGCGTGAATGTTAAAAATAAATGCTCTTTAAAAGTGATGAATTAAAATCATTTTTATATTAATATTAATATGAATTTCATTACATATTTTTTTATGAATGATATGGTGTCAAGGATCAGGTAATAACCCCAAGTTTTTGATAACATTAAATGATTCGAAGTAAATTCCTATCGACGTTGAACGTGTTGGGAATAAACTTGTTGGTTTAATAAGAATGTATTTTCTATACTCCTTGGGGTTACATCCTGAACCCTCTTCCATTAATAATTACCCGGCTCGTCTTATTTATTATATCGGACCCTGCTTTCCTGACCCTTCTAACTAATGTGGCACCAAAACTCTTTCTGAAAATAAAACAATCGGTAAGATAATTAAATTTAATAATATTTGAAGTTATATTTAAATACTTTTTAGCGGAGGCGTTGTCCAACTTGCGATAATGTTCCATAATCTTCTCTTCCAGTTTCTCTTTCTGTCTGCACAAATTATTCAATTTATCCGTGAAAAGTTTCTCTTCTAAATGGAAATGTTGCTTGTCCTCTAGTGAATGTGTCAATAGCGAATGATACTGGGATAAAAGCTGCGAAACGTGGTCCATCAAAGCTCGTCTGTCCGCGTCTAGGGAATGGTTCATTTCGAATAACATCTATAGACAAAAATTAATTTGTAAGCCCGATATTGGTTCAAAACTTTTTTTTTAATACGAATTGTAGCATTTTAACTCGCGGATAATACAAGAACGCAATTGAAGTACAAATACAAAAAATGTTTCATACTTATTCAAAGTAATTTTCATTCACATTAATATACTTATTACAACGTTCTAAAAGTTTTTAAACAGTCGACACATGCATCTGAAGAAATGGTGTTTGATAATTTTGTAGGAAAGAGGAAAAAATCCACCGGTGAATTATATTTTTATTACCCTCGTTATGGCTTTTTGAAAAGGTTTATTTTATTGTAAAACTAAATTAAAACATTTATGTATATTTAAAATGTAGTGAAGCGTATAAAAACAGAACTTGATGATTAAACGTTAGAATTATGATATGAATAATGAATGTAATATGAATGAATTGAAATGTGTCTTACATCTAGTTTTAACACTTCGTTTCTAATCTTAATTCTACGTAACACTCGCGTGATGCTTACACTGCACTTCTCACGGTTCGCATCTAACGTACAGGGACGGTTCTATAACAGGTGCCACGTCCGGTGAATAGGGTGGATGACTAATCATAACAACTCTTTCTTTTGCGAGAAATGCCCTTACAATTAGTGAATAATGTGACGGTGCATTACCATGTAAAAAGAACCAACTACTCTTTTCTTGATATTGTTATTATCACATTCAAATTCTAAAACTCTATACCTAGGTATAGTGAACAAAATGTTTAATCTGATCATCTTTTGTTAGATCATGTTTCGTTTATATTTATAATAAGATCCATTACCAAACAATGACATTTATCCGGAACTACATACTTAGATTTATAACATCAACTGATACTTAATTAGTAATTATATTTTATTATGTATTTATTAGTAAGATCAGATTTTAAGACCCTATCATAAAACTTTGGTATTGTTACCCGTAGGTACCGTTTCGACAAATTTATCTTAGCAAATTTAGCAAATGACATCAACCAATATACTATTCAACCAATACGCGTATTTAATTATGTAATAGTTTATAGCAGAAGTGGTATATTTTGTGGTGTATTTTTATAAGCTTGTAACACAGTATCAACTCAACAACAGAACAGAACAGTCGTACATTTACATCAAGACACTCAGTCTAACATTAAACATCAACATAACAATCATACTTTAACAAGGGACATCAGTAATAACAGCACTTTTATGTTAGTATAAGTCGTTGTAGATCCAAGAATAAATGTATATAGTGTAAATAAATATATTCAAATAAAAGTACATTTATTCATTTAACAAACCGAAAATTTAAAAAGTAAAGTGTATGCAGTTTTACAACCTTTGCACGGTGAAGTAAACATTGGGGCGTGATTCTAGTAACCAGGGTTGAAGCATCACCGCCAGAAACCAGAGTCATCGCAAACATTTGGTTACAAGAGCCGAACAACTCCCACAATGTTTTTGATTCTGGATTTTTGCAAACGAAACTTTTTGAGTTTTAGTGATGTTTCCAACCCACTCCATGCTCTGGTGATTCGTCTCAGAATCGTACTGAAACACCCAGTGACAATGCAGTTAAGTAAACTTGTATCGTCGAGAAAAATTCTAAACAAACTCTTCGCACGATGCAACTCTTCTCTGTTTTTGCTTATGGGTAAAATTATGTGGCACAAACTTTGCGCAAATCTTTCTCTTTCCAAAATCTTCATGCAATATTTGTTAAATTGCCTCCTTCTTCATGTTTAACTCTTCTGCCATTATTCGAAGGGTCATTCGTCGATTTCGTGCCACAAGTTCACACACTTTTGCGATCGTATCTGCATTTCGACAGACCGACGGACGTCCAGTTCTAGCGTTATCTCATACTCTCTGTACATCTTTAAATCGCTTAAACCACCCAAATACAGCTAAGGTGTTATCACAGTACACAGATTTCAACATCTTGTTAAGTTTCTGTTGCAGTTTTACTTAATTTACAGCAAAATGTAATATTAACTCGTTGCTCCGCTTCGACTGACAGAAATATGATGTGCGCACTAGCGTCCTACTCAGAAACTGAGAAATGTTTTATCTTCGCTTGACCGACATCTATTGATAAGACTGTGAACTATTACGTGATTTATTTTTGGTTCTATTTTAGGTAACTTCACTACAGCAGCGTCAATCCGGGAGTGTATGATAGTCGACCCATGAGTCGCGCACTTAACGGATCTGAATATTTTGTTTATTTCAATACTAATTTTCTGTTTGATTATATTTCTGTTATAATTAACATAAAGAAGTAGAAGAAAATGGAAATTTGTATCACCATTAAAAGCAGAGCTTCAAAGCGACAGAGATCTACGAAGGTAAAGGTGTTATTTAATTCAAACACAGAAATCATTTAGAAGATTTGATGATGGAGAAACAAGAGTCAAAGATCGACCGTGCTCTGAGCTGTGACGTTTCCAAAGCCCTAATTCCAACTGTTGAATTGAACCTATCAATCAGTACTAGAAAATTACCCGTCGAACCTGAAATTTCAAAAAAGGTCGGCTGTCCAACTTCTTCGTGCACTTGTGGAATACCACATAATTTGACAGAAGCTCAAGCTCAAGGTTGAGTAAAGATCTCCAAAACTCCTTCAACATCCGCATGACAACAAGCAATGATTAATTTTTTAATCTTGAGAAGGAAAATCAACATTTGAAATCGACATTCCAAACGAAATTGATTCTCCACAAAAACAATTTTGTGCGTCAAATGGAATTTTGAGGACTTTACGCACTTTAAGCTAATTTCAAAAAATTTTGCCATCGATGCCGATTTTTATTCTGTCCAACTTGTGGAAACACACATATTTGATCAACAGGAATAAGATCTTTTGCAATAAAACAGTTCTGCACCACGTACTATTACGATCGAAAAATAAGGGACATGTCTTAACACATAAATTCGTCATATTTTTACATTGTAAGTCTGATTTCAAATACAAACTGACGTTGGTGACATTTCATAAATTGACAAATATCATTTTATCATGAAGTAGACTTTACAATGTACAAAAATAAGTGCCCCTTAAATTACGATCGCAACCGTACAGCTACAATGACCAAAGAAAAATATTACAACTCGATGTCATCGACCTTTTGCCACATCTGACAGATCTTCATTTTCCGCGGAATGACGCACTTTGTATGTGAATGTAAGGATATATGTACCCTGTATTTTTTGAGTCCAAAGATAAGGTTTGGTAGTACGAGTGATGAGTAGAGTGGACCAATCCGGAGCGATATTGGTAAATATTTCATATAAAAGCCGAAAAACTCCAATAATTTATCAATTAATATATAGATATATATATACACTGTGTCCATAAAGTATGGACACAAGCCCGTAATAACGTTATTGTGCATTATTTGACAAAATGCAAAGATATATCGATTAATGTTTTTTATTAGCTATATTTAGATGCTACTATTTTGTTTTTTCCGTCGACCTTGAATAAGTTATGACCTCATTGATAATTTTTTTAAATGTCAACCCCATTTTTTTTTGTGGATTTTGAAAGCTTTTACAATTCTTTATTCGATGATGTAAAAATTTTGGTATGTTACATTAGAAAATGTTTGAGTAATCATTTGCGTCCATAAAGTATGGACACTAGCCCGTAATAACGTTATTGTGCATTATTTGACAAAATGCAAAGATATGTCGATTAATGTTTTTTATTAGCTATATTTAGATGCCACCATTTTGTTTTTTCCGTTGACCTTGAATAAATTATGACGTCATTGATAATTTTTTTAAATGTCAACCCCATTTTTCTTTATGGATTTTGAAAGCTTTTACAATTCTTTATTCGATGATTTAAACATTTTGGTGTTAGTGCTACATTAGAAAAGTGTATGCGACACAACCGGAAAATTTGGACGTTTTACGACAACGCATCATCTACGAAACCAGACTAATCACTCCCGAAATATTACAGAATGTGCGAAATGGAATTTATCATCGCTTACATTTTGAGCATTTGTTATAAATTTGATACTGAAAATGTCAAAAATAAAACTTAGAATTACAACACAGTTTACTCAAAAATTTTCTAATGTAACATACCAAAATTTTTACAACATCGATTAAGAATTGTAAAAGCTTTCAAAATCCACAAAGAAAAAGTGGGGTTGACATTTAAAAAAAATATCAATGACGTCATAACTTATTCAAGGTCGACGGAAAAAACAAAATGGTAGCATCTAAATATAGCTAACAAAAAACATTAATCGACATATCTTTGCATTTTGTCAAATAATGCACAATAACGTTATTACGGGCTTGTGTCCATACTTTATGGACACAGTGTATATACAGGTTTGGTCTACAATCATCGTGCATGCGGCTTCCCATACATAAGGCGTGAGAAGTTGCCAAACCGTACCTATCTAACAAATATACATACGAGAGCCGGCAAGTAGACCTTTAGAGAAATAAAAATGTTCTTCTAGATTAGTGGTTTGCCGAAGCAGATGTGATAGATAACGTACTTTAATTTTACCAGTACTTTTGTTGGAGAATTGACAAATGAATACGAATGTATTCCGTAATAGTGATATACTATACAGCTATGTACAATATTGTTAACAACGAGCGCAAAAAACATAATTTGAGAATCTTTTAGGTAAATAGTCATTAAATACAAGCTGTAAAAAATAGTAAATGTATAACACTACCAAAGTAGACGTATTGAAGTAAGAGAAAAAAAAATGCTCTTCTAAAGGCAATAAATTTTAAAATAAAATAGATAAAAAAATAAAGAAAATTCTTGAAAAACAAAATGAAAAAATTCAATAAATATAATTTCTGGGGAAACAGGAAGAGTACGATAAACTAAAAGAATAATTCTAAATAATGGAAATTAAAATATACTTCTAAAATAAACGGAATTCTTGAAAAACCAAATTAAAACTTCTCAATTAATCAAATGTTCGAATAATCCACCTCTTTGCTCCTGACAGTACGCAAGTCTATGATAAAAATTATTTCGTACATTTGAAAACATTTCCGGGGTTAAATAATACAAAATATTGGCAGTTATATTTGTATTAGAAACAAATTAAATTCAACAATAAAATTAATAAATGTGAAGTAGGTAATTCATATAATATTAACATCAGATACTTATTAAAAATATCACGAACGTGAATAATAATATAAAAATTAAGAAAACAACCACCAACATGCACAATATTGGTCTCTTATGATCGAAATGATCGTATCGACCTGTCTTTAAGGGTTCCCACTACTTTTCTCGAACAGTACTTGCGCACTTGTGTATTTAACTTGGCAACTACGTTCGTTTATATACATGGACTTGTAGCTCGCATTTAAGGTAAAAACGGGCCAAACGTGTATATCAATTTATATATATATTGAGGTAGGTCAAGCCTATCCACACAAGAATCCCTAGTTTAGTTAAAATACAGATTATTAGTTTGAATGTAAAAAATTAGAAATTAAGATAATTTTTTGAACTGAATTCTTCATCTGTCAAATCAATAAAATTGATTTCGCGTTTTAATTGTTAGAAATTAATTTGCATTATCATTTATGTTTGTCTTTTCATTTGCCTAAGTCATTTTATTTATATATCATGAATTACCGAAAACATTTCAACTTAATTGATCGATTATCAATGACATATACTTTAGAGAAAGCTGTACATTTTCAAATTAATAACCGTTGGAAATATCTCGACTATAAATCAGCATAGAAATAAGACTTGTATGTACAAATAACTATTATTTATTCACAAGAACAATGTATATAATTTTTGAAAAGTAGCCAATTGGTTAAAATAATTAAATTGTCATTTTCATTAATAAAAAGTAACGAGATTAAATTAACAAATACTAATTGAACGAATAAGAAACGAGGATTAAAAACAAAAGATAGTGGGCGTGAGAAGTTGAAATTCTCCGAACACTACGCCGACGTTTAATTAAGTGCTCCGTCTGAAAATAGAAAAAAAGTAGTAAATTAAATAGAAAACTATACAACACACATCTTAAAATATTACCAGAATATCCAACAACATTTTAACGCCTTTTGGGAATCGATACTTCAACCAGTTCCTGACAAAACGGAAATTTCTTTTCACCGGGGACAGCATCTTACAAGACCCGAACTATAGAGGTGACGCCATTCAACCACCCGCAAAACTTGTATCCTGCATTTGTGGAAACGAGAAGGTTTTTGAAGAACCTGCCTCATCTATTGTCACTTAAGTATTTTGAAATCTCCTCTGAAATTTTGAGAAAATTATATTAATTAATTTCACGTAGTAAAACTTTGATTAATGTTTTTTTAAATGAATATACGTAATGGGTACTTTTAGTTTTAAGTATTACGTAATTTAAGTTACGAAGAATACAGTTCAACTTGCGTTTTTCTCAGTTCTCAATTCTTTGTTTTTTATATTTTA
Source organism: Melolontha melolontha (assembly GCA_935421215.2). NCBI lineage: Eukaryota > Metazoa > Arthropoda > Insecta > Coleoptera > Scarabaeidae > Melolontha > Melolontha melolontha. Next base: position 84,761,420 of record OW285243.1, read on the forward strand.
ATCCATTAAATTTTAAATAGTAGCATCTATGTTTATTAAGAATTAAAGTAAAATTTGTCACATTTATTAATTTAACCTTAAATTTAGTTTACGTAGAGATAATCACGTGACATGATGCATATTAATAAGTACTTATTTTAAATTGTTTAACTTACCTGTGAAACAATATCATCCATTAAAGCATTTACTTTATTCTTGTACTTACTCGTTTCATTTTTGTAGAATTATCCTTATTATTTAGACAAAAATCACCATAATTTATTATGTTGGTCATAAACAATTTCCATATGCATTTCTATTCGAGTCACCGATCCCACTATTAAAGTGTATTCCAGATGCACAACACAAGAGTCTCTATGTTCTTAAAAGCTGGACATTTATACATATAGTGATGAGTTTATGTTTTTCATACTGGGAAATAGAGGACGCCACTAATCAAATGCCAGTACTAAAAATAACCTCCATTTTTAGTTAGCCTAAATCCAAAGTTTCAGTGTGATACGTGTAGTGTTGTAGCTACAACGAACTGTCAAAGTTGACAAGTTAGTCGAAAAATGGAAATAAACCGTGAAAATAATCGCGCAATATTTTTTTATAATTTTCGAAAACAATTATCTCAACAAGAATGCGTCGCCGAGTTGGTTTTTGTTTTCGGTAATGAAGCTTCACATTAGTCAACAATTTCTAGTTGGTATAGAGAATTTAAACGTGGACGGATTAGCCTTAGCGACGATCCAAGAGCAGATGCACCAAAAACGGCAGTCACTCATACTGTGCGCAAGCTCATCAACAAAGATCGACATGTGACATATTGCAAAATTGAAGTTGAGTTTCCCGTTGAGTACTGCATTTGTTGACCGAAGAATAGAAAACAGCTAGGGTGAATTAGTGTCAAAAAAACTCTATTCCGCTTCCACGCAGCAAACTCTAAAAACGTGTACATCGTGAGTGGTGATGTATCATGGATTTACTCATACAAGTCAGAAAATAAACACCAGTCATCTGTTTAGGTGTTGCAAGGTGAAGAAAAGCCACAATCCGTTCTCGAAGTGTCTCCAAAAAGATGGTCGCGACATTTGTCCCAAAAGCGGGTCATATAGCAACAATTTCTTTACAAGATTAAAGAACTGTTATTGCCGATTGGTATACAACCATTTGTTTGCCGCAAGTCCTCGCTGAACTCCGAGAAACCAACCCATAACAACGAATCATCCTCCACCAAGACAATGCAAGTTCGCACACAGCTCGCAAGACAATTGAATTTTTAACGCAAAAAACGTCGAATTGTTAGACCATCCTGCGTACAGTCCCGATCTAAGTCCCAACGATTTCTTTACATTTCCGAAAATCAAGGACGGATTGCGTAGTCTAAGGTTCCAGTCGTCAGAAGGAGCAGTCGATGCCTTTAAAAACACAATTTTGACTGTACCAACAAACGAGTGCAATATCTGCTTCCAGAGTTGGTTCGAGCGCATAAATCTTCGTGGATAATGCTTCTAAAAACAATAAACTCTTTAAAAGCTATCTACTGTTTTATTCCAGCTCTATATGCAAAATATAAAAGAGGAAAAAAAAGGAAATAACAATTGCCGATATGTAGATTCAAATCGGTTAAATTTAAAGAATAATCTTTATTTCTTAATGTTATATTAACCTTAGAAAATACGATTAAAAAAGCTAGCCTAGTAGTGACGGCAGTACTAAAATAAATATTTTACTTACATCACACTTTTGCTGCAACTTAGCATTGTCCAGTTGCAATCCAGCTACCAAATCCGATCTAGAGTTCAACTCTCCTTGCATTTCGGTGTTACCCAGGCGAAGACGTCCAGTTTCCGATTTTAAATTCCTATATTCCTCTTGCAATCCCCTATATTCACTCTTCAATCGTTCATTTGCCGTAAATAAATTCCTAAAATCGTCCTGGAACAATCCCCATATCAAATCAATTAAATCAACAATATTACAATGAAAAACATTACAAAAATAACATTGCCATCTTCAGCAACGGTGCTAAAGTAAACTGCATTGTAAATTGAACGTGCTAAATTCAATTTAGTTTAGTATCACTATTAAAGATGTGTTTAGTGTTAAATTATCAAAATATTTAAATTAAAAAAAAATTCTTACTTACTTTCAGCTTCGAATGCTCCGCTCGAAGATTAGCTAGGGATTTCGACTCGTTTTTGAGCGCGTCCTTTTCTTGTTCTAATGTGACAGCTTTCTTTTCGGTAGAGAAATTTTTATCTTTCAAAGTTCTCAATTCGCACCTCAAATCTCGGTTTAACTTCTTAAGGGATTCCTGTTCTATCTTTAGCTCCTCGTATTCGGCACTGAGCTGTTCATGCAACGTTCTTATTGTGACTTGATCTAGAAGTAAGGTGTCGTGTTGGTTGCTTTGTATTTTTTGCTGTTCGGCCAACTGTGATCGAAAAAATAAAGTCATTCAAATGGAACGATACATTGTTACATAGCCTTCACAAACGATAAAGTAACGTAACTATAGACAAGTAATATGGACTTTTAAATATCTTTTAAATAAAAATTAATATTGTTTACGTTGTAAACTGATATTATCGTAAATTAAACATAAAAAATTGGATTTTACGAATAAACATGCTCTAAAAAAATCGAATTTTCTAGATTTCGATCGAGAACAAATAGTTGAAAATAGATTTCGTTTTATACTTTAACAATGAAATGTTTTTCTTTGGTTTAAAGTTTAATTTTTGAATAATGAAATACAAAATGGAAACCTATTGTCTGAAAATAGAACTAAATTTAAAAAAGTAATTACAATCAGAGAAAAAAATAGAGTAAGTTACTTTACAACTAAAGTCTGTATCCCCATATTAACTATTGTTGAGGATTATTAAAATAATCCTTAACAATGCTTTTGCATCTACCTTTTTTTGATAGTTTTCTATCGAAAGATAGCGTTGTTGTACCAGACAAGCATACTAAGTTACCGCCTCTAACTATACTCAAAATCGAAGAGGATGAGGTCTCGAAGTAACGCGCCTTTAAAAACTTCCCTCATTAGAGACGACCATGCTTTTTGGTAATGATTGATGACAATGCACGTAATCTGCTACAAACGTATAATTTTGAATGCGCATGGCCGTCTTTAATGAGGAAAATTTCTTAAGGCACGTTATTTAAGGAAAACGAGAAATTGTACTACTTCTGGACATGATCGCATATCTAATTTTATTCTAAGGGATTGTGCCTCGCTCTATGCAGAACCACTATGCAAAATAATTAATTTTTGATTAATCTTTACATCCGTTTTTCCAGATGCTTGGAAAATAGCTAGTGTTTGCCCTGTACACATGAAATATGATACAGCTGATCTGCATAACTATAGGAAAATAACAATCTGTTTTTTCCTGTTTTTAACTGTTTTTGTCCAGTAATCAATATGAATTTATGCGCAAGAAATCAACAATTACTAATCTTGTAACTTTGTAGTGAAGCAATTGATGATAGAAAGCAAGTTTTTGTTATTTACACTGATTTTTTGCAAGCTTTTGACACAATAATGTTATTCTTTCCTCTAAAACGAGCTGATTTGGTTTTAGTAAAATCCTTATTGAAACCTATGGTTTCTCACCTTCAAAATAAATCCAAATACGTCGGCTTTAACGGCTTTTAAGTCGAAGACATATATCTCAACATCTGGCATACCTCAGGAGTCTAATCTGTGACCCTTGTTGTTCAATATACCGCCTGATTCTGAGCAAACGCAACGATCCGAACGTATGAATATTTCTCCCGCTTCGAATACAATTCCCCTGAACGCGTTTAGCCAATCACAAACCAGTCTGTCGCGCAACCATTTAACAACTAATGTCACAAATTAGTGTCACCACTGTCACCCTATACGGAGTCTCTTAAGCGTTTGAATAGTGAAAATAAGAAAATAAGAAAAGAAAATAGACATTACTGGTTCTGTACAAAATTTAAAACCATTATTCCCAAATCGCAGAGTTCCTAATGATACGTTCATTTTAGTATGCGCTGCAAAAGAACTAAATTCAAATTTGACAGTTAGCGATATTTCCAACGATTTAGGCATATGCTGCTCTTCCGTTAACCGCATACTAAAATTAAATAGCTTTCGTAATTATAAATATTTCAAACAGCATCAATTATTTTACGGTGATGAGTTTAAACGGATGAATTTCCGTTATTATATAATTAATTTCTCATTATGAACAATTTATTTTATTATCTGTAAGAGTAAATTTTTATTAACATTACTAGACTTTAATTTAGATTTTATTTATTTCTGAAGTTTATTTAGTTTACTATGAACAGTTTTTGTGACCTTTATTATTAAAATTTAATTTATTAAATCTCTTGATGCCTTATTTGCAATTTTCTTAACCGCTTATTAATAATTTCATTACGCTTTGTAGAATAACGTATTGCAATTTACTCATTACCATAACACAGGACTAAACAATTTATAGTCCTTTAATAGTAATTTGGTAATCAGATAATTTTTCTTACGCGGCTCCATAATATGTAAGTATGTATGATATATGACATTGATGTTGACAGGCCTACAGCATTCAGGGGAATTGCATTCGAAGCGGAAGAAATATTCATACATTCGGATCGTTGCGTTTGCTCAGAATTAGGCGGTATTTATTAACGATTTAGTAACTTCAATCGACTGAGCAGTCTTCGCTTATCCTGATGACTTAAAAATATATGTTATAAAAAAAGCACAGGAGGATGCTGTTCTTCAAGGGAATATTAACATTATTGAAGCGTGGTGCTCGATGCATAGGAAAATGCTATTTTGTGTCTCACACAAGGAGATCAACTAGGGTTGATTACAATTACTTTATTAACAACATCGCTGTCCAACGTAAAACCTCTAGTTTTCGACGAGAAGCTCAACTTCTTGGATTAATTACTGCATCAACTTACCGAATGACGACCTTGTAAAGATTTTAAGAACATTGCTTCTATTTAAATCGCTTTTTTATGCTCTGGTTGTAAGCAACTTAGAGTATGGCATAGTAGTCTGCTAACCTATATATTGTAATGTTTGTCTATTCTGTATGTAAAATGTTTGTCTTTCTGCGGGGTTCTTAAATAAAACTAAGGGTAATTTAAACACACTATATTAACAATAAAAAACAAATAACAATTTAAAAACTAATTACTAACAATAAGAACATTTATGTATTTATACTTATGTAAGATATACTTATGTGGAAGAAGTAACTTCCTCGACGGCTTATATATCGGCCGTCGTATATTCTAGATTCACCCATACTTCTCTCGTGTTTTCTTATTCTCGATCTTTCCGTTTCGATATCTTTCGAGAAGATGCCAGGCTGTGAGACTTGACGCACCGTCGGATGACTCATCGCAATATGATACACATAAATTAATGAGATTGAGAGGCTATTGCAAAATAAGTAAAGATAAAGTTTGGGATAAGCTGGTCGATATTGCAGTGGCAACGCACTGGCTTATCACGCTGGTGGTACCGAGATCGAGCGGGCTTGCTATTTGAGGTTTTCGTAGTTTCCTTCTCCTTTAATGCAAACATCGACAGCCAAATATCTTAAAGTCGCTCCACGGACGCAAGTGGGATAACTCATTTATGCCAATGCACTTGTGATTGGCGTTGTTACACTTCGTGTATATAAGAATGTTATAATGCAATTTTAAATTATTTTTCTTCAAATATATCTCGAATTTAAAATATGAATGCAAACTTAGACATTTTCTTTGTATATTCGTATTTGCAAATAAAAAGTCTTTCTTTTATTATCATTCTGGATAATTGACCCGTCCAAGGAATCTACCTGATTGAACGTTCAACTCAAGTATCTTTTTAAACTTAAGTTATTTAATTTAATTACGTAACATTTCTTCATAATTATATCATGTTGCATATCATTTTAAAGCTTTTCTCACAAGGGATATTTTAATGATATTTGTGTCATCGATATCACAGCTTTTCAGCTCGCGCTTTTGATTAGTTCTTAATTCAAAGCATCGGCAACTTCAATCCCTCTCCATTCTAGGCCATAAACAAACCTACGCGTTTCCAAACCAGCAGGCGCGGAAAAATATCTTACTCCATGTGCTGTTCAGCATAGAACACGCCGTCCGACGTTGTTAGTTTCCATATATTCGGCCGTGACATGTTTTCAAGGTAACTCTGTAGTGTTCTGTAGAGATTACTTTATTTTACTTGCATTCACACAAATTGAATTAACTAATTTCTTTCCAGAGTAATTTTATGCATATTATTTTTTAGTTACTAGTTCATCGCATTTATATACAGGGTCGTGAGGAATCGACCAAACTGTAGGAGTGTATTCTACAGGTGAAAGTAATGTAAAAAAACTCAAATGTTGCTATCCGATTTTTATTTGTTTTCGAGTTATAGCGTAATTAAAAATAAACAAAATTTCATACATTGAAGTTTTTGTATTTTATTGGTATTATCGTTCTTTATAATATATTTTCAAAAATACCGCCATTCATTTCAAAACATTTTTTACATCGTCTACCAAGGGCGCTGGTTGCGTTCCTGATTGCGTCAGGTTGATGTTTGATATTGTCAGCAGCATTCATAATCCGTTGAATTAGTGCATCACGAGTGTCCACTTTTACTTGATACACTTCATTTTTTAACCAGCCCCATAAACAATAATCGAGTGGCGTGAGGTCTGGAGACCTAGCAGGCCAACCAATGTGACTACCACGTCCAATCCAACTCCCTGGAAACCTTTCAGCCAAATGTTGCCTGACTGCACGAGCGTAATGTGCAGGCGCTCCATCGTGCTGGTAGAAGATTTGGATTCTGATGTTTATGGGAACATCCTCTAGCAGTCCATGCAGTTCATTTTGTAAAAAATGTACATAGGTGTCTCCCGTGAGGCGATTCTCAAAAATGTAAGGACCAATTAAAAAACCATCAATCATACCACACCACACGTTTACCGAAAATTTATGTTGAAAGTTACTTTCGACTGTTGCGTGTGGATTTTCGTCTGACCATACATGCTGGTTATGACAATTATTAATACCGTCACGGGTGAATGTCGCTTCATCCGTAAACAGTATACGCGATACAAAACGAGGATTATCATTTATCCATCGACAAAATTCCATACGTCTACGATTATCATCTCGTTGTAGGTGCTGTACTCTTTGTACATGGTACGGACGTAAGCCATGCTCGTGGAGTGTTTTTATCACCCTTGTTTGTGGAATGCCCAATTGAATACTAATTCTCCGTGAGCTGGTAGTTGCGTCTTCTTCTACTACATCCAGAATATCTTCTACTTCTTGTAATTGTTGTCGACTGCCTCGTTCAGATATTATGTTTACATTGGGAAGCTTTCCGGTCGCGCACAATGTGTTGAATACACTAATAAATACAGTTTTATTAGGATGTCTGTGATGTGGAAACCGTTGACGATATTCATTAGCAGCAGCTGTAGCATTCCCATCACAAAATCCATAAACAAACACCATATTAGCATATTCTAAATTAGAATAAGTGTGTGGCATTTTAGTTTGTTACACTATAGTCGTACAAACGTCAAGTCAATGTCACAATACCCGAACACAATGTTATAATTTACTCAAAGGTATAGGGAACATTTTTTATGATGGCAGCGCCCTCACTATATCAACGATGAACTAGAGGTAGTGACATTAGACGCATTAGGCATACAAACCACTCTACACTATTTCTCGACTGCTTTCAATATCACTACCGCTAGTTCGGAAAACCACGACAAGGTAGCGCTTCATGCAAGGAAGACTTCCCTATAATGAATTGCTACCGGGGTTTCACTTTTTTTACGAATACATACATAAACATGGTATACTAAATCTACATTTTTAATTACGCTATAACTCGAATACAAATAAAAATCGGATAACAACATTTGAGTCTTTTTACATTACTTTCACCAGTAGAATACACTCCTTGAGTTTGGTCGATTCCTCACGACTCATCCTGTATATTGCTACTTTTATTTAATTACTTTAATGCATTTTAAATCGCTCAATTTCTTATGTAAATATTAAATAAAGGACAATTAAGGACAAAGTTGATGTGTTTTATTTAGTTAATAAGTTGTAATATAGTAATATAGTTTTAGCATTATTACACACGTGCTGGACCTTTGATGCAACTTCACCACCATTTATTATTTAAACATTTACAGTATTGTTAGAACACTCCAGCTAGCCCGGATATAATCAACACGAGCCACAAGCGTCCCTTTTGTATCAATTTAACGCTCCCACGTGCTAAAATACATACACCTTAACCCCATCAAGCGTTCTAGTAACAGCGTTAAGCTGTCGGGGACTGTTAAGGCATGAATTACTATTATTATAAGTTTTCAAAGCCTATTAAATATCCCAATTTTAAATTTAAGGCCGGGTTATATAGAGAGTAATAGGCAACGAAAACAGAACCCATATTTTTCCACACAATGGCCTCAGAACAGCAAGAAAAAATCAATAAACTGCTTGATATAAATATAACTAGTTTCCGGGAAGTAACAAATTTCTACTGGACAACCACAATTGCCGTCGCATTTCCATTAGTAGTTGTTCTATATGTACCTTTAATACATTTATTTGTATTTACTGTTTCGTTCCCTTATTTTATTGAAAATCTTAAGATTTTACCACTGCAACTGTTTGATACAACATTTGCAATACAGAGAAACAGCTCAACACATTAACACAAAAAAAAATAAAATTTGTTTCTTACCTCTTCTTTCTCAGCCACTAATTGACTATTAGCCAGTTGAAGCGCCATCTGTTGAGCCGTCAAAGAATTAACTTGTGATGTTAGTGTGGAGATGCTAACTTGCATTTTAGCATTGTCGGTCTGCAACTGCTTATTCAACTGTTGCATCCCGGTCAATTCACTGCATAATTTCTCGCACTGCTTGTTCCATTCAGCGCTAATAGATGAAACTACTTGTTCGGTTTGTGACAACAAATCCGATTCTAAACTGTCAAGGGTTCCTGAACACTTCCTGCAAGAACTCGTTTCTTCGAAATCGACGTCGTCTTTCTCGTCGTTTCGAAGACGATCTTTCAACAACACAGTAATTCGGTTTGCTATGTCGGGATTGACGAGGATAGTTTCCAAGATGACGTTCACGTCGTCGTTATCCAACATGCTGGAATTCAAACCTAATTTTTCAAGGTACGCCTTCAACTTTTCCCCGTTAATTTTCTCAGAAATCAGATCTCTTTGCAAAGCGGATATTGTTTCTTTGAAAATTGTCGTTTGCGATTGTAGTTCTTGAACTTTTTTCTCGTGATCTTGCAACTTCTCTATGTGAGCTATGTTGACTTCTTTTTCTTTTATCAATTTGGCGACATCCTTTTCTAATTTTTCACATTTTTCCAATAACTGATCCAAACTAACGTCTTTTGTCTGTAAGTATTATCAATAAGGAACTAAAAATAAAACTGTGTAAAAAAAAATTAACTTCTTACCTCAATTATTTCTCGTAATTTGATCACTTCTTTCTGAACTCCATTATTTTCCTTCTCCAAACTCGTCATCTTCCCTTCTATCTCTTCACGAATCCTCTCTAAAATTTTCACTCTATCAGCCTCGATTTGCAAAACTCCTAGCCGCTCGTTAGCTTGGTTGAGCGTTTTTTCACCGTCATCCGCCCGTTTTCGGATCGTCTCGCAAAAACTCTGGAGTCTCTGCTTCTCTTTAGTTAGCACTTCGACGTTCTTCTCCAATTCTCCAATCTTCGTCCTTTCATTTTGCAATTCTTGACTCTGCCTGTCGGAAATGATCTTAGCCGTGTCCAGTGAATCCTGCAACTTCCTGTTCTCTTGCAGGGCATTCCTAAATAAGTTCTCCAATTCTAAATTTTGATGTGTCATCCTTTCAACGTTTTCTTGTAATTGTTCCACTTTCAGAGAGAGTTTTTTCTTTTCCTTTTCTAAATCGAGAATTTTCTTGGAATTTTCATGGAAGGATTGTTCTTTAAGAGAATCTATGGCTGATAGGAGCCGTCGATTTTCCAATTCTAATTTTAAAGCTCTCGTCTGGGCGTTGTTTGTTAATTGCTCAGACAGGCTGTTATCACCGGAAGTCGGATCTTCCGCTTCGGAATCCAAGCTTAAAGAAGTGCTATTTTCTTGTAAAGCATCCTTGGTGACCTGCTGTAATTGCATATTTTCGTCTATTAATTCTTGAAGCTTCTCTTTAATGGCATCACGTTCCTATTGCAACCAATTAAGATTATTTTACATTTGTAGTAAGATACTGGGGGTTTTTTTTTTTCAATAAACTTACCAAAACTATATCATTAATAACTTGCTTCGAGGACAACAATTCAGCTTCCAATTCTAAAACACGTTCCGACCTTTTTCTAGCACGCGCCAGTTGAGTTTCAAGCATCTCTCTCGTTTCTAAAAGCACCCGATTGTCTTCTCTCAATTCGTCGACTCTAACTTTATAAAATTCCGCGTCAGCTAAACGTTCCCTGTAGCGTTGAACTTCGCCCTCCAGTTTGTCGGCCCTTTCGGCTTTCTCCCGCATGGCGTCGACCTCATCTCGATATAATTTGCCCTTGCGGGCTTCCAACATTAAGTCACCATTCTGTTTCCAAATAAATTAATGAGGATAAGAAAAAAAAACATGTTAAATGTAACAAACCTCAGTTTTTAGTTTTGCTATTAACTGATTGGCATGTTCTAATTCTTCTCGACATTCCGTTAGTAATTCATTTTTTTCATCTCTGAAACAATTTAGTTTTTACATAAACATCATTAAACTTAAAATAAAAATTAAACCATAACATATAATGATGGAATATAAGAGGGAGGATTGATATATAAAGTATCTAACTCTACTACTAACTCTCTACTAACCATGCTTACGCCCAATCCTCAATCATGTAAAATCTCATTAACTTATCAGAATAATTGAAACATACATTAGTAGGTAAACCCCACCAGTTTTGTATAATACAAAGGTATTTTTAATAATATAAAATATTATAAAAAATCTGGTGTGAAGAACACAAATACAGGTTCACTATTAATATTTTTGTGAACGTGTCCGAACATATCCCTCCCCAGAGACGTAGATACGTATTTCGCGATATCTTCAGACACATTCACAAAAAAGAACCACACCGTCACATCACAGAAATTATCCAGACCTAGCGTAGAAGTAAATTCAGCGCTGCCTGTTGTCAGGGCGAGGTACTTCGGCTATCTGACAACAGGCAGCGCTGAATTTACTTCTACGCTCGGTCTGGATAATTTCTGTGATGTGGCGATGTGGTTCTTTTTTGTGAATGTGTCTGAAGATATCCTTTCTCCAGCAGGGGCGTACCGATGAGCCTGTAGAAAGGCTAAATACGTATCTACGTCTCTGGGGAGGGATATGTTCGGACACGTTCACAAAAATATTAATAGTGAACCTGTATTTGTGTTCTTCACACCAGATTTTTAATAATATTTTATATTATTAAAAATACCTTTGTATCTCATGAACTTGTCGTGTACCTATTCCTAGACGTACACTGATTTGAGAAATAAGGGGTTTTCCAATAGGTACTTGACAACTTTGAATTTAATTTGTGAACGCACTATATCACTGATCATCTAACTGTTACTTTCCTTTTTTTCAGTAAACTCAACATTTTCATCATGGTAAAGTACACGAAGGAACAACGTATGCAAATTATAAAAATGTACTACCGAAATTCGGAGTCGGTGACCGCAACTTTAAGAGCGTTAACTCCAATTTTCGGTCGTTATTCTCGCCCTAGTAGACAAGCAATAACAAGTTTAGTGCAAAAATTTGAGTCTACATATTCATTGTGTGATGCTGCCGTGCCAGTGAGACAACGGGTTGGTCGAAGTGACGAAAATATCGCTGCCGTTCAGGCGTCCGTAGCAAACGATCCAAATCAGTCGATTCCGCGGCGTTCTCAAGAACTGGGCATCGCCAAGACCACTTTATGGCGAATTTTGCGTAAGGATCTTGGTTTACACCCATACAAGATCAAGCTGACTCAAGAATTGAAGCCGATGGACCATTTAACGCGACGTACGTTCTCCGATTGGGCTCTGGAGAAGATGCGGCAAGATAATGAATTTAATCGCAAAATCATCTTCAGTGACGAAGCTCATTTTTGGCTCAATGGGTTCGTCAATAAGCAAAATATGGCGGTATTGGTTTAGTTAAAATCAACATGTGCTTCATGAATCATCACTTCATCCACAAAAAATAACTGTTTGGTGCGGTTTGCATGCCGGCGGCGTCATTGGGCCATATTTTTTCGTCGACAATAACGATCGTCACGTTACTGTGAATGGCGATCGTTATCGCGCCATGATTACCGATTATTTTTGGTCCGAATTGGAAAACATGGACTTGGACGAGATGTGGTTTCAACAGGACGGTGCCACAAGCCACACAGCACGCGTTACAATCGATTTATTGATGAATAAGTTTGGTGAGCGTGTTATCTCAAGAAATGGACCAGTCAATTGGCCGCCTCGTTCGCGCGATTTAACGCCTCTAGACTTTCTTCTTTGGGGCTACGTCAAATCATTGGTGTATGCCAACAAGCCGACGACGTTGGAAGAACTCAGAGCTAACATTGAACGCGAAATAGCGGCCGTTACGCCCGAAATGTGTGACCGAGTCATCGAAAATTGGGTCCAACGAATCGACCGCTGCCGACGTGCCCGCGGTGGCCATATGAACGAAGTCGAGTTCCATTCATAAATGTTTTGATTGTACTTCAAGTCGATCATAAAGTTTTGGAAAAATTTCAAATGGTTTGCGTTTTATTTAAATTCAAAGTTGTCAAGTCCTTATTGGAAAACCCTTTAGTTATACGTCTGTCCTCTTTCAGTAGGTTCACCACAGCAATAATGTTTCTTTTATTAACCGACGTGCTCGGGCGACCACTGCGTGAATCGTCTTCTAATGATATTTTACCACTTTTAAAACGATCGATTCACCGATATACGGTAATTTTAGATTCTGCAGACTCACCAAACACTCCTTGCAAAAGTGTTTAATAATTTCTGAAGTTTTCACACCCTCTTTCTACAAAAAGAAAACTATTGCTCTTTGAGATTTAGCTGTGTCTGTCATGGTTACGCAAACAGTGCTACGAAAATGCGTCTATATCGGTCGAACACCTAAATCAGACTGAACAATATTGCACTGGATAGCTGCATAAACATGTCAAGACTTGTCTATCACCAATAGCATTGCCCATAAGTTCTGTGTAATTTAATTAGAATACAATTCCCAGAACAATGGAAACATCCCTCGAATTTCACTAGCACTGGAAGCTTCAATTAGCAAAAGTGAAGATAAGAAACTATTGTTTTATTCTGCTGTGTTGATATGGATCTTCATACATAGAAACCGAAGTAATATACGCCTCAGCACCAGTTACAATTATTTTCAAGAAGTTTCTCAGCTTCTCTAATGATGTCCTTAGAAACGCCCAAATTCGGTACAATTTTTGGGTAATTTGTCAATAGATGTGGAACATAATGTGCCAAAAAAAAATTTCTTCATTAGAGACGGCCATGCTTTTTTTTAATGGTTGGTGGCGCCTATTTTTTGCGGATATAGGGTAGTTTCCACAAATTACTGAGGGTTTTCTGCAAACCAAATTCTCATATTTTGCTTGTTTAAATATTCTGAAAGATGGAACCAAGCCTCATCCGAAAAGAAGGATTTGTCGAGAATGTCATTATTATTTATGTTATTCAAAAACCATAGACAATACTGTGCTCTCGTAATAAAATCTACCTGTTTGAGTTCCTAAACTCCTGAATTTTATAGGGAACCAACTTCAATTCCTTTTTAAAAAATAGTACGACATGTTCCCACTGACAAATGAACTTATGATAGTTTTGCGATTGATTTTTTGCGTGAGTTGTTGTCCATTCGACGTCGAATATCCTCTATGCAATTTGCTGTTCGTTTTTTAGGTGCTCCACCGCCAGGTTTACGAGTTTATTGCCCATGTTTCATCAAATTTAATAATACAAGCTTGAATATGTTCTTGCAGTTGCCCGTATGTAACTGGTAGATCAGGATACTGTTACCGGAAATCCTGTAAGCACTGATTAGTGGAATAAAATCAATATTAATTTTCTAATTCTTGGCCAGTTCTATAGTAACTTTGAATAATAAATATTTTATGTTGTAACTCTTACATTATAATAAAATAATTTAAAAAATGGAAGCATTTATCATTTTAATTTATATATGACAACTGTCAGAATTTGAAGTATTCTAAAGCTTCGCATATGCACCAATCTTTGATTACTTAATTTCTTAAAAAACAGCCTACTATAAGGAGGAAATTTTTTGAAGGCACGTTACATACATAATCTCTTTCCCTCTTCTATCGTTCCCATATAGCAACTGACTATGGTAAAGCCTGTTTGACTATGTTAGTTTGCAATACAGTTACCTTAACTGCACTGCTGTATTGTCGGTCATTGTACTACCGGAAAAATGGTAATAGTTATTTATATAAGAAAATCGCTTTTTCTTTGCAAAACAAAAACGAAATTACTTGCCGAACTCGATATTCATAATTTTGACCAGGATATTTCGAAAAAAAAAAAAAAACTTTCAAAAATAATTTTTTTTATAACGCAATCTAAAAAATTACATAGTATTCTAAATGAACAGCTTACGGACTTCCTTTATACATAGATGGATACATATTCTACATAATATATTGTTTACAGACACAATCTAATCTTTAATACATAATAATTTTATAAATTATTTCTTTGATTGATTAGGGGAACATAAATTGAATATAATTTTAATGTACAAAATGTAATAAGACTTAAAGTTTTATGTATCGCAAAAATGTAATTACAAATCGTTAAAAATATGAATACCAAATAGATTTTTATGGCAGGTATCCTTGTAAGCAATTTAAGGTGCATGTTCTGAATATATTATAACTTAATTGGTTGTAAATCTATTAGGAATCTATACAAGCTTTAGACACATGCATAATTACATAAGCAAATAAAAACAGCATGATTTTATAAAAAGAAGGAATTTTCTGTCAAAATCCTTCACAATATTCTACCAAAAAATAAAAAAAATGAAAAATTAAATAAAAAAAGACACTTCAATATCACAAATGCAGCCTGTCGTAACTTTAAAATGCAGATAAAACTCAGTAGCAAGTTTGGGTCTTTTATTATCCCTAGAAACTTACAAGGGGTATTAATATGTATGTATTAGTTAGTTTGAAAGTTTCTAATAAATCAAATTGAATATAGTTGCTTGTTATGTTTTATAAATAGGTTGTTCACAAGATGAACGGGTATAAAATTGTGAATTTTTGAAAACATCAAAACACCTATAAAATGAAACTAATAATCAAGTATCGGTAGGTACATATCCATAGAAAAAATTTAAATAATAACAATTTTCTAATTACTTATCCTAAAATTCTAAAAAAAATCACTTATTGTAGAGAAATAAATGCCCAAACCTTTTTATAACATATATAGTATGTTTGAAGAAATTTATCACTAAATTAGCTTTCAATAGAAGGGCAAATATTTTTATTAATAATATATATAACCGAAAAGGCAAAATATATAGAAAAATATTGCAAAGATACTGTTATTAAGCATTATGGCAAATATAAAAATTGATAAGAAAAAATTATCAAAGCGATATATAATTGTACCAATACATTTCAGAACTCACAATTCTTGTCTTTGTTTCCTAAGTCTGGCTTTCCAATCTGCAAGTTCTATTGCCAAGTGATTAGAATGAACACCTTCAGCGGCCGCATTAACACCATTCACTGTCGTTTCCTGTCCCAAATCGATGACCCAGTTATGAAAAAGTCCATCCCGTTCTAATGCTAGAGATTTCAAGTGCCTGCACAATTTCTCAGTTGGTTGTTCTGTTACTTCATCTGTTAAAACAACACTTTGATCATCTGTAACCTATATTATACAAAAAAATTTTTTTATTTATTTCATGTATGTTTCAATAATTAACCTGTTTAATACATTCAACGATATCATGTTGTGTTTCTAAAGGTAATTCCTTAATTTTTGTGATAAAATGTTCTTTTGTAGGTCCTTGTACTGCACACCCTAACAGCAATAAAAGTAATAATTTTAATTGCTCTAATGCTTGTTGTGATCCTGGTGATTTTCCTAACGTCACGCAGTCTGGCAATGCAACAACAAACTGTCCTAATTCTTCCTAAAATGTTAATATGATTAATGCTAAATTAATTTTTAAAAAAATCAAATAGTGTACTACTTACTTCATATATACTTTTTACATTTTTGATGATACTGTGAAATATTTTAATTCTTGCAACAACAATGCTTAAACCTTGAAGATTAGTTATTGTAGGTACTGGATGGGACGGTTCTGGATCAATGCGTAATAAAACTTCGTTTAAAGGGCTCCCATCAAAGAAAGTTTCGTAAACTTGCAAAGTTTCGGGTTTTTTTACACAAGTACCCAACTATGTCAATAATAAATTTAAGGTAATTTAAATACAATTATTGCAGAATATATTTTGTTTTACATACCCATGTAACTAAAGGGCCGGATAAAAATTCCTCGATATCTCCTGAACATGCTGCCATTGTATCAAAATCGAGAAAAACATTTATAAGAGAAATACTAATTACCTACATAAATCATAAAATTTTGTGGAAATACTTTAATTTATTTTATCATGATTTAAAATCTATACGTATTTTTAAGTAATAACACTGCATTTTAGAGCTAAAATTATGCATGATTTAATAAATACCGAAATCAATTAGAACCGTATATGTAAACTCATAGCCTTGCAATACAACAGTAATACAAAACAATACAAAAACTCGAACAATATGAATACTTGGGAACTGGAGCTGTCAATTTTCTCAGGATTATCATTGAATATAAAGCAATTTCTAGAAATTCCGGTTAAGGAGGGTTACAAGTTACAACCACTTTAAGATATAGTTACAATTAAAATATGCAGAAACTAAATCAAACGATACAATCTCTAATTCATTAAATAAATTCCTTAGTAAATAATTAATCTTTTAATTAAACGTTTCCGGTTATTCCAGGTATAAATTTTGCTAATTTTATATAAAAATAAAATTAAAAATTATTTTCTTATATAATTACAACCGACAATAAAAATATAAAATGCATTAATAATTTTATAGGTCTTCTAATGTATCTTATAATTATCAGTTACTGTCAGTTTTTTCTTTTTTCTTGGTTTGATAGATAAGATCATAGAAAAGGGGTAAAATAGAAGGCTATCTTATTAACAAGCTTTTAAAACAAGATTTAGCGCCTCTGACGAAAAGTTCGCAAACTAAACCATATTGGCGGATATTTTAAATCGCAGCTTATTTGAATATATTAATTTTTAGTATTTAGTATATCCTAGCCATATTGAAATTGGTAAATATAATTTCCATGATTTTCTGCAATAATTAATTTGTGAAAATAAGTAAAATTATATTTACCAATTACATACACTAAATCAAATAACAAAATTGGTTCTTGTAAGAAGTTATAACAAAAGTCAAAAAACATAATTACTAGTATATACATTTAATAAAAATAAATAAATTTAAATATAATAAATATGTAGGTACTTAATAATAATCTACCGGTAATCCTAATTATGAGAAATATTAAATGAATGTAAACACAACTATTCAAACAAAAGAAAATAATTACAATATTAACACTGGGTACATTATGTAATATGATAGAAAATTAACAACACATTGGCTCAAGTAAAGCACAGTAACGAAAAAAATAATAAGTGCAAACAAGTAAACTGAATTTTCTATAATAAAAAATTAATGTATTTTCAGAAAAATACAAATTAAAAGATTAATTTTGATACTTTGTGAAACAGTATGCATATCACAAGCATTGAAGATTTGATTAAAGTAAGAACACAATAGTGAAATGCAAGATCTTAACATACAGGGGTCGGCATAAGTCAGGCAACAAATTTGCATTAAAAGAAAAAAAAATGCAGCGTCAAAATGAATTTATTCAAAGAAATTACAAAAGGGATCGAAAAAAAATCGAAAAAGGGTTACTGTAAGTGTAACAAACGCCAGCGCCACTGTTTCCATATTTTCGTTAGTTGTTACAGATACCGGTCATCCAGAACGCGGCGCGTCGGCAACAGAGCCCGTTTTTAAGAATTTCTGGTACATCTTCCACACTGTTGAACGATTTGGTAGCGGCGAGTTCGGAAATTGTTGTTGAAATTCGGTAAACATAGTTTCGTAATCCGCGTTCGTACGAAGATACGACGTAACAAAAAAAACTCTTTCTTGAAGCGTGAACTTGTATCGGTTATTCATTCTGAAAACGCGTCCACTCGACGAGCACGTGTTATCATGACACCGAGACAACTGTCTGAAGAAGCACGAACATGCTTCGTTTTAATCTTTTTCGACAGCGTTGCCAGACTTATGAGCGTTGCCGGACTTATGCCGATTTTTCGAGAGCGTTGCCTGACTTATGCCGACCTGTGTATATACATTATGTAATATAATGATAGCAAATTAACAATTCTGCAGCAGCAGATTTGAAGTATATAGCATGATTGTACAATTTATTAGCTTTGGAGCTAAGTAATTGGTGTTGCTCCCACACTTTTCAATAAGAAGTTCTAAAAAAAATTTGAGTCTTATAAATAATCTAATTGAATAAGTTGTACATATACTGCTTGTAGATAGGTTATTCATAGATTCCTTAATGGATATGATTGCTACAAATTTGTATGTATTAATATTTTCTGTACTCTATTTTTAAAGTAGAGAGATGAATTTCTGAACAGACCACATTGACAGTGAAATCTCATTGGTTGAAAGCAATTTGGCCTTGCTTTCAACCAATGAGATTTCACTGTCAAAGTGGTCTGTTCAGAAATTCGTCTCTCTACTTTAAAAATAGAGTATATATACTTTGTATCTTTCATTTATACTTACAAGTTGATGTAAGAGCTCCATAATTAGATGTATTAATAGATGATAAATTTAAAGAAACAATGGCTAATGATTCATGTGGTTCTCGATTACTGTTCTTTTGAAGAATATTCTTAGTTTTTGAAGTAATAAAAGTTTGTTGTGTTGCAATCAGCTTTACATCAGCTTTATGTATTTTTTCTTATAGAGTATGGAATTTAAGGAAGTTCCAAAAATATAAAATATTTTTATAAAATGACCAATTTAATTATAGTTTTCTTTCTACGGTAAACTAACTATTACAAAAGAAGTACAGCATTAGAACTAATCAACACTAAAAATAAAAACGAAGTTCATAAAAATGCGAATAAAAACACAAATATATATCGTATATAACGGTTTAATAAACACAACAAAAAGATAATGGCGTCAAAAAACGTTAACGTTAGTTCTAATTGGTTAAAATTATTGACTGTCGTTAAAGCAAATATTCTAATTGCCGGTAATTGAGACTTTACTATCCATTCTGCCACCTATTGAAATGTTCGCAAACTTGACATCTTTTATCCTTGTCTAACAAATATGTTTTCAACACGGCAATTTAAGTGAAATAGCCCTGAATAAGATACTAAGTTTTAAGGTTATATTTACATATCCGAAAATTATATTTATCAATTTATAAACATATAATTTCTTATAATTATAGATTGAATAATTATTTTATACTCAAAATCATAGCTTTATTTATATTTCCCTTCACAATAGATTGTTATGAAAACTTTTCAGTAATTTTACCATGGAAGTACAAGAAATTGTTGGTTATGATTGGTGGAATAATATAGATGATGAGGAATTCCAAGTAACGTTTAGGATGTCCAGAAAGACATCCACATCATTGCAAGCAGAGCTAGATGGCATGGAAGGTATCGACAATGAAAATACAGATATTTTGCTGTTGTGTTGTTTATGGATTTTGGGGAATACTCAGTCATTTGAAGAAGCAGCTTCTTTATTTAGGGTTGGTGACGATATTGACACCGTTCTACTGCAATATTTGACAAAAATAACTAAGCTTGGTGAAACGTATCTCGCTTGGCCCAATGAAGATGAAGCAGTTAAAATTGAAAAAGGATTCCTGAAGATGTACAAATTTCCTGGTGTAGTTGGTGTAATTGGGAGTTTGCATATTAATATAACTCCTGATGCAAACAAAACTCTATATTATAACAGTGAAATGAAAAAACATACAATAGTTTTACAAGTTGTGTGCGACAATAATTTACTATTAAGGGATGTGTGTGCTGGTTGTCCTGGAGGAACAAATATACAAAATATCTTAAAATTTAGTCCTTTATATAAGAAACTGACTGATGAAAGTGATTATTTAGTTAAAAATGACAAACATTTATTAGGTGGCACTGAACATCCTCAAATGAAAACTCTTCTAACTCCTTACGGAGGATTGGAGTTGAACGAGAGGCAAACTAAATTTAATATATTACATAATTCTGTTATGTATACAGTTGAAAAAACATTTTGCTCTTTAGAAAATCGTTTTCCAAGATTAACTGGTTTAGATAATTTAAATCCACAACTAGCAACTTTATTAGTTTCAGCTGCCTGTATTTTGCATAACTTTACAAGAGTTAGAAGAGATTGCAGTGATTTATATGTTAATATATCCTAATTTTTTTCTTTAATAAAGAATAAATAAAATAACTTGAAGGTTTTTTATTCCAGTGAAAAATAATTCCAATTAAATACGATCACATTATGTGCTTATATAAATAAAATTTAATTGAGCCTAAATTACACTATAATACTGCTGTCACTTTTTTAAATAAAAATGTGTTCCTCCAATGTTCACACTGTTCCCAGCTTGAATTTCTTTGGGTAATTGTGATATCATACTCTGAAAAGTATTTAATTTATTATCGTGACAAATATAATATATCAAACAATATTAAAACCTTGGCTGTTTTATCAGTGGATTTCATATAACCAATGCTCATTGACTCTGTAGTATGACCCCATAGAATAGCTCCCTCACCAGTTTTCGACACATGCAAAACCAAAGCACCACCTAATTTCTGTTGAACATTATTCAAGTATCTTGATTCTGTAAGAAAATAATTTACTAATTTGAGGAAGTCTTTAAACAAAAGAATATACTTTTGAAGTGAGATATCGAAAATAGCATTATTAATCTCATAAACTATATGAGAACAAATCATAACAAAAAGGGGATTTTCTAAAAGCAATTGCCAAAAAATAAATTAAAAAATACAGGTTTTTTTAATTGGGTAGAATTTGGACTTAAATTTTTTTTTCTGGAACTAAATCGTTGTACTAAATTGAGAAGCACTGTAGGAATACAAAAAAAAAAACTTGAAAACAACCATAAGAAACTACACCTTTATAAAGTCTCATTTAAAAGTTTCTTGAAAAATCAACTTAATTCATAGATACACTGGATGTTTAGTATAAATATAAAAGAAGTAAAGTGTGTTTTTTATAGAGGTATAGAACTTTGAAATTGAATAAAACAAAGATGAATTTTTTAAATTGACATGAAATTTACTTTATTCGAAAGATAATCTGGCATTCTAATTTAAATATGACTTCTGGCATATGACCGCCACGACTGGCTCGGACGTAGTCTATTCTGGAGGTCCAATTTTCGATGACTTTTTCCAACATTTGTGGCCGTATATCGGCAATAACGCGGCGAATGTTGTCCTCCAAGTGGTCAATCGTTTCGGGCTTATCGGCGTAGACTAGCGACTTCGCATATCCCCACAGAAAATAGTCTAGCGGCGTTAAATCGCACGATCTTGGAGGCCAATTCACGGGTCCGAAACGTGAAACTATGCGGTTACCAAACGTTTCCTTCAATAAACCAATTGTGGCACGAGCTGTGTGACATGTTGCGCCGTCTTGTTGAAACCACAGCTCCTGCACATCATGGTTGTTCAATTGATGAACGAAAAAGTCGGTAATCATGGCTCTATAGCGGTCACCATTGACTGTAACGTTCTGACGGGTCTTCCTCTACGCTACGCTACGCTCTACAGCAGCAATGACTTCTTCTCTACGCACTGTACGACGTCTCTGTGGATGCGTATTATCATTTCGAGTAAACGTGGTGCGAAAACGTTCCATAGTTAATCGAATTAATTGCTCTGATGGACGATTATGTTGACCGTAAAATGGACGTAGTGCGCGATACGTATTTCGAACAGAACCACGATTTTCAAAATAAATTTGAACACATTTTGGAAGCGTTGTTCAGGTGTCAGTCTATTCATGTTGAAATGCCAAACCAAACTAAACATAAATCACTTGACAGCTGACAAAATGGCCGCCAGTTAAGAAAAGTGTTGCCGACTTAAAGTTTTATACCTCAATAAAAAACACCCGTTATATAAACCTTACTCAGAAATTTGTCCGTTACTGTTTTATAAAGTTGTGTTGTAGGACACGTGCAATCTTTGAGATCATTTCCAATTTCTTTAGCCAATTGAGTTTGTACCAAATGTTCTCCACAGCCTGTAGTGCAAACTGCCACTGAAGATTCGTTTTCTGGATCAAAGCTGTCTGCCCAAACACCACTTGCATACAAAGCAGCTTGACCAACTCTTCCTGGACGTTTCATTAAAAGCCCACCTCAAAATTCAACAATATCAAAGAGTAAACAACCTATATATTCACTCACCAGAACTGCACCCAGATGCTACATGACCTGTATCGTCAATACAAACAGCTCCTACAGTATCCATACGTTCGGTTTCATATTGATTATCCAATAATTTCTTGTACTTTTTAAATTGTTTTAATGCTTTCGGGCTAATTAATTCCTTGTGAGTCACAGTTCTTAGACCGGCCGTTTTCGCATGTAAATAAGCTCCATCTCCAACTAAGAGTGAAGGTGGAACTAAACCAAGAGGTAATCTTTGCGTTTGATTTGTACATAAATCATATGCTAACGCCACAGGATTTTTAATTTTTTGAACAGCACCACAGCCACCATATAAAAGTGTTTTACCATCCATCACAGAGGCATCAGCTTCAACAAAACCATTTGTCGTTAAATTTGAACCATGTCCAGCATTTGTCAATGGATCATCTTCTAAAACTGCATTTAAAGTCTTGTAAGTTAGTGAAATTAATAATTAAAGCAATATTCACCAATTACCGCTGCTTTAACTGCTTCCAGAGCTGAACCACCATTTTTCAACACTTGTATACCTGCTCTACAAGCTTGGCGCGATAATTTATTGTACTTGCTGTAATTTTTTTCTGTATGTTGACCAGCACCTACATAAATCGCTTAATAATCATTATATTAATATTACAAATCAAATATTTTTATACCACAATGAACAGCTATAAATCCAGACATTCTCCATTAACTTTTTTAAACCATATAATAAGGTTAAGAACAATATCCATATATTTAATTGCACTTAGATATGTTCCAATACATAGTTTAATTAACTTTGATTTTCACTGATATACACCACAAAATAATATACGCTTTATTGGTGAAATATGAAATGCTGAAATTATATAAATACAATAAATACCAGAAATATACATATAAATCTGAGTCACGTCTAAAAACCACGTAAGAACTGCATACAATATGAAATATCATTAACAATTCATATTTAATATTGGACTTGCGTTCGTGTTATAAAACGATATTTGGAATTAGTTTCAGATTTTCTGAAGTAAAATTACGAAAGGTTAATTAATCATGTTTTTAATAAAATAGTAAAATAGGTATAAGTAGGCCGAGTTCTATCAAATTGTGTTGAAAATATTGATAATGTAAATGTAAACACATTTCCAAAAATGTACAAGGCAAGCCATATTAAAAATTCAGTGTTTAATATTTACACCTTTTTTTATTTATTGTATATTGGATTTGTGCAGGTTTAAATTATTTATAAAAACAACTTAATTTCTGGAATTTGGAGAATTTTGATCATACTTGTGCTATCAGATTTGAGCTCCTGACTGACATATGAAATTCAATCGTTTAAAAATAGGTAAAGAATTAGAATTCTCAACTTTCAAATTCTGGAAATATGGGAAGAAATAATTTGACTGAATATTTTTACCACGCAAAATGAAATTATCGACAAAAACAACAAAAAATATCAAATTAAAATCAAACTATATTGTTCTCCTTTTATACATGTTTAAAACAGGAGAATTGAGATTTTAACATTGTATTTTTAATAATTGAATCTATTGTACAGCTGGAATCAAAAAATTTTCAATTAAATTTAATTAGAGGAGTGCAAAAATTGTATTCTCTTAACGACCTAGTCGTAACGTCGTAACTCAACTTTGTTATTTTTTACTCTCGTATTCAGTGTTGTTCCGTGACCTGTTGAGATAATCGGTAGAATGGTTCGTGAAAATTCGGTAGATTTTTTTATCCCGAGTTTAAAATCAAACAATTACCTATATGAAAACAATTTTAATTTCTAAAATACATACAATAATAGTTATTAATAGTATCATAGAACTAGTAAATATAATAAAAATGTAGTATATATGAAGCACACTAACAATAACTAATATTATTATGTACATGATGTTTTATAAAACTAATGACGTTAATAATAATAATAGTTAATAAACTCTACTAGTCATCAGGTATATTTTTTAATGTTTCTTCATTTATTTTCAATATAAATTTTTTGTCTATTTTAACATCGAAACAGCTATTTTTATTTATATATGTCTTACTATGAAGAAGTCCTGTGACTGTTTCCGTGTTTAATTTAGTACGTTGTTTAGTTTTCATTAAATTGATGTAGGAAAAAATTCGTTCCACATTTGCGGAACAATGTGGTAAACACAACAAATTTTGAATAAAATTACATAATAATGGAAAGACATTAGGATTCATCACCACGTTTTATTGCCCTGACACTAGCCCAGAATTCCAACATATCTGTGCTGAAATTTTGGCGTTCTGTGAAATTTTGTAATTGCCTCCAGTCGCTACCTAAATTTTCAAGTTCGTTTTGTGGTATTAAATTCGGAAAAAGTAAAGCTATATCTGCTATTGAACTTATAGTTCCGCTTTTTACTATCTCGGGGTGAATGAAATTAAATTACTTAAGTGGGTTGTTTTTTAGTGGAAATCTAGTCGTGATTTGTGAACAACTTTCAACGTAAAAATCCAAACAACGTAGTCGCAAATATTTTATTTGTTCTGAACTCAATTTACCTTCTTGTAGATAAATTCTAACATTTGCTCCTAAATACAGATCTTCTAATGCTTGATAATTATGTGGATTTTTAAATTCAATGTTTTCTAATGCTGTAGATAATAAATAGTTACGATTTAGGAAACATTGAATCGATTCTGCCTTTACTTGATGTAAATCCATATCAAATGATAAAAACACACAATGGTGTATTAGATTTACACTTTATTTAATAATATTTAATAATGACTATATAACAGCTGTTTCACCATACAACGGTTTCTTCAGATATAACAAGCGGTACTATAAAACATTTTACTTATATAGTCATTATTAAATATTATTAAATAAAGTGTAAATCTAATACAACATTGTGTGTTTTTATCATTTTAGGAAACAGTCACAAATTGTTCGAAAAATATTGGATACACTATTATATAAAGTGTAAAGCAAAGCCAATCATATTATCTTTATAAGGAACAGAATTTGAGACAAATGTATTTATAACATGATTATATAAAGTTTCCGCATTCGCACTATCTAATTTCACAAGAGCAAAAAAACAGTCTCTGATTAAATTGTCTTTTGCATACCTGACGACGAGACAAAGATGTTTGATCGTTGAGCGATCTGTAGACTCGTCTATAATAAGGGAAAATTAATTATATTTAATATCCTCACATATATTTTCGAAACATTCAGCACCTATGACATTTCGAACAATGGCTGTGGTTTTCTTTCTGGCGCACGATATGCCTTGAGCAATCTTTGAATCGAGACAAATGTTAGCTATTAATTTTGGCAAATGATCCATTACCAAAAATGGCAAATTATGTTCTGCAATAAATGCAGACAAGCGGATCTCGGCTAAAACCAAGATAATTAAAATTATTGTAAACATGAAATAATTTAAATAATCATACCTTCGGCAATATTATTCTTTATTTGCGCCGATTCTGCCATACCTGCTGAAAATTCGGTTAAACGCGGCCGTTTGCGTATCATCCTTGCTGTATGTTTATGAATTATCGAAAGACTGTGTTTCATTAGAGAATCTTTTCCGCTAGAAATATTAATGTCTTTTGTCTTTACTGCAGATTTTACATCTTGCAAAATTTTTTCCCTTTTTACTTCTAGAAAGCCATCTCTCAAAGTCTCCAGCTTTTCCCAATCTTCCTTATAATTTTGGGAATATTTTACTTTTTTTTGCTATATTACTTGGGCCAGCTTGTTCACAGTCACTCTCACTACCCATATTTTAACACTAGGTATATTAATTTAAAAAAAATCAAGTGACAGCTATGTATGTGTTCTTCTAGAACCGATATAGGATACTGATTTCAAATTTTAAATGCAAAAACAGAAACAAACCCTTCACTCAAGATGCCCCACTGGTTTAAACTCATAGAAATAAGCAAATAACCAAATAGATATCGCTTTTATTCATTATTGAATATATGTTGTATTTATTTCATTCATTCATTTGTTCGAATGAAAAGGATTATTTCATTGTTGTAGTATTTTGAAACAATTATTTTCGGGGGAATAAGTATTTTTATTTGAAAAACAATGTTTCTTTAAGATAATTTTTAACCAGAATAGTCCCTTTATTTAGAATAAAGAGCGCTTGAATTTTCCGTCATAACAGATGGACGACCCGATGATTTGCCCCTAAAAACGCTTCCAGTTGATTGAAAGCGGGTTACAATCCGAGGAATATGCCGCATTAAATTGTCATCGTCGATTCCTAAATCGGGGTATCGTTCGACAAATTCGTTTGCACAATGGGTCACTGAATACGTCCATTGTGCGTCAGCTCCACGTTCACCGTTTCCAAAGTATGCCTCCAAAATAAATTGGTCGTGCTCTAGCGTAAACATTTCTTTAAAATTTTGAACAAAAATAACAAATATTAATTGATATAAACACACCTGGCGTACAACTATAAACAATAGTTATTTATGATACAAGTGTGTGAAGTAAGGCTTTTATGCACGAATTGCGAAGTTTAAAGCACGAGCCGAAGGCGAGTGTTTTAATCGCAAGGAGTGCATAAAAGCCTTTCACACACGTGTGTCATACAATATTTTATCTACGACCTAGTTTAAAAAAAAATTTATTCAGTCAACTTTTTCAAATTTACATTAATTGTCAAATTTGTACAGTTATTAATGTTACTAATTATTACATTTGGAATATTTTCTTTTCTTTCTTGGTGCACTACTACTTCTCTTGTAATAGTGTTTTTTTTTCCGTATAGTTTCTTACGTTTTTTCTGTTACACCAATCCAAGAAATCCTTGTACGTATTCATATATAACTTTTTAGATTTAACGGGTAACAAGTTTGAAGTTATGTTATTGGCTACATGAGCGATTTCTGGAGGTGTACCTAACAATTCTTCGTGATCCGTAATAATCTCTGACATTTCTGGTAACAAGTTTGAGGTTATGTTGTTTGTGGTTTCAGTAATTTCGGCAAATTCTTCCTCATCCATAATGATCTCTCTAAATAATCAAAATGTGTGTTTAAATACCATTGAATTCGCAATAAATTAGTTGTTTCTCACCGTTAGGACTGAAAAATTGTAACCTACAGACTGCACAATAGACAAAATCACTTTTGTTTTGTTTTTGTCACTTGGCATCGTTGTCAACAGAAATCATTTAATAATGATAGTCCCATTTAATTTACATTGGGTTTTTACGCATGATTTAATTCATTTACGCACGATTTATTTAATGTAGCTCTTTACACATAAAATAGTATATTAAAAAACGAGTTTCATAAGGCACCATTTTGCCGCACGAGATCAGTTTAGAAAACGAGCCGCTTGCGGCGAGTTTTCTAAAGAGCGAGTGCGGCAAAAGGCCTTATGAAACGAGTTTTTTATACTATTTTTTCTATTTTGCGTTTTTTACATTAATAAATTGCTTAAATTGGAATTATTTAATTTGAAAGTTCAGAGTTTAATTTTTATATAAAGCATGCAGTTGGTCACATTGATACTTGACATTTTCAAATTTAAATCTTGCTATCCGCGAAGTATATTATATTACATATTATTTATTAATTTTCGTTAACATTACTTGATATTTCATTTAAAAATATAAACAAGAGTGACATAGAAACATATATATGTTGTTGTCAATTGTATACAACATACGTTGTTTGTGTAAAATACGAACATATATCATATCTGTCAAATGTACATAAATTCTTAAAATCATATGACAGCAATATTTATTTCTGTGTTCGAACAACGCCAACATTGAAAAATGAAAAAAAGCGTATCGAAATGAAGCTCATTTCGATACTGTTTTGGGTTTCATAATGAGTTCATTTCGAACGCAAAATAGAAAAACTTATTAAATAAATTGTTAATTATAGGATGGTCGTAGATAAAATATATTATTTGGCGAAATCCACCAGAAATAACTAGGTTGCTAATTTCACTATTAAGATAAAATAAAACAAATTTTATGAATTTCACTTTTTAATTATCACTGTAACGAGTCGTTTCGCACCAACCTGGGCTTCGTCAGACATATAACTAACTTATTTACAAAATATTTTTTATATTAAACACAAGTAAACGGTAACAAGCAAAAACACATGTTTTATTTTTAAAATAGTCAGAGGGATGGGTGCTTTTATTACTGGATGTCTATTGTCTATGCACAAAACTTTCGCTACGGTTTATACAAAATGTACTGTTCTTAAGTAATAAAACTAGAGGTTTACATTATATTACAGGGAGGTAAAGAATTCTATGGAAAAATACAAAAATACAATATGTAACTGTCTGCATATCAAATAAATAGATTGAGTAAGGGTGAATTATTTGTTTCTAATTGATCACTTAAGATCTTGTCAGTTTTCTTTATTTTATTGATTTCAAGTGACTCTAATAAATTAAGTTTTTTGCCCTTATTTTCTACATGTAATATTTTAAATTCTTTGTTAAAATTGTGGTTCGTTGAATTGATATGAGACGCATATGAAGTCACTTTTATTATTTCTAAATGAAGAAAAATGTTCTTTGACGCGTATTTCAAACGATCTGCCTGTCTGTCCGATATAAGTCATAGGGCAACTACCGCAGGTTAACTCATAGACCCCTGACTTTTTATTATTGTTTTTTATAAATTTGGATAAATTGTTATTAGTTTTATACGCTGTATTAATGTCAAACTTTCTTAAATAGTTACAAATTTTTGTGCTTGAAGAGCCTATAAACGTGATCATTTTAAATTTTTGGGTGTTATTATTTAATATTGGGTAAACTTGTGATATGGCTTTTGTACGGAGTTTTTTATTTAAAATGTTATCTATTATATTACTTTTATATCCATTGTTGATAGCTATTTGTCTAATTAAATTTAACTCTTTCTCGAAATTGGTTTGGTTCAACGGAGTATTTATAAAAAGTGAAATTCATAAAATTTGTTTTATTTTATCTTAATAGTTATAATGGAATTTCATCAAGTAAAAGCCGAAACAATCATATATTTTGCTAATTTCAGATGAAAAAAATGGATGAAAGTATTGATTTACGCGCCGAGGAAAGTAGTATAGGATCAGGACAATCATTTTACTGTCTCGGTATATTTGTCCCGTTTAGGCAACTAAAATACTCTTCATTTTATGCTAATAAGAGTTGTGCGGATTTTATATGTCACGCAGTATACATGAAATATTTGCAATCGCTGGTTGTAACAACAAATAAAGATTTGTTTAGCAAATATAGGATCTATTTCTTTGTTAAAATACAAAGTAAAAACAAGTATTGTTATGGGAAACACCTATATGTATATTTTATTTAAAAAAAAATACAATGAGAATTGTTTTTTACTGACAAACATAAAAAATATAAATATATACACAGCCTTACCAGGTATACTTAAAATTAACTTAACAGAGAAATTTCCAACAATATTGAAATAGGAAGAATTAATTAATTAATACTATCAGATTACTACATTTTCTCTTATTTTGAATAAAAAATAAATAACTTTTTTAAAGAAGAACTCAAAACAACAAAAATCAAACCACAATATGACTAAAATTCACACTTAAACTAATGGATAACTAGCTTCAGTTGCAATGCCACAATTATTATTACGATTTCTGGCCATTTTGAGGTAACCTTGGTCACCCCACGTGTTTCCCCATGAATTTTTCACCAACCAATAATCTTGCCCATTTTCATCTGTACCATAACCAACAGCCAACACACCATGGTCGAGAGCGTCCGAGCTACACTGGGGTTCGTAATATATGCCTTCAGAATAGAATTGGAATGATTCGTGACTGGCATCGATAGCGACGGAAACCGGTCCGATCGTTGCGATAGCGGCTTTTAACTGTTCTTCGTTTCCGGACTCTACATCAACGTATCCTTTGTCATCTGCGCCGGAATTTTTGGGATTGTATCTACATTTGTCGTCTTCAGCTTCGTATGGATAGGAATTTTCTGTGTCGATGCCGTGGTTGTCTTTTATGTATCTAAATGCGTTATCCATAAGTCCGCCGTTGCAACCATTGTTGCCGTATTTTTGGGAACAATCGATTAGATTTTGTTCACTTAACGAGACCAGCTTGCCGGATTTACGGAAATGTTGACCTTCCAGAGAACCAGTCTGAAAGAAACAAATGAGTATTAAGAAAAATCTCAAGATTTTAGAGACATATACTGTGGTGGTACTTTTACTTAAGATATTTATCTGTTGTAATAGGATCTTGCTAATTTACTGGACAGATAACTATAGCACATAAAGTGTTTCTTTGCAGTTCGCACTGCCCAAGTGTGAACAGCAAATTGTACTTTACCTGTTTCTAACACATATAAATACTAACGTTAGGGATTCTCATGCCTTAAATTTAATTATGTGACTGCAAAGAAATACTTTAGAAACTGCATACTAAAATCGCTGAACAGATGCAATAGCAACTAACGTGCCTTCAAAAACTTTTGTCATTATAGGGGACTGTTTCTTCAAATTCTGACAGTCGTCATACATAAATTCAAATTATAAACGCTTTTATTTTTAATAGCTATTTAAGTCACAAGGAATGTAAGGAGTATTAACATTCGAGGTAGGCAAATACAAGCTGAGGCGAACCCGAAGCTTGTTGCCTGCCAAGAATGTTAATAGTCGATACATTTCGTGTTACTTATTATAGTTTTCCTGCTAGCGTCAGAAATTAATCATATCGGGTGTGATTCATCGGTGCCGACAATGTACAATCGATCACCTTAACAAGTACAAATGAATGTTATAGCGCGATCGTATTGATAAAAGTTGTCTGTTTATACGTCTTTTAATGCAAACAGACGGAGTCGTGAAATATATTTCGCCAGAGTCGTAATAAAGGCAATGGAAATGTATATACGGAAATTTATTTTTACAAAAATAAAACACTGAAGTTAAATGAATTTAAATTAACTCCAGATATATTACAAAATGCATTTACTTTATACAGTGAAAAAATTCAAAATATTGAAAAAGTATAAACTTGAAATTAATTTCATCACCTATAATTAAAGTGAATGTTTAGTCACACTACAGTAAACATATTTTATTCACATTAATTATTGCAATATATTCTAAACTTTGTTCTGTAAGTGCGTTCTTTTATTAGACAGTATGTCTTTAAATATAGAAAACTTCGCTAAACATCAGAGCTAGTGAGTGGCGCATAGAAATAATAATCTTTAAATTTAATATATCTACCGATTTCCGTATTTTGAACATTACTACAAAAGTCTTTCAGGACATTAAAATCAGGGCTACGAGCGAATATCGCATCAATCTTATTATTTAAGCGAAACCAACTCTGTCTCTGCGCCTGCATCATTCATTAGAGAACAGCGTGTTCCGCAGTCTAATTATAACTAACAGTAATTACACATAAAATTAGTACTTAATCTTTTGCAACTTCTTATTTCATACAATTATTAATTTTTTAATTAAAATTTATTATACAAAAATTAATTTTCAATAATATCAGTCTGTAAAAACAATACACACGTGATTACCTTTATTAAATCTTTATCTTGTTTGGAAAGATAAAAGATATAAACTTATTCGACATACTTTAACTTTTGTTGAAATAATGATCAAGTGCTTAAAAATTGAAAATTAACAAAACAAAGGGTAAAACAAAAATTATTAATTCAACAGAGGCATTTTGTGGCTTTCACAACAAAACCAGAATTAAATGTACAAATAAGTATGTCTCATTTTTTCTATCTCTCTAACATTTGTAAAATGTATCCATATTTTTATTAGTGATTTACATTTGTCAATATAAATAAGAATTTTCTTCATTCTAATTACGTGTTTAATTTATGCAGGTTATGTGCTATGACAACATCGTCAATAGAAGTTATTTTAAAATCAAACTTCAAAAATTATTTGATCAGTTGCCAGATTGTATTGAACAATTTGACAACCATATAAACTTTCTTCATAACGCTGCACCGTGAACGTGTGAAACGCTATATAGTTAAATAGATATAAAAACAATATTTGAACCTAAAATGATTAACCAACTATAGCAAGAGCCAATTAAGTTGGCGCGAGGAGGGGGTGCGCAGAAGCCGTTTTTAAAAACGTCCACCCCCACTACTCAACTAATTGTCAGAATACATTTGTCATTGACGTTTGACGGAACATAACGTCTTTGCTAGAGGATCATAAAGTGATACACGCTGAGAGGTTAGAATTATCTGACATTTGATGTAAAACCAAATACAAATCTCCCCACTACTTTTAATCCTGCGCGAATTTACCCCTCCTCGCGCCAACTTAATTGGCGTTTGCTATACATGTAGCAAATAAACAATATTAAAAGCACTGGAATAAAATTTGTAGCCTTCAATAAACACGCATCTTTCAAAATCAAAACAGTAAACATTTGATAAAGACTGGAATTTCCATAATTAACTTCTCGTATTAATTGTAAATACGAAAATCAAAAGTTGCGAAATTTTTTCGTTAGATAAGTTAAAAATTACTTTAATTCAAATTTTTACTAATACATACAACACATATATTAAAAAAAAGTTTTCTTGATAAGATGTTAATGTAGCCTGATGCTTATGTAAAAATAATAGTAAAAATTGGGATTTGAACTTGTTTCTATGGGATAGTGTTGAATCATGAAAGTAAATAACAAACCATGATATATTGAAATAACAGTAAATATCTATACTTATAAATGGATTTAAAAAAGGCTGGAATTGTGAAAATATGTCGAACAGTTTTATTGTTAAACTGATCTTATAGTAAAAAAAAATATTAATTCATGCTTCGGCTATTGCTAAGATCCTTCCAACCTCCTGTATCTTGAAAAAAACAAAATTTGGAATCATTGAAGGACCTCAAAAGAACTAATTTGCCTTATAAACTAATGGGGGGAAAACATACTCTTTAATCAAAAAAAATAATAAACAATTTAACTAACTTTATAGCATAAAACTTGTTGGGGTTTAATGAATGCTGGTTCTTGTTTCATTTCAATAAAACACACTTTGTAACCTTTTAACTTTTTACTTAACTCAGAGTAAATTTTGATATATATATATATATATATATATATATATATATATATATATATATATATATATATATATATATATATATATATATATATATATATATATATATATATATATATACATTTGGCGTTACATGCTTGGTGCCATCTTACACCCAACTCACCCTTACTTCTAGTCAAAAAAGAACTATATACATTTTCTACCCCTACTTCTAGCGCGGTAAAATATTTAAATTTAAAATACATAATTGTCATAACAATACTTTAAAGTAATGTTTAAGTTAAACATTGACTGACACATATAAATAACACGATTATTCAAAATTTAGCATAGCCAGTTTTGGATTGATAGATAATATACAAATTGAAAGCTTAAATTTTTTTTTCAACAAGGGTACTACATGTCCCACCATTAGTTTATAAAGCAAATTAGTTCCTTTGAAGTCCTTTAATGATTCAAAAGGTTTTTTCAAGATGTTTCCAACCTCCCGTAGAAGATATTAACACTAGCGAATTCTTCTACCAATATATTGAAGATTTCCCCAACCAAAGGAAAAAAAAATAAAATATCAGTATTATTATTATTTGAAATATCTTGTTAGGTATATTCCATTTTGAATCATATTATTACTTTAGTTTTATCTTTTTTTTTTTTTAAGAAACATAAAAGACGTTAAATGCATTATATTACTATTGTTAAACATTTTATTAACTGCAGACTAACTGCATGTATTTGATTTTAACATTCAATTGTTATTTTTATGTACATCACTGTATATATTTATTGGGATCATTCTAATTTTTATATTCAACATAAAATAACAGATTTTTGTAAATATTCTTTAAATTTTTTAAGCAATGGTAATTACATCCTGTAATTCAATGCAACCTCACAAAGCATAGAAATTAAATTTCTAAAGTTACTCAATATTTTTAGTTTAATAATACAAGCAAAATGAAAAAACATTCACAGAATTAATTTGGATAAAGATTGTGAAAATAGGAAATCCTTAAAAAATGACACACTAACCACAAAAAAGTTATTCTTACAGTACATGTAACATAATTTAAAAAAACTACTTACAGCACTAAAACTCCAACATGAACCACATTGTCCTTGATCTTTGACAGGTGTAACAGCCCCAAGATCTCTCCAATCTACCTGGTCTGGTACTTTTACATTTGCAGGTGGTATAAACGTAGCACCCTTTTCTTTGCTATCATGTATAGCGCTTGTGTAGCCAGTACTTTTATTAAAGCCGTTTAAAGTGTGGATGAATTCATGATGGAGCATATCTGCCCATTTGTTAAGTTTTAGTTTGTAGCTCACTAATCCCTGTTCATATAGTTGATTGTGTTTGGCAATATGATGTGAATTTTCCATAAATATTTTCATGCGATATTTTTCTTCTATTGGATTGTCATAGGATTTTTCATGAGCCAACTAATAAAAAAAAAAATTGTGCTATAAAAAATGATTAGCAAAAATTGCAAAATATACATATAAATTACTTTGTATGTTTTTTTAATTACAAAAAAACGCAATAAATATGTACCTTAAACGCTCTCCATTGTTCTTGTACAAGGTCGAAGAATGAAATGGCTTGTGTACCAGCGAAAACTAATCCGAAAATCAACAATAACTTCATTGTGGAAACCTATTAGGTAAATAAAAACAGATGGATTGATTATTATAGAAAACTTAATAATATCTTAAAGATTCCAATCTGCAATGTATGCATTGCAATGCATTAAAATTATTTTACATTTGCAATATATTCTAACATACCTAATTATTACTTTATCCCAATTCACTACGTATATACAACAAAATTACGCACACGACTGAAAGAACAACACAAATCTTTTATTTATTACTTCCTAGTCCTTTGTGATTCACACAACTCTGATGACGCTAGTCATATGATCCTCCCTCCTTATTAAATGATTAAAGCAGATATGAGATTTTATTATTGGCAACTCTGGAATAATTATTTGGAAATTTTAACCATTATAATAAATTTAAATAGCTGATATGTAGGTAATTTAAAAATAATTTTTATTTTTCAAGCGAACTTTCTTTTATACAAACAATGTAAAGCAACTACAGAAAACTTTAATATAAAAATTCTATTTAATTTTTAATTTTCTTTTTGAAATTAGAATATATACAATAAACAGCATAATACATGTTGCATTAAAATATATATTGATAATAGAGAACAGATTTCCTTAATCGATTATAATTTATAAATTGCCTGTATTTTCCTTGCGGTCACAAAATAGTAACATGTGTTATCGACATTGTATTTGATTAGTAAAAATGGCGACTCAATTTGATGTAACAGCAGAACAGAAAAGGATTATTGAAGAAAAAACGAAACGACGCTTGGCTCTTAGGGAAGAATTTTTAAAACAATCATCTAATCCTTTCAGACATGCTTCAGGAGAAGGTGGCACAGTGGTAAGTTTTTATTCCATTATTTGCTTATATTTCTTGCCAAACGTATGACATAACCTCAGATTGACACATCAAATCTCTTACATATACACAGCCCCTGTTGCCAAACTTATAAAACATTTTTTATTCAATATCACATGTTATATCTTCTAGTGGTTTTGTTTAACTCCCATGTAATTTGAAATATTTGTTTCAAAGAATATCTAAAGATGATGTAATGCGTTGTGGTGGTTTCTGTATTTCTGGATAATTCAATCAACAGTAAATATATTTTGTTATGAGAAGTATATTTGCTTTTAATGACGATAATTCCTAATTATTTTTAATGATTTTGTAAAGCCATAGTTAATGCTAATTTTAAAACTAGTTTGTAAACAAGGAACAGTTTTGCGAAAAATAACATTAAGGTTTCACTTTTGATGTATGATCGACTTTATGTAATGCTTGTTATTGTTTGTTTTAAACTGATTAAGAATACAAAATCTGTTTATTCTGCATAATGAACAATTACTGAAATGTATGATATATACAGTTAGTCACAAAATTACTGGCACATATGAAAAAAATTGTAAAAGATATGACTTGTGCATAAAGTCGAGTCGTTATATAAAGTCTAACGAAAATTAAATTCTTTCATGTTTATTTCATACGAGTTCAAGTAACTTACTTTATAAAACAATAAATTACACTATGATTTTGAAAATAAAGATATATTTATACACACATAATTATTGGCTACGCGTTAAACTTGAAGAAATAAATAATATATTAATATTGATTTTGATCGATTTTTGAATGAATAAAATTAAGTTTCAAATCCTTGCTCAACTCATACATCCTCAAACCATCTCATGTCGGCCATCCTATAACAGTGCTACATCACAGACTAGAAGAGACCGGCAACTACATGGAAAAAAAATATCCGAAACTATAGGCCAGGCGCGGCTCGTGATGACGTATTTGGGAGTGCAAGTACAATGATGCGAGTGCCTCGTGTGTTTTTGGGTGTTTACTAAGAAAACGTTACAGTTAGTACACGAGAATACACGAAGCACTCGCATCATTGTACTTGCACTACCAAATACGTCATCACGAGCCGCGCCTGCTATAGACAGAGATAGTTATATCCTTGTCACATTGTGATGAGGCCTCAGTGAGAGGCAGCACTATCGACATTTAGGCGCTAAATTTAAATAAATACTATGTAAATTAAAATATTAAATTCGTATAACACGTAATTAATTTAACAGAAAATTTAATACAACCTGGAAAAATGATAAGAAGAATTACTATCATTTTAACCAGTTTGTATGAAATTTCACACTAAATTAATTACAGTGTTATACATATTTTTATATAACAGGTACATATAAAGTACACAAACATTTTTTTTCAAAATATTTTTATTTTATACATCAATTTGTTTTGGCAATAATATAAGTACAACACAAATATCCAAAACATAGTACCTTCTGTTTAAATTAATATTCCTATGAATAATATACTTATGCAAGCTAATTTATTTACAATAGGCGAATTATATATTCATCATAACTTTACATAATATTACTTTTTCAAAAATATGTATTGTATACTGTAACGCCAAAGAGTAACACTGAAACCACTAACGAGAGTGGAGAGAACGGGTGCTTCGGTGGTGTACACTCACCATTACTTTTAACCATAATACAACATTGGCAGTTAATTGGTGCGATGGTATCGATAAAAAGACTAGTCAATTGCTGTTGACAAATAGAATCGTTGTTTACTTCTTGACTGATTTCTTCTTCAACAAAACGTTTTTCGGAATATGTAAAATTGAAAATTAAATAACTTTAATATTCATTATTTTATATACTTAATTAGAATCCCGAAATAATGTAATAAGTAAAACAATTACAAGAATAATTTTAAACACTGAGCTTCTTACTTTAAAGCTTGTATGCATAGGAATATTCTTATACTAATAACAACTGTTTTGCTTTCTAAATAGGGTGCAATGAGTAATAACTAAATATAAATTTGCAAATCATGGACAAAATTTATAATTATCTATTAGACGAAGACCTTGTGCCACAAAAGTCAAGGCTTTGGTTGCAAACCTTTTCATGCCCAAAGTCTTCAAACCCTCTTATACGGTCGACAGCAGCACCATATTGGATGGTGTTGTTTTATGTCCATCTCATCAAAGGATATTATACAAAGTCTGTCCTCCTCCTTTGCAGATTTCAAGCAATGATCGATAGGCCTAAATAAATGAGGATTGATTCCGGCTTCAAATTAAATTTTTTCCAGTTAACTTGTAAGTGTTCTTCTTGAGGGTAGAGCTACAAATTTCTGGAGCAGACTATAACACTTTGGACTTCGCTTCTGTAATGCTAACTTTATCATGAAGTGTTCATCTTCTGCCTTTAGGATTATGCTTTGCATAATGAACTTGAGCAATCAAAAAGTTCACCGTGGACAATGGCATGCCTCTAAACAGTTTTTTTTTTATTACATTAGAATTATCAATATTGCATAAATCCTTCATATTCCTCGCACGCCGTCTACTCTCCTTCAATTTTATTAGGTGGTCTTTTTTCTTTATAATATTAAAGGGTATCTTTTCCCTGGCTGTTATTTTCAGACCACCAGTGCATTCAATGGATATCCTACAAAGAAACATAATTTTAAACAATGTTGTGCAAAAATCTTTTTTAGCTCCTTCATGCTCCAGCCAACGGCTTATTGTGTTCAAGCAGCTGCCATTTAGATATAAAAACAATGATATTTAAATTTTAGTAAGATGTTTTACAAACAAGTTTCTTTTCTTATATGTTGCATATTGATAAATTCTAGTATGATAAAGGTTGAATAGTCAATATTGGAATTATATCAATATATCAAAGATAAGTTAAAATATATATATATATATATATATATATATATGTATATAAAAAATTAATTTAAATTCGGGTAAGCGGTCAATTAAGAAAAAAAACTCCTTTATTAAATAACCCTATATTTCGCAACAGACTTTGGCGCTTCTTCTGGGGTAACTACAAGATTAATGAGAAAAAAATAACAAAAAATAAATAAGAGTATGAAACAGTAGTAAAAATACTTACAAAATGTAGAGTTGAAAAATAATAAAATTCACGTACAAAATATAAAAATGATTAGATATAAAAAATAAAGTAACTATAGAAACAAGACTTAAGAACTTTTAAAAAACATGTATATGAAAAGTTAAAACATGAAAAATAAAAAATATAATGCAATATAAATTAAAACAACATATGGACCAAATAACAAAACGATTTAAGATCGTCAACTAACAGTCAAATCCAGTATATTAAAATAAATTATACTAAGACCATTAGTATCAGATCTATAATTTATGTTATTTGTGTCCCTGTTGATGTGGACCATTTCTAAAAAGGTTATTTTTTTATGGTTATTTTCAACGTCTAAGATCTTAACGTCAACAAAATTGAAAGTATGGTCACGATCAAGTGCATGGTCCACCAATGCACAAGATCTCTTACCAATACGGACATCACTTTTATGCTGAGTAATGCGCTGTTTTAGCCACTGTGATGTCTGACCTATATAAACGCCACAACAATCCGAACATGCTATCCTGTAGACAACATGACTATTTAAAAAGAAAGGTGTTATGTCTTTGATCTTACTATACAACTTCTTCAAGGTGTGGGTGTTGTATTTAGCAATTTTAATGCAATTAAATTGTTTAAAATGTGATACAATTGTATAAGTAAGACCGCCAATGTATGGGATTTTTTTGTAGGTCTGGTTTATTACTTCAAAGTATATATATTTAAAACAACCCTACATGTTTCGGCAATGATGCCTTTGTCAAGGATATAAAAAATATAAATGACAGAATATAAATTATAGATTTATATTATGTCATTTATATTTAGGATAGTTAACGGATTAATTTTTAAACCTTGTTACTGGTCTGTTCTAGTCTGTGACTACATACATTTTGTTATTTATTGCTGCATTAGGTTTTCTTCACACCACTCACTTCTCAATCTTTCCGAATAAATTAAATTTACTCTCACCAGCAGGCGCGGCTCGTGATGACGTATTTGGGAGGACGCGTACAATGATGCGAGTGCCTCGTGTGTTTTCGGTGTTTACTAAGAAAACGCTACAGTTAGTACACGAGAATACACGAAGCACTCGCATATACTCGCAAATACGTCATCACGAGCCGCGCTTGCTCACCAGAGAAGATAATATTCCACAACTCTATAGCCTTATAGTCTATTTACGGTTCAGAACGGTGCGTCTGAATTGTCAAATGTCATTAGTATCATTTAGTAAAAACGACGAAACGGAATTTTATTTATTGACAACAAGAAGATTATCTAACAATTAATCTTGCAATTTTCTAAAGCCGTCTGTTGTTTAGATGTAACTATCATTTAAGAAATCCATATTAGTAAAGTTACAACATGCTTTTTGATATAAAGAAGGTATAAATAAAACCTCTTACCACAATTAATAATCGTATCCTAAATACGTATTTCGACAACTAAGTTGTCGTCAGCAGTAGGTAAAAACACTAATCAAAGTGTTGAACATGGGGCACAGTAAAGCACGCATAGAATCGCACACAACTTTACACGGTGTCCACGTTTACACTGACTTTAAAGTAAATCCACAAACTAAAATTACGTCAACTTACCCTTCTTAAGAAAACGGCAACACCATGTGTTTATTCTCACGCCTTCAGCCTTTTCTACCGCTTTTATAAAAATTAAAAAATACTGTATGAGATTGGACCATTGTCCGAGTTAAACGTATTACATTTGTTTTTAACAATATGAATGTTTTCGTATGCGTCGAGATCTCTGGGGTTGTTGATATTTTTGACAAGTCTTAACCCATTTACCGAGACGTTATGATCCCTGGCCAATACATGATTTGCCACGCTCGATTTTTCTGGTCTATTAAATTTAATATGTGATATGTGTTTTTTAAAACGGGTTATTATTGAGGTTCGTTTGACCTATATATTTGAAATACAATCGTCGCAATTAATTTCGTATATACCTGATTTCAAATTCAAATTAACTTTATCTTTGGTATTACCTAGGAGATTTTTGATGGTGTTTTCGTACCGAAAAACAAGTTGGATATATAATCATTCATCATCTACCCATTCATAATTAACCTTTAGGACTGAAAATTGTTTACATAATAAATTAATCACTGTGTCAATACTTGACTGTAAATAGAACAAAACTATCGTTATTTTATCTACTAAATAACTTTTCCAATATGCACATGCAAACACAACACTGTAATGTATTTATCAACAATTAAACACAGTAATTTGATAAAAAAAATATCTTTTCTTAAAAGTTTCTAAAATTATGTTACAATTTAGTTGATTAGCCGATATATAGAAAATAACGTTACTGATACAAGTTTAAATTCAATAAACAGTGTATATTTTACATGATATCGTTATAAATACTATTAATACAAATTTTATCAATATTTGTACTTGAAAATAAAAATTCCTTAATTCCCCAAAAATTGTTTACATTATTTTTGGTGTATATCATATATTCACAGAAACTGCCAGCGCGTATACGAGGTGTGGCAATAAAATAACGAGACAAATACTTCTACAGACGAATTACGAGGTTTGTCTATAAAATTCGGTGAATGGTATATTAAAAACACAAAAACAGAATGCACCTTGGAAATACCTTTATTGGCATTCGAAGTAGTCGCCACCGGACACAACACACATTTGACAACGTTCCTATAGCTTCTATAGCTCCTATAGCTTCCTATAGCTCTGGAAACTGTCGAAAAAGTATTTTCTTGGCACAGTTCTCAAAATAGCTGTCACACATTTCTACGAATTTCCTTGATGTCTGCAAACCGTGATGCTTCAAAGTCTCCTTAATACGAGGGAACCAAAAAGTCAGCAAGAGCAAGATCTGGAGAGGAGGGTGGGTGTTTCAAAGCAGTCAGGCCATGCAGAGAGACAAAAATTGGCGTACAAGGATGCTCGTACGCGATGGTGCATTGTCGTCCAGTAACATCCAATTTCCGGTTTCAATCATCTCTGGCTTAACGCGTCGGATGCGCTGCAACAAATGTTTGAGAACCTCCAGGTAGAATGCGACATTCACTATTTGTCCAGCAGGGACGGACTTCTTATGGACGATTCCCTCTTTGTCGAAAAATGTGATCAGCATAGTCTTCACCTTGAATTTTTGCACACGGCTCTTTGTATGTCGCGTGGAAGAAGGTGACCGCTATTCCATTGATTGTTTTTTCGTTTTGGGGTTGTACTGGTAACACCAAGACTGCCCCCCTACGATAATGGAACTCAGAAAGGATGGATCCCGGTCACACATGCCGATGAAATCGCCGCTGTTCTCAAAACGTCTTGCTTTTTGCTCGTCTGTTAGGATGTGCGATATCAATAGTGAACAAATCTTGCGTTTACCCAAATCTTCATGGATGATAGCTTCCTCTGTGTCTTTGCTAATATCCGCTTCTGTTATTAATCGCAGAGTCAATCGCCGATCTTTTGCTAGCAGCACACGTTCAATGTTTTCCGGTGTCCTGCTTGTGGATGGTCGGCACGATCTTGGTTCGTCCCCCACCGATTCCTTGCCAGCGCGAAAGCTTGCAAACCAATCGTACACACATTTTCTACTCACAGTATTCTGCCCGTAAGCTTGCACCAACATTTCATAGGTTTCCGTCGCGATTGTATCTAATTTGAAGCAGAACATAATGTTGTGTCGTTGCTCAATGGCTTCGACGCGCACTGCTCGGGACACTATTGAAATGAATGCAATAGTACTGCTTTAGCAGCCTCGCGCAATCCCCGGCACAGGGCAGACGTGT
This sequence comes from Melolontha melolontha, assembly GCA_935421215.2. NCBI lineage: Eukaryota > Metazoa > Arthropoda > Insecta > Coleoptera > Scarabaeidae > Melolontha > Melolontha melolontha. The sequence goes on from OW285243.1 coordinate 84,804,601, forward strand.
CCATGCATGCCTACGCATACGAACGACCTTGTTTCATGCATTGAATACCGATATATTAGACCATTCACCTAATTTTATAAACAAACCTCGTAGTTCGTCTGTAGAAGTGTCTGTCTTGTTATTTTATTGCCACACCTCGTACATGCGCTGGCAGTTTCTTTGAATATACTCGTATAATATACACCAAAGATAAAGCAAACAATTTTTAAGGAATTTTTATTTTCAAGTGCAAATATTGATAAAATTTTTATTAATAGTATTTACAACGATATCATGTAAAATATACATTGCTTATTCAATTTAAAACTATATTAGTAAATGTTATTTTCTATATATCGGCTAATCAACTAAATTGTAACATCATTTTAGAAACTTTTAAGAAAAGATTTTTTTTTTATTATTGTGTTTATTATAGTGTTGCGTTTGCATCTGCATATTGGCAAAGTTATTTAGTAGATAAAATAAAGATAGTTTTGTCCTATTTACAATCAAGTATTAACGCAGTGACTAATTTACTATGTAAACAACTTTCAGTTCTAAAGGTTAATTATGAATGGATAGATGAATGATATTAGTCTATTTGAAATTCATCATTTAATTTAATTATTTCACGTTTGAAAACCAAAATGTAATTAGCAAACAATCTAATGTTCGAAAATCATAACATTGTGATAATTCTTCTGTTCAGTTTGATTAAATAAAGCTCACGGTAATTAAAAAATAACTATATTAATAAAAAGTACACTATATAATGAAAGTATTTCTTTGGAGACTGTGGTTAAGTAAAAACTCTGTAAAAAGGTGTAAAACTCCTTGCCACAATTAATAATCGTGTCCTAAATACGTATTTCGACAAATAAGCTGTCATCATCAGTATGTAAAACCACTAATCAAAGTGTTGAACAAAGCTAACACAGAATTGCGGACAATTTTACATGGCGTCCACGTATACACTGAATTTAAAACAAATGCACAAACTAAAATTACGTCAAAATGACAACATCATGCGTTTATTCTCACGCCCTCACCTTTTTCTACCTCTTTTTTTAAGAATGAAAAAAGGCAGCGGTATGGGATAGAACCGTTGTCCGAGTTAAACATATTAATTTTGTTTTTAACGATATGAATGCCTTCGTATGCGTCGAGATCTCGGGTTGTTGATATTTTTGACAAGTTTGAACACTTTTACAGTGACGTAATGATCCGTGTCCACTGCATGGTTTACGACTCTCGATTTTTCTGGTCTATTAAATTTAAGATGTGATATGTGTTCTTTAAAACGCGTTATTATTGAGTGTTTTGTTTGACCTATATATTTAAAATTACAATCGCCGCAATTAATTTCGTATATACCTGATTTCAAGTTCAAATTAACTTTATCTTTGGTATTACCTAGGAGACTTTTGGTGGTGTTTTCGGACCGAAAAGCAACTTGGAGACCTTGTTCTTTAACAAGTCTATTAATTCAAAAAAGGTATAAAACCCCTCACCGCAATTAATCGTATCCTAAATACGTATTTCGACAACTAAGTTGTCATCATCACTAGGTAAAACCACTAATCAAAGTGTCGCACATGGGGCACAGTAAAGCTAACACATAAACGCGCAACTACTTTACACGGCGTCCACGTATACACTGAAGTCTATTAATGTTTTTCGTGATTGGATGGTATAGTTAGCATATTGCTGTGAATAGTGGGTTTAATTGAAAGGTAGTCCACTGTTCACCACAATCTGTCCGAACTTGAACTCAGTCAGCTTTTTCTTTTGATTGAGACTCTTTTTCATCTAGGATTTTCCCGTACAGGAACGTGGAAATTCAAGTCAATTAATAAAAATACACACTTGCAATATTATGTTTTATTAAAAAAAAAAAAAACTCTACTAAGTGTAAAGAGGGCTAATGCATCATAATACAGAAGCGCAGAGGAAAAAGATTGTGTGATAAATGACATGCACACAATGAAAAACCTCTAATGAAACGCGAGCAAAATTAAATCTAATAGATTGTTTAGAAAACTTTCAATTTCAAAGATTTAATTAATAAACCCCAAATCAAAACGTAAACAGATCAACTGTCAAAAACACGTAAATAACATTCACTCATGCGCACTAACACGAGCATAAAATCTTCCCTCCAAACCTGGATTTCAAAATGTTCTAGAATAACGTGACAAGCAAAAAAACCCTTTATAAAAATGTGAGTTTTCTTCACCATCTATATATTAAACTAATATAACAATAAATCGATAAATATAAATCAGCAAAATTACAGTTAAATTACAAAGAAAAGAAATAATATAAATATGATATGAAAAAGTACTTACTCTAGCGTAAAATTGTCACACACAAAAAACTTAACGAGAGATTGCGCCAGTGAGTTTTAAATTACAAAAATACGAGAAAAGCAAAACTCGTATACAATACGGTAATGACTAATGACTTACTATAGCACAAGAATACTCAAAAGCAAGAAAAACCGAAAATTACATTTAAATAACAGATAAAAAGAAAGTTTTTTATCTTGACACACCACACTCACTGGAAGACAAATCAATCTGTGACGGAAATATTGACCGGACATATAATGTACGAATAAATCAAAATGCAGTGCAAATCGGACAGCCTCCCGGAAACTGCACAAGTCAAATCTAAATCTAAAAGTATACAGTCCACATCAACAAAACGTGAACCAACATTAAATTAAATAATTTTCAAAAAATATCTAAATACAGGGTGGTCCTTAATTTCTTCGAGAAATTTTAAGGTGCGATTCCTTGGGTAATCTCGAGAGAAATAGTTCCTATAAACATTTGTCCTAAAGTTTTCCGTTGTAGAGACACAGGCTGTTTAATTTTTCAAAAAAAAGTTTTTTATTTCAAAAATTTAGAAATCGATTTAGGGAACTGTTGTGTTGGTTGTCATGTTTACAGCATTTATTTGTACTTACGTAACTGTCATAAGTATTGTCAAACAATAATTAATTTGAAAGTTCGTACCTACAAATCTTTTTTTGTAATTATGGTGAATTATACAAATGCTGAAATGGCAGATATGCATTTTGTGTACGGTCTAGCTAATGGAAATAGTTGAAGCAAGGCGTATTTACCAACAAAAATATCCTCGACGACTTGTACCTCGTGCGGAAACCTTCAGTAATATTCACCGTCGTCTAGCAGAAACTGGTACATTTGAGAGAAACAAAAATACTCCGGGAAGACCTCAAACTAAAAGAACACCGATTCAGAGGAAGCTGTTCTGCAGATAATCGATGAACATCCAGAAACCAGTACAAGAAAGATTGGTGTAACGGTAAACGCAAGCCATCAAACCATCTTAAGGATATTACACGATCAACAATTATATCCTTTCCATATTCAGAGAGTACAGGCTCTTCTTCCGCGTGACTTTCCGCAAAGCTTAGTCCTTTGTGATTGGTTCCGACAAAAAATTGCCCAAAATGCACAATTTCTAACCTACATTCTATTTACTGACGAGGCGAACTTCTCCAGAAATGGTATTAGGAATTTCCACAACAACCATTTATGATCAGATGAAAATCCGTATGCCATAAGGGAGATGCACTTTCAAGAGCAATTTTCCTTAAATGTATGGGCGGGGATAATTAATAATTATTTAATTGGTCCCTTTTTCCTTCCTATACGACTTAATGGTGCATCATATCGGCTATTTCTTGAAAACGAGTTGCCTGGCCTTTTAGAAGATATTCCACTTTTGATCCGAAATGAACTTTGGTTTATGCATGACGGCGCTCCAGCACACTTTAGTTTACAAGCTAGGCAATTTTTAAATAGGACATATCAGAATAGATGGATAGGTCGAGGAGTGGAAGGAGTGAACCCTCTAGACTTCTTTCTGTGGGGACATTTAAAATCCCTTGTTTATACTTCGCCAATTCAAGATCTCGATGACCTAAGAAATCGCATAATTGTTGGATGCGAAACAATTCGAAACACTCCCGGACTTCTTCAGCGTGTGAGTATGCAATTGAATAGGAGGATAGAAGCCTGCATATTAGCTGTTGGTGGTCATTTTCAACAGTACCTTTAGGGTTTATTGTAACCGTTTCTTAAATTTTTGAAATAAAATTTTTTTTTTTTTATTAAACAGCCTGTATCTCCACAACGGAAAACTTTAGGACAAATGTTTATAGGAACTATTTCTCTCGAGATAACCCAAGGAATCGCACCCTAAAATTTCTCGGCCAACTTAAGAAGGACCACCCTGTATATGAAGGGCTACAAAATAAACATACATAAATAAATTACAAATTTTTAAAAATTGTCTTCGGGGAAAAGTTCATAACAATATGTACTTTTTCTCCTTGTTGCGTCGAGATACCAAACTTATGGATTCGCGGATTGAATTTTTTTAATTCGTTTTTCTAATTAAATAATTATTAGCTATTAATTAAGCCATTATACCTTGCGATGTTTTTAATGAAATCTAGTTCTGTTTCGTATCTCTCTTTTGTTAACGGAAAGTTTTAGTAACCGGTTGATCATTGGTTTCTTTCCGGAAAACATCGATTTCTATTTTATGCTTATTTCTAATTACTAATGTATCTAAAAATGGTATGCTATAATTGTCTTCCTTTCCCACCGTGAATTTAATAGTCGGATATTTCAAATTTAACTGTTTAACGAATATGCCCAATTCACATTACCGTGTATCAAAAATCTCGAAAATGTCATCGACGTACCTGATCCATACTCTTGGAAAATATTTAGCGTTATTTTTAAATTCTACTTCAAATTGACTCATAAATAAATTAGCTATGAAAGTAGATAGGCAATTACCCATTCTTGTGCCTTGTTTCTGTCCATAAAATTTCCTCGTCTTCCAGTTCACAATCTTTAATACATTGAACCTTTAAAAGTAAAGGAATACATGAGATTGACAAATCTTTGCATGGGAGAATAACTTTATTATACATTTGAATGGATAATTATTTAATGTGTTTTTTCTTTTGCTTTAATAGCGTGTGTTGCCCCCCACGAGCCCTTACAACAGCGGTCACTCGTCTTCCCATACTTCTGATGAGGCTATCGATCAGTTCTTGAGGCAATCTGTCCAATTCCTCAATAAATGCAACACTTACTTCTTCTCTGGTTTGAACAGCAGGAATTCTTACCTAAGCCACGCTGGCCAATTCATTGTTGTTATACCCACTTAGTTTTGAAAGTTAGTTACACAGTGGGCGATGTGTAAGCGTGTATTATCCTGCATTAAGGTGAAATTTTCTCCGATATATGGGGCAAAAGGTACCAGATGGTCTCGGAACATATCTCTGATGTACTTATCTGCAGTTAACGTTCCGCCATCAATCACCACTAACTCCGTGCATGCTCCCAAATATATGCCGCCTCATACCATAATTAATAATAATAATAATAATATTTATTCATTTTAGACACAAACTTAGTGTATATGAGTCGTCACAATAAAAGAAAATACAACAATAAAGGACTAAACTGCCATTAGTCATACAAAAAAAAATTTAAAGAAATATATCACGTATATCACAAAAAAACAAACATTAAAATAAACGAAACAAATTCATATAGATTCAGGAACGCGTATGCATATGAAGTCTGTAAACCATTTGCTTACTATTCCTCCAGGAAATCTTTAACTGAGTAGTAACACTTACATAGGAGATAATGCTTCACAGTTGATTTAAACTTTCCCATCTCACGCACATCTTTTATATCTGATGGAAGTTTATTATATACAATCTGACCCGCATATGCCGGTGATTTTTCAAAGCTCGCCGTTCTATGGCGATCAGTTCGCAACAAGTGCCCATAACGTGTCGGATAATTATGTGCCCCACAATTCTGGCTGTCTAAATTGCCCCTTATGTATTCAATACACTTGTATATGTATATACATGGCAACGTTAATATTCGGCCTCTCCCAAAAATCGGTCTGCAAGATTCGTCACTACGCAAATTAAAAATTAACCGCAAAATATGTTTCTGCTGTACAAAAACACGTTTGCAATTTACAGAATTACCCCACAGAACAGTATTATAAGAGAGAACCGAATACACCAAAGCATAGTACACATCTATCAAATAATTTTTGTGAAGACTGGATTTCAATTTAAGTATTGCGTAGTAGGCACTATTAAGTCTACCACACACATAGTCCACGTGCTCGCACCAGGTCAAATGCTCGTCGATGAATACACCCAAGAACTTTATGTTCTCAAAACACTCAGTTTATCACCATTAGGGAAAGCAAAACTATCACTTATTATACCTTTTCGTTTGTAAAATTTAACACATGCACATTTACTAGAGTTTAACAAAAGACAGTTTGTGAAGCACCACTCACTAAAAGCTGTCAAGATTTGCTGCACTTTAGATAATAGATCCCCTTCATTATCAGAAATCACGAACATTGAAGTGTCATCAGCAAACATTACCAGTCCATCTGGATTAACATGTCTAGGTAAGCAGTTTATAAACATTATAAACAATAACGGCCCAAGCACTGATCCCTGCGGAACTCCAAGCTCAACACAGTATTCTCTTGATGTCACATTATCCAGCCTAACAGACATTGTTCTATTGGTGAGATATGAATTCATCCATGCAAGAACCCCACCCCTTATACCCCTTAATCCATGCAAGAACCCCACCCCTTATACCCAACGCGTAAAGTTTTTCTATAAGAAAGTCGTGACGAACAGTATCGAATGCAGCCGTTAAGTCAAAAAATAATCCTAATGCATACATTCCCTTATCAATCGCCTTATAAATTTTGTCAGCAAAGTTATATGTTGCAGTAGCAGTGGAAAAGCCCATGCGAAATCCATGCTGCGCATCACTCAACGCACTGTTCATAGTTAGGAAATTAGTAATCCTGTCAGACACAATTCTCTCCAGTACCTTAGAAAATTCATTCAAAACAGACACAGGCCCGAAATCCTCAATAGACAACGAAGATTTCCGCTTATGAACTGGCACTACCAAGGACTTCTTAAACACATCCGGAAACGTACAAGTATCCAGAGAGAGATTAAATAAATATTGCAATGACCGCACAAGAAACTCCAGGGAACACTTAATCAGTGTTGTTGGAATACCACCATTGCCAGAGTAATTACTATTTTTTAGCCTGAGGATTGCTCTTGATATTTCCTCATGGCCAATCTCATCAAAGAAAAGAGGGCCAGACACGGACCCATCCGATGTACATGCCAGAGGTAATCCCATCGAGTAACGCTGTATCATTTTATTTCTAGCGTCACCACTAAAGTACTCCCCAAAAACTTCACTTGCACATCCAGGAGCCATTATATCCCCGTCCTCGTCTCTCAGAAGCGGGTGCCCATATTTACTCCCGCCACTGCCCCCATTAACAATCCTCCAGATGTGCCTAGATCTATTTCTCGAATTAGTTATTCTATTAGTGTTATAGTTTATTTTTGCAATATCCAGCATTAACTTGTACTTTCTCCTTCTATCCCTGTACGCAGCATATAATTCATAATCATTGGTGTGCCTAGCTAGCCAAAATAAATCCTTGAGGGATTTACTTTCCTCAATGATTTCTGGGGTTACCCAACCCTTGCTGGCAGTCAAGGATCGATAACCAGTTAGAACAGGACAAGCCATATCCAGGTACCAAGTAAATATATCAACAAATATTTGAAATGCTTCGTCAGTATGAGCAGTATTATAGATATCATGCCAAGTTTCTGTAGAGAGCATAAATCTTAATTGACCAAGATTGTTGTCACTCATTTGTTTGTACTGTCGGGCGCTATCTACACTACACCCTGTGCCCGACATATATTTAATTATGAGCACTTGGGAAAGATGATCCGCCAGGTTTAGTTCCTTGACCTCACAAGTCCATTCCACATATTCCAAGTTATGCAGTCGATGGCTGTCGCTGTAGTTGTCCCATTCTTATCTATACAGATCCGAGTTGGAGATCTTGTGGTTGTTGTAAGATTGTAGGATTTCATTATATCCAAAAAGATATCTCTTTGGATAGTCCGAACCAAAAAATCTATGTTCAGATCTCCACACAGTATAATATCATTTGCAAGCAGGTACGCCTTGTTCAATATTAGAACTATTCTATCAACAAAGTCAGTATAACACCCGGAAGGAGATCGATATATAGCCAACAGGCAACATTTGCCATTATCTGACCTAAATGTAACTCCAGAGCATTCAATAGATAGATCCATAGAAGCCCCCACAAAACAATCATGACTAGTACAAACAACATCCTTACGTGCTATTATTAGAGAACCTCCGTGTAAATGAGCAGTTCTGCCGTAACTAGCAACAATCTTATAGTTATCAAATGCAATCGAACCCAGCTGAACGTCATCACACCAGTGCTCTGTTATGCATGCAAATGTTGGTTTTTCAGTTTGCAATATATATTCAATCTGATTAATCTTATTAAAAATACTTCGCACATTCACATTAATTACCTTTATGTTACTTTTATAATTATAATTATTTAGGCCTGTAAGGTCTTTCTCTGACTCACTTGCAATAAAAAACGGTTTATACAAGTTCCTACTGGCCATAAGTTCGGGTTTTTTATGTCTTCCATAAGACCCACCGGAACAGAAACCTTAAATGACGCGTACTCATCTGGATGTTTCGACGCTAATTTTTCACAAAGGATATCTGTGAAGTTGTTAGAGACTAGATGTGCGCGTATGTCCTTAACTTCCGTATTCTTATCTAGCCTATATATGTGTAGTAGGGCTGGGCGAAGTATCGATACATCGTCCAATACCCGATACCATAACTGGTATCGGGTACCCGATACCTCATATAACGAAGGTATCGATTCTTAGGTATCGATTCCAAAGCATCGATTCCAAGGTATCGATTCCAGGGTATCGATTCCAGGGTATCGATTCCAAGGTATCGATTCCAAGGTATCGATTCCAAAGCATCGATACTTTACCGATTCCAGTACTCGCTAAGTATCGATGTATCGGGTAGCGAGGTGTCGATTCCAAAGCATCGATACCTATTCCGATTCCGGTACTCGCTAAGTATCGATGTATCGGGTAGCGAGGTATCGGGTAGCGAGGTATCGATTCCAAAGCATCGATACCTATCGATACTTTAGCGATTCCAGTACTCGCTAAGTATCGATGCATCGGGTAGCGATGTATCGGGTAGCCATGTATCGGGTAGCTTACCTTTCTGCATTTTTTTAAATGAGTATGCGTACATCATAGGTATATAAGTTGTTGTTTTATGCAAAATGACAATTTAGAATTTTCTTATTTTTCATGCAAGGATTAAAAAAGAACTACATACATAAGTCTGCAGCTAGTATAATTATAATTTTACCTTTCGGAGGCCAATATTTCAACGTCAGTAACTTCACTATCACCGTCTCTTTTGTCTTTCTTTTCAATAATATTAAAATATGTAAAAGGATGAACACATTTTATATGCTTTAGCATATTTGTAGTATTGCCAGTATACTTATATTATTTTTTACATACATTACAACTCACGCCCTGGTCGTTAATTTTATCAAAGTACATATTTCCAAACTACACTATTTTTTTTCGACATTTTGGTACGTACGTATCCACTTATTACACCAAGATATAAGAACAAAGTGATGAAGCTTAAAATGATATGAAATATAAGTGCTTATATTAAACTTTAGACGACGAATAAAGGTAGGAATTATAATAAATCAAAACTAGGGAACAGCAAAAATTTGTTGACACATAATTTCTATAAAGCAGTGTTGAGAGAAATATAGGTGATATTCATATTCATATAAATATAAAACACTTTCCTGTTCTATAGAATGCACAATACACAATACACGACTGTAAATTGGAACTAAAATAAACAAAATATAATATAAATATGTAGTATTAATTAATATAATAAGGTAAAAAAAGTTGGGTCAAGAATTCTTATCAAGCTATTGTAGGTATAAAACGTGCTTGGTTTGTTTCAATTTTGAAATGAATATTTTAGGCTTTTTGTATAATTTTGTAATAGCACGCATATTTGCCTATATTATTTTATCTTTCTGCGTTTTTTAAATGTATATAAAAATAACTTTTTAAGTAAAGAATTTTTAAGTATGTATGCATAATATATATTTTAAAGACGTTTGTTATTATGCGTAGCAAATTCCATATTATGACATAACTTTAATTATTACTAACAAAAAAAACAAAATATCACAATATTGCAAATTTCATACCGTAGTTATGGTAGAATCGGTAAATTAATTTTACTTCTCTTGAAACCGATATCAAACAATCGACACCTAGAAAACGGGTTATGAATACTGATTCCTAGGTATCGAATCAAGGTATCGATTCCAAGGTATCGATTCAAGGTATCGATTCCAAGGTATCGATTCCAAGGTATCGATTCCAAGGTATCGATTCCAAGGTATCGATTCCAAGGTATCGATTCCAAGGTATCGATACTTTACCGATTCCAGTACTCAGAATCGATACCGTGCACAGGCCCGATACATTGCTAAGTATCGATACCTCGATTGGTATCGGTACCCGATACCGAAAACGCCGGTATCGCCCAGCCCTAATGTGTAGATATACATATTTTATAGCGCCTTTTAGTGTTGAATTGGCTGCAGCGCCATGAACAATCTCCTTCCTATTCTGCATAGAACGCTTTCGATATTTCACAACTGTATAGTCACCACCCTGACCCGTATATTCCTGGAGTATCTGGTTACTTCCCCCCAGACTATTTTCCCCTAGCTCCTTATTATGAGGAGTCATTTTTTTCGTGGTCCCGGTGGCTTTTATAACATCTGTATACAATGAATTTACGCTATTTGCTATTTACCATCGATGATTTTTTGTCGTTTTTGTTATTTGGGTCATGTACCTCTTTTTTGGATTTATTAGTATCCTCTAATGTGTTTTTACTTGTGTATGTTTTTAGTTGCTCGTTTTTTGTACACTGACTATTTTGAGATGTATTTATTCTTACTTTGTCTGTAATCTTATCGCTTTCGGCATAAAAGGTTTTGTCTTGTTTAAAGTTTCCTACAAGTTTTAAAGACAGTTCCTTAACCGTAAGCATTAGTTTTGACACCTCTTGTGAGAGGACTCTATTATCCTGTTTTAGGTCATTTATTTCTTCTCTAAAAACACTTGTTAATTTGTCCGATATTAGGTCCACCGATATTTTAGCACAAGAGATATGATAATTCCGTTCACACTTGCCACGACAAGCTATATAATCGTCATATCTAACAATCTTTTTTCCGCACTCGAAACACTTAATCGCCATCTTACGTTACGTTATTAACTTGAATTGAACCTCCACTAAAAGATACAGTAGCAGTAAAATTAAATAGTACATTTTATTCTCCTTGGCGTTCATACAATCTTTCTGTATCGTCAATGGAATTTACACAGGAGTGACTCTCGGCCCTAAACAAAATTTGCCCTCACTGATCATCATTCCAATTTCGATGTTCCCCTATCATTTTGTCGCTCTACACGATGACATCGCTGGAGTCTTTGGGATTTTTTGACACATATGAATTGAGACCATCTTCTGTAAGTCTTCTTCTTACTGTAAGCTCACTTATGGTGGTTCCACTAACATCTTCTAGTATGCTTTTTGTTTGAAACGTTATGAAACGATAATCTGCAACCATGGTTGAGCATTTTCTGCCTTGTCCGTACCTTCCCACATACTTCCCCGGTTTGCCTCCAACGACTTACATTACGATGAATGGTTGAGCAACTTCACGGTATTTAGACCATGTTCAATCATTGCTATGGCCCTAGAAATATCAGGGGGTACTAAGGCCCGGTTCTACAATCAATTATATCGTCTAATAACCCGAATGAGGATAAAGTTTTGTTAATCTCTAGTTAAACGTTCTACAGTGCCTAATTTTAAATAAAATTTGGAATATATTGCAGTATAACTTAACACTTGTGACAAAGCGTAGATAAGTTTAGTTTTGTATAAAGATCGGTATAAATATTTGAAATCGCAGTATGCATGGACAGATGGTAAATACAACATATTAATACAAACTTATTTGTTGTGAAATAAGTTTTTTTGTGTCGAAATTATTTGTTGGCAGCTAGTAAATTAGAACTTGTACAATTACAGAAAGAAATTTTCAAAAAGGAACATGAAATGGAGCGAGAAAAAAATAAATTGAACTTTTAAAAATTAAATTAGAGCAAACAAAAAATTTTACTTGCAATAAGTTATGGATTTCTTATAACCAACGTATAATATATACAAAAAATAGTTATTTTATTGATTGTCTTCACCACCAAATAATTAGAGCCAATGGACATCAAAACAAATAAGGCAGTCGAAACACATTTCACTAGATGTATCTCGCAAAAACTACAAAAAGGTGACACAAAAGTATTTAATTTAATTGGACATACATTTTTATACGCATTGTATTTTTAGCTCCAAGTATAAAAATGACAAAAAGAAAAAGAATATACAGTATTATACCTATAACGCAGCCTTTCGAATACCAACATTAAATTCTAAATGTAACAGGAAATTACAATTGCTTAATAATGTAAAGTTTGTCTTTTCGGGTTCTTAAATAAAACTATCGAAAACTTTAGACACACACACACACTATATTAATAATAAAACGAATAACAATATAAAAACTAATTACTAACAATAAGCACATTTATGTATTTATATTTATGTAAGTTCACTCGGCGATGATTTGGTATCGAATGAATAAATCCCTTCCTTGACGGCTTATATGTATATTGCTGTGAATTATCTTCTCGAGCGTTCTACATCCATCGAGAAAGCGCCAGAGATATAACGCACGACGCATCGTTGGATGAGTCATCACAATAATATAATTAACATGAGTATATATACAATAAAAAAAGGAAATTTAAAAAATATTTAGAAGGATAGTACAATAGTCGATATTAGAATAAATTTGCAAAATGAACATTAATGTAGCTCTGTATGCATCATTATTTTCATTTTGCATATTTGCTTCTAGCTGCTCTTCGTGGAATTCGATGTCCTCATCAATAACACAGGCCTGCGTTTTTTAACTTTCTAAAAATTGTTTTAAATTTGATAGCTGATTCATATGTGTATTTAGGCGCTGAATCCAAATATGAACTTTATTTTTCTCCATCACGTAAGGATTTTTCACAAAAAGGCTTCAAATTATATTTTTTAAAAATTAAAAATAATTTTTAGTTACATTTTGAATTTATTTACAAAGGATATAAAAAACAAAATTACTTACAAATATCATTAAATCTAATGAAAAGAAACAGTAAAATACTATTTATGTCTTTACAAGTCCTTATAATATCTTTTTCTTTGTCTTTCCATACTCCTTTTTGTGCTTTTTCTTCTGTAATCTCGTGGTGGACCATCCCTTTTTAACATCCAACAATAATCAGCTATCATGCTTATATTCCATCTTCCTTGGTATCTTCTCTCCATCTCTTTTAGGTCTTGGTGGAACCTTTCCCCATGCTCCTCACTTACTGCACCAAGATTTTCAGGGAAGTAGTCGAGATGCGAATCTAGAAAATGCACCTTCAAACTCATGTTACAGCCTAAGGTTTTAAATTTTTCTAACATATTTTGCACAATATTTTTATAATCTTCATGTTTTTTGTTGCCAAGAAAATTTGTAACCACATTTTTGAAGGCTATCCATGCTTGTTTTTCTGCTTCCTCCATTTTAGATTCAAAATTTTCATCTTTCATAAGCTTTCTTATATCCGGCCCAACAAAAAACCCTCCTTTATCTTTGCTTCTGACAAGCGAGGAAACTGGCTGCAAAGATACTTGAAGCACTCTCCATCTTTTTTTAATGGCTTCACAAATTGTTTCATTAACCCTAGTTTTATATGTAATGGAGGAAGCAAAACTTTGCTCGGGTCTACTAAACTTTTTCTTTCAATGTTTTTCATTCCAGGTTGTAAGGTTTGTCTTGGTGGCCACATCTTTTTACAATAGTGCTGCTTTCTATCACGACTATCCCACTCACACAAAAAACAAGGATATTTAGTATAACCGCTTTGTTGTCCAAGAAACAAACAAAGAACTTTCAAATCACCACAAATTATCCAGCCTTGATCCTTGTAACGAATTTTAATTAAAAGTAGCTCAAGATTTTCATAACACTTTTAAATGAACTGAATGTCCCACTGGTACAGAAGCATATTTACTTCCATTGTGTAGAAGAATGGCCTTAAGGCTCCTTTTTGAAGAGTCAATAAAGAGTCTCCATTCAGAAACATTATATTCTACGTGGAATTGTTCCATGAGCCCGGGTATATCATTACAGAAAACTAGTGCATCTTCTTCGGAATAATATCGAGCAAACTCTTTTTCTCTGTTCCTAAACCAGTAAAATGTTGTGCTAGGTGCTAACAAATATTTTTCTTTCAACCTTGAGCCTAAAAGCTCAACTGAGTCCTAAGGGAGGTTTAAGTCCCTCACCAAATCATTTAATTCAGATTGGTCAAACAGCTTTGGCTTATCACTTCCAGTATCATAGTAATCACTTCCCTCATCCAGTTCACTTGCGCATGTACGTGAAACCATTTCGTCATCAGATACATCATCTAATGTATCTGGTAGTGAAGGAACAGGTACTTCTGGTCCATGAGGTATAGGATGTGTTGCGGATTGAAGGTTTGGGTAAACGATGTCGTTTTTGTTTTTTTAGTTGAATCCGTGTACTACACACGAACAAAAATAACAATTATCGCTATGATTGATCGGTTCTCTCCAAACCATAGGCACTCCAAAGCGAAAAGACTGTTTTTTTTCCTTGTGACCACTGGCGAAGCTCTTCAACACACACTGAACAAACCTTATGAGGAGCCCAAGGTTTGTCTTGGTCTCCTAATTTCACACCAAAATATGCAAAATATACTTTTTTTAAAAAATCTGTAATGTTTCTTTGTTGTTTTTTTACTGTAAACTTTCCACAAATATAGCAGGAGTTGGGTACATTTACACAGCCTCTTGATGCCATTGGAATTTAATTTAAAAAAACTCGTAAAATAAAAATTAAATTAACTCAGCAACTAATCACAAATGTCAACTAATTACACAAATTCACACCACAGTTGTAAAGAAGATGTTGAATGAACTAACTGTTTTGTCTAGAATAGCAATATGTTTGTAGTGGAGGTGGGGAGGTAGACATGCAGTAACAGGAAGATGATGAGTCATGTCTTGGGACATGCTCAATTATTTCTATTTGTAACTTCTTTATCATAAATCTAGTGTATGTTTATTCAGAATATCAACTTCTTGCATCATCATAAGTAAAAAAATTATAATAGTTTATTTAAACAACGGTTTAACAAAATTGTCCTTTTCAAAAAGACTAATACATGCAGATAGGTCAAAAAACCCCAGATTGTAAAAAAACCTTACGTGATGGAATTTTTTAAATAATTTTCCCATTTTAAGCACCAAAAAATCTATTGAAATCACTGTATAAAATCCAGACAATTTTACCATCGCAGGCTTGTGTAATCCATCACAACATTGTATAATACTGTTATTGCTACTATTATTGTGTTCGAGAGTTCCATATTAACTCTGATACCATATATGTAATAATAAGATTGGAAATCTTTTTAAAACACCAAAAAATCTTTCAATCCAGTTTCTCGTTATAATATGGGTTTCATTGTACAATTGTTCAGGTCCACTTTGAGGATTTGCCATGGAAGTTAATAAATATTTTATAATACCATAACCACTACCTCCAAGTATAACTGAGTTATTGAAACGTTAATTTTCTGAGCTTTTTTTAATTGCTGATGCATTCAAAATTGTTTGTTCATGTGTAGATCCTGGCCGTCTGGCTACAATATCACAAATTCTTAATTGAGAATCTCCTATTACCTGAATATTCCATGAAAAATATCCTTTTCTGTTTCGGTACAGCTCAGCATTATTACCATTATTATTATTGTATTCTTATGTGAGTGCAATCAATTGTACTTTGTAGTTTGTTCGTTAGGAAATCTAGCTACCTGATAAAATCTCAGTTTAGTTTCTTGTAATTCTTCTATATTTCTAGGCATATTTAGGTAAAAATTTTAGCCATAGTATGGCAATTGTGTGTGTAACATTTTGTATGATTATTTGTATTATTATCATTGTACCCGTTGCATAAAATCTCAGAGTCAATATAAGTTTAATTTCTGCATCTATTCTGTGATTTATGTCATTTGTAGACTATTTCTGGTCTTATATGTTCCAAAATATTAAGTATTTTCACTTAATCGAAATCGCTTTTTAAACCTTCAACTGACAAGGTGTTAAAATAATTGACTCTACAACAAAATAATATATTTAAAAACATGCTTATTGTATGCTCTATACTTAAAGGTCTTACGACTACGAAAGTAACGCACACGATATCTAATGTTTTCATCATTTTATTTTAATAATTTTAATTTATAAAATGTATTATAGAAAAATGAGTGTAGAAAACTAACACCACATAAACAAGTAATCAGCTGTTTACTAATAATTGTCACGTTTACTGCCAACACAAGAAAATTTGATATATTTGGCGGTATAACTATCCGTGAACTAAAAACGACGTGTAGAACGTACGTTGGCATAAATCTAGGGTTATAATATGGAATAAATTAAAACATGGGATAGCTAACCGAGTTTTATCTGCGGTCGTGTAGAGCCGGCCCTAAGTCACCCTTATTACCTGGTTTTTACAATACAAATAAACTGACGACAACAAATAAAAAAAAGTAAATTACAACCCGAACAAATTAAACTAATTAGTGATTACTCAACTTAATTGTTATCTACCGAAAATACGCGTTTCAAATGTAAAACCCAACGCATACGTTTGATTTTTTAACTTTAAAAACTTCATTTGTTCACTGGGTGTTTTTGCCGGTGTGTATATATTTAATAATTATTATTAGTATTACCTAACATTATTTGTTTTTCTTTTATATGTATTTTAATTACTATAATTTTGTCATAAATTTGTCATATGAATTTCTATAAACTTTCACGTTAGTATCATTTAATAATTTTATTTGTATATTACATCATAACGGTATACATATTGCAGTGGAATTTACTTTGATATTGCTTATTAATTTTTTATTCACACTACAGCTTATATTGCCGGCTATTCAGTCTAGTAGAATCCACGATCTCCCATCTCATTAATCGTTCCTCACGGATCAGGTTCAAGTTTTTTTCCCAGAATAAAACGATAAACACAAATAAAAATCTAATCAGTTCCTTTGTTAGTTTATTTAAAAAAAAAATAAAAAAAATCCCTCTACAAAGTGTATAGGGTGCTAAAGCATCATCAAACAGTAGCAATGAGGAAACACTCTTTGTGAATAATGACTCGCACACAGAGAAAAACCCCTTGTGACTCTCGATCAAACATAAAACTAATAAATACTAGTGAAATTTGTCAAGTTTAACCTCTACTTTGACCCCTTCAAACAAATGTCAAAAACAACTAAGTTTTCGAAACTCACGAAAATTGAATTTTGTCATGCGCAAAAATAACACAACAAGGTCAATCCCCACTAAAGAAAACTCCAACCTTGAATTCAAAAATGTTCTCGAAAATTATTTTAAGAAAAAACTTCCCTTACAAAAAACATGACAACTTTCTCTAATACCCATATACTACTTTCAAATATAAATTATTACAAGAAATACATGAAATTATAATAATGAAAATAATCGTGATATCAAATATATAAACAAAATATTTTATCAACTTACATAGATCCATGTACAATTTATAAAATGCACGAGAGATATCTTTTTCACAAAAAAATTCAATAAACATCAAAACACTCGCATAAATCGAATTAAGATTTACATGCACCTAACAATAAATGCATAAACAAATTTCAACCCGACTTTATAAAACAAAGAATAAAACTGAGAATTTTATTCTTTAATAAACCGATCACTTTAACCGTCAAGATATCTCTAACTCAAAAATGAAATTTCAACATCCGCCTGACCATCCCTACCATCTATAAATTCAAAATATATACAGACAACACATTTTAATAAACACAATATCCGGAAGAGCGGCAAGTTCAATCCTCTGGTCAACCTAAATATACGAGGGCTAATCATAATTTCATACATTATACAAATTTTTACTTATAAAATAAAATATATATATATATAACGATCCCCGTCTGAAATAAATAAACATACAACTGAAATAGCTAATTTTTTTTTTTAAAAATGTCCTTCATTATAGAGTTCAAAATTGTTCAATCATATTTCCTTTCTTGTCCAAGGAAAAATCTATAGCAATATGCTATTATAATTTTTAAAAAATCATATTTGTCACACATTCGAATTGCGCATCCTGAACAACAAAATAGAATCTTTTCAACCTGATTCGTATTTATGTATAACAGGCAAAAAAATTATGAAGAATGATTTTTTTCGAAAAATTGAAAGTAAGATTTTTTGCAAGTATACTTAAGTCCATCCGTGGACACACAATTATGTTTTCCTACAAATATCTGGTTGTTAAACTTTTTCTTTTAATCACTTCTTTACGTAAAAAAAGCTTTTTTTCATGGTTTAGGCAGATTTTTCAAAAATACGTTTCAAAATTGTAAAATTCACACTAATTTATTGAGTAAAATTACGTTCGATAAAAAACAGAATCATTTTCGTTACTTTCGCCATAGCAGATGATACATGATTAATTAAAAGGGCATTTATTATCTAGTTAAATTAATGCATTAAAATTATACAATTGATAAAAGTAATTGATGTAGTTGATGTATGTAATATATGTTTTAAACTTAATTCAATTATCCAGTATGGGTACCTTTAGGAATTTCAGAAGCTAGCTTATCAGCATATTGATTTATTTTCATTTTTCCAGTAGTCTTTCCTTGCTTGTATAAGTCGTTGTGCTTCTTTATATCACGCATGGTTTTCTTGAATATTTCACGGCGATATTTTTCTTCTTTTGGATTCTCATAAATTCTATGAAATTTAGCCTGTAGATAATAAACAAAAAGAGTTTAAACAGAGCTAGTAATTTTCAAAGGAAATGCTCCAAGTTGAAAATTCAAAATTGAATTAAACTTGGCAGTTTTATCGATCTAATAGAAATATGAGAATAAAAATGTTTTCTGTATTCGTCACAGTTGCACATTAACACTATTAATATCTATCAACGTATAGCGTTTCCAATAGGACTGAAGGGTTTTTAGAGCTAAAATAGAGGGACCTGCATTGACAGCATGCAATTGAATTCAAACACGCTTTAGAAAAAATGGAAGAGAGAGCTCATTATAAGAACATATACAAATATACGTGTAGTAGATTAGAGTGGCCCTTATTTATAAATCCGAAATTTTTAAGATGCTGCCCTCTAGAATGGTTCCTTATAAAAAAAAAATTCCTAAAAATTTCGTCCCAATTGACCAAGAATAATCCGTGCCGCAAACGTGCCAAAGTGTTGATAATGGTAGGTCATGCTACCTCGGGCGAGCCGCGCGGTGTTGTTCGGCGGGTTGCCGTATTCATTATACCAGGGGTGCCAAATCGGTCGATCGCAAGAGCTTTTGGAGTCGATCGTGAAAAAATAAAAACTCCACACTCCACAAATTCGAGTTCTCTCGAACGTCAACTCTAGGCTGTCTCTGACTCTCATTGGGATTTGTAAGACTCCCGAGGCAATGCAACTGCGTAACGTTCGGCGACCCTTCCCGATTCTTCTCGAATTAGTCAGGTTAATATAAATATCCGCGAATTATTATCGTACATAAATTGTTATAGATTTTATTTTTAAAATAATTTTGTAGTTAATTGAGTTGATTTAACTCAATTTAGTAATTTTAACGACAATTAAGTAATTCTGATTGATTCATTACCACGCAAACGACAGACGTGCCAGGGATTTAAATAAATTGTAATTTTCGTTAAATTCATTACTTTTCTTGATATCATTTTACTATCCTTAGGTAATATACTGTGTGTAATTTCATTGTAAGGCTCCGCTACAGATCTGAGGTAGAACTAGATTTTTGATCCTAGGCGTAAGTTGATTTGATATCGCTTGAATATTGAATTTGTAATATTTATGGTGTTTAATTATATTTATTAGTGTTCATTTTCATTTGTCATTGTATTACTGCGTCAATTCGTTTACGACTTGAAGGCCACTTTGTTAATTTTGTTTTTTTTGTTTGTCAATATACGAATTATTTTGAATTTAGGTACCCCTCCTTTAGTTTAATCCGACATTTTGTTTTTTAATAGTCTGTAAGCGCATGCGCCTACGAACGCGCAACACTTTTCTTAGTTTTCAGTCTCGAGCCTCCGTACGTAAAACCAAGTGGCGCTATCTGCCGTCAGTTTAGTCTATCCACGACCGTCTCCACTGAGTAAAGGCATACACAATAAATAGAGGCTCTTTTTTAACTTGTACGTTACGACTACCGATCTCGATTTTTTTCTTGAACATCTTCATTACGCCAAGACTGCCCTGCGCGCGCACGGTGGCACCTTATCACATTCCCCTCACATCATTCTCACGTGCATTTTGTTTGTGTTTATATTCATTCTGTTTTTATGTCCTTGTGTTTTAAGTTCTTCTCACTTCTTGTCATAAGTTCAATGTCATCAGCAAATATCCTTTATATCTTGCAAATTTTTTTTATACTACCACTGGCTTTGTATGTCCAGATGTATATTCTTTACTTATTTAATCTATATTATAAATAATACTGTACTCAGACGATATCCTTGTGTTAACAACCTCTGTGTAATTGTGAATATTCCACATTTGACATACTAGTGATTATACGGTTATACTTTTTTCAAAATAAATCCAAAACCTACCTTAAATTTTTCAAATTTCGCATCATCAGATTCGGAAGGAAGTGCTTGGATACAGATAAAGGTTATGGCAATTATTATCACGAATTTCATATTCTTTCTATTTATTTAGTCTTTAAAACTGTCTATTGAAGGAATTTGTCCAGTTAACTAAAATTCTTTACTACTTTTCCTTTTAAACAGAATTGAGGTTATTTATTTTGTAACGACTTTAAAATAGTTTTTAGTTATTTAGTTATTTAAAGAATCTATTAAATATAGTTGCAAATTAATGGAGGAAAAAAAAATTAATCAATATTAAACACGTATTGTGAAGCAATAAAAATTTACATTAAAACGAAATTGCAAGTATTAAGTTAACTGGTGTGTGAAATTGAATATTGTTTAAATACTTATCAAAATTATTACTACCTTTGCTGACAAATTAACAGTAGTTACGATTTTGAAAGTTTTCGGGTTCGCTAATCCATTATCCACCATCATTAACATGTCTAAACTCTACTATATTTGCTACTCTCTGGAAATGAGTTAGAATTATTCCTATATTTAAGACAGGCAGTTGAATAACTGTCGACCGATTGCGATTCTATTAAATTTTATTAAAATATTTGAAGTCCTTAAATGCGCATTTCAGCGCACACTAAACCTTTTGTGTCTTCACCGCAGCATAATTTTTACCTGGTCGCGCCACCGTAACCAACATTGGAGTACGTACACAATTTATTAGCAAGGTACTTAACAATAACGTCTGAGCTGATATAATTTACATTTATTTCTCTACATTTAACACTGTCAATCATGGCATTTTACGTGAATAAATTAAGTTCGTTTGGCTGAATGGCTGCAGTCCTTTTCTTATAAATCTTATGAGATCATATCTGATCAATAGAATTAATTATATTTTCTATAGTGGATTCGCACACTATGACTACATATCTGGATCGGGCGTCCCGC
Organism: Melolontha melolontha; assembly: GCA_935421215.2. Lineage (NCBI taxonomy): Eukaryota > Metazoa > Arthropoda > Insecta > Coleoptera > Scarabaeidae > Melolontha > Melolontha melolontha. The sequence continues at coordinate 84,826,473 of OW285243.1, forward strand.
AGAGCTCTAATCTCGAACCTTTGCTCTTCGTCCATTTAATCAATAACTTGTTGACATCTTTATCGTGCCACGTTCTTGCTTATGTAGATGAGGTAGTAAGAATCTTCTCCACTCTCTACAGTGCCATCGATAGTGAGCGTTCACAACTAACGTTCTTATAAGATGGTGCAAAGGAAATAATTAAAATTAAACACACGCGTAGGGTTAGTTATTCTCGAATAACTTATTTGATGTATGCTGTCCGTCATAAATAAATAAATACTCAGTAAACGATCGTATCTTATTGAAGTTTTGAGAAAATACACTCTTAGTTTTGTATAGTGACAAATAAAAAAGGAGTGAAAGTTACACGCGAGTACAGAAATCGCGGTCCAGTGTTTACGTAGTAACGAGAAAATGATTTTTTTTTATTCGAGTCCGGCCCTGTCGCAATTAATATACGAGCGGCAATACGGGAATCCACCGCTACAAATAACGTTGGAATGTACATTTAGTATGTATACCGTGTGTCCCAATTTCGATGCTCACCATTGGTATCTCGGTTATTAGAAGATATAGAACAACGGTTAAATGGGGAATGTTTTGCAGAATTCAATACTCGGGGCAAATCCCATTTCAAATTAGACCTAACTTTTTAATTTTTTTAAATATTTTGAAAAATCAAAAATTTGCCGATTTCGTTATTCCTCAATAACTCGATAACGCTTAGTCTGACCTCTTTTAAAGTTTTACATTGTTCAGACACTTTTTTAAAACAAATTATTTGATACAAACAGAAACCCCCGATTGTCATTTGTTTCTAAGTTATTACCACTATCTTTTGTTTTTCATATGGCGGCCATATTTGATTTTTGGTTTATTAGGTAGTCCTCAAAATGTGCTTTTCAACGATGTATAACATGCCTGAAAAATTTTTATTTATAAGGAAAATATTAATAAAAACGTAAATTAATCTTTAATATGAAATTAGTAGGCTGAAAAATTAAACACCAAAAGTATACCAAAAGTATAGCAAACGCCAATTAAGTTGGCGCGAGGAGGGGTAAGTTCGCGCAGAATAAAAAGTAGTGGGGAGATTTGTATTTGGTTTTACATCAAATGTCAGATAATTCTAACCTCTGAGCGTGTATCACTAGCAAAGACATTATGTTCCGTCAAACGTCAATGACAAATGTATTCTGACAATGAAAGAAAACGATAACCTGTCAAAGTACAATTAGTGCTGCAGAGATAAGTTAATTAAAACTACTTGTAGTTAGTGATAAGTAATTATTGTCAAGAATTAAGATTTATGAGTATTGATAATGGCACATACATATTCAAACGAAGAAAAAGTTGATATGTTGGAAGTGTATTTCAAAGCAAATAGCAACACTGAAAATGCGTGCACGAGTTATGCAGAGCGTTTTCCAGAAAGACAACAGCCACACAGGACAATTTTTAAAGACTAGTTAGCAAATTAAAAAACTTTGGAAGCTTCGAACAAAAACGAGCTAACTATGAAGTTAATGATGCTGATACACGTCGAAATAATATTTTGCAGAACGTTAGGAACAATCCCAGCACATCAGTTCGTCGTGTGACACGAGAAACAGGGATTTCAAAATCTACTGTTCCGGGAACCTTGACGAAAAACAAGTATCACCCTTACAAACCAACAATTGTACAAGGTTTAAGTGATAATGACAATCACCGACGATTACAGTTTAGCAGGTGGTACCTTCAAAAATGTGAATATGACGCTAATTTTCCTAGGAAAATACTATGGACAGATGAAACACGATTTACCAATTGTGGAGTGTTCAATAGGAATAACTATCATCATTGGTCTACTGAAAATCCACATTTGGTAAATCAAAGAAGATTTCAAGTTCGATTTGGTTTTAATGTCTGGTGCGGTTTAATTGGTATGACATTTTTAAACTTTTTTTTTCGTTTTAGATAATCAGTTAATAGGTCCTTTCATCTTTGATTACAATTTAACTGGTAACACATATTTGGAGCTACTAACAAACGAGATAATGCCTGCTTTGAGGCAAATTATTAATCCCGAGAACATGCAAAACATCTGGTTCCAGCAAGATGGTTGCCCGGCTCATAACACTCGTAACGTGCAACATTTTTTGAGAGAAAACTTTAATGAGAGAGTGATTTCAAATAATGGACCCGTGCAATGGCCTGCGAGATCACCCGACTTTACCCCGCTTGACTATTATTTATGGGGTACCACTAAAAACGAAGTATTTGATTTTGAACCGCCAGAAACTCGGGAAATTTTAGAACAAAGAGTACTAGATGTGCTACGATCAGTAAACGGAAACACGCTACGTAGAGTTTGTAACTCTACTCGAACAAGGTGTCAAAATTGTATGGAACAGAATGGTCGTCATATTGAACAATTTCTTTAAGTGAATGTGAACTTTAAGTTCTGTATCTTTACTTTTTATTTCTATAATTTTTTTATCGTTTCGTTTGTTTACAGTATTACTTAGAATATCTTTTCACTTTCATTTGACATTGGTGTTTAATTTTTCAACCTACTAATTTCATATTAAAGATTAATTTACGTTTTTATTAATATTTTCCTTATAAATAAAAATTTTTCGGCATGTTATACATCGTTGAAAAACAAATTTTGAGGACTACCTAACAAACCCAAAATAAAATATGGCCGCCATATGAAAAACAAAAGATAGTGGTAATAGTGGTTTCTGTTTGTATCAAATAATTTGTTTTAAAAAAGTGTCTGAACAATGTAAAACTTTAAAAGAGGTCAGACTAAGCGTTATCGAGTTATTGAGGAATAACGAAATCGGCAAATTTTTGATTTTTCAAAATATTTAAAAAAATTAAAAAGTTAGGTCTAATTTGAAATGGGATTTGCCCCGAGTATTGAATTCTGCAAAACATTCCCCATTTAACCGTTGTTCTATATCTTCTAATAACCGAGATACCAATGGTGAGCATCGAAATTGGGACACACGGTATAGTCTTCGCTATAGTCTGGCTAGGTGCGGTCGTAATGGCATCCTATGGAATGGAACCGACGTCTTCCTTCGACTAAGACAATTGTGAGAATCGTCTTTAGACTTCGGGATACATGATCAGTAAGTAAATCCACGTTTCTAAGGTCGTGGCCCTCAAAGATCAGGCAAAGTGTAACAAGCAGAAGATAATATTAATATCGTTGAAACGGATTTCGGCGTAAGTACGACATCTTTAGCACAGGGAGTAAATGTGTCTCAAGCTACAGTCCATCAAATTTTGAAGACTAATTTCATTGGTACTTCATTCGTACCATATCCAACGGGTGCAAAAGTTAACGGAATTAGATTTTGCCCACCGAGTTTGCCTCCTGGGAGTGGTTTGAATACAGAGAAGTTCATCAGCCAGATCTTGCATCAGTAATTCTCTTTATCGACGAATTATTTTGTCTTTTTTCGCTTACAATTGCATACAAATAACACAGGCCTGCGATGGTAAAATTGTCTGGATTTTATACAGTGATTTCAATAGATTTTTTGGTGCTGAAAATGGGAAAATTATTTAAAAAATTCCATCACGTAAGGTTTTTTTTACAATCTGGGGTTTTTTGACCTATCTGCATGAATTAGTCTTTTTGAAAAGGACAATTTTGTTAAACCGTTGTTTAAATAAACTATTATAATTTTGTTACTTATGATGATGCAAGAAGTTGATATTCTGAATAAACATACACTAGATTTATGATAAAGAAGTTACAAATAGAAATAATTGAGCATGTCGCAAGACATGATTCATCATCTTCCTGTTACTGCATGTCTACCTCCCCACCTCCACTACAAACATATTGCTATTCTAGACAAAACAGTTAGTTCATTCAACATCTTCTTTACAACTGTGGTGTGAATTTGTGTAATTAGTTGACATTTGTGATTAGTTGCTGAGTTAATTTAATTTTTATTTTACGAGTTTTTTAAAATTAAATTCCAATGGCATCAAGAGGCTGTGTCAATGTACCCAACTCCTGCTATATTTGTGGAAAGTTTACAGTAAAAAAACAACAAAGAAACATTACAGATTTTGTAAAAAAAGTATATTTTGCATATTTTGGTGTGAAATTAGGAGACCAAGACAAACCTTGGGCTCCTCATAAGGTTTGTTCAGTGTGTGTTGAAGAGCTTCGCCAGTGGTCACAAGGAAAAAAACAGTCTTTTCGCTTTGGAGTGCCTTTTAGGGTCAAGGTTGAAAGAAAAAAATTTGTTAGCACCTAGCACAACATTTTACTGGTTTAGGAACATAGAAAAAGAGTTTGCTCGATATTATTCCGAAGAAGATGCACTAGTTTTCTAGGTTTCTAGGTTTAATGAAACAATTTGTGAAGACATTAAAAAAAGATGGAGAGTGCTTCAAGTATCTTTGCAGCCAGTTTCCTCGCTTGTCAGAAGCAAAGATAAAGGAGGGTGTTTTTGTTGGGCCGGATATAAGAAAGCTTATGAAAGATGAAAATTTTGAATCTAAAATGGAGGAAGCAGAAAAACAAGCATGGATAGCCTTCAAAAATGTGGTTACAAATTTTCTTGGCAACAAAAAACATGAAGATTATAAAAATATTGTGCAAAATATGTTAGAAAAATTTAAAACCTTAGGCTGTAACATGAGTTTGAATGTACATTTTCTAGATTCGCATCTCGACTACTTCCCTGAAAGTCTTGGTGCAGTAAGTGAGGAACAGGGGGAAAGGTTCCACCAAGACCTAAAAGAGAGAGAGAAGATACCAAGGAAGATGGAATATAAGCATGATAGCTGATTATTGTTGGATGTTAAAAAGGGATGGTCCACTACGAGATTACAGAAGAAAAAGCACAAAAAGGAGTATGGAAAGACAAAGAAAAAGATATTATAAGGACTTGTAAAGACATAAATAGTATTTTACTGTTTCTTTTCATTAGATTTAATGATATTTGCAAGTAATTTTGTTTTTTATATCCTTTGTAAATAAATTCAAAATGTAACTAAAAATTATTTTTAATTTAAAAAAAATATAATTTGAAGCCTTTTTGTAAAAAATACTTACGTAATGGAGAAAAATAGAGTTCATATTTGGATTCAGCGCCCAAAAACACATAAGAATCAGCTATCAAATTTAAAACAATTTTTAGAAAGTTAAAAAACGCAGGCCTGTGAAATTACTTCTATTTAACTATATTACAAATGCTCCATAAGGTTGTCGTCATATTCGACGTAAAGGCTGTTATTGATATGCACAAAAAAACAACAACATCGCAATGAAAAGTCCATATGTACGGCTGACTATATTGCGTAAACCTTTTGGTAAAAAAACCAATTTCACTATTCATAATGTCTAACAAGTGGTCTATAAATTATCAGCTGTATTTTCATAAATATAGGATAAAAAAAATATTAAGCGACTTTGAACTACATTTTGGCCCTAAAAAATCGGAAATTTTTGATGAATTACAAATAAATTTTTTTCGGATTCACATAGTTTAGGCGCTATTCAGCGGTAACTTGTATATACAGGATGTCCTTGAAATAAAGAGACAATGTATAAAAAATGGAAAGATGCAATTATATAGAATATAGATCCAAAATATTGTGAGTCAATTATGACGCGAACCCCAAAATGAATAAGCCCCTGAAAATAAAATAATGTGCCGTCTATGGATGAGAATGTCTATAAAAGAATTTACACGCCAACATAGCCCTAAAATGTTTTATGTTTATAAAAAATCTAAACGATAGCATTGTTTAGACGACTGTCGATGTTATAAAAGCTCGTCAATGAAGCAGCTTTGTTTGCCTAGGGTTCAATAACCTCAATAACATTTATTATGAATATATCAATGTTTAATGTAACAACTATTGGTTGTTACTGAAAAGAACCAATTCGAAAGTAGGTGAAACAGGTGAAAAGCTCAGATGAAATGTTCGAAGTGTCCGTCTCCAGCGTGGAGACACGTGAATAATTCTCACGAACCCGATGAAAGGATATCTCACGTCTAATACGCTGTGCATTTTATGTGTATTACGTGAATATTTTTTTTTTGTTACGAAAAGTAAAAAAATATAAAATATTAATGTGGATTCATAATGTATAAAAATATGGCTATATAATTTACACGCTGAAATGTTTATATTTATAAAAACTCTTGAAGATAAATTGAACATTGTTTGGACTGTTTAGTATGCTAATCGTTCAACAAAAGTCAGCGAGATCGACAATAACAAAATTTCTGACAAATCGTGACAAATATTTTTTGAATATCATAGTAATTTTTTTTTCTCGTTTATGAGGGAAAATATTGGGAAATATTTTGGATTCTTTATTCTATACAATTACTTCCTTCTATTTTTCATACGTTGTCTTTTTATTTCAAGGACACCTGGTATACAACATAGACATACGTTCTTGTTATGTAGATTGTGGAAATATGTCATATCAACAGTTATTCTGGTACACACTTAATGTGTATTATGTATATTATTAAACTCTTTATATCCTAAATTCCATATTATGTACCTTTAATTGAAAATATATAACAGTATGTATATAGTAATGTTTAATTTAAATTTAAATAATTGAAATTTAGCAGGTTAATTTAGAGTATTCTTTTGTCAATTGAAAATAAAAAATATGTTTTTTTTAAGCGTATAATAATTTCGATAATATACTATTCACAACCTTATATTGAAAAAGTTCATTTTTGTCCGGTGGCAGTTCTGTCGTTTTTTATTGTACGGCGGAACTGAAAAAAATACATTTAATTAACATGGGAAGGGTGTCTACCTCTGTACTCTCTATTATTTTGTCGTTATTATTGTATGTCGGAAGTGAAAAAATACATTTAAATATCATGGAAAGGGTGTCTCCCTCTATGTATTTCTCCCTGGTAGGTATCGTAAATTCATTATGACAGATATTTGCGCAACTAACCTAAAACGTAAAACGCCAACATTATCATTAATAAAGAGAATTAAATGTGTAATCTGTCATTTGAGCCTAACCTAAAAATGATTTGCAAAATCTCAAAGAAATATAATTAAATGATTGAAAAAAAGTATATAATAGACGACAGCGAAAGCATACACACATTCTACTGCCTCGGCAAATGTATGCTCGGCAATAATAAGAGCTTTCTCTGTCTGGTCTATAATATACTATTCTAATTTTAACAATAAATTTTTACTAGCAGTCTTGATTGTAGGTATCTCGGCTAGCGCCTCGGCAGTGAAATGTATGCTCGGCAATAATAAGAGCTTTCTCTGTCTGGTCTATAATATACTATTCTAATTTTAACAATAAAAATTTATTGTTAAAATTAGCAGTGTTGATTGTAGGTATCTCTGGTGAAATATTCATATTTAGATTGTATGCAGATTAAATATCAGACCAATTTATTAGTGCCAAAGTAAGGAGGAATATTGCAATACATTACAATTTTACTCACTCATTTAAATGATTTTATTTATTCTAATTACCATTTAATTACATTAAAATAGTACTTTAGGAAGTGATAAAACAAATGAAACAAAAAAATATAACATTCATGCAATGGAAGTAAAAATATATTTCGAAACCTAAACCAATGGGTAACTAGCTTTGGTAGCAATACCGCAATTATTTTCACGATTCCTGGACATTTTAATATAACCCTGGTCTCCCCAACTCGTTCCCCATGAATTCTTCACCAACCAATAGTCTCCACCAGTTGGATCCGTGCCATAACCGACGACTAAAACACCATGATCCAAAGTGTCGGAACTGCAATACGGTTCGTAATAGACCCCAGTCTGGTAGAATTGGAATGAGCCCTGGCTAGCGTCAATGGCGACGGAGATTGGTCCGACGGTAGCGACGGCAGCTTTTAATTGATCTTCATTTCCGGTCTCGATATCGACGAATCCAGTATCCTCAGCTCCAGTATTTGCAGTATTAAACCGACAGGTGTCGTCTATTGCTTCGTAGGGATAGGAACTTTCTGTATCTATGCCCCGGTTGTCCCTGATATAGGCAAACGCGTAGTCCATCCATCCACCTTCGCATCCATTGTTGCCGTACTCATATGAGCAATCGACGAGATTCTGTTCGCTCAGGGAGACTAATTGACCGGTTTGTCGGAAATGTTGGCCTTCTAGGGCTCCAGTCTGTTGAGAAAGTGAATTAGTAGCATAGAAAGTAGTTAAGAATACTTGAAAATGTTGAAGTAGTTGTTTTATTATTGAATAGAACAAAATTAATTGCCACTTTCAAAAGAGTTATTATATCTTTCTTTTGTTGTTCAAATATAAATACGGTTAATATGAATTAATTAAAGCGATTATCTAATAAACTACTGTGGATAGATTGTTATTAAGGGGAGAGTTTTTTTATGTTATCTACCTAGTTATGAAAACAATAATATGCTATCGTGACAATTTTCTTATGTCAAGTTTCTGTGTCATCTTCAAGTTTGGTTCGAATCGGTTAACATTTGTTACTCTCACATTGGTTTAAAGAAGAAAAAATGAGTGATTTGAAACTTAAACACAGAAGCGTCATGAAGTTTTTATCAAAAGAAGGTCGGAATCCCAAGAATATTCATGAGAGAAGGGTGGTAGTCTTAGGAGAAAATAGCCGGTCCTATTTCCAAGCCAAATTTTGGTGTAAGCAGTTCAAATGGGACAGAGAGAATCCATTCATGACGACCCAAAGGGTGAAAGACCTCTGGAAGCATGAACTGAAGAAATCAACGACAAAGTTGAAGAATTTGTGTTGACTGACCGCCGAGTAAAAGTTACAGTCATTGCTAGAGAAATAGGAATATCAGAAACGAGTGTTTTTAAAATTTTACACGAAGATTTGGGAATGAGCAAAGTGTCGACACAATGGACTCCAAGCTGCTCAATCCCGAAGAAAAATTATTGCTAGAGAAATAGGAATATCAGAAACGAGTGTTTTTAAAATTTTACTCTAAGATTTGGGAAGGAGCAAAGTATCGGCACAATGGATTCCAAGCTGCTCAATCCCGAAGAAAAATTGTGTAGACGACAAATTTGTGAAGAGAATTTGACTGTTTCATCTCAGGATGAAGACTTCTTAAATATAATTGTAACTGGCGATAAACGATGACTTGGGTACACCACTGGAATCCTCCAACGAAACAAGAGTCCATGCAAGGACTCCACTCCAATGAGGGCTCTCCACCGCCTAAGAAGGCAAAAACGCAATTAAATGTTTTCTGAGACACGGAGAGGATTCTCTTAATTGAGTATATGCCAAAAGAGACTACAATAATGATAAATGTCTACAAAGATACAGTTAAGAACTTGAAGACGGCTATACGCGAAAAAAGACCCACAATTTTGCTCAAAAAACTCTGTTTCTGCACGATAACTGTAGGGTGCATAAGGCACGAATTGTTCAAGCAGTAATCAGTGAAATACGGCTTTGAGGAATTACAACGTCCACACTACTGTGACTATTACCTCTTTCCAAAGCTCAAAAGACACTTGAGAGAGCGTCGATTTTTATCGAGGGAGGACGTGGAAAACGTTGTGAGGTCATATTTTGCGTAATTACCAAAATAATTTTTTTCGAAAGCATAGCGTTATTGAAGAAATATGTTTTCTGATTTCTTTCATAGCTAGGTAAATAACAAAAAAAAACTCTTCACGTATATTCAACATTTAAAGTTGAAATATTTGTTAATTGAGGAAGGGCCAAAATTAAGTTAAAAAGAAGTACTGAAGCATTATGAAAAGCTTACAAAGCTTTCGAAGAAATTCTGATCTCATATTTTCGTTTGGTGATGAATTTGCACAAAAAACGTCGTTCAGGTAGACCCATCTCTTGTCTTTAATAGAACCTGATCTTAAGATAAATTCGTTAATACTTAAGTCAACCTGTGTTCATTCACATAAACTTCAAATCTCGGAAAGTGGGTGCTTCACGAGATGTCTGAAGCGGATAAATTAAATCGTTTGTAATTTGCATTAATTAGCTTCCTTGCTGTTAACTTGAATAATTTTTTGATCGAATCTTGACCTAGTGGCTTCAATACGTAAATTAACAGAGATCATCCCTATTAAGTACTTCCCAGAAAGAAACTTTCCAACTATTTCTAAATCGAACATTCTTTCGTACATTTGGTAGACATTATAGCAATCCCATTGATGAGAAGTTGTTCACGATGCTTGATTAATTGAGTAGTTGTTTGGGCTATTTCAATCGTTTGTGGGATTTTAATAATCCGACGTTTCCGCAGTTAATCTACAGCCGTCTTCAAGGTAGTTCTGAAAACAATAACAGCAGTAGATTAACTGCCGAACCGTCGGATTATTCAAATCCTACCAGGGCGACCCTGAAGGCAGCAGAAGATTAACTGCCCAAAACGTCGCCTTATTAAAATCCTACAAGGGCTATCCTGAAGACGACAGTAGATTAACTGGCGCAACGTCGGATTATTCAGAACCCACAAACGATGGAAATAGTCCAAGTAACTACTCAATCAAGCCCGTTGAATTGTGATGGGACTGCTTGGACATTAACGTTAGAAAAATCACAAGAAAATCTAAAGAAACCTTTTGAACTGCTTTTCAGGAAGATTAATTCATTTAAATGTACGCTGAGCATGCTATTAAAATAATTAGAACAATTTATGAAGAAGAATCTAACCAAGGCACAATTTCTTTAAGAAGCGACTGTCACAAAACCTTGATTGCAAGTCTTTTAATTACTATGGGACTACTTATAACACATCATTCAAAACATTACATCAAACAGTAGACATTTTTTAAATTGCTTTTCAAGATTACGAAAGGGTTTTCTATTAGGAACGACACATTTGTAAAAGATTTCTTTCAAACAGCAATTCTGGTGAGTTTGTTTTTTGACATTTATGCTCGTATAGGCCTACTATTTCATTGAGGAACGATGGAAAGTTCGTTCACGTTTACAAATTATGCAGATGTTTTATCAAAATTTACGTTCAGGCGCGGCTACTTTCCATGCATTAACTTCAATTTCCGGTTGGTATAATCATCCAAGTCAAAGAAGAGTTGAGCGTCTTGTGCAAATAATTTGAATCAGCATATTCACTTCATAACGTTTCCGTGCCAGTGACATGAAGAAGTGCAAAGAGCGGAGAGAATATTGCAGTCGTACGTCACAAAGTGTTTGTGAAGATCCAAATTTATTAATTCCTCGTTGATCGCAGGCATTGTACGTTTCTAACACCATGATTGTTTCTGGCATGTCGGACTGGAACCGCGACCCTGGCACTGCTTCCTTATTAGCCGACGTTTCATACACTTACGAGGAGCATCGTCAAGAGACTCCCAGAAACAACCTTAGACAATGACTACAGAAGCCTACAAGTCATATTTTCAACACTAGTTTCTGGCGAACTCTGCGAAAAGAGTTCTCACACCATACGGTCATTTGTTGCGTCGCAAATTCAGTAATTGGGCTCTAAGACACTTGAAAAACCATCCTCATTGACGAAGCTCACTTCTGACTTAGTTGCGGAAATAATACATGACGAATGCTGAAAGAGTTGTTGAACCTTACATTTTTTTCAACGATGCTGGTAATTCTGTTACTATGAATGGAAATGGCTCAATGTTGACAGGATTTTTTTTGTCCGAATTGGATGCTTTCGACTTGAACAATGTAACGGTGCCACACTGGCAATCTAACGATTCACTTACTGAACGATAAGTTTGATGTATAGATTATTTCCAGAAATTATCTAATGAACTTCTTTCTGTGGAGTTATGTTAAATCATTAGTTTACACCAACAGTATTACACGACTTATAGACCAATTAAACGTATAATTGCTCACATTCGACCAAATTTATGTGAAAAAGTCATGGAAAATTGGGTTCAAAACGGATTCATTCTTATCAGCGTTTGCGTGAAAGATATTTGAATGATGTGTTCCATCAATAATGGTATTAACTTTAACACTAAACCAAAAATTATCTTAAATTTTTCATGATTAAAGACTGTCATTGTCGGTTGGCTCACAGAGGCGTGGACGAGCGAGAGGTTCGGGTATGTAGTACATTAGTACATGAACAGCTATTATAGTGTGAAGTTTATGGGCGTATTTACGAATACGCGTGGGTGTAATTCGAACTGAAGGCATTTTTCTAAATAACGCATACTTTTATTTCAGCTGTTTGCCTACCTAAGTGGCGGTCTTTACCATGATATTTGTGATTTATTTTGCAAACAAAGTGCGTCGCTTCTAATAAAAAACCATTTACATTTGAATTTATAGAAAGCATGCTGCTAAATTTACTAAAAAAATTTCAAAGAGAAATTTAATACTCTTGCCTTACTGGAATGGGTCCTAATGTTATAAATATTACACCAACAGTAAAGAAGCTTTTTGAACTATTTTTCAGTAAGATTCATACATTGAAATGTTGAAGATGTTAAAATTATTAAATAGTATCTTTCTTTATTGGGGCAACTGTCACGAAACCATTATTACTTATAATCTTATTGGATTGCTTGCACCAAAAAATTCTAAACATTATGCCAAATAGAAAAACAAGCCTTAAAAAATTAAGTTTTAGCGAAGAGACCAAGAAGAAACTATAGATATCGACCGCGGAAATCAATCTAGGTTAATATTTCTATTTTATTTAATTTTTACGGCCAAATTTTTGGTCGATTTGATCAAATTTATGAATGGCAATGTACACCTAATGTACAACTTTTGCAATTTTGACCATTTTTGAAGATTTTTATTGTTTTCAATGATTTTGAATTTTAGGATACAGAATATCCTATAAAATGACATAAAAATTCTTTTATCTTTATTTGAAATTATAATAATAATTCCTACATCTTTTTTTAAAGTATTCTGAGATATTGAACCAATTTTTTAAGAAATTCAATTATTTATAAATAAATAATTATACCAGTACACTTTTATTTTCATCAAATATTAGGCTTCTTTTTCGCTTTTTTGTTGTAAATATTGTTTCCATTAGTATATGAATGAAATAATTATTCAATAATTTGGATAATTAATCAATCCAGATTAATATTTTTATTTTATTCAATTTTACGGTCAAATTTTGTCTTAATTTGGTCAAATTAATGAATGGCAGTTTACACACATTTTTGGAATTTTGCCTATTTTTGGATATTTTTATTGTTTTCAATTATTTATAATTTTAGAATACAGAATATCCTATAAAACAATACAATAATTCTTTTATCCTTTATTTGAAATTATAACAAGTGTTCATTTGAAAAGTCAATCTAGGTTACTTTGAAATTTTGATAGAATAAGACGCAAATATATTAGTATGTGTTTGTTGTTCCGTAAACGTAAATCCAAATGACATTTGATAATGTCAATCACAAATATCAGTTAGTGCATAAAATATCGTGCGTCGATTCTGGTTTAAATAAATTGCTTCTCAGTTTTAAAATGGCTTTCACTTTAGAACATAAAATTTTTTTAGTCCAGACTTATTTTCGAAGTGGTAATAAAATTGATGGTTTATGGGTTTATTCAGTTCAAAATTGCATGGTAAAATTTCAAGTTGAGATTCAACATTTTGTAATAAATTATATACAATTTAAGAATACTTTGGATAGAACTTTAAAACTTTTTTTCTGAAACTGGTAGTCTCTTAGGAAAATCAAGCAGCGGAGCAGTTAAGAAACGTACACCTCAAGTTGTCAATCGTGTTGAAGAAATAATGGAAAATGAACCACAAACATCTGTTCGACATTTGAGTCAACAAATAAACCTTTCTGTTGGTACAACTCACAAGTTATTAAAAAAAGATATGCAACTTTATCCATACCGTGTCACAGCAGTACAGGAATTGTTAGAAATTGATTACCCAAGTAGACTACAGTTTTGTAATTGGTTTGTAAATATGAACTATAATGGAGAACTTTCGCAAAGAGTCATCTTTACTGATGAAGCATGGTTTTATAAAACGGGATACCTAAATTCACAAAATACAAGAATTTGGAGTAGTGAAAATCCACATGTAATTAATGAAGAATCGCTACATCCAGAGAAAATTGGTGTGTGGGCAGCGATAAGCCAAAGGCGAATCGTTGGACCAATATTTTTTCAGGGAACGTTAACTGCTCAAAGGTACCGTACGGAAATTTTACAACCATTTGTCAATCAGTTGCATGACGATGAACTACAAAATGCATATTTCCAGCAAGACGGAGCACATTGTCACTGTACTGCAGAATCTTTGGATTATTTAAGAGAATTTTTTGATGAGCGTATAATTAGTCGAAATACTGAAATTGCCTGGCCTGCACGTTCATGCGATTTAACACCTTGCGACTTCTTTTTGTGGCCTTATCTAAGAAATAACATATTTCGAACACCTATATTGAATTTGAATGATATGCTACAGAGAATCGAACAGAAATGCATGGAAATTAATAACAATCCAGTAATGTTGCAGAATATCATCAGAAATTTTGAACGGAGGATTTTAAAGTGCATTGATCTTGAAGGACATTTTCAACATTTGTTATAGTTTTCAATAAATACCTATTATTTGTTATTTATTTGTATGTATGAAACTGTCAAAAATATACGACTTCGTAGGTTAAGTAGTAAATTTTAATTTACGACATACTTCAAAATGTTCTCAGTAAATCACATGCTACTAGATTGACTTTTCAAATGAACACTTGTTAATTATTGCAATTTTTTCAAGTATTATGGAAGATTGAACTAATTTTCTAATATTATCTTATCTCATATCTTTGTCCCATCCTTTGTTATTAATATGGTTTCCATAAATATATAAATAGAAATTATTAAGAATTAATTAAAGGAAATGCCATTAACTACAACCATGGAATCTGGTTTCTCTGTTTACGTGTCGTCGGAGTAGTTCTTGGGTTTTACCAGTTTTTTTCGTAATTTCGTATATTTGTATGGACTGGCTGAAGTAAAGCATGCATGTCTATCTGATTTTTAAAACATCGATAAAGCATGTAAGATGGACTTAATAATAACTTATTTTAACTTAAAAAAAATATAATTTAATAAATTTAGGCAAGTAAACTAGCCTTAATTAGTATTATTATTTCAGCTGAGGTATTAAAAAATATGATGAACACGTTTAATAATATGCCATTAATTATTCTGTTTACGCTAAGTATAATATTCAGATTTCAACAATCATTTATTTTTGTCAAATCACAATTGTTTTAAATTAAAAGCAATATTTAAATATTTGATTATTTTCACACAATTCAGTCAATGATAATCTTTAAAGTTTGTTCACAGAAATTTTATTTTGACGATGTGTCAGATCGAGAAATTTGGGTCTTACCGCTTTTTCAGACACAAACAAGATAAAATAATCTCGATAAGAGATAATATTTCGATTAAAAATGTTATCCTCTTTATTAAAAAATAAATAAAATATTATTTATTATAGCTTCGTCAAATATATATAAAAAATATAAGCAATTGCGGCGTTTAACTTAAGATGAAAGTTCAGCAACTCGCACACTCCGGTTTTAATGAAATTTTTATGGCATTGTGAAGGGGTCAAAAATATAAATATGGAGTCCTCAAGAAAAAAGCACATTCTTGTAGCAATCTTTACGAAATTCAATAATTTTTTAATTTTTATTATGAGCCTATAGATCACTTAAAAATAAAGCGAAATTTAGGTGTTTTTGTATTTTATAGTTTTCTTGACAAGTTAGGCGACAATAATTTTCTAAGACAACTTTCTAATTTTGTCCTTTTAAAAGTTATTAAAAGAATGAAAAAGTTGTTTATTTTGAAAGACGGTTTTAGCCCATGAGAGCACGATAGGTTCAATATAAAAAAAGACACACGGTTTGTCGATTTTCTCTTGTTAGTCCTTTAATTGATTAGTTGTTTATTATTTTTACTTGGACTTATTACTGGGACTCGCGTTCAAATCCAAGGCTGCTGTCCGGACAGATTTTTCGCGTTTTTCGCATTTAATGTGAATGCCGACAGACAAAAATCTTAAGTCGCTCAACCAGAACGGACATAATAATATTTATTTATCAGGTAACCAAATAAGTTCGTACGGTTTTTGTATACAAGTTGTCCCGTATCGTTATGTTCAAATTTTGGGAGTGTAAAGTAGACTTCATTTCAAGTAAAACAAAACGCAAAACTTGTAGATTCATTTTTATTTGTTTCAACGTTACAGGTCTATGAATGTTATTGTCACATAATGGGGAAAAAATGTTATACTAGAGTCAGTAAAAACTGATTTTGTTTAGAAAAAGGTCATTATAATATTTTCAAAATGTCCACCTCCTTGTTGAATGCAGGTTTGTGCCCGTAAGCCAGCAGATGTAGCAGTACTTATCTGTATTTCACGCTTGTTTTGTCGTATTTGTTCGGTAGCCTGATGAATACGATTCAATAACTCTTCTCTTGTGTTTGAAACTTCCGCGTAGACTCTTTCACGTACCCCCACAAAAAAAATCCAGGGTATTGTCATCGAGTAATCTAGGTGGCCATGCAACAGAACCCCGACCGATCCATCTTGAATAACTGACGTTAACAAAATTTGGGACAGCACTTCCGAAATGTCTAGTCGAACATTCACTAATACATCCTCTAAAAGAACTTTTTTTTTAATAAAATCAGTTTTTATTGACTTTAGTATAACATTTTTTTCATTATCTCACAATAACATTCATAGTCCTGTAACTTTTAAACAAATAAAAATGGATCTACAAGTTTTGCGTTTTTTTTTTTTTGCTTGAATTACGGGGCAGCTTGTATAATAGAGTTCCATGAATATTTTTTATGTTGTTGATCGATAGGACTTGTTTGTTATCTGTCATTTACTTTAGTATGAATCCTTCTTTTATCGGATACATACACATTTGGTGACAATTGTTTAATTCCTAGTTTTAAATAGTTGAAAATGGCAATGAATAAAACTTTAATTGGAGATTGTTTACTCGTTGAGTACGAACTTGGTACCAAAGCTGCAGTGGCGGCGTGAAAAATATGTATCGCATTTGGAGATGATGCCGTAAGTGATCGATGAACCACGCTCTGAGAGACCAAAGATCATTAACAATGAGGATATTCAACAGGTTGCGCAGGAAAATTCCAGGACATCGTGCTTAGAGCTTGCAGAAAGTTCAATGTGAGTGATGAAACAATTCGTTTGCACCTTCATCAGCTAGGAAAGACATGAAAATTAAGCAAATGGTTCCCACATGAATTGTCAAATGTTAACAAATTAAATTATCCGACCGGTTGTTAACCTGCGACAAAAAGTGGATATTGTACTAAAATTCTAAGCGTTCGTATCATTGGTTGTTGCCTATTGATTCGGTACCACACACTCCCAAAGCTCCCTTCCATCCAAATAAGATTTTATTGTGTGTTTGGTGGACAAGAACCGGAATTGTTCATTATGAGTGACTTGTATTGTGAACAGTTTCAATGGGTACAAGTTGCATTTATACAAAAACGGCCTGGTGGTATTCTTACAAGATAACGCCAGGCCGCATATCGGAAGAGTGACACTAAAAAAAATTTCTGAACTTGGCTGTTAAACGAAATGTTAGGAAAATATTGAGCGTGTCATATTCTCCTAACATTTCGCCTAGTGATTACCACCTTTTTTTGTCTCTTGATAATTGTATGACATGCATAGACAGTTCAAAACTAGGGTTGATATAATAAATGTACTCCGTTATTTTTTTGATTCAAAATCCATAGAATTCTACAATACCGGCATACAAAAATTGATGTCACGTTGGCCAAAGGTCATTGAGTGTGATGGCAATTACTTCGAGGAATCTATTGTTTTTTAATAAATATTTATATTTTACCATAAAAAACCGCACGAATTTAATTGGTTACCTGATATAATGTAGAACACAGGTCAACACAATTTTTGCTGAATGAAAATTGTTGACATTTTCTGTTTCCGTACCCGATGGAAGCTCTCAAATCGGTCCTAGTTTGGTTCATCGGGTTACATTTTTTCAGGAATCGCTCTTATAGAAATTAACTGTTTTAATAATACAAGTCTACAAACAAAAATTTTTCGTGCTTTTATTTATTTATCCACCTAGATGTATTGTAATATGAATATTCAAAATTTAAATCTGTTGTAAGTTTTTCTCTATCGAGTTAGGTTTTCATACGAAATCAAATCAAATGTAATAATGTACAATATTTTCAATGAAACATTGTAAATATATTAAACACATAAAGCTAATACAAAACTATTTCTGCAGGTTTAATTACCTGAAATATTAGTGAATATAAAATGAAAAAGCGATATTACTTAATTTCCACTTTATTGGGATAAAATCCCATTATAATTGTTTCGACACACAATGTCTTCCTCGGATGGAGATGTATTGCAAACTAAATCTAAAGGAAGTTGACAAATTTAAACTTACATGAATATATATAAAAAGTAGTGAAAGTCATTAAAATTTGTTTTATTTTATCCCGATAATAATTAAATGAATTTTATAATGAAAAAATAATTATACTCAGATGGATAGTTCAATAATAGGCACTTTATATTCAAAATGTAAACTTTATTACACAAAGGGACCAAAGTTTACCGAGTACAAACATAAAAATGGGAAAACCAAAATAAATGAA
This sequence comes from Melolontha melolontha, assembly GCA_935421215.2. Taxonomy (NCBI): domain Eukaryota; kingdom Metazoa; phylum Arthropoda; class Insecta; order Coleoptera; family Scarabaeidae; genus Melolontha; species Melolontha melolontha. The sequence continues at coordinate 84,845,107 of OW285243.1, forward strand.
AGAATCAGATGTAAAATAGGCATAATAAAGGAGAATTGCCGAAATCTATATGATTATTGAGTAAAAGGTCAGATTTTTATATTTCAAAATTTTTAAAATTTCCAGTAAATTTCATTTTTGCGAAAAGTCTTTCTTTGGAGACTGTGGTTAAGTAAAAACTTAATAAAAGGTATATAAACCCTTACCACAATTGTGGTAAGGAGTTATATACCTTTTTTTGAGTTTTTTTCATTTTTGAGATTTATTTTCTGTTTATAAAATTTATATATAATAATAAGTTATAATTCAAATTATGGCCTTCTTCTCTTAGATGTAATGCATAATGTGTCATTCTTGTTATTAATATAACTACGTTCAACTTATATCAATAAATTATCAAGGAGACAATTCAAAGTAGTTCTTTATTTTCCGACTATAAAAAACAATCATTATCTGTTATGAACCCCCAAGATCCTATGTTATAATCTTCAATTAAACTGCACAAAGGAAACTCCCCGATTAGACCAGTTGTTTCATTCACATAGGCCTCTTCGGTTAAAGTGTCCAAAAAACTTATCGAATGTTTTACAATTTTATTACAACTTCAAACCTAAATATAGCATCCAAAATTCATATGAATTAATAGATAAGATCAAATAACTTAACCTCCCACATAATAGTAAATTGATTTCTTTTGATGTACAAAATCTGTTTCCTTCTATTCCACCTGAAGATGTTTTAAAATTAGTAGAAGAATTTTTAACAAAAAATAATGTAAATTTTATCATTAAACAAGATATTTTAGATATATTACGAGTACATGTATGCTTAGACGAAAATTATTTTTATTTGGATAATTTATACTGTGTCAAGGAATGATTTAATAATGGGTAACCCACTAAGTCCTTTTCTAGCTCAAATTTTTATGGATTATTTCATTGACAACATAAGTACATTATTACATTTGATTTGATTTTATATAAAAAAGCCTGATAGAGGAATATATACAAGTGTCCCGTATCGTTATGTTCAAATTTTAGGAATGTAAAGTAGACTTCATTTCAAGTAACAAAAACGCAAAACTTGTATATCCATTTTTATTTGTTTCAAAGTTTCAGATCTATGAATGTGATTGTCAGATCATGAAAAAAAATGTAATCTTAAAGTCAATACAAACTGAAACGACGAGACATGTGGTTTCACATGGATGGGGCAAATTGGGTTAATGTCAATTATCCAAGATGGATTGGTCGAGGTGGTCCTGTTGCAGGCCACCTAGATCACCCGATCTTAATCCCCTTGATTTTTATTTATGGGGGTACATGAAAAATTTAGTCTACGCGCAAGTTTCGAACACAAGAGAAACGTTGTTGGATCGTATTCACCTGGCTGCCGAGCAAATCCGACAAAACAAGTATGAAATTCGGATAAGTACTTCTTCTGTTGGCTTACGGGCACAAGCCTGCATTCAATAAGGTGGATATTTCGAAAATATTATTAATTGAACTTTTTTAAATAAAATCAGTTTTTATTGACTTTAGGATTACATTTTTTTTCATGATCTGACAATCACATTCATAGATCTGTAACTTTGAAACAAATAAAAATGGATATACAAGTTTTGCGTTTTTGTTACTTGAAATGAAGTCTACTTTACACTCCTAAAATTTGAACATAACGATGCGGAACACTTGTATATATATCCAGGTGGAAAATTTAAAAAAGCACGCAATTTTTTTTTTTTGTAGATCTGTAATACTTCTCATTCCTATATCTTTCTACCTTTCGGTATAAGATTAAGGAATAACAATTCAAAATTTAAATTATTTCTTACCGCACTGAAACTCCAACATGAACCACATTGTCCTTGGTCTTTGATAGGGGTAACAGCACCATCCTCCCTCCAATCAACCGTGTCGGGAAGTTGGACGTGTGCTGGCGGAATATAGGTTGCGCCTTTGAGTTTTTCGCCGGCATTGTCCCTATTATCGTTTGGAGCGCTTCGATTAAAACCGTTTAGAGTTTGCACGAACTCGTAATGCAACATGTCGGCATATTTATTTAATTTCATATTATAAGGGACAAGGTCTTCTTCGTACAATTGGTTGTGCTTGGCTATCATGTGGGAGTTTTCCATGAATATTTTCATGCGAAATTTTTCTTCCGTTTCATCTTTGTAATGCTTATCGTGGATTAGCTGGATAAAATGAAAGGTGTGTATAATTAAGATGCTATTAAATTAAGAAGTATGGAAACATCTTTATTATTAATTAAGTATTGGCAGTAAATAGGTAATATTTTTGAGAAAATGTAATAAAATTTCTGGATAATTAGTTATTATTTGTACCAGAAGATGTCAGTAACAGCATTGTAAACTTTTAAGTTTGATATTTTTTCTTAGAACCAAATCAAATCTACAATGTGGATTAGACCTGGAAATTAGAGTTTTTCTTCTTTTCTCCGTAAACAAACACATTTATACAGTGATGGGCAAATGTGTGGAACCATGTATCTGTTAAATTTAAAAAAAGATATTGTAATAATATTTTTGACACGAAAATTAGGGATGAAGAGCAATCATCTGAAGTATTTTTTAAATATGCAGTGTTCAAAAAAAAATTGTAACGTAGGTACTAAAGTTATACTTTTTTACATTTAGGAATTCTCCTCGATAACACGATTTCAACAAACTACGACACTTGGGGTCCAGCTGGGGTTATTTATTAATTGGCAAGGAAAAGAAAATAAATTGGTCATACAAACAAAGTTAAACTTAATTTATGAGATTTTCAAATGGATTTTCAAAATGGGCGCCGCCTATTTCCTAACAGTAAGCCCGTCTGTCTGTAAATTCTCTTGTAACCCTCTCTAGGATATCTGGTGATCTGCTTCGTATCTCTTCATTAATTTTTTCAGCCAAATCTTGCCTGGTAAGATACACTTTCTGTTTTAGATAGCCCCACAAGAAGTAATCTAGTGGATTGGGATCGAGAGAACATACGGGCATTCAATTTCACCTCTCCTTCCAATCCATTTATGGACAAAGGTTCGATCTAATCGATCTCGAACGATACCTGAATAGTGAGTGGGTGCCCGCCCCATCCTGCTGAAACCAGATATTTTTGTGGAAGTTAGCCATTTTCCTCTAATGCAGGAACTATTTGGTTATTTAAAAGTTTTAAATATATTTACCAATTAGAGTTTCTTCTATTATTATGTTTCTACAAATGCTAGGCCCAAACGTTAAGTGTTGCGTATGCGCCTCTTGTATCCAGTGAGGATTACTCTTTGCCCAATACCCATGAACAGTACCGTTCAAATAAAAGGTTGCCTCATTCGAAAATACTATATTATTTAGTATATTGTTATCAGGATTAGAAGCGTTCATCATTGATTCACAAAACTCTTGCCTTCTGTCGTAATCATCAGTGAGTTCTTGAACGAGGCGAATTTTATAAGAATGGCATTTTTCTTTTTCAAGAATTCTTCCTACTGAATGACGACTGAATATCATGCCTTTGCGCCAACGCGTTCGTAAATAAATGAGGATTTTACAGATATGGCAGTAACAGCATTTGTAGAAAAATTTGTACAACAAATTCTTTGCAAATTGTGAACACCGCCATTCTTAAAGTTTTGGTAACAACAGAACACGAAATTGGCTGATGATTGGGATCTATAGTATTAAAAAGATTACATACTTCCAGACGAGTTCTTTCCTATCACTAAAACCGATCATCATTATTTCTATTTTTCTCTTTCATTTAATGCAACCATTACTGACAAACATGCCACATATTACTAGACCTTGTGATAAAATCCGAAGATTGTAATATTCACGTTAACTTTTTTTGTTCGAAATTAAAAACAATTTTTTTAATCGCCACAACAAAAGAAGAAATAAAGGAAATTGTAGAACTTAATTTCGAATTGTAAATGTGAAAAGTCTTTCTTTGGAGACTGTGGCACAAAAGGTATAAAACCCCTTACCACAATTAATAATCATTTCCTAAATACGTATTTCGACAACTAAGTTGTCATCATCATCAGTAGGTAAATCGTATACACTTCAGTGTATACGTGGACGCCGTGTAAAGTTGCGCGCGATTCTATATGTTAGCTTTACTGTCCTCCATGTTAAACACTTTGATTAGGTTTTACCCACTGATGATGATAACTTGGTTGTCGAAATCCGAATTGAGGATACGATTATTAATTGTGATAAGCAACCTTTTTTGCTTTTTTGCAAGAGATGCTATTTTTATACTAAGACAGATAGTTGAGAAATCAATTGAATACAACAACCCTGCCTATATGTGCTTTGTAGACTTGACAAAGGCCTTCGATCGTGTCAGACTGGAAGATGTGCTGAAGTTATTAAAAGAAGAAAATCAGCCCAGTGGATTGGTAGAGATAATTAAAGACATAAACACAAACAACAAAACTAATTAAGATCGAGAACGAACTAACATCGGCAGTAGACATCAAATCTGGAATTCGCCAGGGAGATAGTCTAAGCCCACTACTGTTTAATCTAATAATGGATAAAGTTATAGAAGCAGAAAAAAATGTGGGACAGGGATACGGGCTTGGAAGAAAACAGATAAAGATTCTGTGTTATGCAGACGACGCAGTCCTGATCTCAGATACGGAAGATAATTTACAGCGTATGGGATACACTTTTAAAACAGTAGGGGAAACCTATAACATGCAGATATCAACCTCTAAGACAAAAACTTTAGTAGTGGCAAGGGAGCCCAGACGATGTAAAATCGTAATTGGGGATGAGATAATCGAACAAGTTCCTAAGTTCGAATATCTAGGTATAGAAATATCCAGCTGCGGAGAATTAAGAGACAGTGTTCGAAGACAGGCTAATAGGGCGGCTTATGTTTCGGGATGCCCGAGGGACGTTATTTGGCGGAATAAAGATACGAGACTGGACGGGAAAGTACGCATATATAAGACATGCATAAGACCAATACTTGCATATTCAATAGAAACGAGAGCCGACACAGCAGAAACAAAAAGGATGCTTAGAACAACGGAAATGAAAACATTGAGGTCAATAGCGGGGAAAACTGAGAGACAGAATCCCGAACAACCAAATACGGAATCAATGTGGTATACACGATATCGTACGGTGGGGCAGACAGAGGAGACGGGAGTGGAACCAGCATGTAACACGAATGGATTGCGAGAGATTAGCCCGAACAGCAAAAGATCTAAAGCCAATGGGCACCAGACCACCGGGAAGGCCCTTCAAAAGATGGCGAGATAGTTGGCAGTCTACGTCACAAACATGACTTCAGCACTATGAAAGAGATCGGATAAGAACAGGCCTAAGGCCTAATATAAGAAGAAGAAGAACCTTTTTTGAATCGTAAATGCGTTTATTTAAACGATCATACCTAAGTATCAAGCGATACTTTTTGAAAATCCCGAGAGATAAATATTCTAAAAATTCTGATTTTCGTTTGCATGCAATCTCAAGCTAAATTCTTTAGACTCCAAGTGTTATAGTTTGTTGAAATCGTTATCGAGGAGAATCCTAAAATGTAAAAAAACAGGGTGTTCAATTTAGAAAAAGTATAACTTTAGTACTTTACATTTTCTTTGAACACTCAGTATATTTAAGAAGTACTTCAAATGATGGCCCTTCATCTCAAATTTCCGTGTCTGAAATATTATTACAATATCTTTTTTAGTTTAACGGATTTTTACATGGTTCCACACATTTGCCCATTACTGTATATATAAATAATATTCTAGCAAGTAGTAAAAGTCTTACCTTAAATTCCTTCCATTGCTCTTGGACTAGATCATAGAACGATACAGCTCGAGCACCGATGAAAATTATTGCAAATATCAATAAAATTTTCATGTTGAATAGATAGATGTAAATATTTAAGAGTTAAATATTTTATTAAACTGTGTCGAGCAATGTACAACTTAGGCAGTTGACGAAGGTATTATCACTGAAATTCGTTGTCTCTTCTGTATTTATGATAAGGCGATTGATAAAAATCCTCCCACTTTACGTGAGAATCGATTTTATCTAAAGCGTGATAGGAACTGTGTTTGACCAACAAAAATAGATTTCAGAAAAAAGCAAATTTAATGCAATTAGTTTTTGTGTCACTTTAGAATTATCTCAACGATATTTTAAGTTTAACTAAAAGTTGCATAGCGGAGGTGGATAATTTAAAGGTTTTATCGGTTTGATTGCAGTGACTCATTTCGATTTGGTACTTCGATGACAACCGGGTAAATTCCCAGCGTATATAAGCATACGTTGCAATCTGCGGTATGGCATTTAGCAGTTGTGATTATATAAATATATTTGTTCAATTTCGAATCGTACGTGTAGATTATGTACTAATACATAAAAACACAGGAAACGGTAACGTTTTTTGGATGATTAGTTCTCTTGCCCTAGTATCAAAACTGCATTATCGTTACGATTAGGTTATTTACCAAATTTGTATTATTATGTTGCTATGATTAATTACTACAAAACTATGTAATTTAAACAATGAGCAATAAAATATAGAATCTAACAAAGCGTTATATATATATATATATAATTGACAGACCGCTTACCCGAATTTAAATTAATTTTATATATATATATATATATATATAATATTTTCGTGACCTTGGTATGATATGGTAAATTAAATCAGTTGGCGATTAAAGGTCTGTTTTACTTCAAAGTACATATATTTAAAAAAACCATACATGTTTCGGCAATGATGCCTTTATCAAGGATATAAAAAATATAAATGACAGTATTCTGTCATTACTATGGTACTATGGGTACTATGAAGCGGGGAGACGTAACCCGAACCGTGCTGCCACACAGGAGCTTGATGTAGAACCAAAGGTCTCGCAGACCAATGCTTCTGTTTAAGGGTTAAATTTAAGACATTTATTGTTCATAACTTGCAAAAATATACATGATTTTTTTTTAACGTGAAATGTTTATGTATATTTTTGCAAGTTATGAACAATAAATGTCTTAAATTTAATATCTTATCGTATTATTTCTCTCCTTATTACATTGGATGCTAGACCTAGTTGCAAAGAACCCCTTTAAAAAAAAAACTTAAACCTTGAGAACATTTCATAAGAGTCTAAACAATAAATATGTGTGTGTGTGACGATTCACGTTTGATAATTGAAGCGCTTTTGGAAATCAAAGTACACAACATATTTATAGGCAATAATAATGAGCTCATACGAGACATTACGAATTCAACTTACTAACAATTTTTATAAAACGTATTATGTTCGCAAGTTGAGGTTCGACTGTACATTACTCGAATCAACTACTCTACTTACTGTCGTGAGCAAAAAAAACGGGACACTGTTTCTGCGTGGATTTAAATTGTAACTACTTAAGTGGCTATCTTTACTCATAATAGTAAATCAGGAATTGTCAAAAATGTGTCTTATTGACATTTATTAAACATTTTTAAAATAAATGTAAATAAAAATTACTAAAAACGATAGAGAAAGATTATTTATTAAATTAAAATAATTATTACATTAAAATAATTATTTCGTCATTCCACCGTTATTATTAACTGCATCTAATCTTGTAGACATTGAAGCGACAATATTTTGTACAAAATTTGTAGAAATTTGATGCCAAGCATTATGAACAATCTCCCAAAATTATTCCTGGGTAGAAGCTCTATCTCATTAATCCCCATACATTTTCAATGGGATTTAGATAAGGACTGTAGGGCTGGATATCTCAAGTTTAAATTTCATTCTCTTGTAACCATTGTATTACAAGATGAGACAGGAAATTGTGTTGTTCTTATAGCTTCCTTTAATGTTTTGAAAGGGTTGTGCCTAATCTCAGTAACTAATGTTTCGTCTTCCTGCGTATTCTAAATTTTGTTACGTCCGGAACCTATTTAAATTATCCTCTTCCCTCCATTTTTTATATATTCTTGCGATTGAACTTTTACTAATATTAAATTAAACCGATGCAGTTCTTAATGATTTACCATTTTCCAAACATGCAACAAGTCTAGGTTTATCAGTTTTCGAAAGATGCGGCATTTTCAATTTTGAATTATCAACTATGATATATAATTTGACGTAGAGTTTGAATGTTAATCAAATGTTAAAATTACAACGCTAAAAAATAAAGGAAATTGACATAACGATTTTGACAGTCCCATTTTTTTGCTCACGACAGTATCTGTAATTAACTATTAAACTCATTCCTATTACTACTATTCACACATAATTAAATATAAAATTATACACTTCAAAAATTTTTTTCTTTTTCTTTTCGTAGTTTTTTAATGGGATGTGTGTTTCAAACTGAGATATTTTGTGTTCTTTTCTGCAAGTGAACCTAATGGACTTTTTTTTATTGCGTTTTTGTGTGAATTGTTTTTTTATTATGCTCGTGACTTATTTTAAAAATTTCATTTTGGTTTTTTAACATCTGTTCGGAAATTGTAAACGGGAGGTTATATTATTTGATAAATGGGTAATAAACTTTTGAAAGTCCATCTACGAGTATTTCGTTTCGATCATTAATTGTGGTGTTATTTTTTAATACGTGTATCATTTCTAAAATTTCCCTGGTTTTCGTGTTATTATGTTTTGTTAGTATTTCTTATTATTAAAATCAAAATTGTGTTTAAATGTTGCTAAGACTGTTTGATTTTTCGCATATTTGTGGCCTTTTAATCTTTCTTGAAGTAGCTGTTTTGTTTGGCCTATGTAAACTTTGTCACAGTCTTTGCAAGGTATATTATATACTAATATGTAATTGTTTAAGGGTTGGTGTTGTGCCTTTTAATTTTGTGTGTAGAAATTTTACGTTTTTTTCGTTTTGGTGTGCTCATTTAAAATTAAATGGTTTGATTATATTGTTTTTCTATTTTGCGTTCGAAATGAACTCATTATGAAACCCAAAACAGTATCGAAATGAGCTTCATTTCGATACGCTTTTTTTCATTTTTCAATGTTGGCGTTGTTCGAATACAGAAATAAATATCATTGCTGTCATTTGATTTTAAGAATTTATGTACATTTGACAGATATGATATATGTCCGTATTTTACACAAACAACGTATGTTGTATACAATTGACAACAACATATATATGTTTCTATGTCACTCATGTTTATATTTTTAAATGAAATATCAAGTAATGTTAACGAAAATTAATAAATAATATGTAATATAATATACTTCGCGGATAGCAAGATTTAAATTTGAAAATGTCAAGTATCAATGTGACCAACTGCATGCTTTATATAAAAATTAAACTCTGAACTTTCAAATTAAATAATTCCAATTTAAGCAATTTATTAATGTAAAAAACGCAAAATAGAAAAAATAGTATAAAAAACTCGTTTCATAAGGCCTTTTGCCGCACTCGCTCTTTAGAAAACTCGCCGCAAGCGGCTCGTTTTCTAAACTGATCTCGTGCGGCAAAATGGTGCCTTATGAAACTCGTTTTTTAATATACTATTTATCTTTCGCATAATCCAGTTATATAGGGTCTAGGGATATGTTAATTTAATTGACGTATTTGTATTTTGATATTTAGTTTTGTTATATATTTTGTTTAGTCTGTGTTTTATAATGTTTTGTAAATGTGATGGATAATTGTTTTTCGTTAGCATAGTTTTAACTTTAACAATGACCGTCGTAGCTTATTTCATTCTTGTAAGGCAACAGCACATTAAAACGATTTACATGTTTGAATAACATTTTAATTTAAAAAAATAAACAAATTACAATAACTGTTGGAAATGAGCCCCGCCTCCTTCGATATACAAGTTTACGTGCCTTATCAAGTTATCACGCTATCACAAGCATTTTGCAGTATTTGTGGCGTTATGTTTGCACATTCTTGAATAATCCTTTGCTGCAGTTCTTGCAAATTACGTACAGGGGTTCTGAAAATATTATTTTTCAAGTAAGGAAACACAAAATAGTTCATAATAGTCAAACCAGGTGAAAGGGGTTGATATGATTGCATCATATATGGACGCATGTTCAAGTTCTTCTTTACAATGGTTGGGCATGTTCCATAAGAAACTTTAATGTCCTGGTACAGGCGTCTCAAAGGTTTTGTGGGATCCTGTTCCATATTATTACGAACGTCAATAATCACTTTTTCTGTACGAATAGTTTGCCTACCGGCGCACCTTTTCTATGAGTTATAGATCCAGTTTCGCAAAATACACCAACGCTATATGTAAAGCACATACAAACGATGTCTGAACTGCCTGCTAGTTACCGATGAATCTTGCTTTTCAAAAAACGGAATTACTAATTTTCGAAACACCCATACTTGGTATCAGAATAATTGAAACATACATGAGTAGGTAAACCCCACCAGTTTTGTATAATACAAAGGTATTTTTAATAATATAAAATATTATTACAAATCTGGTGTGAAGAACACAAATGCAGGTTCACTATTAATATTTTCTGTGAACGTGTCCGAATATATCCTATTCCCAGAGGCGTAGATACGTATTTCACCTTTCTACAGGCTCATCGGTACGCCCCTGCTGGAGAAAGGATATTCCCAGACACTTTCACAGAAAAGAACCAGATCGCCCTATCACCGTAATTATCCAGACCGAGCGCAGAAGTAAATTCGGCGCTGCCTGTTGTCAGACAGCCGAAGTACCTCGCATACCGTCCATCGTTACTTCACATTAATTATGTGGACGGTATGCGAGGTACTTCGGCTGTCTGACAACAGGCAGCGCCGAATTTACTTCATGGTAGAATTTCAAGTTGAGTTTCCACATTTTGTAATAGATTATATACAATTTAAGAATACTTTGGATAGAACTTTAAAACTTTTTTCTGAAACTGTTAGTCTCTTAAGAAAATCAGGCAGCGGAGCAGTTAAGAAACGTACACCTCAAGTTGTCAATCGTGTTGAAGAAATAATGGAAAATGAACCACAAACATCTGCGATTATCTAATAAACTACTAATTATAAATAATTGTAATAGATTATATACAATTTAAGAATACTTTGGATAGAACTTTAAAACTTTTTTTCTGAAACTGGTAGTCTCTTAGGAAAATCAAGCAGCGGAGCAGTTAAGAAACGTACACCTCAAGTTGTCAATCGTGTTGAAGAAATAATGAAAAATGAACCACAAACATCTGTTCGACATTTGAGTCAACAAATAAACCTTTCTGTTGGTACAACTCACAAGTTATTAAAAAAAGATATGCAACTTTATCCATACCGTGTCACAGCAGTACAGGAATTGTTAGAAATTGATTACCCACGTAGACTACAGTTTTGTAATTGGTTTGTAAATATGAACAATAATGGAGAACTTTCGCAAAGAGTCATCTTTACTGATGAAGCATGGTTTTATAAAACGGGATACCTAAATTCACAAAATACAAGAGGAGTAGTGAAAATCCACATGTAATTAATGAAGAATCGCTACATCCAGAAAAAATTGGTGTTTGGCCAGCGATAAGCCAAAGGCGAATCATTGGACCAATATTTTTTCAGGGAATGTTAACTGCTCACAGGTACCGTACGGAAATTTTACAACCATTTGTCAATCAGTTGCATGATGATGAACTTCAAAATGCATATTTCCAACAAGACTGAGCACCTTGTCACTGTACTGCAGAATCTTTGGATTATTTAAGAGAATTTTTTGATGAGCGTATAATTAGTCGAAATACTGAAATTGCCTGGCCTGCACGTTCATGCGATTTAACACCTTGCGACTTCTTTTTGTGGCCTCATCTAAAAAATAACATTTCGAACACCTATATTGAATTTGAATGATATGCTACAGAGAATCGAACAGAAATGCATGGAAATTAATAACAATCCAGTAATGTTGCAGAATATCATCAGAAATTTTGAACGGAGGATTTTAAAGTGCATTGATCTTGAAGGACAACATTTTCAACATTTGTTATAGTTTTCAATAAATACCTATTATTTGTTAGTTATTTGTATGTATGAAACTGTCAAAATATACGACTTCGTAGGTTAAGTAGTAAATTTTAATTTACGACATAGTTCAAAATATTCTCAGTAAATCACATGCTACTAGATTGACTTTTCAAATGAACACTTGTTATTCTCATATTGTCGTTGATTATTTATACACGATATATGGTAATTGATGGGTTGCTCGAAACAGACTTGTTCAAAGGCCACCACGATCTCCCGATCTAACGCCGTTAGATTTTTTTATGGGGCTGAATGAAGTGTGTGTTAAAAGACGTAGAATAAACCCTAGTCTTTTGACACACAAGAAGAGCTTAGGAATCGGACAGTGGGAGCCGCAGCAACTACTAAGGATCGTTCTGATGCTATACGAAGTGACAAAAAAAGGATGGATTCGTCGTGCCGAATACTGCATTCAACAAAACGTTGACCACTTTGAACAGCTACTAAATGTCGTATTCTTACATAAATATCTTTACGCTCCAACATCTTGGGAATAAATTAATTTGAGACATATGTTTGTATGAACTTTTTTGTTTATTATATGCTAGAAAACACATACAAGAGCGTCGTGCAATTCCGAAATACCCGGTATATATGAATCGGAAAGTAAAGAAATAGGCGTGACTGATAAAATATTGAGGAGAGTCCGGTTTTGAAGCCTCTTAATTAAACGTAAGAACTATGCATTAATACAACAAACCAACACCATCAGGAATAATGTTGGTTTGCTCCAAGATTTTGATTCAAGATCTTCTTGAATTGATTTTGATCTGAACTACATCTTGCAGCATATTTATAATGCAGTCGAACACAAAATAATTTGTTAATTTGTTGACATTTTTATTTTCATATTTGTACAAAATATTAGTATAGTGCATCACTGTAGATATACCTGCTATTCTTATTGTAATTTCTCTTGTGACATTCAAATAATAACATGTAGACTTAGACTAGCGGATAAACGGCTGACGTGGCAATTCCGCAATGATTGTTTCTGTTTTTCGCGACTTTTATATATCCCCCGATACCCCAATCAGCCCCGTAAGAATTCTTTATGAGCCAATACTTTTGGCCATCTGCCTCTTCACCATATCCCACAGCCAACATAGCGTGATTTATATTTTCACCTTTGTTCTTGCAATTCTCGTCGTAATAAACCCCTTGTGAATAAAATTGGAAAGTCATCTGGCTAGCGTCCATGCCAATCGATACTGGTCCGAGCGTTGCGAGAATGATTTCCATCGCCTCTTCGTCACCTTCTGGTATTTCGACGTAACCTAAAATAGACAAGGGAATATTTATTTTATGTTTATTTATTTAATCACAACATCAAAAGGCTTAGACCCCCTCTATATAAAAGAAATGAATGGTGTATTGTTCTTTCTGGGTACTTATCAAAGTAGGCACATCGCATGGGCAAAGAACCCTAGCAATCACGTTTGATGATAATACACGTGTCATTTGTTGAAGAAAACGGTCAGTTTTCTTGCATTTGTAGTCAAACGATTTTCGTGATTATATCGTGTTATAATGCCGGGCCGTGAAATTTACGTCTTCAATAGAACAAGAATTGCCTCGCATGATGCCGGACATTCAAATCATCAGATATCCGCGATGTTAAATATGCCTAGAGCATCTGTTGTGCGCATAGTGCATAGATATGTAGAAAGTGGTTCTGTGGAAAGAAGACCATGTTCTGGGCGTCCCTGAGTGTTGAATGAAAGGGAGAATCGTTACTTGATTCAATATGCCTGGAGGTATCGAAATGCTTCAGCTCCAGCCCTAAAAGCTCACTTCCAAGGTACGTTTCGTCGTGTTATTTCAACTTCTACCATTCGAAGAAGACTTCATAGTGCGAATTTACGTGCTAAAAGACCTTTAAGAGTACCCACTCTACTTGCACGACACCGAGATGTTCACTTCCGTTGGACGCGGGAGCACAGGGCGGTGGGTCTTATTTACCGATGAGACCAGAATTTGGATTGGTGAGTGACGATCGTAGGCAACAGGTCTGGAGGACACCAGGTCGTTAAGAGCGATTAATTTTGCCCTATGAAGTTGATCCTTACGAAGGGGGTACTGTCATGGTTTGGGGTGGTATAATGTTCAACAGCCGTACCGCTCTAATTCCCATAAAACAATGACAAATGCAGTTTACATTGAAACCGTTATTAGGTCCATTATCTAGCTATTACGCAATGAACTGGGTGAAAATTTCATCTTTTCGGATGATAAAGCCAGACTACATCGTGCAGTAAGGATTCGGGACGCACTTTAAGGACATATCACCAGATTGGATTGGTCAGCACAATCCCCCGATATGAACACAATAGAATATATGTGGGATTTTGTTGTTAGAGCCATCCGCAATCGAATTAACCCACTCCACGCCAAGGAAGAATTAACTATAGTGGCTGTAGAGGAATGGAGCAATATTCCGCAAGAAATCATAAATATATTGATTATTTCAATGGGTAGGCGTGCCAATGCGTTAGTAAGAAGCAGAGGAGGGCATACTGAATATTGGATATTGTTTGTTTGATTCATTCCTTTGTTTCTATATCTTTCTTGTTTATTAAATTTTTTTTAATTTTTTCTTTTTGCTTCTTCTGTTAATGCCTACGTTGGTCTACAATTATCATTATCAAATTTTCATCGTTTTCAATATAATATTTTATTGTTCTTAATAACACACAATTATCATAATCTTTTGGGGGTCCAACACTTTTGATGTTGAGTGTATTTATTTACCCAACAGAATATTCCATTTACAGGATAAAATAAGAAATAAAAATTGTAAATCATATACATACTATTAGTATAAAAAAAAAGGTATAAATACTAACCTCTAAATAATAAAAAATATAAAAAATCAAACAAAAACATAAAACAATAAACAAGATTGAAACTAATAAGATACAGGGTGTTTGATCACTCGCTTTCCTAGTTTGGAGGGTAGAAAGTTCCCATAGTTCATAATGTTTTACCAAAAAATCGCATAGACCCACTCGTCGAAATCAAGGCGGCTATTGTGCTTACGGTGTCTATTTATACTTTTGCCGATGAAATCTTAATGTTCGTACTTGTACCTGCGCGGGTTCAGTTTTTGTGAGTGGTTACAGCAGCAACATTTACATAATGCACAATTCCTTGGTAATATCTTATTTTCTGATGAAGCGAGTTTCACAAGAAATGGTGTATTTAATTTTGACAATGCTCAGAAGTGTCAAATGCGAAACCCCCGGGCGATTAAACCAGCTCACCATCAACAACGATTTTTTTAAAATGTGTGGATCGGTATAATAAATAATTACATTGTTGTGCCATTTTTCTTACCGCTGCGTTTGAACGGATAAGTTTATTTAGATTTTTGTCGGGATTACTAGAATATATTCCTTTGAATATTCGCGTGGTATCAGCATGACAGGTCACTTGTACATTTTGTTCGCATGGTTTTGCCCGCGTGGTGCGAACTAGAAAACGTTAAGTCGCTTTCAAAAGAAAGAAAAAATAATTTAAAGTGTTGTAAACGGATATCTTAAGAAATAGGTGATTTATTTTTTTTTATCGTAGACGAATGTGTTTACATAAAGCGAACATGCATCGACCTCTAAACCAAATGTTTGTTTTCGCTCATCTGTTGGCGTGTAAAGAGAAATAATTTTATGCCAGACCAGTTTGAAATTAACAAGCAAACGAAGGGATATTTATTTACGTTTTATTTTTTTGTAAAGGTCACTGGACTTGTGTTCCTCTATTTTATCACTTACCTACCTCAACACAATGTGTACTGTCTAGCATAAAAACGTTGACTTTTTTTCAAAAATCAACACAATTAATTTTTTTTTGCGGATAATGAAATGCTTGACGTACATATACAGGGTGTTACAAAAATGTAGGGCTGGCTATACATAGACGGTTTCTACAACTAAAAATAAGCAAAAAAGTTTAAATAAATTTATGTCCTAAAATGGTTCGTTACTGAATTACGGCCACTTGAGGTTTTTTTCTTTTTATTTTAGAAAAGGTACAGAAAACAACGGGAGTTTCTTATGTTTCTTATAGTAAATGTTCAAAATGACCTCCACGGGAAGCAACACAAGCTTCAGCTCGTCGTATCATGGACTGCCTCACGCGCTGAAAAATTCCTGGTGTATTTCGAATTTGGCGGCATCCATCTTCCACTCTACGTTGAAGATCTTCAATATTTTGAATTGGAGTAGAATATACCATAGACTTTAAATGTCCCCATACGTAAAAATCTATTGGATTTAAATCTGGAAACCGTGCAGGCCATGCTACAGGTCCACCGCGACCAATCCATCTTCCAGGATATACGGCATTTAAAAATTCGCGTGCTGTGTGACTGAAGTGAGCCGGTGCACCGTTGTGCATGAACCACATGCGTCCTCTAACATTTAGTGGAACATCGTCCAGCAAACCTGCTAAGTCGTTTTCTAAAAAATAACGATAATTCTGCCCAATAAGTCGTGGTGGAAGTACAAAAGGACCAATCACAAATTCGCTAATAATTCCGGCCCACTAAATGAAAACTGCGCTTGATGTCTGGACTGAATAATAGCATGAGGGTTTTCTTGTTGCCACTGGTGTAAATTATGAAAATTGACGATACCATCTCTTGTAAAGCCAGCTTCATCACTAAAGAGCACACACGACAGAAAGAGATGATCGGCGGCGCATGTCCGTAACAACCATACACAGTAGCTTCTCGTGATGGGAAATCATTCTCACTAAGTCCCTGTACTCTTTGCAGGTGGTAAGGAAAAAGCTGATTAGTTCTTAAAATACGCCATACACTCACATGATCGACATCTTCCGCCAATGCCATTCTTCGAGTACTAGCACCTGCATTTTCTTCAACACGATCCAACAAACGTTCTTCCAATTCCAAATTTCTTGTGGTTCGTGGTCTGCCGCGATCTCGGACTACTGGTTTGAATGATCCTGTTTCTCTTAATCTAATATGAAGCCTTTCAAAAGTTTTTTCATTTGGTAAACGTCGGTTTGGGAAATATTCTGCGTAAAGTCTTCTTGCTTCTGCTCTGTTGCAATGTGCCAAACCATACATTAAATGCATGTCGGACATCTCTTCGAAAGAATAATCTGCCATTTTATACTATTAATTAGAAAACAGTACTAATCACAAATGACTTAATCAACTTTCACGACTGACAGCAAAAAACACGGACTGCCTACTGAATATGATTAACATAAGTTACTCACTTGTCGGCGACTTGTTCAAACATGCAATACGAACGCTTCGCGTCTGCGCGATATTTTGTGACGAGATACACACGTGTCGGACATGCAATACGAAAAACTTCAAGTGGCCGTAACTCAGTAACGAAACATTATAGGACACAAATTTATTTAAACTTTTTTGCTTATTTTTAGTTGTAGAAACCGTCTATGTATAGCCAGCCCTAAATGTTTGTAACACCCTGTATATACTGTTTATAGTTCGTCAACGAATGAACAAACACCCTGTATATGAATACACACAATAGTAATAGAAACAAAAGGCAGAAACAAAAAACAAGAACATCCAGCAATTAATTAAATCACGGTAAATCCTAAAACACAAATTTATTATATCGTAGAGAAGCCGTTTGAAGGTCGACAAACTATGAAAATGAATATCTATATCAGAAGAAACCTGATTAAAGTTGCTGCTCATAACGAAGACAGGAGATCTGACGAACACATTGGTCCGAGGAAAAGGAAAATAGATAGTACGGGAAGGACGTGTGAAGAATAGCGGGACAAGAAAATTAAAATAAAATAATGTCGTTGTGCAGTCAACTTCGTTGTGAAGAAGCGTATGAAGGAAGTGGAGGCTGGCTACAAAACTTCTAAAGGAGAGAGAAGACATATTGAAGCGAGAAAGGAGTTGAGTTTGATCAAATAGGGATGGATGCTATCCACCTTAAACCACATGTATTTAAAAAATCGTCGCTGAACTTGCACAGACAAACGTTTTTGTGCTTGATAAAAGGGATACCATATCAAGCTGGCATATTCCAAACTTGATCTTACTAATGACAAATAAGGAAATCAATACACTCACGTTAGAAAATTCACCACAGTTACGAATAATAAATCCAAAGGTTTGTGTGACCTGCTTAGACACATTGCTGACATGCTCATTGAAGGTCACTTTCATATCGAAGGTAACGCCCAAGTCTTTAATTGCTTCAACACGTGATATACTCATATCCCCAAGTTGGTAATTAAAATGGATACATTAAGTTTTTTGGTGAAAGATAAAATCTTACACTTCACGGAGTTCAAAGGTAAATTGTTGTTTTTGCACTAAATCTGTATGTTAACCAGATCGGCCTGTAGAAGACAGTCCCTCGCGTCGGAGACTCCAGAAAACAACTTCCAGTCTTCGGCAAAGAAAAGTTAGACTCGATCTGATATGAAAGATCGTTAATGAAAATAATAAAAAGCAGTGGACCTAAGAATACACGTTGAGGCCTATTATGTACGTACGATGTTAAAAAGTCAACTAGCAGTTTACTAAATCCAAAACTCGCCAATTTAGCTGGCAAGATGGAACGTGATCTATTCGATCAAATGCCTTGGCAAAGTCAGTATATACGACATCAACCTGTGACCCGCAATCCAACGCGTCAGCAACGTATTGAGAAAATACAGCAAGGTTAGAGGCAGTAGATTGCTTTTTCATGAAGCCATGCTGATTCGGCGATTTTGCAGTCTTGCTAAGAGGGTATACATTTCGGTACGGTGCAATTTCAAAATTCTCGCGAAGTTCGATGGACGATAGTTGATAATGTCCGAAGTATCACCAGTTTTTAAAACAGGGACAATTTTAGTACTCTTCCAAATAGCGGGAAAAGTGGATGTAGCGAGAGCCAAATTAAATATCTTCGCCAATGCTGTAGCAAACACGTTTCCACAGACCCTCACAATAAAAGCAGAAATTTGATCATCTCCCGAAGTAAATTTATCCTTAAGCATCTTAGTGCTGAGCAGCACTTCATCATCAGAGACGTGATGCAAATGGAGAAGCATTGAATTGGTTGATGGGAGATCTATGTTATTAGTTGTAGAGGGTGTATTATAAACATTCTTAAAATGATCAGAAAATGCGTTAACTATAGATTGAGGATCCTCAAGACTGAGCCTCGAGAGCTGCATTGTGGAATACGACTTCTCTTCCTCCTCCTTTCACCAATATAAGACCAAAATTGTCTGGGATTGTCTCTAAGCTTATTTTCAGTATTTGTAAGATAGTCCTTATAAGCTGAAGATATTTGTTTCGCAACTAATGCTCTCAGATGCTTAAACAGTGTTAGTGATGCAGCATTTTTGGTATTTTTAAAATGCTAAAAGTATTTATATTTTAATTTTAGGTTATAAATTATTTCGGGAGTGTACCATTTAGGAAAACGTCGGAGGCGATTCACACAAGTCGGAACGTAATTTTCGTACACATAATATAGAGCACCGTCGAAAACTTAACACATGGTATCAACATTTGAGATATTGTCCAAAAAGTCTCAATTAATATATAACAGCGCATTATATGAAAGAGTAAAATTTGCTTTGCGAAAGTTGAAAGACTTCCTATTGTTAGTGGGAAAGTTGGCCGAGGTATCTGAAAAAATTGAAGTATTAATAATTAAAGGAGGATGGTGAGTGTCATCGGGAACTAATGGTGAACTGGCACGTACGACTTCGCAATCCATATCAGATAAGACGGGATCTAGCAATTTGTTGTTAGAATTAGTAATGCTGTTGTATTGATTAAGGTTGCACATGTAGATAAAAGATGTTACTAGTATTGATTTAGATATGAAGAAGTATGATTTATCTTATACTAAATTAAGGCTGTGTACCTGTAATATTTGCCCCGATGGCGTTCTCATCAAATCTGCAGGGTCCATCTACAGCTTCATAACCGTACGATGCTTCTATGTCAATTCCTGGATTTTCCTTTATGTATTTTAGATCTTCGTCTACATAGCCACCGCCCTTACATCCAAAACTTTGGTACCCCTCCTGTGGTGGACAATCCACTAAATTTTGTGGACTTAAGTCTACCAATTTTCCGGTTTTGCGGTAATAATGTCCCTCCACAGCTCCAGTCTGTTGAAAATTTCAGATTTTATCTTTTTTAATAGTTGATGGATAATAGTATATGGAATAAGAAAAAATTACTGAGGCTTTAAATATCGGATAAATAATAATAATAATAATAATTGTTTATTAGCCCAACAGGATCATACCCAGTAATAGGGCAAAAACTGTGTAATACATACATACATACATGTGACAAAACAGAAAAAAATAGTAAAAGTTAATTTACAAATAGACATAAATAAACAAAAAAGTGTACAATAATAAATTGGAACACATACGTAAACTCATGTAATGATTTCACCACTAAATATATCGCTGTACATTGCATCAGCATTCCGCATCATGTGGTAAAGGGGTGATTTCATTAGTAAGTTGTCCTCGAGGTGCTCAAGTTGAATGTACTCGTATAGCGAGTATTAACTGAAGATACATTAAATCGAACAGCAGCTAATATCCCAGCGCAGTCAATACTATTGGTGACAAGTTTAAATAAGTAACGAGCACTTTGTTCAATCCTCCGATCAGTAAGTGTCTGGAACCCAAAACGTAGCCTTAGTTCATCATAGGAAACATTTCTGTCTGGGTACACTCCAGTATTTTTGAAAATCAAGAATTTCAAAAAGCGTCGCTGTACACGCTCAATAGGAAGTTGCTGCGATATATAATGAGGGAACCAAACGACAGACCCATATTCCAATTTAGGAAGAACAAGAGCGAAATATAAAGACTCCAGAAGCGCAAAATCATTGAAATATTTACAAGTTCTGATAGTAAATCCCAACATTCTTGAGGCAGACGAACACATTTTTTGAATGTGACTGTTACAAACGATAAAGATGAATCAAATGACACACCAAGATCCTTAATTTCACTCATGCTGGTAAGTGGAACATCATAAATTGAATAGGAGGACAAGTATAAACGGTTTTTCCCAGTGAAAGTCATAGCATAACATTTGTTAAGTTTAAAACCAGCTTATTCCTGTCGGACCAATTGGCCAGTGCACTCAAGATATCCTGAAGTATGTCTACATCGCGTTGATTATGTATGCAATGAAAGAGCTTAACGTCATCTGCATATGCTAATACTTGACAAGACATTAATGGAAACAAATCATTGATGTACATATATATAAAAAAGCAAAGGTCCCAAACTCGATCCTTGTGGAACTCCAGATAATGCAACAAATTCCATTGACTTACAACAATTATAGAAAACATCCATATCTGTTGGACAGGTAAGAGTTGATTAACTTACAAAAAGCAATATTCAGACCAAAACAATTAAGTTTCTGTATAAGAAGTTTATGATTAATTGTATCAATAGCCTTGGAGAAATCTGTATAAATAACGTCAACCTGTTCCTGGCAATCCAACTCTTCACATACGTATTGGGTAAAACTCACAAGATTAGTAGTAGTCGAGCTTCCTGTCATAAAACCATGTTTAACAGGTGATATATGGGTACGAACAAACAGAAAAAGATAAATTGAATTATATATAACTTGCTCAAAAATTTGGGCAAAATTTGAAAGTATGGATATAGGTCTGTAATTACATACATCCGTAGTCTTACCCTTTTTGAAGACGGGTACTATGCGCGCACGTTTCCATCTATCAGGAAAAGTTGACGTTCTGACAGCAAGGTTAATTATTTTGTTGAGCGGCTGTGAAAGAGCGGAGCAAAAATCTCTAACCACGAAGCTTGGAATTTGATCATCACCAGCAGTAAATTTGTTTGGAAATGTAGACATAATACTTTCAATCAATACTTTCCTGTGTTACAGGGTAGATGGGAAGCGACTCAAATAGTGTAAAAGTATCAGGTACAGTATCAATATCCGCACCCGAATAGGCTACGGAGAAATGTGATGCAAAACAATCGACGATGTTTTACACATAACATGTCTTAATACATAACATTTCTATTAATTGTTCAAGTAAAGATACTACGAAAACAACAAACCTATCCATAATTTCTCTCTAATCATTTTAGGAGTTTCTCAACTTGATATCTAAGTAAATCCAGCAACTTCAAAATACTATTGAAGAAGATTCCTTGGAAATTACCTAATCAAGAGCTAAAAGATAAAAAATTGATTGGAATAAGACTTAAAGAACAGGATGAATTCAAAAGCGTCTTCTAATCGGGTTCATTAGGAGACTCTTTTGGGGTAAACAGTATCTGAATGGGTCCTATCGTCTGCAATATAATTTTATGACGTGGCCTTAGTTATTTTTCTTGAGTTTGAGTTTAAAATCGAAATGATGAAAAACAACTTATGACCCGAGTTGCTCCTCACCATTAGCGACAGCATTTATAAAGAGAAAATTGAAACACTCCTGAAGATATTTCGTTTTTTCTTTGGAAGGATTTGTAATTTCTTCTCATATACAAAATGCAGGCGTATTTGGACCCTCAAAATTACATTTAGACTCATTTCTTTTACTTGAAAAACATTGAATCTGTCTTAAGAATTATGTATAGGCAATTGAAGAATGTAAGAAATCAGTTTTACAATAGATTGGATCATTGCATAGCTGTCTATCGAGGTTATTTTAAATATTATGTTGATTTTTTTTGTTGGCGCAGCCGGTTTCTCGAATTTCTCTAGCGCAGGCTACGACTGCAAACAATTTAGTCTGGAAAATAGATATGTTCAGCTGCTTATAGCTCGGAATCTCAAAAGCAATCGCGGTGGTATAAATGGTTCCTTGAGGCCGTGATCTCTATTGAATCCAAACAGAATGAAGTCGAAAATTTTAATTTTGTAGATTTAACCCTCAATGTTTATAACCAGTTGTTCCGCCGTAATTTCCATTTCTAGTTTTCCTTATTGATTGTCAAGTCCCGATTTCTTAATTTATCTGCGAATCAATTTTTAAATACGTTCAACGAGTACCTATATCGCTATCTGTGTGTAAAATTAGGTAACTGTATGGGGCAGTTACCTAATTTTACACACAGATAGCGATATAGGTACTCGTTCAACGTATTTAAAAATTGATTCGCAGATAAATTAAGAAATCGGGACTTGACAATCAATAAGGAAAACTAGAAATGGAAATTACGGCGAAACAACTGGTTATAAACATTGAGGGTTAAATCTACAAAATTAAAATTTTCGACTGCATATAAATGCATATAAAACCATAAGGGCGGGGGGGGGGCCCTTATGGTTTTATATGCAAGCGGTAATTGAGGGATAAGAGTGCAAACCTTGGTGGTGATAAGTCAACTCCTGCTTATGTAGTGCATATCCTCTGTAATGAAAGCTTAGTCTCGTTTTTCGACCTATCGTATTTCTTAATCGCCTAGGCGGATCACGTCGAAAAAAAAGGGAATATATTTTAATTGAGAACAGCCAATTTTGACGTAGCAACTTGAGAAGTTTGGATTGAATAAATTCAACCAAACTGGGTTTATCGTACGGCGTTCTTTTTTTCGATCTGCGGAGATAAATAAGCTCGTTGGCGGAGATTTCATCCATGCACTGCAGCCTTGAACATCTGGGACAAGCTCGAGGTTAATTACCTAATTAATTGGACACGGAAAGCCAAACACAAAACATCGAGTCGTGGCGTATACTCATTTTCCATCCCCCAAAGGACAGGACGAAATTAGGAAACAAGTATCTCGTATGATTAATATTTTTTAAAATTGCGTAATCTATTTCACTTGATAACTTATTTTGCTTTCTTAACCCGCCGTAAATGATTTTCGTAGCATTTTGAGCTCGACATACAGTAAATTCAGTCTATTTTGTATATTGCAACATAAAAAAATCATTTTAGTAGATTATATATTACTTTAGTAATTAAATGTAAAATTAACTTTTCCTTTATTGATATTAAATACTAAATTTTGTGTCATATTCATACTTAGATTCATTTTTGTACTTGCTCATGCCCAGCTGCATGTAGTACGTTGTATGTCGATGTATTTTAAAATATAATTTTGAATTTAAAATAAAATCTTTTGTAATTTTTTATTTATTATCGCTATATTTGTTTGCAATAAATTGTGACGTTGATTCCGGAGGTACCTTAGGAAAAGCTACGTCGAATAAATTTTGTAATTAATTTAATCTTTATACCAGCTTTATTTTTTTTGTTGATTTGTTAAGAGAATAATAATTTTCGGAACTGTTTTTTTTCTGTAATTTCTTAGTGTACGGTGTTCGTATGAATATATTTTTAATTTTATGATTATACATACATCATAATTTCTGTTCGTGAATATACGAATTAAATGTTTCTAGTTTTTTCTTTGCCTTTGGCACTTCCTTTATAGATGTGTGCGGCTTGTTGTGTAATAGTACTTAGTAAGTATATAGCGTTTAATCTGAGTAGTTTAGGTGCGCATGCGCCTAAGAACGTGTAATCCCTTTTCTCAGTTTTCAGACTGCGCTTCTGTAAGCAAAACTGAGTGGCGCTACCTTCTATCTTTTATTCAGTCACCCACACGCGTCTCCACTGACTAAGGGCATACACCGTAAATAGAAGCTCCCAGACATTGTGCGATAGAACTGCTGTTTTGTTAGTTTCGTCAGCACAATAAGCAACAGACCTTTTTTATATTGAAAAAGATAAAAAAATTTTGAATAGACCTAGGATTTTAACGTATTCCCAAACATTTTTTGTTTAACTGGGAGACAATAACGCTATGAAATTACGTAACAACCTTAATACGAGGGACGAGCAGCAAAACTTTCTAGATTTAGACTAAACTTTGTTAGTCTAAATCCAAATGTCACAGTTATTTACAGTAAAACTTGCTATTGACACTTAATTTTTTCATGGCTAGATAGGTAAACAAAATATCCTCCGTAACATCTTCCACAATTGTTAAATTTACTTACTGCACTAAATGCGTGACAGGAGGCACACGCTCCTTGATATTTAACCGATGTAACACCTCCTAAGTCTCTCCAGTCAATGCCTGTTGGTTTGTCGACATTCAGCGGATGTATATATGTTGATGCTTGGAATGACGGATCCCGCACTTTCCTGTTGCCACCTCGGAACCCATTGACTAAAGTGTTGAATTCTTGTGTAAGCAAGTCAGCGAACGGGTTCAATTTAAGAATGAACTTTGACAGGCCGAAGGCGTAATCCTGGTTGAATCTCGTGACGGAAAGCCTGTTAGATATGAAGTTTTGTTTACGGAAGAATTCTATATTCGGTGTGGGGTAGGTTTTGTTGTACAAAATCTGAAAGTTTTAAGGTATAATTTAAATTAATAAATATGAATTAGGTGTGGTACTCTTCATTTCTTAACGAAACGTTTAAAATAAGTTTGGTAGACTGTACGAATCGCCGGTTTGGACTTGCACGTTATATTACACTAAAACTTAACTTAGGAAACGATAAATTAACTAATTCAAAACTAGGCCTTCGAATACGTTTTAAGATGCAATAAATTTAAACGATGAAATAAATTTTTATATTCTTGGTATTCAGTGAGCACACTGAATATTTGAAAAATATTTAAAATATACCGACACGATGGGAGGTAGACTTAGAAACCTTTTATCTGAAAATTAGTATTCATGTTGTGCAGGAAACAACGAAAAAGAAGAGAAGAAATGGATAACTTGACGATGTAAGAAGGAAGTGGCACAAGAACGACTGGTTCTTCACCATGATAACGCGAGGCTGTATCCTTCTTTTATGGAACAACAGTTTTTGGCGGAAACCAACATGGGCGTTGTTCCTCATCCAACGTACTAGCTTGACTTGGATCCTTGAAACTTTTCCTCCTTCGAAAGATGAAACTCTAGTTGAAAAGGCAAAGATTTGACATGCTAGAGGAGATTGAAGCTGAATCATGGATATCGCTGAACACATTTAACAAAATAAGACTTCCAGAATACATGCTGGCACATCGTGCCAGATGCGCTAGGATCGGTATTTACACTCAAGAGGATTACTTGAAGATAACGGAGGTGAATGAAGTCTAGTTATTCTTCGGTTTTATTTATGGCTACATTTCATACCAGCTGGTATTATAAGTTTTATTCCTGTTGTTTTTAAAGAAGAAAACTTAATGGAACTAAAGAACACACAAGAGTGGCTGTTCTTGGAGTTCCGAATGCACATGAGCATATACCGTGATATCATAAAGTTTCTAGGACGAAGATGGCTTTGTAATATAAATTGTATGTCTGAACTTAAGTTAGGAACTATAACTCTGTTTTGTAAATTATTTTGACAGTGACACTATCTGTCATCCATTAATGTGTGAACGTCGAGTTTGAAACATAGCACATTCGAGTAAATTCAAATATGGTTTACAATATAGTGCAAAAAGCGTACATGATTGAAGCCTATTTTCGGAGTGGAGTGCGAATTGATGGAATTTGGGTGTACAGTCAACGTGCATGTTTGGATGATTTTAGAGAGCACTTTCCAGAGTTAGCTGTAATTTCCAAAGATTTTTATAATTGCCTTTCCAATTGTGTTGGTGTGTTTCGTGAGACTGGTTCTGTGGGTCATAAATCACGTACTGGTAGACCAACTGTTCGTTCGGAACAAGTTATAAATGATGTTCGTCAACGTATGGTAAATGAACCCACAAAACCTTTGAAACGCCTTTCTCAAGAGATTGGACTTTCTTATGGAACATGTCAGAAAATTGTAAAGAAAAACTTACACATGCATCCGTATAAGATGCAATCACATCAGGCTATTTTGCCGGTAGACTACCCTAGACGTCGTGCGTACTGCCAGTGGTTTGCAAATAACTTAATAGAAGATGATGATGACCTGCTAAATTTGTCATTTTTCTCTGATGAAGCATGGTTTCATCTTTCGGGGTATGTCAATTCCTAAAATACTCGAATGTGGAGTAGTGAAAATCCTCATATTTTTATTGAATCGTTTCTCCATAATGCGAAACTTGGTGTTTGGCTAGCCGTTTCTCGCCGCAGAGTTGTTGGCCCTATTTTTTTTAATTTCACAATTAATGCTGAGAGGTATAGAAACATTCTGAATGAATTTATTGAACAGTTGCATGATGATGAATTGCAATATGGATACTTTCAACAAGATGGTGCAACGGCACACACAACACGAGAAAATATTGCTTTTCTTCGTGAGTTTTTTGACGATCGGATCATAAGTTTACATACGGAAGTTGAGTTTCCACCACAATCACCTTGTTTGACAATTATGGACTTTTTCGTGTTTCCTCACCTAAAGAATAGAATATTTGAAACTCCTGTTGCTAATTTGCATGATATGCAACAAAGAATTATTGACGAATGTGCATTAATAACGCCCGCAATGCTGCAAAATGGCTTTAACAGCATGAAAAGGCGTGTCACATTGGGAATTGAAAATAACGGACAACAATTTCAACATTTGCTTTAATTTTGCCTTTTTTTATGAATAAAATTTTGAATACAAGCTGAGCTTGTTGTTTTATTGTATCTTTATTAAATCAAATGACATATTTATTGATGTCACGATGACACTATCAAAATAATTTTCAAAAATTAAGGTTAAGTTACCAGTATGATAATATGGATAAAGTTCAGACATATATTTTCTATTTCAATGCCATCTTGGACCCAGAAACTTTATGATATCGCGGTAGATCTGGAACTATTTAGGCTATATGGTAACGTGCCTTATCATGCAGAAAAAAATTACATATTTTGTAAGGTTCTTGGAACGTTTATTATTGATGCTGGTACGTAAAGAGTTTGTCTCTGCATATCGCTCAGGACTGAGGTTGATGTTGAATCGTATAATCCAAAGTAAGCATAGTTTGTCTGCATACGTTAACATATATTTTAGATCTGATACGTATTGCAGATTCCAGAATAACTTAAGGGACACTGTTACTGGTATAAATCTACATTGAAGCCCATATGCAAATTCCTATGGAAAATACGAAGAGGGAATAGTCAAACAATAGCCTTGTTGCTACACAGTATGAATCTACGGAAGCATTAGTGGAGACAGTGATGGATATTGGCCATCATTAATTAATAAATACACTTGTTAACGTCAGTTATAGATTCGCAAAAGGATAAGTTTATTATAATTAGAGGCGATCTCTCATTATTATCTCAAAGTTAGCTTGAGTGAAGTTGTAGCCGAAAAACTCTGTCGCTGTTTGAGGTGATCCGAGATCTTTAGACTTGCAGTGCACATCGAGAACATAATAGAATGTTTTTTAATAATATTTCGATATATTAAAACTGTTTTTGTTTAACATAAAAAATGGTGAGGTTCAAATTTTAAATTTCATATCGAAGACATTTTTGTAGTTTCTAATTTAGCAATTATAACATTAACTATTAATAACACTGGTCAACAAAGTTTGGTTTTCTTATACACCAATATGAGTAGTTTGTCTTTTGTCATGCTGATTCTGACTTAAAATTTGCTCCATCACGATATATTGAGATATTTTCTTAAATAGTTTTTTCAGAAAACGCATTAAATTTTGTAAAATTTTAAGTTTCTTTTATGTAAGAAACATACTACTAAAAATACTGTCGAACATTGACTGGACATGTCTGAACACCTTGCAAGTTTCCTACGTCAGACCACTTAAACCTATCGTATTTTTGTTCTGGAACAGCATTGCCACCCCTATTACTATAATAATAGATCTATAACTTTGAGGACCGTTTTATTACTCTATTACCTTGACAGCCAGATTTATTACCAGAGAGCGGACTCGAGCGATTGATGATTCATAGCACATAGGCGTCTGCCTTTTATCCGCACCAGGTTTGTTTCTGTAAGCGATCCGTGAGTTTCGAACAATTTGATACGTGTGGCCACTGCATAAGTGGTACATACTCACATATGCAGTTAATATGTATCTGACAATGCACAACAGAGCGAATGTAATAAACGGTTTGATAACCGGCAACTATTACTGAAACAAAAGTAATGCTGACAAGCGAATTGCGTATCGAATTTTGAATAAAAATAATTTACAAAGAACAAAACTCAAAACTATGTATTTCCTGTAAAACATTGAAAGTGCAAAACATTACTATGAACAACTAAAATTTGTTAAAGGTGTTCCTGTGTTAAATTACTTCTTTTAGATGTTAAAACGTCTTTAAAAATAGAAAATGACCGTTCCACATCACAACTGGTGATGGAGTGCGTGATTACAATGTTGCAAAAGTGCACCATACTTCGAATGTAGGAAACGGTACGTTTCGCCGGTAACGTTTCGCCTGTAATTTTTCGCCGGGAATGTTTCGCCGGGAATGTTTCGCCGGTAGCACGATTCGCCGACCTCACGCCGGTGGGTTCCTTTAGTTATCTCTTCCACAGATATTGTGCCCACAAATTAAGACAACAGAAAGAAACAGCAGAAAAAAAAAAACATCAAGCAGAGTTAAGGTGGATAAATAGGTATAATTAAGCTTGTATAACAATGTTAATGTCTTTTTCCCAGTAATCTTACTAGGTAGAACGAATTGCAAACCCAAAATCAGATTAAAGTTGAGAAACTTTCTATTCTACTTTGAAGGGTTGTTGGATTAACCGATAAGCAAATGGGGATATCCAACAAATGGGGATATCCAACAAATGGTATTAGAGGGCATATAATGTAAGTCACGCCTACTAACGCCTACATTAAGTGCAGAATTTTTCTAAAATTATTAGTTACCTTTTGCATCAAGTTTAGTGCAGTGCCAGTCATGGAGACTAAAAGAAGTGGCCGAATTTTTAGCGAATACGGTTTTATGTATATTTTTGATTCTTTCCATTTCTGCAACTGGAATTTGCCCATCTGATCGAAGTTTAAAGATGCAAATAAAAAGCGCCCGGAAGGTAATCAATCATGCCCCCGTTGCACCTAATTCTTTGGAAGAACTAGAAATTCCTCAAGAATATAAAGAGTACTCCACAGACGGTGGCAACACAACAGAACGTTTTTTACTAGCAGACAATTACCCAGAATTACCACGCTTATTAATATTTGGGAGACGCCGAGGAATTGACATTTTACATTGGCTTTTGTGCCTGTTCCAAATCTAAGTGATTCATTCGACTTACTCTATGATCATCTGGAAGAAGCGTTATTTCCTGTTGCAAACTGGTTTGAAACAAATTATTTGGGAGTTCGCAATAGGAGGGGAAATGGTAGACGTATTCCAAATTTTCCACCAGAAACTTGGAACTTGCATAACCGGGTTTTGAATGCAATAGAGGTAAAATAATGTAACCAAAATTATTAAAAATAATAAAAGATGTGTTTTTTAGAAAATGAACAATATAGTAGAGGCTGCGCACAGAAGAATTCAAGCACAACTGGGCTCGCAGCACCCCACAATTTGGAAATTCATTTCGGAAGATTCAAAAAAATAGGGACATTTTCTACGAAAAGTTAGTTGCTGGAAATGAACCCAATAAAAAAAAAGACGTTTATATTAGGACAGACCGACAGATTCTCACAATTGTAGAAGATTTTAATAACAGAAATATATTAGATTTTTTGCGAGGGTTAGCTCACAATTTTGAAATGATCTAAAATACAGTTTTTTATAACACTTTTGTACATAATATATTTTCTAAGATATTTTCAAATAAAATACTTGTGTGGAAATGAGTTATTTCATAAATGCACTGCTGGCGAAACGTTACCGGCGAAAAAATCGGCTCTGTGCAGAATTGATATAATATATTCAAATCTGGATTTCTGCTAAATATGGCAACAACTTTTTGTCTCAGTTTTTAGAAATATATTTTTAATTGATGAAACTAACTTATCAACATTTGGGAAATGACCCCTGATGTATTCACATACTCTGTGTAGTGCATGTGCTGCACAGGTAACGTGTAGCATATTGGGATAAGATCGCTTTAATAACTTCCCTGTTTTTAACATATAAGCTGCCGCATCAATAAAAAATAATAGCATCTTGTCTTTATAGTTGTTATCCGATGATAGAATATTATGAATACATTGATCAATTATTTCTGCAACTGTTTCACCATTTACGACTGGCAATTAAGTATGGTTGGTATGAAGTTATCGGATAAAGAATACCAACAACTACATTTAACACATATCGTCCCATTACATCCGTTGTTTCGTCTGCACTTACCCAAAAATAATGACCAGATAGGTTGATTCGTATTTTTTCAATGGTTCTCAAATAACATTTTGGTAAGTGGTATTTACATAAAGTAGATTCATCTGGTATATGATGATCAGTATATTTTGTAAGAAACCTTTTGAGGACTGATTAACTGATTGTTAAGCCTTTTGAATGGGATATTCGCCGCCATGAAAGCTTCACACTGTTCTTCGTTAAAAGTGTCAGCTGTGGACGCCTTAAATTTAATGAACAGGCACTGCAGTATATCTCGGTATCATTAGGAATATGCAACCAATCTGTATGGCTTCTAATCCATCCGAGAAATACTAAGAACAGAAAGAAATGGACTAAAAAGAAGAAACGAAAACTACTCCAAAAATAAGGTAGTAAATTAAACTTAATATTTATAAAAAATTATAGGATAAATATACAATATAAAACGGATTTTTTTAAATACTAAACGTTGTAACCAAATAACACTGAAAAAAAACGAAACCATAAACAATCCCTTGTAGAAGAGAATAGAAGATATACTATCTGAAGAACAATAAATACATATATGTATATGCATGTACGAGGTGCATTCAAGTTCTAAAGCCTCCGATTTTTTTCCTCCAGACTGGAAAGAGATAGAAGCATGTGCATTGTTCTAAAATGACCGTGCGTTCGTTGTCAATACGTCATAGAGATGGCAGCACTGTACGGCAGATGGAATTGTAGCGGCAGCGTCGAGAATGAGAACTGTTTTAGATACTTAAAATCGCTACGTTTTCCTTACTTGAACAGCGTGCAATCATTCGTTTTCTGAATTTGCGTGGTGTGACACCAATTGAAATTCATCGACAGTTGAAGGAGACATGTGGTGATGAAGTTATGGATGTGTCGAAAGTGCGTTCGTGGGTGCGACAGTTTAATGAAGGCAGAACATCATGTGACAACAAACCGAAACAACCTCGGGCTCGCACAAGCCGGTCTGACGACATGATCGAGAAAGTGGAGAGACTTGTTTTGGGGGATCGCCGAATGACAGTTGAACAGTGTAGCATTTCCGTGGGTTCTGTGCACACAATCCTGCATGACGACCTGAAAATGCGAAAAGTGTCCTCCAGGTGGGTGCCACGAATGCTGACGGACGACCACAAGGCTGCTCGTGTGGCATATTGCCAAGCAATGTTGACGCGCAACCAAGGCATGAATGGGACTTTCTTTTCGTCGATTGTGACAATGGATGAGACGTGGATGCCATTTTTCAATCCAGAATCAAAGCGCCAGTCAGTTCAATGGAAGCACACAGATTCACCGCCACCAAAAAAATTGCGGGTAACCGCCAGTGCTGAAAAAATGATGGTGTCCATGTTCTGGGACA
Source organism: Melolontha melolontha (assembly GCA_935421215.2). Lineage (NCBI taxonomy): Eukaryota > Metazoa > Arthropoda > Insecta > Coleoptera > Scarabaeidae > Melolontha > Melolontha melolontha. Next base: position 84,877,660 of record OW285243.1, read on the forward strand.
GTGAAGGCGTAATCCTTACCCATTGTGTTCCAAAGGGCACTACGGTGACAGGTGCATCCTAAGAAAATGTTTTGAAGAACAAGTTCCTTCCTGCACTGCAACAAAAACGTCCGGGAAAGGCTGCACGTGTGCTGTTTCACCAAGACAACGCACCCGCACATCGGGCTAACGTTACGCAACAGTTTCTTCGTGAAAACAACTTTGAAGTGATTTCTCATGCTCCCTACTCACCTGACCTGGCTCCTAGTGACTTTTGGCTGTTTCCAACAATGAAAGACACTGTCCGTGGCCGCACATTCACCAGCCGTGCTGCTATTGCTTCAGCGATTTTCCAGTGGTCGAAACAGACTCCTAAAGAAGCCTTCGCCGCGGCCATGGAATCATGGCGTCGACGTTGTGAAAAATGTGTATGTCTGCAGGGAGATTACGTCGAGAAGTAACACCAGTTTCATAGTTTTCGGGTGAGTAGCTAGTTAGAAAAAAAATCGGAGGCCTTAGAACTTGAATGCACCTCGTATAACAGCATGCAAACACTGGAAATTAGCGAATATAATTTTTTAAGCGATTATTTCAAGAAGTCTAACGAAATAAAGGATAAAAGGAATTAATAAACCCCATGAACTTGATGCTTACGAAAGTATATTTATCGCGAAAAATAAACATACCTCCTTGAATAGCGATAAATCTCCAATACCGTTCAGCTGTCTATTCACATTTTTATAAGTGGGTGGGGGAGGTAACAGCAGAAATATAGACATGTGGGAATCCATACACGTGAAATAATGCAAAAAATTACCTCCTTAACAATGGTTGTTGAATGAAGCACTCGGTGTGTTGGTTTCACGAAATGTAAAATGTTTCGCGTTTTGTGGAACAGATGTACCGGGTGTTTTGTTTATTAAATTACTTATCATGTTTCACCCAGAGCCTACCGTGAATTCTATACATTATATTAAATTGCTTAACTCCTTAACTAGGACATGTCACCTATTTATAATTAACTTTTAAATTATATACCTACATTATCCAATTATTCATAGACCCTTTTCACGTGAATTGATTCTCATTTAATATGCAAAATTACCTCCTTAACACACCCAGAGCCTACCGTGAATTCTATACATTATATTAATTTGCTTAACTCCTTAACTAGGACATTGTCACCTATTTATAATTAACTTTTAAATTATATACCTACAATATCTAATTATTCATAGACCCTTTTCACGTGAATTGATTCTCATTTAATATAACTCAACACAGCCGGATGTCTTGTTTCTTCACATGTAACGCCCCTTCTTAATTTTGTCTTTCTCAGAATTTGCAATGAGAGTTCGGCTTTTACAATATACAATATACGACTTTTTAACCATTTGTAATGGAAAATTTTTACACCCCTGCCCAATATAGATTTTGTCACTACCTGTGTACTCGAAATAATACGTTTAAATAATAACTACTAATGTGTACAATGCACATGAAATATTCATATAGTTAAATATACTAGTGTTTTGTGAAAATATAAGGTGTTTCATTTAGTTTAATAGTAGGTCACCGTAACTTTAAAAATCGTTTTTAGTAGGCGCCTTCTTTAGAGAAGAATTTCTGCCGTTCCTTTGTTCGATAATTTAACACATGTTTAAAACCTTTTCTAAGAGGCAAGTGTTTTGTCTCGTAGTTTGAGATTGGCATGGTAAATTTAGTCTTTACAGGGTTGCAGTGTATAGTAGTTGTGCGGAAGCGTTTATTTTACTTTACTGTGCCCCATGTGTGACTTTTAATTAGTAGTTTTTACCTACTGATGATGACAACTTAGTTGTCGAAATACGTATTTAGGATACGACTAATAATTGTGGTAAGGGGTTATATACCTTTTTAAATTCATAATGACGGAAATAAAAACGCCTGCTCGAGGAATGGAATCGATCAAACAAATAGTGGGTCTGTTAAAAGATGCATACAATATCTAAGACCGCCACAACGACTTATTGGGGCAATTGGTCTGGTCATTCAATCGCTTCAGTCCGCTCTCTGTTGATTATTGTTGGACATTGATATCAAATAGTACCGAAGAACAGTATAAAAGAAAAACATTTTAACAGGACGATACCATATAGTTTCATATAATGTACATACCTAATTAATATTATTTTAATATCCTTTTCAATATTTTTTTACAAAAATTGACGTGCCACAATAAATTTGCTGGTATTGTTAGAACTATAAAAAAAGAAAATTGTACATAGTTTCTAAATAAAACAAGAAAATTTGTTGATCAGTGTAATACAGAGTAACCTGTATAAACGGCATATTAATCATGAAATTATAAATTCAATAATATTAACCTTAAAGTCGGAGAATTCTTTATCGATAATCTCTTCTTCGGCGTCCGGTGACCGTTGACCTAATTCAGGATGTGATTTCTGAGTTAAAACTATTCGTGCATTCCCTCTAGAAGCGCCCAGTCCTAATTGGATATTCGCGTCCGCACTCACTTTAGGCACAGAATTTGTGATCCTCCTAGCCAAATTTCTACCGCGGTTAGTAACAGTCTTTGCGAAGTCCGAGAGTCCTTCCAATTGAGCATCGCCTATCGTAATTACTGTCGTTAAAACTAGCCATTTTATCCACCTGCCCAACAGAAATTTTAATGTAACTCGTTCGTATTTATAAAACTTAGTTTTTAGAATCTAAACTTTTATTTTCTGCTAGATGACCTTGGTTATGTTGACGGTGTACTGAAGAAAAGCAATAATTGACATTCTAAATGACCTTTGCAAATATATTCGGAATTCTTATAACAAGATATCGTTTGGAAGATGCAACATCTGAGCATCATTTGTATGTTTAGCTTTTTTTTTTTATAAAAGGATAGATACTGAGATTATTATTGGCAATCATCTAAAATGTTAACTAGTTGGAGTTTATGAAAGAAACCTGTTGTATAATCATTATAATTATTCTATAATTTTCGAGATCCTTTTTGTACATAATTAGGAAATTGAATATTTCTATAGAAATTTGATATTTCACGCCGTATACGAGGGGAGATCGGAAAGTTTCTAGAACGAGACACACAAATCATTAGAGAACGGACATTCTTACCACATGACTAAGTTCTCCCAATACAATAGCCGTTGTCCATTGTTAACGCTGGCGAAATCAGGTGGCCGAGAAAATCAAACACAAATACTTCATTGTATTACGCCGAAATGTACTCGGCGATGTTTATAAACATTTCCAATTGCCGATTGCGTTTAATGGAATATATCCTCCGAATACAATAGGTGTGTTGTCCATTGTAATCGCTGTCGACCAGATGGCCAGATGGTCTAACAAATACTTCATTGAATTACGCCGAGTCATGTGGTAAGACTGTCCGTTCTCTACAAATCATATTTATTTTTCTTCGTTCAATCTGTCTAATAACGACTCATAATACGCGCCTGTTATTACGACATCGTCTTGGCCTTTTTTGGAGTTGGTTCACCGCGTACTGTTAACTGCTTTGTTTGTGTTTTAGTCTCTGGCGTGAAGTGGTGTAGCCACGTTTAATCGACGGTTACAAAACGTCTCAAAAAATCTTGAGGATTACACTTGAACATGTCTAGACATTGCTGAGAAATGGTCACACGAGCTTGCTTTTGATTGTCCGACAGCAAATGCGGCACCCATCTTGCACTGAGTTTTCTCATGTCCAAAATGCTGTAAAATGGAATGTGCACGGTCATATGATATGCTTACTGCCTCTTTCTCAACTTTAATCGGCGATCATTCATCACGATTCCCTGAACTTTTCTAATTCTGAACTAATGGTTTCTTCATGGGTAGATGTTTTAGATCTCCTAGAACGCGATGCATCTTCTATGTTTGTTCGACCACGTTTAAATCCACCAATCTAGTTCGAGGCGGTTGCATACGACGGTGAAGACTCTCCATGAACTTCGGTTAATTTCGTTTTTATTGCTTTGGCATTTAAGTCTTTCAAAAAAAAAAAGTTTAATAACAGCACAGAATTCGATTTTATACATGATTAAGAAAATGCGCGCACTGTTTACTTTGCTGGGCTATAATGGTTTTACTTTATGCACTATCTGTCTAAAAATTTAACACCAGTTATACAATAGATGGGGCTCTCAAAACACATGATCGGTACGCGCGCACAACGCCATCTTCTGGTTCGTTCTAGAAGCTTTCCGATCTTTCCTAGTATTTTCACTTTGCTTTGATTCCTATTATTAATAATAGTAATAATAATATCATTTATTGCCGAACAGATCAGATGAGAAGCTCGCAAACAAAACCAGATATATACACTTTTACGATTTTTTCAGCTAATGAAAAAAACTTCTCTTGTGTTTGCCTGGAAAAAATGTCCTGTTTTGAGGAAATAGTTTTATTTTAATATATTCAGCTAACTGATTAATCTTTATTTTTTATATATGAGGGTATATTAAATTTACTGATTTCTGAATTCTACATAGCTCGTTGACCCGGGATGGGTTGGTTTTCAGCTAAGGTGGGAGTTTAGGGAGGGGATAGTAACCACTCGAATTCTCTCATGTCACCTCAGCAGCGCTGCCAGGTCTACCGATTTTTCTGTAGATCAACCGATTTTCTGAGATTTCTACCGATCTACCGATTTATGTAAAAAATCTACCGATAATTCTGAGACACGATAAATTTATCTAAATAAGTTAATACATTTCTAAATTTATTATGCATACATACAATATAACTATTATACTTTAAAGTGCAATAAATATATGTATGAATTATGATTTAATTACATATTATTTTTGTATTAACATTTGAAAAATAAAGAAAATTTTACTTTTTGGGTGACAGTATTTATTAATGCTGGTAGCCGTAACTTTGTAGTAATTCATTTTGAAAATAATAAAATAAAATAAAACAATAACTTTGTTTTACCACTTTATTCACATATAATCGTGACCGCGGTTTCGACATACAATGTCATTATCAAACTGCAAAAGTTACAGGCCTACATAGAACTTATAAATGACACAAAAATATATGGGGGTGGTTTATGATGTTATTTAAAATTACTACTATATACTTAACTATTATATACAACATAGGAAAAGAGGTGTATATATAAGATCCAACTAGTCGTTTAAAACGATATCTATTGTGTTCTTCCAGCTTTTAAAAATCTCTAGGGCCTCTAAAAGATTTAATTGACGACCTTTCTCGGCCAAATGCAATATTTATGGTGACCAAATGTATGCCTTTCTGTAATAAGATGGTTTGCGAATGTTGAATCTGTCTTCTTTAGTTTATATGACCTCATGTGTTCTTTTTCCGTATAATAAAACTTCGCCAGTTTGACCTTTATATATACATTTACAAACATTACAATATATGTTATACACTCCTGATTTGTTATTGATATCTGTTTTAGGTTTTGCGTTAAAAATGAAATTAATTGTTTTTACATATGGTTTGCAAGCTATACTAACATTACTATTATTTTTTGAAATTATATTTCCAATTTGCTCGCTTATTTTACCGAAGTAAGTTAACGAGACAAATTGTTTCAAATTAGCACTGTCATTAGGATATTCTAAACTAAGGGCCACTTGTAACTGTTTTTTCTTTAGTATACTGTCAATTACGCTACTTACGCTACAAATAGCGGTAAACAATAGTTATAAAAGTAGCGTAATTGACAGTATACTAAAGAAAAACCGTTACAAGTGACCCTTAGTTTAGTATATCCTAAAGATAGTGCTAATTTGAAACAATTTGTCTCGTTAACTTACTTCGGTAAAATAAGCGAGCAAATTGGAAATATAATTTCAAAAAATAATAGTAATGTTAGTATAGCTTGCAAACCATATGTAAAAACAATTAATTTCATTTTTAACGCAAAACCTAAAACAGATATCAATAACAAATCAGGAGTGTATAAATTATATTGTAATGATTGTAAAAGTGTATATATAGGTCAGACTGGTCGAAGTTTTATTATACGGGAAAAAGAACACAGGAGGTCATATAAACTAAAGAAGACAGATTCAACATTCGCAAACCATCTTATTACAGAAAGGCATACATTTGGTCACCGTAAAATATTGCATTTGGCCGAGAAAGTTAGTAAATTAAATCTTTTAGAGGCCCTAGAGATTTTTAAAAGCCGGAAGAACACAATAGATATCGTTTTAAACGACCAGTTGTATCTTATATATACACCTCTTTTCCAATGTTGTATATAATAGTTAAGTATATAGTAGTAATTTTAAATAACATCATAAACCACCCCCATATATTTTTGTGTCATTTATAAGTTCTATGTAGGCCTGTAACTTTTGCAGTTTGATAATGACATTGTATGTCGAAACCGCGGTCACGATTATATGTGAATAAAGTGGTAAAACAAAGTGACAGTATTTATAATTTTTTTTTAAATTTAACGAACAATCTATCTGTAATAGATACAATTCAGAGAATAGGACAAAGAACACTTGCGCCCTGAAGATTCTTGGAAAATGTTCGAATTGAACTTATATATTTCTTATGTTCACATATGTATATAAGCGGCATATAATTGTTACTGGGAATTGTCTAAAGATACATGATCATTTTAATTTATAAATAGGGTTAGTAGAGTAAGAATGCTTAAAATTTTTAAGCCATTCTAGTTTATACTGCCGTACCTAGACGTACATATATTTATAAGTAATATTTTTAGTCAATAATACAATATATCTACTGTTTTTATTACAAAATTGTGTCGTTTTATTTAATAATTTAAATCTACCGATGCTACCCGAAATCTACCGAAAAATATCAATCGAATCTACCGAATTATACTTTATCCACCTGGCAGCACTGCACCTCAGTACTGTAGAATCTCTAAGAGAGCAACAAGTGCATGTTTCTGGGGAGCATTTGATAATTATCAAGTTTTTGGACAAGGAGGATGTGAAGCCAACGGAAATTTTGTTGAGATTACAAGAACAGTTCGGCGACAACACCTTATCACGAACCCGTGTTTTTGCATGGCACAAGGAATTTTCTGAAGGAAGTGAAAACGTTGAGAACCAGAGTCACAATCGCTGCCCGAGAACAAGCGCAACCGAAGCCAATATCGCGGCGGTTCGACAACTCATGGAGGACGAAAGGCGCATTCGTGACACTGGGCTTAGGATTACACAAGGTGTCTGCAAGATGCATTCCGTGGCTGCTGTCGGATGAACAGAAACTGTATCGGCTAGAGGTTTACCAGTATTTGTTGAATCGATTTCGACAAGAGAGCGAGACTTTTTGAATCGAGTCGTAACGTGCGACGAAACTTGGCTGCATCATTACACTCCCGAGTTAAATCAGGCGAGTATGAAGTGGAGAAAGAGCGGCGAAAGGGCTTCGGTGAAAGGGAAGACTAGGTTGTCAGCTGGAAACGTTTTTTTTATCGCCTTGGCGTTGTTCACGTGTATTTTCTCCATGTATGGCGCAAAACTGTCCTTGCGACGGAAAAGGAAGACGAAATCAAAAGTGTAATTCTTTATGACAATACTAAGCCGCATTCAGCAAACGTCACAAGTCAAAAATTAGACAGTCTGGGCTAGGAAGTATTGGAACATCCTCCCTACAATCCAGACTTGTCGCCTTGCGATTTTCATCTCTTTGTACACTTGGTACACTTCAAAGAAGCACTTGGAGGTCGGCGTTTCAACAATAACCAAGCAGTAGAGGAGTTTGTGCTCTAATGGCTACGTGCGCAAGCGAGAACTTTCAGCGGCAAAGGCTCCCAATCCGCTGGGAAAACTTCGTTTCCAGGACGGGAGATTATGTGGAAAAATAATATGTTTTTGTAAATAATGTAGAATGAAGCTCTTGAGAAAAAATCAGTCCCGTTTAAATTTGATACCCTCGTATAAAAAAAAATAATTAAACAATTCGGTTTTATTGACAAAAGAACGTTGAATTTATCCGATTTTGCACAAAAATGAGATACATTTCTTTAAAACATAGGCACCATTTTGCCGCATGGATTCATGTTTAGAAAACGAGCCGCGATAGCGGAGAATTGTCTAAAGAATGTGTCCGACAAAAGGCCTTACGAAACGAGTTTTTTATATCATTTTGTTCTATTTTAGATTTTTACATTCACAAATTGAAATTATTTAATTTGAAATCTCAGAGTTTTTTTTATATAAGGTATGCAGTTGGTCACATTGATTCTCAGCTTTAATAATAACACCCCCACTTGTAATAACCCCACACTTTTGTAAAAATACATATATGAGGCTGTATGTTAGTGTACAATAAATTATTTGGAGCAACTTTTACTAAATTATTGAATTTTATAGTTCAACAAATCTGAAGTCTATAAGTTTTCTTGCGGTGATTGCTCTAAGATATATATCGAACAAACTGGAAGATCTATGCAAACAAACATCAAAACACAAGAAATGTTTTAATTAATTATAACAAAAGTGATTCCAACTATGCTGTTCATAATCATTCTTTTTATTTAGATTTCGCTATTTGACATTCAGAAATTGAAGGCATAAAATTAACATTATTTGAAACAATACAAATAAACAGGCATTAGAAAAGTAATAATTTATTAATTGATCAAGTAGATTCGAATAATTCCCCACTATTAAACTTATTCCCATGTAATCGTATAACACTCCCACCCTTAAATTAGTTTAGCTGACTAGAATATATTCCATTCTGTAATTAGATTTATCTATTAATCTGAAGAAGTACAGTGTTGATGAAACAATGGTTAGTACAATATGAGCAAAAATTATTTAGATAAGGGTTGGCCATGGTTGGGAGGATCACTGTCTTTGATAGGTTCAGCTTGTTGTTATCAATTAAATGTCAGTTTTTATTTGAAGTAGTTGTAATTATATTGGTTATGTTAGCTAAAATAACTGAGATTTAAATCATGTCGAATCGAAACTGATATCGAACCAACAAGTAGAACCAACAACAGGCTAAACCTATGAAAGACAGTGATCCTTCCAACCATGGCCATCCATTTTTGCTCATATGGTACTTGTATAATAAAATATTTGTGAAAATTACACAAGTTTTTATATACAAAAGGTCCTTGCCTTGCCATTCTTCTCCAAAATGCTGCTTTATCAAATGACTCAAACAACGCCGTTTCCTTCTATCATAGAATTATCTAATGTAGTCTAGAAGCTGTATGTTGTTTTGAAACTTTCCTTTTTTGATAAGCGATTGTCAAGTATTACCAGACGAAATAAACCAATTATATTCTAACTTCATACATTAATAGTAGTTTCATTTTTATTCATAATTTTTTTCAAGTGGGTTTGTTTACAATTCAAAATTCTCTGAATATTTTTAAGCATGTTTTCCAGTTAATCTAACATGTAGTTTTTCGTGGTTATTCTCCATGATAGCTTCTGGGATTCCGGGTGTGAGCCGTGTTCTTGGTACTGCTTCCTTCTTGGCTGACGTTACGTCCACAATTACAAGGGACATCTTCAGAGCGGTTACTGCTGTTGCTGCCAGATTCAGTGCAGCGACAGTAGTAGCAGCCCTGAAGATGTCCCTTGCAATTGTGAACAAAACGTTATTTGAAAAGGACTATACAGTAAATCGCCTCAGGCTGATTATTTAAAATGTATTTGTTGAATTATTTTACAAAGCGGAAAAGAATACTTTTGTATTACCTGCGTTGATTTATGCTCGTCTTATTCTTAACAACTATTATTATTAATATTATCTTTAGATAACCATAGAGTAACTAATTATTTTAGAGATTATAAATACCGCTTGTTTAAATGTAACACTATTTTAAAATATTTTATTTTTTTTAACTGGAATTCCGAGGAAATTATTACGGACTTTACAAGTGTAGAAATAAGTGGGTATAGAGAAAAAATATTAGGATCGTTCAATAAAAACACGTTTAAACTGAGCAGCCGCCACTTCATCACCATGACAACAAAATTCACCTGTTTATATTGATTGTTTAAACACTCGTAACACATCTGTCAGAAATATTTGCTGTTTGCTCTTCTCTAAACGTTGTGATTAAGTTGAAAAATTACATTTATGGCAGAAAATCCGTCCAACAATAATATATGTGCTTTTATTTAAATTTATTATTTTTATAAATTTATTATTCATTGAATTTTTGATCTCAGAGGGTTTTAAGGCAATGGAAATTTATATGAGAATGAGAATGATGAATGTAATGGCTGCTACAATTATTCTTACACGACTGTGGTTGAAGATGCAATAAATCTCGACAAAGAACAGAATCACCCTTGAAATGAGTGATCCAATTCCAATTTTCTAATTTTTATTTAAGGAAAAACACAAAATGTAACATTATCTTATTTTTTTTTATTATTAATAGAATATTTGGTATTATTCATTTATTATGGAAAATTATGTCAGTCAAATGTCCGCTTCAGGACACTCGGCACCAGTTAATTCGTTCGAGACAATTTTCGATGACTTTTTCGTAAGTTTTGGGGGCTATCTCGACTCGAATTTTGCGAAAGAATGAGATTTGCAAAAAAATGACCAATATTGTACATACAATTTGCTGTTTTCCGACGAAGCTACGTTTTATTTCAATGGTACCGTTAATCCTCATAATTAGGGCATACCAATTCCGTGCGCGCCGATGTGAGGATGATTGTATTGCATCAGAACTAATAAAAAGCATTCAGTATGTGTTTGGTACTTGCTTAGACTGCATGTAAGTGTAAGCATACGTAATAAAATGTCGTCGACACATAAATCGAGAAAACGACCGTTGTCAGACGAAGTGAATAAGTTTATTATGGGTTTCCCGGACTTAATATACGATGTAAGTGTTTTTTTAAATCCTCTGTCGTGCCACAATCACTGATTTCATACATATTCCATTTTATTTATAGGTACATACAACGCTGCTATAATGGCTGGATGTAAATTGGGCACTAACCGACCTGAAATTTTAATCTCGTTGGTAATTCGGGCACTAGCTAAAAATGTACTCGCAGAGGGTCTATGTAAACTGGGCACCGTATAAAGCAAACAAAAACAATAATATAGAAATAGTGTATTTCAAGTTGAAGTACAGCAAAAAGATAGAAAATAAAAAATATGTACTCATATGAAAACAATAATAAAAGCAAATACTTAATTATATAAAAACTATAATAAAAAAATAGTGTATTTGAAGTCATACTGTTGAAGAAAATGATATACACTTCACAAAGTGTAATCGTGATATTGTTCCATTATTTAGTTGTTCACACAGTTCATTTAGAGTTCTTAATTTTTGTTTTGCGCGTGTGTCTTTAACTCTTGCTGATGTGTGTACACTTTGAATTTTAACATAAGTGTCTATTTGAAATTCCTTAAGCTTTTCGATAAAAATATAAATATATAGATGGATGTGTTGAAGAAAATAACTCATGACTAGAGTGGACCAATTCGGAGCGAAAGCAGAGGCGTGACTAACAAATTAGTTCCGCGTGCCCCATCGCACATACGATTACTTAGTATGTTGTTCACGGTCATCGTGTGTACACGTATAATAGCAGCAGGAAAGTGTATTCTGTGTATTTAATAATGTTGAAGGAGCGTACAGTAAAAAAACCGCTATCATCAAAGTTAGTCAATAGGTTTATTGAGAACCATCCTAGTTTATCTTACAATGGGGTAAATGTAAAATGCTTAATGTGAAATATATATATATAAACCATTTAACAAAATCAAATTTGCAACGCCACGTGCATAGCGCAAGACATAAAGATAGAGACACTGGTGCCGATACAAAATACGAAGTGTTCTTATTTGATTTGTGTACAATGATGAGAAATAACTTTGGAGACGCACCTTATGTTAACAATATTTCATCGCGCTTCTCCAGATTTTCAAGTCACGGAAAACGCATAAGACGGTAAGTTTTTTTTTAATCATCTAATTACATACATTTTAGATTTTATTTTTTATACGTATCATCGAGAACATCGAGAAACTGTCTTCCATTTTTTTTGTATCTAACATAATAACAGCACCGTTCGTGATAGTACACCTCTAGATATTAATAATGTTTCGCATGCGGGAACCAATTCGTTAGTCACGCCTCTGCTTTCGCTCCGAATTGGTCCACTCTACTCATGACTCTAATTTCTTACTTTAAGCTTATATATAGAATATATTATAGCATAATACAATAGAGTGAAAGTCGTATCCACCCCGGAATGTGCAGACGCCAGCGTTGTTGCCAGCTTTCATTTCTATACTGCGTGTATATATACTAATTAGTATATATACACGCAGTATAGAAATGAAAGTCGTGTCTATTTCTGGATGTGGGTGCACCGATGATTGGTAAAACCATGAAACGCTGGCGTCTGCACATTCCGGGGTGGATACGACTTTCACACATTTTTTCATTTTCCCGTACAACCCGGTCAGTTGGCGCCGCGACGCGTTGCGGCTACATTCTTAGGCAAATGTGATTTTGTCAGGTGTAGAAATCAATGCAACGAATTAGAGCGGCATTGGCAGAAATGTGAGAATTTAATGATTATTAATTCTCATTAACATTACGTTTATCATAATTAGTATATATACACGCAGTATAGAAATGAAAGTCGTGTCTATTTCTGGATGTGGGTGCACCGATGATTGGTAAAACCATGAAACGCTGGCGTCTGCACATTCCGGGGTGGATACGACTTCACACATTTTTTCATTTTCCCGTACAACCCGGAACCCGGTTAGTTGGCGCTGCGACGCGTTGCGGCTACATTCTTAGGCAAATGTGATTTTGTCATGTGTAGAAATCAATGCAACGAATTAGAGCGGCATTGGCAGTAATGTGAGAATTTAATGATTATTAATTCTCATTAACATTACGTTTATCATATTAGTATATATACACGCAGTATAGAAATGAAAGTCGTGTCTATTTCTGGATGTGGGTGCACCGATGATTGGTAAAACCATGAAACGCTGGCGTTTGCACATTCCGGGGTGGATACGACTTTCACACATTTTTTCATATATATATATATATATATATATATATGTGTGTGTGTATCAATTTGATAAATTCTTGGAGTTTTTCGGCTTTTATATGAAACATTTACAAATATAAAATTAGTATGTAATTGCAAAGTAAATGAGGAAAGAATGCTTTCAATAACTGATATCTGCTTTCAAAACCGACATCTGCTTTCAAAACTGACTTCTCCTTTCAAACCTGACGTCTACATTCAATAACTGACATCTGAATCATTAACACTGTTACTTTATAATGCATTTCTAAATTGCTTGAACCAAGGTCTATCGTGGCTTAAGTAGTAAAGCAACGGTCCGGCAAACCGTAGACTTGGGTTCAAGTCCCAACGAGACAATATTTTTCAATTCAAAATTTCGTATGATTTGCTTTGTAATTTGTAGACAGCAATGTTTACATCCTCATTTACTTTGCAATTACATACTAATTTGATGATTGTAAATATTTCATATAAAAGCCGAAAAACTCCAAGAATTTATCAATTGATATATTTAATGAACGGCTAATAAATTATCTAAACACTTATAAACACACACACACACACACATATATATATATATATATATATATATATATATATATATATATATATATAGATTAATAAAATAAATTAATAACAAACGCAAATTATACAGAACGTTTACATTATTTTGTATCTGCATTTATAAATCTGGATGTTAGTGTTACGAAAGTGAAATAAAAATAAATGAAAATGTTAGATGGTTACGTGAAAAAGATCTAATATTATTATCTAATAATTAAATATTCTATTAGTGTTTTCCCCCAAAACTTTCCCAAGGTTCCGGAAATAATAAATTAAAAATATACCGTTATTCTTCATTCGCAACAATTCATGACTATAGAAAAGATTCAACTATAGCTCCTATTTCAAACAGATCACTTATCACGAAACTTTACTATATGAGATTATTTAGAACACAGAAACAATAATGACACTTTCCATCATGGGAACATTCATAGCTGACAACTTACATTGCGTAATCGAGGTAACTAAATTAGAGGTCGGACTCTTTGCGTACGAAGATGTTACTATTGAATGGGTTTAATTATGTGTTCGTGAGTCTTTTATAGGTGCATAGGAATCTCCCAATATATTGAAGATATATGTGATTTTTATGCATATACGAGTATTGTGATGTAATATGCGTTTGGCATTTATTAGACATGTTTTGAGTTTTTATATTTTCTTGTCATTTGGTTTTTACTTACAGCAGGGTCAATTTGTAATTGTAGTATCATATTTCATAACGGAAAAATATACTTATAATTTCATTATATAATAAAGCTACCTACAATTTTATACAAGTTAAATTTTGCAATAAGAAGTACATCAGAGAGAATGTAGAAACATTTTCTACAACTCACCGGTTTAAAAATTATGCGTAATGTATAATATACAGTGCGCGCCAAAATAAACAGTACCAAACTATAGTAATACAGTTCTCTATAAATTAAGATTTTTATAAATGATTTTAACATTATATACAGTATGTTCCCTGAAGTAACCGACAAACTTACACAATGTGTTCTAGGGGTGATTCCTTAATTTCTTTTTTGTTCTTTTGATTTCAACAAAAGAAAAAACTGTTTCAGAAATGTTTTTAATCATGAAATTACATAACAATTTGACAAGAAATGCGCGCAATCACCCCAGAAATGGTAGACAATATTCAACAAGCGTTTATCTCTAGATTAGGACATTGAGTCGCCGTTAACGGACAGCAATTTGAACATTTAATTTGATTTTTGTATTACATATTTTTTTTAAATTTGATGTTTTATTTCATTTAAATACATTTTTCTTTGAATATGTCAGTTATTTATCAATCGATTTTAATAACTTTTATTGTCTTTAGCATACAAAATTCTATCAAATGAGGTATTAGAAGGAGTACAGTTCTGTTAAAATAAATCTGGGACAACTTTTTGTTGTTGTAATTGTGGATTTCAGCATGTTAGTTGTCATTAGATTTCATTAAAAGTGTTGGTGATTGTTAACAATATGACCCATTTATTATCATTGAATAGAAATAAGAAGTAATGAAAGAAAGTAAACAATAGATTTGATTTAATAAGAAAACATTAATAATAAAGAAATAACTTAACAGAAAATAAATTTAATATTTTGTTTGGCCACCATTTGTTTGAATAACTTCTACCAGTCTTCTTTGCATAGAATTTATTAAAGAACGTCCTAAATCATCGTTATTTGTCAGTTCCTCCAATGCTTCTTCAATCCATTGCCACAATACTTCGGCGTTTTCTGGTTGAGCATTTCGCCCCAAACATTCTCGATCGGATTTAAGTCCGGACTATTGGTAGGCCACTGCAAAACCTCGATATTATTAGTTCCTAGCCAAGTACTTATAATTCTAGCAGTATGAAACGGACAATTATCGTGCTGAAATATAAAGTCGGGATTGACGAATATATGATTGACAGTTGGAAGCATGATATATTCTAGAATGTCTCTATAGGCAATCGCGTTAAAACTGTTCTCAAGCCGCCAACACATTCCTAAACCTTGAGAACTGATCCAAGCCCAAACATTAACTGAGAATCTTCCAGGAGTTCTTCTGGGACGACTATATTCCTCATGAAAACGAGTTCCCCGTGGCCGATAGACTTTGATTTTTCCGTTGTAAGTCGACTGAAAAGTCTTTCCATCACTGAAAATAACCCGATTCCAAAAATTTCAAATAATTATTACTATAATTTAAAGCAAATAATAGTCGTGATTGTTTCTGCTCATTAGTTAAGTACGGCTTCCTTGCAGCAACACGACATTTTAAATAGGATTTTAATAATCTTCTGCACGCGGTAACTCTGGAGGTGAGAATATTTGTCTTTATTACAGCATTTCTTGCAGTATCAAATGTACGATCTCTTATATAATCTATAAGTTCATATCTTCTTCGAGAGTTGACTTTCTGTTGAACAGCCCTGTGTAATAGCTAAACCAGGTCATGTATTCAAAATATCCATTTCATCAATACGACCTCGTTGAGTTATGACCTTACACCACATTGTTTTCATCTTGTAACCAGGTTACTAAGCTAAGGGGACAAGACACACTCTAATATATAATATAACGAGACACTCAGAAGTCTCTACAGTCAGAGTCAGAGAGTGAGAGTCAGGGTTAGAGTCACAGTCACTACAAGTCTAGTGCCTCATATTTATAATGTAGTATTTACATTGTTATCGTTATTGAATTATATGTTATTATTTAATCGTTGTCCTGCATATTATTTATCACACTGATAAACCTGCTGTATAAATGGAACTGCCTCGGCAACAATGTTACCTCCGGAACCAGGTGACATTACATGGCGATCCTGCCCACGTCTGATATTACATGGCGATCCTACCTTTAGTTAGATGATCAGATATTACATGGTAATTCTGCCACCCCATCATCTAACATTACACCGGTACCAGTCTTTCTTTTTAAGGTCATTTCGTTTTCCCACCGTTTCTTAATTGCAAAGACTGTATTTTTATTCAGGTTAAAATGCCGTGAAGTTATTCTTATCGACCAACCTTCTATTTTTGAAATAATTCGCGCTTTTTCAATGACTGTCAGTTTTCTAACCATTTTACTATAAAAATGTCAATGAAAAACGTAATAACTTGACAGACTGTTGTTGCACTTTGACAATTTATAACTCACATTTACAATCGAAAATTAAAATTGTCCCAGATTTATATGAACAGAACTGTACTCTGCTATTTAAATTTTTAAAGTTGAGATTGCTAGTGCTTAGGGATCGAGGGGTGGGGGATAGAAAATTAAATCTTTAAATGAAAATTTTAAAATAAAAATCGAGAATTTTCAACCATTTTATAGAATTTATCCGTTACTTTCGGGAAACACTGTATATACATACTAATGCGAATACAAGGAGTCTTTGCCGTCGGCGCATAGGTTCACAATCAGGGATATTGGGAAATCCAGCAACAAAATTGTTTACTTAGGGAAGTCCTTTATTTTTTATCAGCAGACAGCTCAGAAATAATGAACGGACGGCGCCCTCGCATCTCGATGTTCATCGACAATGTTGTCTGTAGCTACGGACTTCTTTCCCTATGGACATCAGTACGTCCTTCCCGAAAAATACAACACCATTTTCGCACTGCAGTATCACTCAAATTATTTTTCCTGCACACAACTTCAATGAATTTATGCGGCATCCTTGCCTTCAGCTTGGAGAAAACGAATCGCTGAGAGAATCTCGCATTTGGCGGGAATTTAGATTGTAGTAGTCATGATACAACACATACTGGTCAACCTGGATAGGAGGTATGAAGGATACCTTTTAGTGTTGCATATAGCCTCATAGAGAGCGCCAGTAATAAAACGTCAGGTGCCAAAATTAATCTGAATCCTTCGTTAACCGAAATCTAAAGTTTCAACAAGATACGCCAAATAATTTAGTCATAGTGAGTTTTTCATAGTTCATAAGTTATATCGGGTGTCTCGACGGGAGGTTTGTTTTTGAAATTCGCGCGAAATATGGTTAAGTTGGTACTACAGCGGTGAGATTTGACAGTTAGCATTGTGAAGTCTTGACATTTCAAGAATGCAGCGCTATACAAACGAGAAACGTGTACTTATTGTGAAAAACTATTACCAAAATGGAGAATCTATCGTGGGTACATTTCGCAATTTACGTGATCATTTTGGTATTCATAATCGCCCAAGTAAGACCGCGATTACGAAAAGTTTGAACGCACTGGTTCTGTGGCAGACGCAAAAACACCTCTGCGTCCTCGCAGCGGTCGTTCGGCTGAAAACATAGCCGCAGTGGAAGAAAGTGTGGTCGATGATGCGCGCACCTCGATTCGTCGTCGTGCACAGCAATTAGACCTTTCCAGAAGTACTGTGCAGCGTATTTTGACCAAGGATTTGCACTTACACGCATACAAGATCCAATTGACGCAGACATTGAAACCAGCCGACCATGGACAGCGCCGTGAGTTCTGCAATTGGGTGTTAGCGATGCAACAGGATAATCCCGATTTTGCGACACAAATCATCTTCTTTGATGAAACGCATTTTCAACTTAATGGTTACATTAACAAACAAAATTGCAGAATTTGGGGCGCTGAGAATCCTCGTGTGATTGAAGAACAACCTATGCACCCACCACGAATCACTGTTTGGTGCGGATTTTGGACCGGCGGTGTAATGGGAGCATTTTTTTTTAACGCTGCTGGTGCCGCTGTAACCGTCACTGGTGATCGTTATCGTGACATGATAGCCCATTATTTGTGGGCTGAGTTGGATAGTAAAGATGTGGATAACTTCTGGTTTCAGCAAGATGGTGCCACCAGCCACTCAACGAACCAAACAATTGAGTTATTGCGCACAAGGTTTCCAGGCCGTGTAATTTCTCGTCATGGCGATCAAAATTGGCCACCAAGATCGTGCGATATCACGCCTATAAATTTTTTTCTTTGGGGATTTTTAAAGGTAAGGTTTATGCTAACAATCCTCAAACACTTCAACAGCTGAAAGACGCGATTCGAAACGTGATTGCTGAGATGGTGACGCAATTATGTGCAAGAGTCATACAAAATTTTGTCAATGGACATCTGTCAACGTAGTCGCGGCGGCCACTTGTCAGATATTGTGTTCCACATGTAATGTCCATGTCTGTACTTTATCATGAATTAAAAACATTGACAATTTTCAACAATCTAATGTGTTTAATTGCAACTTCAAAAAAAAACCTCCCGTTGAGACACCCTTTATTTATAAACTGAAAAACGGAATTGTGACGAAAAAATTTTCGCAGTAGTACATTGTGTATCTAGTAGTAAAAGCAATACATTCCTGGACAACAATGTAACAAGCATTGAAGTCCGGGAATGTTCTTTTACTACGAGGTACACATGCTTTTTTTTCTGAAATCGCAATCAATATTATTATAAATTAAAGAATGTTCATAAATGCATAACATTTTTTCATTACCATCTAATTGCCTATGAAATCGTTTCCTTGATAATCACTGTTTGTTGTTGTGAAAAAGGTCAGGAATTCATTACTTATTTCGCTTTAATATCAACTTATCGCTAAAAAAATTTTTAAATGGACAGTGACGATGATGTCCTGGTGTGCGGGAGACATCACCGGAGTTAGTAAAAGCTGCTGAAAATGTTGTCTGCGTGTATTTATTTACTGTCTAAAATGTATATAAAAAACCACCGGTACGGGACAGCTACCGACTTTCCCAACCTAGGATGAAAAAATCTTCCCGGACTATTTTCTGATAGTTGCATAGCAACGGACTAAAATACTGGAAAAGCTTACTTTGGGAACTGAAATTGCGCCGAGAAAGTAGGCAATCTTGGTCGATTTCAGAAAAAGAAACTTTTTAAACTTTCGGAGAGGATTAATTCGACACTGAGTTGGTTTTTGTTTTTTAAGATGAACCACCACATCAATCAAAGTTATCAGCAGCGAGCGGACTGAAGCAATTGAATGATCAATTGCCCCGATAAAACGTTGTGGCGGTATCATGTATAGTATGCATTATTTGCTTGCTCGATTGCATTCGTCGAGCAGATGTTGTTATTTCCGTCGTTGTTGTGCCTATCATTCATAAATTCTATTTTACAGTGGCGTATTTCTGGTTTCGTTTCTTTCAGTGTTATTTGGTAACAATTTTTAGTATTTTAAAAAATCCGTTTTATATTGTTATATTGTATATTTATCCTATAATGTTTTTATAGGTATTAAGTTTAATTTACTACCTTATATTTGGAGTAGTTTTCGTTTTGTTTTTTTGAGTCCATTTCTTTCTGTTCTTAGTATTTCTCTTTATTTTCATTAACTATGGGGAATTCTCGTAGGACAACCAGGTCAGAACAACAGGCACTGCAATATATCTCGGTATCATTACGAATATGGAACCAATCTGTATGGCCTCTAATACAGATTGGTTCCATATTGATACCGAGATATATTGCAGTGCCTGCTCATTAAGTTTAAGGCGTCCTCAAAAGTGTAATGTGCAGAGACATGTTTCTTCGAAAACTCATCTAGATAACATATGTCCATCTGTACCTGACACTTTTAACGAAGAACTATATGCGGTCAATATCCTACTCAAAAAGCTTAAGCCACAACGGCGAATCATACTGCATCATGACAATGACAAAGATCAAGACGATTTCAGTCGCAGTAAGAAGCCAATGGATGCCTTCAAAACGGCAATTTTGACTGTCCCAACTGAAGACTGGAGTAACTGCTTTAACAATTGGTTTGAACGAATGCATGTGCATGAATTTTTCGTAAAATATTTTGAAAAGTAATAAAACTCTTTGAGTCGATACACTGTTTGATTTTATAGCTATATGTAACACTAAAAAGACATCCCTCTTTCTAGCTGATTACTAAACATTGCAAGCGCCGCTTCACCGTGGCAATTGAGTATCTATTGCGAGCCTAATGGAACAGGAAATGAGAATAGTAATTTTTGATGTGAAACATCTAAAGGCGCGCCACGGGGGTAAACTCGGCTCTTGAATGCCATCACGCGACGACCGCTTATTCAGCGCTCTCATCGCTTGGCCATACCGTTGGCGCTCCTATCTCTTCGCCATACCGCTGGCGTTCCCCTCTCTCTGCAGCGCGTATACTGTGTGTACGTGTATATCGGTTGACGCTATAACCTGTGTGTATGCTGGCGCCCCCTCCCTCCGCTAGCCCTGCAAGCTATACAGTAGGCGTTCGCCGCTTTTAGGTGTGTGTTGATCAGTACGCGCTATAGTCGCTTTACTTGAGTACACTGCGTGACATATAAAACCCGTACAACTTTTATGAGCATAAAATCAGAGTTTTTTATTTGCGTAAACGAGACAAATATATTCATATTGTCATTTATAGACTTCATAAGTTATACATACATTGCTAATACCTGTAAAACTTAAGTCAAACATGACATGTCAAATTTAATAAGCCTAGCTTACATTGATAAAATCTTAGCGTACGGGTTTTATATGTCGGGCAGTATACACGGCATCGTCTCAAGTTTTCATTTGAATCGGAGCGTCCTTTCGAGCATAACAAAGTAATGAGTGATAGTGAAAGTAACAGTGATAGTGACAATCTAAATATTTCTTTTACTTTACTTTATATTCCCTTTAAATAATAATAAATTTCACATCTGCCAGGCGTCCCGTGACGGCAGTTTTTTTCTATTAGTGAGGATTGAAACTTAGTTGTGGAAATTGTATCAAGGATTAAAATTACATTGTTATCACAGTTTATTATTAATTAACTTTTAATTTTTTTAAATTTGATTGGTCGAAATTAAATATTTTAAATTTTTCTAATCAAATCTTACATTTCACATGCACCGATTTTGTATATATCCAACTAATTTGTGTAAGAATACCTAATAGTTTTACATATTTAGAAAAAAAAAACAGATGATTGTCACATTACATAACATGCATTTTACAAAATATCTCATCACGTTTTGATAAATATTCTCTAAACAATTAATATTGAAGCACCATTTGATATTTACATTAATAATATTCAAAAGTATTCCAAGAGTCTTCCAGTGGCTTGTGGAGTATTGTTTACGTAATGCATTCGAAAATGCTTCTTTGTCATGGTCGCAATGAAAAAGTCAACATTATAGTTGTAACGTCACTACTGCAAATGAAAGTTTTTTTTATCGTCACATACGTACATTGACAGTGAAGTGCCATTAATTAATTGTACAATCTCTTATAAATATTTCGTTTAAATTTAATTTTAACTGTAGTATATTTGTATACTACATGTCAAGGCTATTTACTCGAGAAAAACACCTCTGCGAATCATTCTATTTTTATTAATTAGAATTTCTTGTTGGCATCTCTATGAATAAGCGAGTTAAGATAACATTTTAAGATATATTACATATTATTAATATCTTAGATATATAGTAATTTATTTACATATTTACTGAATAATAATAATAATAATAATTTATTCGCCCAACAGACTAATATAATTCAATTACAGGACAAAAAAGAAACAATATAAAAAACAAAAATAAAAAAAAATATTTTTTACAGAACGGATGCCTTGTACAGGACATCCGTATGCGCTCTAGGGGTGTAGCCTATATCGGCACAAAATCTGCAGGTATAAAATCAGTAAACCCTTTCTTAATGACATTTATTGACATTTCGGCACAAACTTACCCGGACAGATAAACAAGTTATTACCGTAATGCAGTGGCGGCTCGGGGTGGTTCACATAGGGAGTGCATAATTTCAAAATTAAAAAGTGTAACACAAAAACGCTTACCCAATCCTTATAAATTTCACCGACGTACTGTTCCAGACAGGTACTGTTCAATGTAGAGTTTGTTTTGAGGGAATAGTAAATATTACACTACACAGTTTAATTACATCTGACGATAAACGAAGTCCATTTTACGTGTCTTTGACTTGCAAAACAGTTCTATCACTTTTTCATTAAAGTTTGGGAAATCATTTATACATTTTTTTTCACAAGATAACATAGTAAGGGCATTTAATCTCTCTTCTTTCATTGTATTTCTCAGGAAAGTTTTTATTCCCTTCAACCGTGAAAACTGGCGTTCCGCTTCGGACGTTGTCATTGGGATTGTAATGACAATTTTTAAAAGCGTAACAACTTCATTAAAGGTGTCGCTTAATCCATCCAGCAGAAGACCTAGCAGACCTATAGCACCGACTTCTATATTTTGCCTAAATTCTTCTCTAGAATATAGAACGCTTAATTCAGTTCGTAGTCTGCTTTTACTGAGGCATGGATAAAATTTTACTGCTTCTTTAAGGCAATCTTCCGGAATTTTTTTTTGAAAAGAGGAGAACTGTTTAAAAGAAATTAAGTTTGCTAATATTAAGTGCACTGTATACCGAAATCTAGTTTTTATTTCTAGCAAAATAATATCGCACACTTCAATAGTTTCCCTCCTTCTTTGGCTACCATCAATTACTCTTCGCCGCTTTGATGGTCGAGGAGTCAGTTCTAGGTCATTTTGTTTAACCAACTGATTATCTGTGTCAGCGATTTCGGTTCGAATTTTTCCAATAGCGCGTTCAAAATTATCTAAATTATTCTTGATTTTTAATGCATCTGTATTGACATTTTGTAATTGATTAAACAATATGTCCACATGTGGCATAATTTTATGAAAGAAAGTTAACCAATAGATAAAATTTTCCTCCTCTAAAATTCGCAAATTGGCCCTAGCTTGATGAATGGTAGTTTGTAAACTAGCTTCTCCCTAGATTTGTCTTAGAGCTTCAATTATTTCTTCTCGGTGCTCATATATTGTATTCACTGTCCTAGAATTGAAGTTCCATCTTATTTTGGAAGAACGAGGTAAGCTTTTTCTCTGAAGGAATTCTTCCAATCTTGCAGCTCGTTGTGGTGAAGTGGAGAAAAATGTACATAATCCCGTCAGATTGGCAAAAAAATTCTGCAATTACTACTGCTCGATGTAGCATGTGACATAATTAGATTTGTCTGATGCGCATAACAATGTACAAAATTAGCCCTTGGATACTGGTCTTGGACATGTATTTGCACGCCGTTAATAGCACCACTCCTGACTGCTGCCCCATCATAGCTCTGTGCAATCAGTTTTTCAAACTAATTCCGTTAAAGAATTAGCATCATGTTCACTAGGCAGAAGAAATTTCCAAAATCTATCGACCGGTCTCGCGTTCACAATATATCTTAAAACAACCACCAACTGAAACTGATTGGACACATCTGTGGTTTCATCAGCTATAACAGATATGAAGTCGGTTGCTTTAATTTCACTGGCAACTTGTTCATGATACACGTTCAACATTGCATCAAGCAGTTCATTCTGTATCGTTTTTGATAATCCCTTATAAACCGGTGCTGCTTCGATGTGATCTCTGAGCGATTTATCCAATTCTGCCGTAAAATTTATCAATTCCCGAAAAATGCCCTTGTTATTCGACGTTTGCTGTTCATCATGACCCCGAAGTGCCAGTTCAAACGCGCCACAAAATCTAATGCAATTTATTATTAAATTTAACACATGCCTATTTTTTGTTACCTTTTCATTGTGTTGTTGAATTGCTTTTCTATATGATGAATCTAAAACATTCTGAATGTTATTTTTCCTAACATTCTTAGACTAAATATATTTTTCAAATGCCCTTCGGAATTTTCATGTTTAATAATTTTAGCACTAAGATGAATTAAGTCTCTTATTCCGTTCTTTGACCAAGACGGTTCACCACCAAACAAAAGACACGGAAAACAAAACAAAGTATTTTAAATTTCACACCCACAAATCCAGTCATTTTTATGATAAATATTCATTTTGAATTTTGTTATAACGTCTTTACCTTTAACAGATTGTTTATTTTCTAAACATAATTGAGGCATCGGCCGTTTAAGATTTTTTACTGCGATTTTTTCATTATACGTTAACGCGAAAACGCGTTGTTCTCTAAAAAAGTCACGGAATTATTGTAACAACGCCCGAGAGCAGTCTGGTTCAGTTGCTCCAACGCTATGTATTATACGACATTGAAGTACGGCAAAATACAGTTCTCCCCACCATCAATGTAATGTTAATGCCTTAACAGAGCAAGAGTTGGGCTTTGCTCAGTATATCTTTGACGACGATTGGTGTATGTACGTTGGTAGCGTGCCACGTTCCTCGTCAATAACTATGAAAGTATGAATACATAATAAATAAATACTTTCACAGTTAGTCGCCGCTTGGTTTGTTTTGTTTCATAATTCCAGGGGGTGCAATTGCTCACTTGCTCTCATTAAAGAGCCGCCACTGCCGTAATGACTGATTGTCTTCATAGCTAAAGACCTGTGGGTACTGCTGAGAGATGTATACTCTGTTTCAAGTTATAATGTGAATGGCAAGATTCCACAGTTGCTTGAAAACGACAGTTGGTATGCAATAAAAGTAATCGATAAAAAAAAACATGGAACAGGCCCGTATTATCAACATTTGTTTCAAAATCATGTATTATGATATGAATATATATTTATACTAGGTGAAATACAAGAATATATTTTGCACACTAATTTATTCTATAAATTGAATGGCAGTTAATTTACAAATGTACAAAATTCATAATTCATCTATTTCCATTAACCCATTAGGATATTGTACACTTTTGAATTTATAACGTTCGATCATCTTAGTTGTTTAAAATAAACCGAATTCAAAACTTTTTTTTAATTATAACTTGTAGGTAAGTGTACAGTATTAAAATATTAAAATGATGTACAAATTTATTGCATTTTCACGAAGTAATGTAAATGTAAATATGCTTTCTACACTTTACGACAAAAAAAAATTCGCCCTTAAGTAGAATTCGAATCCACGACCTCTGGCTTGCCGGACCATTGCTCTACCACTAAGCTATTAAAGGCGTGAATTCGAAACTTTTGTGGGGATGCCTTGAGTTACATCAAGGAAACAGATGATATACGAGGTGCATTCAAGTTCTAAGGCCTCCGATTTTTTTTCTCTAGACTGGAAAGAGATAGAAGCATGTGCATTGTTTTAAAATGAGCGTGCGTTCGTTGTCAATACGTCACAGAGATGGCAGCATTGTACGACAGATGGAATTGTAGCGGCAGCGTCGTGAATGAGAATTGTTTTAGATACTTAAAATGGCTTCGTTTTCCTTACTTGACCAGCGTGCAATGATTCGTTTTCTGAATTTGCGTGGTGTGACACATTGAAATTCATCGACAGTGGGGAGGAGGAGACATGTGGTGATGTAGTTATGGCTGTGTCGAAAGTGCGTTCGTGGGTGCGACAGTTTAATGAAGGCAGAACATCGTGCGACAACAAACCGAAACAACCTCGGGCTCACACAAGCCGGTCTGACGACATGATCGAGAAAGTGGAGAGTCTTGTTTTGGGGGATCGCCGAATGCCAGTTGAAGAGACGCCTCCAGTGTTAGCATTTCCGTGGGTTCTGTGCACACAATCCTGCATGACGACCTGAAAATGCGAAAAGTGTCCTCCAGGTGGGTGCCACGAATGCTGACGGACGACCACAAGGCTGCTCGTGTGGCATATTGCCAAGCAATGTTGACGCGCAACCAAGGCATGAATGGGACTTTCTTTTTGTCGATTGTGACAATGGATGAGACGTGGATGCCATTTTTCAATCCAGAAACAAAGCGCCAGTCAGCTCAATGGAAGCACACAGATTCACCGCCACCAAAAAAATTTCGGGTAACCGCCAGTGCTGAAAAAATGATGGTGTCCATGTTCTGGGACAGTGAGGGCGTAATACTTACCCATTGTGTTCCAAAGGGCACTACGGTGACAGGTGCATCCTACGAAAATGTTTTGAAGAACAAGTTCCTTCCTGCACTGCAACAAAGACGTCCGGGAAAGGCCACGCGTGTGCTGTTTCACCAAGACAACGCACCCGCACATCGGGCTAACGTTACGCAACAGTTTCTTCGTGAAAACAACTTTGAAGTGATTTCTCATGCTCCTTACTCACCTGACCTGGCTCCTAGTGACTTTTGGCTGTTTCCAACAATGAAAGACACTGTCCGTGGCCGCACATTCACCAGCCGTGCTGCTATTGCTTCAGCGATTTTCCAGTGGCCGAAACAGACTCCTAAAGAAGCCTTCGCCGCGGCCATGGAATCATGGCGTCGACGTTGTGAACAATGTGTACGTCTGCAGGGAGATTACGTCGAGAAGTAACACCAGTTTCATAGTTTTCGGGTGAGTAGTTAGTTTGAAAAAAAATCGGAGGCCTTAGAACTTGAATGCGCCTCGTATATCTTGCCGTACCACGGCAGTTGTACAAATTTATTGCATTTTCACGAAGTAATATAAATATGCTTTCTACACTTTACGACGCTATTTTACTCGAATTTTTCATAGAAAAAAAATTCGCCCTTAAGTAGGATTCGAACCCACTACCTCTGGCTTGCCGGACCATTGCTCTACCACTAAGCTATTAAAGGTGTGAATTCGAAACTTTTGTGGGGATGCCTTGAGTTACATCAAGGAAACAGATGATATATATCTTGCCCGTAGTACGGCAGTTGTACAAATTTATTGCATTTTCACGAAGTAATGTAAATATGCTTTCTATACTTTACGACGCCATTTTATTCGAATTTTTCATAGAAAAAAAATCGCCCTTTAGTAGGACCCACTACCTCTGGCTTGCCGGACCATTGCCTTGAATATCTTAGTGGTACAGCAATGGTCCGGCAAGCCAGAGGTTGTAGGTTCGAATCCTACTTAATACGTAACAATCTGATTGAGAAGAAATTCTATAAAAAAAATTATACAATCCACAGTGACACAGGGGGAAGGTTTCATAATAGTGTGGAGTTGCATGTCGGCAGTTGGGTTTTGTGATCTCCATTTTGTTGATGGTATTATGAACATCTTTGTTTATTTGACATTTTCGGTTTACTCAACTATAACTATTGCTGTTTCTTTGTGCAAGAAGAAATGCATAAAGAAGATCAGACATTAAATTCTAGATTGTGTTTAATTTACAAGTACAAGTTCCATTAATGACCTGGAAAAGACAAAATTAGAATTATTGCTAGAAGTGAAGCATATATCACAGAAAAGAAAGATGGTAATCTAAGACTGATTGTATGATTTTAAAATAATGATAATTATCGTAAGATATACTAAAGATATTAAAAGAGTGTTATTTTCAAATTGCTTAATTTGTTGCCTTTTTCAATTTATTGTCATACTGGTAAAAAAACATATTGGTAAAATTTTGTATCCGTGATCTTTTGAACTATCGTTTTTTACAAGACAAATGAAATTTCGCGAAAAAATTTTTAACTTTTTAAGACCTTGATTTTTATATAAAATGGTTTTTGCATATTTTTGCAATACTCGTTTTATACAAATTTTAACTATGCGCGTAACTCGTTTTGTCCAAGACTCAAGTATAACAGTCATCGAACAGTAACTTTATTATACGAGGGATTTTCAGAACATCCAAACGTTTTAGCAAAAAATAATTTAATTTTCCAGTGTATTCTCCTTGTAACTCATTATATTAAGTCCACCATCATTCAAACCTTTTGATTCTTTTGGGAAAGTAAGATGTATTAAATTGTACGAAATTTGTGTTAGTATCCATGATTACCTATTTATTAAAGCCAAATCTCTTCCCATCGAGCCAAGTTTTCAGGTTGTGAAAAAGGAAAGAGTCTGGCGATAAATAATACGAGCCTTACATTTTTATTTAAATCAGCATGCTTCACTACCAACAGAACTGACTGGTCAAAATTCAAAGATATAATTCACGAACGCCTGAATATGAATATTTCTTTGAAACCTGAGGAAGATTCGACTTGAGAAAAATGCAGTAATTTTGCTCTGTTTAATGCTTGCTTCTTCTGCCTTTTGAGCTCTTTTTTCATTTCAGATAGAATTAGAATGTGATGTCGTGATCCAGTATTTTCCTGAGCCCACTTCAAACACTTTTCGAAATTTTTGACGTCAAAAGTTTCGAAACGTGTTTGAAGTGAGCTCAGGAAGATACTGGATCACAACATCATATTCTAATTCTATCTGAAATGAAAAAAAGAGCTCAAAAGCCAGAAGAAGCAAGCATTAAACAGAGCAAAATTACTGATTTTTTCTCATTCTCTTAGGATTGGAATTAACTTCTTCATTAGAGCTCGATTCATCTTGAGCTTGCTCCAAAATATCCATATCGTTCATAGATTCAGGTGATTCTATTTGTCCGACGGCCCAGTCAACAATTTCTTGTCTAGTTACATTGCCAGAAATGTGGTTCATCAGCGCGGTAAGAGGCCTCTATTTGTTTCTCTGTACCCTGTAACTCCATTTTATTCTTCCATTGAGGCAGTGGAAGATTATCATCTTCACTCCAACCACCATCGTCAACATCATCATCATGCATTAGAAGTTTACTCCAAGATTTTTCAATGAGTTCTGGTCTTACGTTTTCCCAGGCTCTTGCCTAATCCTATTACAACATCTTTTAGGTTAACTTTTTTAAGTTCTGCAGACAGATCTATTTCTTCAGAAGAAACAATCCGTTTTAACAGTTCTTTTCTATAATGTAACTTGATTGCTTGAATTATATTTTGGTCCATTGGTTGCACTAGCGCTGTTACATTTGGCGACAAAAACATTACACGAATTTTTTTATCATCTGAACATAATCTTCTGGGTGTCCTGGTGCGTTGTCTAAACTTAGTAGTGCTTTTGCGTCTAAATTCAGCTGTTGCATTCTTTTTCGAATTGCTGGAACAAGATCTTCATAAAACCAATTCTTAAAAATTTCTTTGGTAACCCAGGCCTTTTTCTGTCCTTGGTACATCAGTGGTAGTGATTAATTTCCAAAAGTCCTTGGTTTTTGAGATTTTCCCAGAACTAACAATCTCATTTTATGCGTTCGTTGCTTACGCATTTTTCTGCCTGGAGCTGATGCTTGCGCTTCGTAAGCAAGTGTTTTTTGAGGAAGTAATTTATAGAAAAGTCCGCTTTCGTCTGCATTGTAAATTTGGTCATGACACAACTGCATTTCCTCGATTTTATTTCAAAGAAAATTTTTAAATGGCTCTACAGCTGCCTCATCACTAGACAATTTTTCTCCTGTAATTGACAATTGTCGAATTCCATACCTCTGTTTAAATTTAACAAACCATTCGGAACTAGCTTTAAAATTATGATTGTTGTGAGTTTGGTCATAA
This sequence comes from Melolontha melolontha, assembly GCA_935421215.2. NCBI lineage: Eukaryota > Metazoa > Arthropoda > Insecta > Coleoptera > Scarabaeidae > Melolontha > Melolontha melolontha. Next base: position 84,907,467 of record OW285243.1, read on the forward strand.
AAGAATTTGGCCTTTTCACGTAAAATTTCTCCCGATATTTGGACACCTATAGTCTATGTCACCCAAACTTCGAAGTATTGCTCTTATGGAGATTGAATTTGTTGTTGCCTAATTTCTAACAATAGGGTTATTTCATTTATAGATTGGCTATACGTAAGATATTGATTTATCGATTTGACATTCAAAATGCATGTTGTTTACCTTTTAGGTTAGAAAACTCTCGTCTTAAATCTGTATTTACAAGACGTTCAATTTAGTTAAAATCATTAATGCAAAAATAGGTAGATGTGCATAAATTAAACAAAATCGTTTCGACATTTTTTTTAAATTCAATAATGTAATTTTATTTTGGATTATTTTATAAATATGAGACATTTACAGTGTACACAACTTTCATGTAAGACAATATTATTCTCACAAGTGAATCAAAAATAAATAAACAAATTAGTAAATCAATGAATTAAAATACATCAATGTCTGAAGAGCTAGCAGAAGAAGATCCAGCTGGCAAATGAATAATAAATTCTTTAGGATCATCCTGCATTTCATCTAATCTCCACATCTCGTCCTCAACTAAAAATTTTAAAAAATTAAGAAAAAGTAGTAATAATAAAAGTAAGATGCCCTACCATTCATAAGATGTTTGATATAATTTTGCCAGTTCTGAACTGAAACATTTTTATAACCTTCTTCTATGAGAATTGGTATTTCCTTCGTTTTAAAAGAAGTATTGTTGTGCTTGATATAATTCTTCACCTGTGCCCATACCATTTCAATAGGATTTAATGTACAATGATAGGGTGGCAAACGTAATATGGTATGTCCCTTCTGAGCAGCTGCTTCATCAAGCAGATATTTATTATAGTGATCCTTGTGTATCGACAAAATTTGTAGCAAATCGCGTTTTAGTAATCCTTCCTCAACAGGAATGCCTTTCTCACTTAACCAGTCGAAAATCTCTTGCTTCTTAGAGGCAGTAGTTGGTATTTTTTCTTGCGTGCGACTGTGATAAGAAGCGTTATCGATCACAATCACTGAGTTCGCAGGTAAATTAGGTAGTAAGCATTCTAGGAACCAGCTCTCATATAATTCTGCACATACCTCATCATGAGCATCTAAAGTATTCTTTTTGCAGAGAAAGTTGTACTCAGCACCAGTGACAAAACCTTTCTCATTACCCGCATGAATAAGACCATATCGTTGCCCTCGACCTTTTGGTGGAGTTAGACCAGTACTCAAGTCATTAATGAATGCGTTTCTAGAGGTACTTACAGTTGTGTCAGTCCATGCTTTGGATACAAAGTGTCTGACATTCACCCACGATTCATCTGTAAATACAATGTTTTTCCCTTCGCTGCGATATCTCCTAATGTTACGTAAATATGCATGACGCCATCTTATAATATCATCTCGATCCATCATCATTACCTTCTTGCCAATTTTTTCAAATGAAAAACCAATATCTTTTAACAATCTGTAGAGCATTGACCTAGAGAAATTAGGTATAGTTTCTTCGTTACGTACAGCACCTAATATCATATCCAACGTGGGTGGGATATTGCGTAAAAAGAAACTGTGTACTTTACGCCTCACAAGCATTTGTACATGTTCTTCGTATATATGCAAGCGGGTATTCTTGGGAGTGGCACATTTTGTTTTTTCTACAGATGCAGGGGGACAGTTTTCCTTTTCTTTGCGAATGGAATACACAATTCCTTTGCCACAGTCCAAAGCTTTTGCCGTCTCTTCGACTGCCTTGGAAACACTCATACTGTTCGCAAAGTATGTGAAGCAATTATAAATCATAAGTTTTTCTCTTACAGAAAAGGTTTCGCCTTGGTGCTTTCTTTTACAGGCTTCCATCCTGCAACCTCTAAGTTTACATTTTTATGTGATTATTATTATTATTATTAAACCCATTATTCCCTTTCGGGACGTAGGGTAATTATACATTACATACTCGTATAGCAAGTATGTGCACTTTTTTATGTGATAATAATTAACTATTTCGATTTTACTTACAATAGTTTATATTATTGAATTTGCAGTAGTTTTAAAAAAAAAATAAGAATTAATGCAAATAAAGGGAAAAAATCAAAGAAAATCAAACAAAACGAAATATACACAAAAGATGACAGATCGAAAATTTCAAGTGACAGGGAGTATATAACAAACACAAAATAAAAATTTTCCCCTAGAGACAAAGTGCGCCAAAATAAATGCAACGTCGTACTGTTAAAAAAAGATAGTTATATGAGCATCGCTATAAGTTAATAAGAGAGGCTATTCTCCATAAGACCCAATACTTCGAAGTTTGGGTGAAATAGACTATAGAATAATTTAAGTTTTACCTGCATAGACATAACTGACATAAGTCATTCATTTTCGTACATACCTCTAGATCTTTGCTGAATAAACCAGGTATAAACCGGTTTATCAACGTCGGGATATGCAGTCACTTTTAACATTTTACGCTTATTGAATAAAGAACTGGATGTGGCGCCATATGATAAATTTTTTTCTTTGTTCTTTTTGACGTCGCAAATCGTTGATTTTCACACTTTGTACTTTAATGATACGGCAGTCACTGTACGACCCAAATTTAAATTGTTAATAAGCTAATTTTTTTCTTTTATCGGCAAAGTAAGGTGTTTTCTTTTAGAAGTTATTTTCCGAACTGAACATGCAACATGCGGTGATTTCTCTATTTACACAACAGAAATACTTCGATGTTCGGATTAAAGAGGCGTTGTTCGGACTATAATTTCAAATATCTGCTGTTCGGATTAAAGAGGTCCTGCTGTATGGCTATAGCAAAATTATAGCAAATATAGCAAAAAATGAGCTTCATTTCGATACGCTTTTATTCATTTTTCAATGTTGGCGTTGCTCGAACACAGAAATAAATATCATTGCTGTCATTTGATTTTAAGAATTTATGTACATTTGACAGATATGATATATGTACGTAGGCTACACAAACAACGTATATTGTATACAATTGACAAGAAGATATATTAGTTTCTATGTCACTCATGTTTATATTTTTAAATGAAATATCAAGTAATGTTAACGAAAATTAATAAATAATATGTAATATAATATACTTCGCGGATAGCAAGATTTAAATTTGAAAATGTCAAGTATCAATGTGACCAACTGCATGCTTTATATAAAAATTAAACTCTGAACTTTCAAATTAAATAATTTCAATTTATTAATGTTTAAAAATGCAAAATAGAAAAAATAGTATAAAAAACTCTTTTCATAGGACCTTTTGTCGCAAACTGAATTCGTGCTGCAAAATTTGCATTTTATTGGATCTTAATATCCTGACTCGAATTCGAAAATTATACAAATTATTTTATAGACAAAAACTATCGATCTTTTTTTGTTTTATTCTGCAACGTTTAGTTAAATTCATAACCGAACAAAATAGACTGTTTAAAATTATTTAAATGGCATATTAATTCACGTATGTAGCCTGTAATTGATATTAGATATAATAATATCATTTCTGCAGATCGAAATATTGTTTATTTTTGGAACACCAGTCTTCCTAGGCAGTGACCTCAAAACCCGTGCCGATAATATGCATTGAAGCCTTAACCTTTTACGTAAAATGATTTCAATGTCATCAAGAAATTACGCGAAAACAGTTTTCGCCAGTCTAAATATTGATAAAAGGAATTGTCAAATTTTTTTAAGTTGAAAGTTTATTTGAAACATTCAACGCTTTGTTTTGTATAATTGTACTGTTTCGCCATGCCCACATGTTATCACGTTCATCTCATTATGTTTTTAGCGACGCTGCTGATTCCTTAGTTTGTTAATTATTCGATTTCTAAGCAAAAATTTAAATTTTTATGTGAGAATAAATGTCGAGGTCGCTAGAAGAAAATCGAAACTCATAAACAGTCAAGGTTCAGTGATAGTAATAATAAATTATATTTTAAACTTTCCTAAGAAAAAAAAAGTAAACGTAATCCTCCCTATTTCTTAAACAAAAAAAAAAGTAACAAAAACAATTTATTTCTGCCGCATTCTTTTTCTAATGGTTTTTGATAGTTCAGATGTCGTTAATTATGTATGTATATTTAAATACCGAGCAAAGTGAACCTTGACCTACAGAAATGTAAAATATTTATTTGTTTTGTCATGTTTTTGCTTATTATTTAATATATGTTTGTACAATCGGGACACTAGTCCTGAAGTTATGTTGTAATTATAACTGTTAGTAAGCATTGATAAACTTCGAATTTTGTGCAACAGACATATTGCTGCAATTTGTTTAAACGAACGATTTGTGTGGGCAGTTACACAAACATAATTTTGTTGAGACTCTGTATAATCTTTGGGTATCTCAGGGCTGTCTTTTTGGTTTTCACAACTAGACATAGCGTCCAAAGTAAATGCATTTATACAGGGTTAGTTAAAAGTATGGAGACGGCGATTTATTGTCGTTAATATTCATTTTAGGGAATTATGTTCATTATAAAAGTTTGTTAGGATATTTTGATCTACATTTGAGAATATTTGAATTTTTTTTTTCTTCAATTGTTTTTTAGTTACGCCTGTCCGCGCAGTTTTTTTAAATGGGAACTAGTAAATTTTACTCTACCATTCGATAGAGATTTTTTTTCTCTTTATAATAATATTTTTGTTTTTTTTAAATTCATTTTAATAACTTTTTTATAAGAAAAAGCCGGTTCATGTGTTTAACAGATGTTCGGTACATCGCAGATAGACAGAAGCGTAGCGATAAACAAACTTGAGCGACATAATTTTATCAGTGGTTATTGTGTACGTCAAATCTTTGACAGAAATAATTCATTTGTGTAATTTGTTGCTGTTAATATTAACAAGGGCGAGTTTAAGTGAACATGAACGAATTGAAATACTTATGATGTTGGGTTATGGAGATAGACGCAGAAGTTTACAAGACGTTTGTAATTTATTTAATGATACGCACCCAAATGGAAATCCAATTTCTAAATCCGTTGTTGGTAAAACTTTAAGACGCTTTGAACAAACGGGTAGCGTTAAAGATTTGCCAAGGAGTGGTAGACCTAGAACAGCAAAAAGCGATGATAACAAACTGGATATTTTATTGGCTGTATCTGAATATCCCCATTTATCAACCAATCAATTAGCGGCCAATTTCAATATTTCACAGTCATCGATCGTGTCATTTTTAAAAAGTGAAAAGTATAAACCTTATAAGGTACACCTTGTACACGAGTTAACGGAAGATGATTTTGATAGGAGATTACAATTTTCTGAAGAAATGTTAAATATTTGCAATAATAATGAAAATTTTGTCAACAATATTCGTTTCTCTGACGAAGCTACTTTTTGCCTTACCGGTGAAGTAAACAGACATAACTGCAGATACTGGTCATCGGCAAATCCCTCTTGGTTTTTGGAGCACCATACGCAGTACCCCCAAAAGGTTAATATTTGGGTTGGCATTCTAGGCGGTCATATTATCGGCCCCTTTTTCATCAATAGCAATTTAACTTCGGCTCTGTATTTGCAGTTATTGCAAAATGAAATAATACCTCCTTGTGCTACGCTCTATCCTCATGAAAACAATGAACACCTGCCCAATGACAGTATCTGGTTCCAGCAAGATGGCGCCCCACCACATTATGGTGTAAATGTTCGTCAATATCTGGACAACGTTTTTCCCACAGATGGATTGGAAGACGAGGAACCATCGAATGGCCAACCCGTTCGCCAGATTTAAGTCCTTTAGATTTTTTTCTTTGGGGATACGTAAAAAACAAAGTTTACAAAGATAAGCCCGATAACGTCGAAGATTTACAAATCCGAATTACCAGAACGATACAAGAAATTCCCCGAGATTTTTTACAGAACTCTGTTCGGGGTTTTGTAAATCGATTGGGTCATTGTCAAATTACTAATGGACGACAATTTGAACACTTACTTTAATTTACTTTGTTATTAATTTGTTTAATTTTTCTTGTAAAAAAGTTATTAAAATGAATTTTAAAAATACAAAAATATTATTGTAAAGAGAAAAAAATTCTCTATCGAATGGTAGAGTATAATTTACTAGTTACCATTTAAAAAAACTGCGCGGACAAGCGTAACTAAAAAACAATTGAAGAAAGAAAAAATTCAAATATTCTCAAATGTAGATCAAAATATCTTAACAAACTTTTATATAGAACGTAATTCCCTAAAATGAATATTAACGACAATAAATCGCCGTCTCCATACTTTTAACTAACCCTGTATATATATATATATATATATATATATATATATATATTTAGTGTTTAAAGAATTTTGTTTTTCTTTTTTATTTTATTCCAGATGCTTGAAAAAAGACTGAATTGATAAAAGTCGAAACGTCGCAAACAAACATCTAAATTCAATAAAAGGTCGCTAAAACCAATAAAAATCTATTATTTTTAATATGTATATATATATATATATATATATATATATATATATATATATATATATATATAATATTCCCCGTACTAGCATACGCAAGCCTTTGGGATAGTAACATGGTAGGCTTGTTACAACTTGAGATTCAATAGTCATTATTAGTCATTAATTCTCATTTGCAATAGGGTCACAATAATAAGTTAAAATAACTATATACGATGTGTCCGAGATAAAGAGATACAGATTTGGTTAAATTGTAGAAATGTTGCGTACTCAAAGGTCTAAGAAATTGGCCGTTTAGATTTTCTTGAAAAATTTTTTAGTTTTTGAGAAATTTTGAAAAAATTGAATTTTTCGATTTTACAAACTTTTTTTTTTTCTGGCGTTAATATTTGACCTAGAGCAAAACCAATGACACTTCTCCACAGCAACTTTTAATGCTGTTTAAAGTGGCGTTGTTAGTTTTTAATCCAACGTTTTGTCTTTGTGAAACCAGCATAAATTTAATTTTTTTAAATACGCCCCTGATGTGTTTATATTTGATTCTGAAAACCCTTTTTATTGTGAATTCAACGACTTATCATACTTTATCATTTAATTGCGGTTTCGTAATTTTTTCGACCTTAATCAAGAAAATTCCTAGTACGGACCTGTACCATATTTTTAAATTTTTAACGAATAAATGATTTGTTATGTTAATTAACAGTTTATTTCATTTACATATTTAATAGCAATCCAATGGCTACATTTAAAAAAACAAAGAACAAATCAAATTAAATTAATAGAAGACATAAAAAGTAAAATACAACAACAAACGAATATGAACAAAACAACTAAGTTTGGAGCATATGTTCGAAAAGATTTCCATTATTTTCCAAGCACAGATAGCACTTTCTCACCGTCGATTCTAACACCCTAATTAGCATTTGTGGAGTAATATTGGCAAATGCTTCCAGAACTAACCCCCTCAGTTCTTCATCTGTTGCAAAATTTTGCTGATAAACATGATTCTTAACGAATCCCCATACGAAGAAATCAAGCTGAGTTATATCGGGTGAACGCGCTGGCCAGGGCGTTTCCGAATGCGTGCGAAAAAATTTTTTTTTTGATATCAATGAGCTTGGGAGCGCAAAAGTTGCTACTGTATACCAGTAGATTGTGATTAATTTTTTTTTAAATTTTGCCGATTTTTAAAGGTGCCACAACGACCTTGATTGTTTCATAAAATGAGGTTAATTGATATATTGTATTAATTGTTTTAATTACTTGTCGATAACACATATAGTTTAACTTGAGCCAAAAATAAGTACTCAAAACTATGAAAAGGACCACAGAAAAAAATTAGGACAGTGTCGTCGTCTTTTGAGGTGCCACAAAGGGATCCAAATTTGGTAAAAATAAGGAAAATCACATTTAATTAAAATGAAGTTTATATTTCTTTTACGGAAGATAAGCTCTAGCCTAACTCTTATAATTTTTATTTAGAACTATTAAACTAAACATAGACATATTCAACGACAGTGGCGTACATACATAAAATATATAAACTAAATTAATGAGAAACAAAAGATTTCAAAAAACGCATTTTTATCATTTAACATTTAAAATAATAAGTTTAGACTACTACATAAGTTTGTATTCCGATTTCTTATTATATCGTGGCATGATAGATCTAGACATCAGCCTCGATCGAATGTAGCCACCTCTTTCTAAGTCTCCTACAGCTGCTGCAGCTTCTGTCACCAAACGGACGCAGCGTTCGACGGCTTGAGTGTGACACACAAGTTTGGGAAAAGTTATCATTTCTTCGCCGTTAGTTATGTAATTTTTAATTTCGGCTGTTGTAAGTGATCTTGTTAAGGTAGGTTCAATATTTTTAAAAGACTCATGATCTATCATCTCGCAGTATTCTTGGGCATCAAAATTTAACACGGGAACTTTAAACTGCCGTATTGAATTAGGCCTCTGTTGTTCTCTTGTACGTATTATTCGACAAAGGGCAAATTTCCGAATATTTGGTCTTTTATCTTTAATCATAGCCAATAATAAGTTCTCCGGGTGCGCGAAATAGGCGTTTCTTTGGATAACTGGATCAACTACATCCTTCAAATGTTTTGGAAGATATCTAGTTAAAAAGATGAGTTTCCACAAATGTCTTGGACCTTCCCAGCAAGCTGATTTAACTTTAATACTAAACCAAACCGGTGCATACACTTTTACTACATGTAGCTAAAATGATCAGATTTTGTGAGGGTTCGTTGGAGGAGACATATAAACGAAGTATTCGACTGACAGTTGTGAGCCAGCGGGAGTGTGATATTGGTCCAGGTCGAATATTGGCCAGATCTTTATTACATTCACCCGATATAACAGCAAGAACCATCTTATACAGATATTTCTGATCATTGCTTAATTCCTTTAAATCAATTTCCGGCAGTGGAGATCCTTCATGTCCTTCAATTGGTTTAAATTTTATAACGGGCTGAGCGCATTCTTTTAAAGATTTACCAATTGGACCACCAAATGATTTAGGACCATGTGTTGCGCCGTCTAGACTAGTGAAGAGATGTCTTAGCGGAAGTTCATTTGTGTGCAGCAAGCACACAAACCAATGCAGAGATTTGTTGTAATGAAGCTCTAACTTTCTTATCACACCATTTTCATAACCGGTATTGACATTTGTCCCATCACATCCTATAGCAATTAATTCTTGAGTGTCATATTTTTTCAGTAAACAGTAATCGGTAATGGCGTTTGAAATATTAATAGCATTTCCAGACGGAGGAGTAACATGTCCTAAGTATTCGGAATTTGGTTCCCAAAGAATGACAATATGTTCTTCAATAGTTGTTACCGGATCATATACTCCATCTTTTATAATATTTTTTCTGGATGAATCTTTCCTTCCATCGAAATAAATAGATCTTAGCACCTCATTTTCCCCGGAATCACACTGGAATTTACTCCGACATTTCTGTCTCTCACGTCTAATTTTACTGCGATCGATAATAGACGCTGTATCGTTTTCATGAACAATGCCTAAATCTTGTAATAACGCAGAAGAAACAGCAGCAGCACCACGGTCAGAAAGACCCCATCGATCACATTCACGAGCTAATGTTGGCAGAGTTTTACGCATTTGGCCATACGTGGAAATACCAGATGAAGTGGTGGTAATATCTTCAAATAAAGGCAAGTCTGAATTCATAGTTAGATCATCTAACAGACTATCACCTAACTCCACGGATGTGTCTTTATCGGGTTTGTCAAATTTCTGCATTTTAGAACTGTTGGCTTCTTGTAGGGATTGTTCTTGTTTCAGTTTTCTTTTTTCCCGTTCTTGGAGCTGTTTTGTCGTTTTGTTATCAATATTTCCTATCATCATTTTTCTTGCAGTTTTTTGGTCTAGTAGAAACAATCTTTCCGTCACAGGAACTTTTTTGTTCTTTTCGCAAATGCACTTTTCGCAATTTTTACATTTGCATGAAGCAATGTCGAACAAAACTTTCGATTTATCTTTAAATTCTTCGGTTTTCTTTATAAAACTGGGAATATTGGATCGTTGTTTGAAAGGTTTCATAAGATTTCTGTATTTACAGTGGTAGTCACGAATTCTTTCAATAATGCGTTCAGTAGATATTATAGGTATGGACGCTTTCTTCCAAAGAGTTTCAAGAGAAGGGACGATAATTTTGACTACTTCTGAAAACGTAGGCTCCTTTAACTGACCTTCCAATTTCAAGTAGTTACGTGTAAATATATACTGCCTCAATATATCACCATATGTGGGTAAAACATTTTCATTGAATGGTACTCCAACTCCAAATAACGGACAGTTACTATCTTTTGCACGCGTTAAAGTTGCCATTTTATTTGGTATATTACTTGCCCTAATCTGAAACAAAGAAATATAATTATAAAAGAAATATAATTATATAATAAAAGAAATATAATAATATAATTAAGAAAACGAAAAACTGGAAAATATGTGTGATTTTGGTGGTAAATCTTCGAAATTCAGTAATATTGTGGCACCTCAAGAAATCTGTTTGAAATTATGACATTTTTTCAGGGCGTTACTGATAGCATAAATATTTAATTTTTGGCTCAAGTTCAATCATAATTTGAACGAAACACAAATTGCATAAGCATTGATTTTTGCGTAATTTTAATTTTTTTTTACAATTTTTAAGGTCGCCGTGGCACCTGAAGATATAATTCGATTTATTGCAAATTCTAAGGGCACAATCAGTATACGGAGTAACAACTTTTGACCACCCAAGTCTTATCAAATTTTGAAAAAAATTCAAAACGCTACATTTTCGCTCCACCCTACTGTATACATGTAATAAATTAGCAAAGAATTATCTAAATTAAAATTGAAGTTTAGTTTTAATTTTTGCGAATTTTAAATTAAGCTAATGATTTGAAGGCGTCCAATTAAATTATTATTAAATTAAACGTATTCTCGCCTATAGGCAACTTTCAAATCCGTGCTGGTGAAAAGGTTGTATAATGAAGGTTTAAGAAAATATTAATGTAATCACCATTTTTTTGTTTAAGATAGGAGATAGTATTCGCCATTTAAGGTAAATTATAAAACACTTTACAAATGTACAGTTTGGTTGTAATTTAAGTTTTCAGGTTTATTTAAAACAGTGTTTTTCAACCCTTTTCATGACACGACCCCCCTAGTATCAAAAAATATTTCCCGACCCCCGACCCTTTTTTTCATGTATGTGAAAATATATTTAATCCATACAAAAATTTTAGGCGTTTGCGTTATTAGGATTCGGATGTAAATATACAATTAAGTACGTAAAACATATAATTTTAAATCGAATACGTGGCCAATTGATAACTAACAAACAAATACAAACATATTGTTAGGGCCGAGACTTCCAGCGCCATCTGTTGGTAACACTCGGAACTAGTACAGGTTCCGAGTGTTACCAACGGATGGCGCTGGTAGTCTCCCGCGCGCTCCACGGCCCGCGCTAAAGGTCCACAAGTTTCGAGACGTGTCGTTACGCTTCGAGATGATTCTCGCTAGAATGCGCTGGCCTATAAATAGGGCGGTCGACCGCGGCCACGGCAGTTGAGTGCAAGACCGCGAAGCAAGTGGTCGTGTCGTCTGCTGTTTAGTTGTTTGAAGAGCGCGAATCACTTGTTTTACGTATTTATTTGACTTGTTTGTTATAATTGAAAATGGATAAATTCCTGAAAAGATCATCAGAACCATCAACGTCTTAAGTCTAGCGGCAGTAGTGGAATAAAGAAAAAACGTCTTTATGACGACAATTATTTGAAATTTGGGTTTACTGTGATTGAGAATAAACCGCAGTGCGTAATTTGCTTTGAAACTTTGTCAAGAGAAAGCATAAGCCATCGAAGTTGGTACGTCACCTAAACAGAAAACATCCTAATGAAAAAAATAAACCCTTGAACATAAAAAAACTGCTATAGGACAAATATCCAACCTAAATGAGAAAGCGTTGCTCGCTAGTTATCGAGTAGCTTTTCGTGTGGCTAAAGCAGGAAAACCTCACAGTATTGCCGAAAATTTGATTTTACCAGCGGCTTTAGATATCGCAGAGATTATGTTTGGCAAGCAAGAGGTCGAGAAGCTCAAAAGTATACCTCTCTGACAATACCATTCAACGCAGGATAAGCAATATGGCGACTGACGTTCGTGATCAAGTCATAGAAAAAATTAAGTTCTTTTTTAAGAAAAGTTCTTTTAAGAAAAGTTCTTTTGTGTCCTTGCAATTTGATGAATCAACGGATATTGCGGGTTGTGCGCAGTTTGTAGCTTTTGTGCGTTTTGAATCCAATAAAATATTAATGGAAGAAATACTATTTTGCAAGGCACTACCCAAAAATACTACAGGTCAGTGCTTGCATGACACGTTCCTTGAAGCTACGCAAGATATGAATATCGATTGGGCACAAAAATGCATTTCTATTTGTAGTGACGGAGCAAAAGCCATGACTGGTAAGAAGAGTGGATTTATTACTAGACTGAAAGAACAGATGCCAAACTTTGCCACAAGAATACAGTCAAGTTCTAAATATTATTATTAACATTGTAAATTCTATTAAAGGAAAAGCGTTGCAGACTCGATTGTTTCTAATAATTTGTGAAGATATGGGGGCACTACACCGCAATTTGCTTTACCATACAGAAGTTAGGTGGTTATCAAAAGGCAAAGTACTGACCAGAGTTATGGAACTTCGCGCTGAACTATTAGTATATTTACAACAAGCCAAGTCACATTACTCTGAATTCATTTCTGACCCGGAATTCCTTTAGAAATTGGCTTTTCTTTCTGACTTATTTGAGCATTTAAATAACTTGAATAAAAGTCTTCAAGGGCGGGATGAAAATGTCATTACAGCAAAAGACAAACTCCATGGCTTTATAAAAAAAATTGAATTGTGGTCATCATCTATAAATCAAAACAACTTTGATTCATTTTCGTCAACACAGTCTTTCATTGAAGAAGTCGGAAGCGAGATAAACATCAACTCATATATATCTGGTATGAAAATGGTGTTAGATAATTTGAAGAAAGAATTGTGTCATTACTTCTCAGTGCAAGAGATATCGGATAACACTGGGCAAAGATGGAACCTAAATCCGTTTTTAAATGCAGCTATAAATGAGGCAAATTTATCAACTAAGCTTAAAGAGAATCTGCTGGAATTATCTGCCGATGGGATGTTACACTTGGAATTCAAGTCTGAAAATTTGCATACCTTTTGGTTAAAAAGAAAAACAGAATACCCGGAATTAACAACCGAGGCTTTGAAGTGTTTGATTCCATTTTCTACCTCGTACTTGTGCGAGTTGGCATTTTCATCAATGGCCCAAATAAAAAGTAAACTAAGAAATCGCTAAAATTTGGAAAACGATTTAATACTTAAAGTTGCAAAAACGATGGGAGAAATTGATTGAACAAACTCAAGCGCAACCTTCACATTAAAATGAACGAGTACTCGAAGATTTTATTTTTTGTTAATGTGTTTGTATAAATAACATAACGAGTATCATTTTGTTAACTTTTTTTTAATATATCTACCTTTTTAAAATTTATTGATTTTTTTACTGAGTTCCCTCGAACTCTCGCGGCCCCCCTACAGAGGCTTCGCGACCCCCCAGGGGGTCGCGACCCACATGTTGAAAAACACTGATTTAAAATAATTGAAAATAAGAGAACAAAACCTATAGTGTTTCAATCACCATGTATTTATTTCATAAAGGAAAATGAAACAATGCTTTTTTAGTATAAATTTGTTTAATGAAAAATTCGTGAAAAGTCTCATTTATCCCGGTGTATGTATGTATGCATTTCTCTCTTATTGGAGCTTGTCAACACACAGTATCCGGTTAAACACGGCTTTTCACTTTTATACTTCGCGAATATATAGTTAGTATAATGAACTTACTGTAAATGAGAACCAATGAGTATTAAATCTCATATTACATGTAAATGTCGCCTAATGTGCTGGGTTCATTTCTACATTTCGACAAACTAAGTTTGTACCAGTATGCAGAAACGCTGCACGTCTCGACGGCACCTTCGGTTGTTAGGAGAATGAAAAATTGCATACTGGTACAAACTTAGTTTGTCGAAATTATGTTCTTTTATGTTCTGTCTTAATAACTTCTGTGATATAACGAAATTGTTGTTGTTTTGTGAACATATCTGGGGCGTACCGACGATTCTGTCGAAAGATGAAACTCGTGTCTGCTACTGTCTATTTTTTCTAGAGAGAGATACCTTCACAAATATATGAACTTGTACAATTGTGTTCTTCACACAAGATTTTTAATAACATTTTATATTATTAAAAATATTTTTGCATTATATAAATATTGGCCTTATCAACGTAAAGCTGTATCATTATAAATATCCATTTCATAACGATATATTCCGAAATTTACATATGTTTTATTAAAAAATACGACAGAACCTTCTAGTAAACCTAATATTTAACATTTTCATTTGGATTGCGTTTCATATTACGCACGCTTATCAAATCAAAATTCACTATCAATTAGTTGGCGTCATTAACAAAATCAAATTTAATCTTTTAAAGTAAATATTTTTACAAACAAAAGTGTTTTAATTAATACTTGGAAAAATAAATTTCATACATATATTACGTACATCAACTTTATCTATTTAGGAGCTATGTATTAGTGTTAATAATATTTGTTAATAGATATCATGGTATAACATGTGTGCAGATAGGTCATAGTTTAGATATATGTATATAAATGAACTCAATCTGAAGGATTAAAGTCTAATAGAGCAAATTAAATAAAGCGCAGTGCAAACTGCAACGCATTAATAAATATTTGGTTTAGTTTGAGTAGATTTAGAGAAGCTACATTTTGTTTATTTGTTTGGAATGTTGTTACAATCTCCCCAATATCAAGAAATGCAATATTATGAATGCGAGTGTAAATGTTCTATATGACGGTCTTTGTTAATTTGACCATAGTGCTTTTATTTATAAAAAAATTATGTCGATTTCATTCCGCAAATAAACGAGGACACCCATACTAAATACTTTTTTCTAATATCAAAAAAATATTTCGTGAAATCTCGAATTAAAATTACATTCTTTGTCTTTGCATAATCTTTGTACTTATATTTATATGTACTTATTATTAGAGAACGAACACGCTTACCACCCAGTGCAGTACTGGCGAAAGGCTGTATTTCTAAAATATTTAATTTTATTTATATAA
Source organism: Melolontha melolontha (assembly GCA_935421215.2). Lineage (NCBI taxonomy): Eukaryota > Metazoa > Arthropoda > Insecta > Coleoptera > Scarabaeidae > Melolontha > Melolontha melolontha. The sequence goes on from OW285243.1 coordinate 84,922,651, forward strand.
TTGGAAAACGAACTGGTGGTGATCTATAAAATTACGAAATACATATTTATTTGTTGAAAAGTTGTATTTTTAAAGTTTTTAATTTTATTTCTATAATTGGAACATTTTTATTTGTTCATTTTGTCGTTCATGTTGAGTAAAGGAGTATTAATATTGACTAGCAATAGTTTCTCAAGGTTTTCTTCTGTCAATTTTGTTCTCTTTGAATTAAGTACATCTTTATAAATAGAAAACGTCCTTTACATCGCAACTAATTATAGGTGCATACTGGAAATATTCTTTTATTTCTTCATATTTAGCCGTTAGATTTTGTGGAATTGTCTCCATACATAATTGCTGCAATGTAATTAAATCTGGATTTCTATTAAGAATTGCTTCAAACTTTTGCCGAAAGCCACATCCGAAGTCACTTGGAATACTTTTCAAATTATTAACAGCCACATCTAATGTGGTTAATCCGTCATTTAAATTGAGATTTCGATTTTCAAAATAAGTGATTAGTTTTGGCAATTTTCCAAAGTGTTTGTGAAGAAAATACAACTGATTTTTTAAATTTGGGATCTGTGTGAGCTCCTTGCACTCACCAATACTTCTAGCATCCTCCTTTAGCAGTGTTACGAAATGTTTTAGACTATCGAAATTCTCAGCATAATAACTAGTAGCTTCCAGCCATGTTCCCCATCTAGTTATTACTGGAGTGGGAGGCAGTGACAGAGATGGAAATTTTTCCCTGAAAAGAGCTACTCTCAATGGTGCTTTTCTGAAGACTTTTTTAAAAGCTGATACAAGTCTATCAACTTCCGGAAAAGTGTCTCTGATATATTCACAGATTCTGTGGAGAGCATGTGCTACACAAGTAATATGCAGCATATTAGGATATGTTTTCTTCAATTTTTTTTTCTTCTGTTTTTAACATATACGCAGCACTATCACTGACAAATAAAAGTATGTTTTCTTTGTACGTGGCGTCCGAATGAAGCATTTTTTGCATATTCTCCTTAATGGTTTCAGCAACTGTTTCCGCATCAACTCTATTTATAACACTTGTTGCTATTACACATGAGTTATAGGGAATAGTTGGATGTAGTACACCAGCTACAACATTTACCACACAGCGTCCTAAGATATCCACCGTTTCGTCGGCGCTTATCCATATGTATTGATTTAAAAGATGGCTTCTAATGCGTTCTACTGTTCTCGTATAGCACCTAGAAACATAATATTTGCGTAAAGTTGATTCATCAGGAACATTTCGACCAATATATTTTTGAAGAAATATTTTTAAAGTGGGATTGCTAAGTTTATATAATGGAATATTGGCCGCCATAAAAGTTTTACAGAGTTCAGATGTGTTTGCGATCCTAGGTGACGAATTTTTGACGATATTTTACGGATTTTGTAGTAAATTTCGGTATCACCGACAATGGACATACAATCAGTACCGTCAATGACCGTCAATCCAACTCGCCATTGTTTTACAATGCCGTTCTCGACATTCTTCCATATCATGTCTGAAAAAGTAACTTAAACAATGCTCTAGATCTAAATAAATGAAAACTAAAAATGTGTGCGTAAGTTATTAAAAATGAACAAAATTCAATGCACACTCTTACGTCGAAATAATTGGTAGAAATAGATTCAATCAAACGATATTAAACAGGATCTATCACAAAAATTACGATGTAATTAACAGTTAAAACTATGAAAACAAGAAACTTACTCACAGCACTTTATTTATCTTACGAAATATAAACTAATAAATAAAATACATTATAAAAACCCCGCTTCTATCTACGCTCATGAAAACACTTTAAAAAACACTATATTCTCCGAATACAATAGATGGCTTGTCCATTGTTATCGCGGCGAGACCAGGTGTCCGAGTAAGTCAAACAAATACTTCACTGAATTACGCCGGGATGTACTGAGGGACGTTATACACAATTCCAATTGCCGATTGCGTTTTATGGAAATTGCGTCCGTTCTCTACTTATTATTTTAAGAAAAGTTTACAGATTACTTTTTAAATATATAAATTGTACACAGGGGTGCGCTAATGCTTGGTGGCGTCTACAGTGACTTGATATATTACAGTGGCGACAGGCTACCCTTGGCCGCCATGTTGTGTCGAAAATTATATAGCGGTAAACGTGAATTTAGCGTAAAATATTAATTTAAACAATATTCAGTCTATAAAATAAAAGTTTATAGTCGATAAATTAACTCCTATATAAAAATGTCCATTTGCGGGTGGCATTTTTGTCACTTTGACAGCGATAAAAACCTACATAGCTTTTTATCACCGATAAAAATGCTTCTTCCTCCGATAAAAATGCTTCTTCCTGTTACATATCTAGTAGCCCTGCATCACTTAATTTATTTTGGCAGCTGACAGGTAATAACTATTAAGTATCGTTGAACGTAAAATGTACGAGTCGGTTTGGGGAAATTTCAACAAATATCAAAAGGTCAATATGTACCGCAATACACAAGAAATACAAAATCGTCAATATGAAGACAATTTAAAAAGTTTTATTCATGTCATTAATTTATCTTGCCAAAAAACACTCGAGCTTTTCTTTCAATCGGATAAATTTCTTTTTAACTCAATATTTTTCTAATCAGTAATTTCGCTCGAAAAACTTACATTAGAAAAAATCGCTCGACCTTTCGGTCTCGCGATTTTTTCATGTAAGTTTTTTTCATCAAATTACTGATTGGCAAAATAATTTCGTTACAAAGAGAAATTTATCCGATAAAAAAAAAGCTCTTGTGTTTTTACTTATGATAAATATTTTACTATTATTGGTATATTAAGTGCCTAAACATTTGATATAAATAGAACTTTCTTATTTTAGAAAATTTAGTAAAAAGAAACTTGCTCAAAAATACATTTCCTTTATTTGTAATATAAAACAATAATTTTACATATTTATGTATAAATTTACAAATGTACATAAACCTTTAATCAAACTAGATATATAATAATAGAAAACATCACTTCTTCAGTTAATTGGCATCTGGAAATAAATCCATTCGTTGGCGAATCGATGTCCAATCAGTTCAATAATTACAACTAAACACTGCGCAAAAAGCTAAGTCCCAGTCGACCCGTCGAAGACGACTTTTATCAATGTTTCGGCGATATATTTTTATTCTCATTATATTGAGAAAATATTAACTATTAGATTAAATTGACATTTCTATTTAAATTCAAAGTATCCTAGACAACAATTCAATGTGTAGCAGCTGATTTGCTAGCATATGCATTTGTAATTTTTTTTTCTTTCCTTTAATTTTTAACATAAAATTAACAAATCTAAATAAATTATTACGCATATTATGGCAATTTAAAATGTGTTCAGTGTTAATTACTTGGAACCGGGTCACCTAAAATTTCGAAAGATTTATATTCTGATTTATTACATTTGCATAATGTTCACAAAATATTCTTTTCATCTGCACAAATACATACAAGTTTTTTCTTTGAAGAATTTAATGCGCGAATACTTTGCAAATTGTAAAGGGCAATTTTTTTTGGGTCCCACTGATGTTAAGCATTCATTACATGTTCTTGAAGTGCGCTTAATACTGATTATTAAATAACCGTTTTAATTTTACTCTCTAATTTGCCAACTTGTCGTCTTAAATTCCTAATAACATTTTTATATTTTTGACGCATTGCACGTAATTTTCTCACGTCTATTCTATAATAATGAAGTAATTCTTCTGATGTACTGCTATTTCTTACTGCATCCTCAGCTGATGATACTGCATCGCTTGGGCTAAAAATTGAAATAATATTGTAAAATATTAATGCTAGTTTAAAATATGTATTTGTGACTATATAACTGTTATGTTATGTACTTATATATATGTACCTGTTTATTATTTGTATTTCTCTTCTTATTGATTGTATATCAATATTGGTTGAAATAATATCAGTAGCACATGTCATCGGTAAGATTGTTTTTTGTAATGCAGATGGGGCAGCTATTTTTTTTTTGCTAGTGGTTTACAGGCTTTTTGAAAGCGAATAACTTTGGAATCGCATTGAATCTTAATTTCCTTGTCCTATCGACTCTCACTTCCTCCCACATACCTGCTTCAAAATGTGTTTCACATAACACACTGTAATTAGTCGGTTGCCAATTACCACCATGTACTTTTACAACCTATTCTCTTCTTTCCAGATCTTTTGAGTTTTTGAAGTTCAAATACTGTTTATATAATTTATACTTATCTTAATTATTGCGTTAAGTTTATTGTTGCTTAACTCAACGATAAATACTAAATAAAGCTAATATATATTAAGGAAATAAAATTATAAATTACAAATAACGATAACACAGGTCTACAGTGATTTTGATGTTTGAAAGCTGTTTGCTAATTTGTATATGTTTGGGGGCCCTTATTCAAAAAAACGCCATATTTTTGCTCTATCACGTAAATTTTTTTTATAGCTCTCTATATCTTAAAAATGTTAATTTATTAATATACATACGTATGACAAGAATATGTTTGTTCCATGTTAGGCATGATTTTTATGAAATTAAATGTGATTTGGCAACACTGGTTATTATTAGATTTCTCAGCAAAGCAACAGAGTCGGCGCAGAAGCGTCAATACAACGTTGAAACCTGCTTATGTGCAGTTTGGTTGTATTAGTCGTCCTGCTACTGTGTCGCGCGCTTGTTGTCTTCGTTGTTGCGTATTTTAAGTGTTCTAGAACGTATAAATATGGAAAGAAGACGTGTGAACAATCCGAATAACTTTTGTTATATCTGTGGTAGTTATGTCGTAGTAAAGCAGAGGCAAACTATAACTTCGTTTGTGAAAAATGTATACCACGCTTATTTTGGTGTAAAAATTGGCGACCAAGACAAGTCCTGGGCTCCTCATACTGTTTGTTCCGTTTGCGTTGAAGCATTAAGAAACTGGCACAAAGGTAGGAAGAAATGTTTAAGCTTTGGTGTTCCTATGGTATGGCGAGAGCCTAGAAATCACAGTGATGATTGTTATTTTTGTTCGTGTAATGGTCAAGGATTCAACAGAAAAAATAAGAAACAAATTGTGTATCCCAATCTTCAAAATCTTCAAAACAATATGCAAACAAGTTTAACATTTTAAAAGCAGTTGAAAATATTGGAGCGTCTTGGAAAGAAGTCAAACTAGGTTGTTTAAAAGGTGTATGGCGAAAACTATGGCCAGAATCAACTGAGGATGCAGTAGGTATAGATGATGTCGCAGAAACTATAAATGATTTAGTTCACTTCGCACAACACATACATTTTGAAGGGATGGAGGTAAACGACATTCAAGAAATGTTAAATCAAGATGAAGAAGACATAACACCCGATGAGCTGCTACAAAATTTCACTGCTGCAACTGATAATGTTCTTGAACATACAGAAGAAGTTAGAGAAATTACTAATCAAAAAATAGCAGAAGCATTTTCGTTGATAGATAAAGCTATGGATATTTTTATTGACCATGATAACGATGAAAACCGAAGCAAAAATGTTATGAATGCTGTTGCTAAAGGTATTCAGTGCTATAAAGATCTTTACACAATGCGTAAAAAGAATGCAAGGCAGCAAACTTTAGATGATATTTTGAAAACTAAAACGTAAAACTTCGACTAGCATATTTTATTGTTAGCATTTACAAGTTCACTTTCGTTACTAGAATGTTTGTATTACTTTGTGACTGTAATGTCCTATTTTTTCAATATACAGTACTGCTCCTAAAAATATTTTCTTGTTGAATAGTTTATTAAAATACTTCCAAACGTTGGTCCTACAAATATTTTGATATAAGGACTATGTATGTATAATACATTATTAGCATTTCACGACGTAATTACGATGTCCGGAACGAATCTTCTAAATTTCTATGGTGTCTTATGGAAAAATGTAATTCGATTTGCGTTGTTTCGTTATGCGTCGGATTTTCTGGGAACGTAACCCCGACGCAAATCGAGACCCTAGTGTACATATATAATTTATTAATCTAGTTTGTGGTTAAGGATTTTTCTTGTTTCTGTCTGTTTCAGATTTCAAACCCACAGCCTCCACGTATTTCGGATAGGTCAACCCGTTGAGTTGTTAAGAATGATATACATACATAACGAATTGTTAACCTCCTCTTTTTTGGAAGCCGGTTAAAAATATAACATTGACTCTAATAAATAAAAAATAAATTCTTTACAATTAAATAAGAAATATACATTCAATAATTTACGAAAAGAAACTACTTTTTGTGGTTTTAATTCGGGTAGTTTTTTCTTTATAATTTGACGAATATCTATTGCATCTAATACAGACTCTATTAGGATTATAGATAAATTTTATATCCGCTCTTATCTCTTGATGAATCTTAAATAATTGTTTATTAATACGATGGGTACATATATGTTAAAAAATATCTGTATACATAGACATAGATATCCAACGTATACCAATTCACATTGAAGACTTTAACGTAGGGATACATGTTTCGGACCTTCCTTGTTCTCGTCAGCGTATGACGGAAGTAACCAAGCCTAGGCTGCCCGCCGATTATGTCAATCTTGTACGACAAATACCTCACGACATCTGCCGGCCAAGAGAGGCTTGCCCGGCGACAGTTTCTGTGGCAATTAAACTACCTCTATTATCCGCCAGATGTCGTGAGATGAGTCTCTCATCTTCGTTAATATTAATATTTACACAGCCGAGTTCAAAACAGCTCTCTACAGCAAAGTCATTGAATATATTATTTGCTTCAACATTTAATTCGACAGAATTCGTCGAGTGAAATTGAAATAAAACCAGATTAACTGGCACGTCCTAAAATATCTCCGGATGCTTTTAAATAAAATATTGTAGAGCCATCATAATGTCACACATTTCGCGAGTACAAACCGCACGTTTCTAATTATTACTAACATATTCATGCACATACAGAGCCTTCATTATTTGTTGTAACATGATACATATGCAACCAACATTACAGATTGGTACTACTCCTATACAAATATTCCTAGTTCAAAATAGTTTGACAGATGTTTTTTAATTTTATTTTAATTGAAACGTAAGTAATTTCTTGGAATAATAAAAATAAATTTTAGTTGTATGTTTATTCAATTAAAACACTAGTGTTTATTATCATTTTAATAGCATAAATTTTATTTACAGTTAATAATGAAAAAATTGTCAATTTTGCCTCTGTACAAACACATTTTATGAGGAGCTAACGTACTGAAAGCTTTTTCACAATAACATTTATAATAAATGTTGGAAATGATGACCATTTTGTTGCAAACAAATATTCACCCTACGTTTTAAATTTTCAAAAACATTATGTAAATCATTCTGCGTAATGTTATTTATTTCATGCACAATTGCTGCTTCTCTAGTTCTTGTAAATTATGTAGTCTATTTCTATATATCCTATTTTTCAAATGTCCAAATAAGTAAAAATCAAGCGGAGTAAGATCGGGAGAACGGGGTGGCCATAAATTAAACAGTCTATCGTCGTAAAATTCTGTCAAATAGTGGTGTGTGTCTCTGGCCGTGTGAGCAGGTGCATTATCTTGTTGAAACCAGCCATTTTCTAATTCATCGTCATGCAGCTGATTAATAAATTCATTTAATATTCCTCGATATCTTGCTGCAGTAATGGTATCGTAAAAGAAAATTGGCCCAATAATTCTTCTTCTCGACATTCCCACCCATATTCCTACTTTTAAAGGATGTAATGATGTTTCTACTAGTTGGTGTGGATTTTCTGTAGCCCAAGATCTATAATTTTGTGAATTTACGTATCCTGTAAGATGTACCCATGCTTCGTCACTAAAAAAAGTTAAATCTAGGAGATGATCGTTCATTCGATTATTAAACCATTCACAAAATCTAATTCGCCTATCGTAATCGACTGGATGTAACTGATGAACAACAGTAACTTTATAAGGATGCATATGTATCTTTTTTGTTAATGCTTTGTGACATGTTCCAACTGAGAGACCTACAAGAACATTTTTTTGAATGTTAACTTTGTACAATTAAAAATAAATATGAAATAACTGTTTGCTGAGATAGTTTTTTAACTGATTTATGAGGGCTATGTTCTACTCGCTGCCGAATATCATCTACAACAGCTTCAGTTAATTTGGTGGGCCTCCCAGTCGATTTCCCTTTACAAATACAATGTTTATCCTCAAAACGATATGTTATAATATGTCTACGATGTCGAAATGAATCATAATCAAAGTCAAAATCTGGGAAGCGTTGTATAAATTGATCTATACAACTTGGAAGTGAATAACTCCAATTGCCTTCGGCATCTTGTGTAGCACTTCTATAATGGGCCACTAAAATGAATGCATCTTGTTCGACGGTAAATGCCATTTTGGAGGTTATAACCTAAAATGAAATTATTGTATTTATACATACATTCAATGTTATTAATAGATAACTAACCTTCACAAAAGTTAGAATATCTTCAATAGCTCTTCAAAGAACTGACTTTTTAACGCGAAATAAATATAAAATTAATGCAAAGAAAATCTAATTGACACAATACACAAAACGTACAAAACTGTCATAACAAAACAATTGAGTTTAGGAACTTATTATGCAGGATTGCCAATCCTAATGTATGCAACCAATATTGCAACACGTCACGTGGGTTACAACCTATTATGAAGGCACGGTATCTACCAATCCAAGCACTAGTCGGCGCCGGCACAATGTCTCAGACGAGTTGCAAATGGCGTGCAAATGCATATAATATATATATATATATATATATATATATATATATATATATATATATATATGCGACAAAGAGAATAGAAACCACTGCCCTGCTATTTGTTTATTTACATTTAATGTCTTTAATATCTAGATGCAAATTTGGTTGTATAATTTTTTTCTCTTTTACAGTTCGATCCTGCCATCCAACGCTTTATGTCAATGCGTGTCACCACTTATGACCATTTCAGGACTACACCAAAAACGGTATCATTGGGAATGTTGATAGTTGTCATACCTATGTTTACTTATGGTTACTTCTTGAAAAAGAGCCGTGACGAAAAAGAAGCATCTTATAGAAAAGGCGAAGTCGCTTACAAAGATCGCAGATTCAAATTTATATAAGAAATTTATGTTGACTGTATTTTTGATTGTTATTAGTCAAGTGTTATCAAAAATAATTTTGTTTTGGGAATAAATTATTTAAAAACTAAAACAATTTTAATTTAATCTTTATATTTTATATTACAAAAATAAATACATACTTGTATTGCAGTGTATACATAAATTAAGCTAATAATGATTATTAGAGAACGGACACGCTTACCACTCAGTGCAGTACTGGCGAAAGGCTGTGTTTCTAAAATATTTAATTTTATTTATATAATTGGAAAACGAACGGGTGGTGATCTATAAACTTACGAAATACATATGTATTTGTTGAAAAGTTGTATTTTTAAAGTTTTTAATTTTATTTATATAATTGGAAAACAAACGGGTGGTGATCTATAAAATTACGAAATACATATGTATTTGTTGAAAAGTTGTATTTTTAAAGTTTTTAATTTTATTTATATAATTGGAAAACAAACGGGTGGTGATCTATAAACTTACGAAATACATATGTATTTGTTGCAAAGTTGTATTTTTAAAGTTTTTAATTTTATTTATATAATTGGAAAACAAACGGGTGGTGATCTATAAACTTACGAAATACATATGTATTTGTTGAAAAGTTGTATTTTTAAAGTTTTTAATTTTATTTCTATAATTGGAACATTTTTATTTGTTCATTTTGTCGTTCAAGTTGAGTAAAGGAGTATTAATATTGACTAGCAATAGTTTCTCAAGGTTTTCTTCTGTCAATTTTGTTCTCTTTGAATTAAGTACATCCTTATAAATAGAAAACGTCCTTTCTACATCGCAACTGGTTATAGGTGCATACTGGAAATATTCTTTTATTTCTTCATATTTAGCCGTTAGATTTTGTGGAATTGTCTCCATACATAATTGCTGCAATGTAATTAAATCTGGATTTCCATTAAGAATTGCTTCAAACTTTTGCCGAAGGCCACATCCGAAGTCACTTGGAATACTTTTCAAATTATTAACAGCCACATCTAATGTGGTTAATCCGTCATTTAATTTGAGATTTCGATTTTCAAAATAAGTGATTAGTTTTGGCAATTTTCCAAAGTGTTTGTGAAGAAAGTACAACTGATTTTTTTAATTTGGGATTTTTGTGAGCTCCTTGCACTCACCAATACTTCTAGCATCCTCCTTTAGCAGTGTTACGAAATGTTTTAGACTATCGAAATTCTCAGCATAATAACTAGTAGCTTCCAGCCATGTTCCCCATCTAGTTATTACTGGAGTGGGAGGCAGTGACAGAGATGGAAATTTTTCGCTGAAAAGAGCTACTCTCAATGGTGCTTTTCTGAAAACTTTTTTAAAAGCTGATACAAGTCTATCAACTTCCGGAAAAGTGTCTCTGATATATTCACAGATTCTGTGGAGAGCATGTGGTACACAAGTAATATGCAGCATATTAGGATATGTTTTCTTCAATAGTCTGCCTGTTTTTAACATATACGCAGCACTATCACTGACAAATAAAAGTATTTTTTCTTTGTACGTGGCGTCCGAATGAAGCATTTTTTGCATATTCTCCTTAATGGTTACAGCAACTGTTTCCGCATCAACTCTATTTATAACACTTGTTGCTATTACATATGAGTTATAGGGAATAGTTGGATGTAGTACACCAGCTACAACATTTACCACACAGCGTCCTAACATATCCACCGTTTTGTCGGCGCTTATCCATATGTATTGATTTAAAAGATGGCTTCTAGTGCATTCTACTGTTCTCGTATAGCACCTAGAAACATAATATTTGCGTAAGTTGATTCATCAGGAACATTTCGACCAGTATATTTTTTAGAAATATTTTTAAAGTGGGGTTGCTAAGTTTATTTAATGGAATATTAGCCGCCATAAGTTCAGATGTGTTTGCGATCCTAAGTGACGAATTTTTGACGATATTTTACGGATTTTGTAATAAATTTCGGAATCACTGACAATGGACATACAATCAGTATGACCGTCAATCCAACTCGCCATTGTTTTACAATGCCGTTCTCGACATTCTTCCATATCATATCTGAAAAAGTAACTTAAACAATGCTCTAGATCTAAATAAATGAAAACTAAAAATGTGTGCGTAAGTTATTGAAACTGAACGAAATTCAATGCACACTCTTACGTCGAAATAATTGGTAGAAATAGATTCAATCAAACGATATTAAACAGGATCTATCACAAAAATTACGATGTAATTAACAGTTAAAACTATGAAAACAAGAAACTTACTCACAGCACTTTATTTATCTTACGAAATATAAACTAATAAATAAAATACATACATTATAAAAACCCCACTTCTATCTAACTCATGAAAACACTTTAAAAAGCACTATATTCTCGGAATACAATAGATGGCTTGTCCATTGTTATCGCGGCGAGACCAGGTGTCCGAGTAAGTCAAACAAATACTTCATTGAATTACGCCGGGATGTACTGAGCGACGTTATACACAATTCCAATTGCCGATTGCGTTTTATGGAAATTGCGTCCGTTCTCTAATTATTATCTACAGTTGTACAGTTAGGTGCATGGAATTTTAGGATAACCAAGGTCACCATTTTTTTAGCTGTTTAAAACTTAATTTTTATCTGCCAATTATAATTTTTTTATAATTATAAACAGTTGTCAAACAGGTATTAACTTTATTTGTTTTGTAAATCAAAAACGAAATTTTATTTATTAAAATTATAGTTTTCTTAAATATCCTATCCACATCGTCCTAAATAGGTTACAAGAAGATTAATTAATGTTTAAGAAAAATATTGTTATAATGTGTTTTTATTGACCTAATGATCATGTTATGGTTAAAACTAGATGGTATACACTACTTAAGGTAATTTAAACAGATAATTCAGTGCTCTCAAAGAAGAGTCATGTAAATTTGACTTTCGTAATTCTGAATGTCTAAATTCTTCAAAGAGGTTATTCATGCCAATCAAAATGTCATTATTATTACTTACACGGTTGACCGCACACTAAAATGAAAGTATCAGACGCATGTTTCGCATTCGAAACTTAACTGAAGTTGTGCAATCGCAAGCGCCTTTTTTTATATTGGTAACAGCGCGACTTGTTCAAACGCATCCATAAATATGTTCAAACATGCTTCACAGCGAGTATTATAGTTGTTCCGTCCATATAGATTTTAATTTGTATTTTAGTTTTATTTAAGTATAATTAAATAGATTTGGTTGCATTTATTTTACGTATTCAATCATAGGTTTTAATTTTATACTACTTGTAATGTTAAGTGTATAGAAAGGTCTTGGAGCTTCCCAAATAACTAATTTTGTTAATTTCGTAAGTATGGTCAGGTATTATATTGCTTTATGCATTGTCTTGTTTTCTACGGACATAAAACTCTTTACTCAATACAGGTATAATCCTTTGCAGGTGTAAAAACCTATATAATAGCATTAGTTTTATTGTTATATTTCATTTATTGTATTTATTATATTGAATGTTACAATGTATTCATCTTTTTACGATCAGGCTTCGAGATTTCGGTTTAATTGCATTTTTCCTGTATTCTTCGAATAATGTTCTTTATCTCTAGCCCACTTGCTGTTTATTGTAATTTACGTACTCGGTACATTGCCATTCAATACCTGTAACAATTGTATTGTTTGTATTTAGTATTTAATATATATTTTATTTCCCAGTATTATAATTAAGGGTCCATGTGTATATTGTTCATTTTAATTGGTTTATGACGTTGGTAAACTGCATCATCTACAAAAAGGACCGATTTTCATGTGGCCGGTTAGAAGTACCGCCGTCGAGATGCGCACGAAATTCATAGGTAGGGGAACCTCTGGCATTCAGTGTTTTACATCGTTTTAAGCGATAAACACAGTAGTGCAGTGCCGTATTAAGGTAGTCAGTAATGGAGTTTAAAAGTAAATTAAATAAATGTGTTTTACACAATCAAACTCGTGAAGTGATCTCAAATGTATTTAAATAAATGCAAGAAGAAAAAACTTCAGGGGTACTCAAAATTCCACTGGATCAGTTATATGAACGCGTTATTGCCGCAACGGGTGTTTCTGAGAGAAGTATTAGACGGATTGTTAAAGAAAAAAGTGAAATAAACGCAGGTGCCGGTTCATCTTTTACATCGCCAAAGAAAAATAAAAAAAAAACCAAGCCCAAAACCGACTTAGACGATGCAGATAAAGGTGTGCTGCGTAGAACAATTTTAAATACCTTTACTGTTGACAAAATTGTGCCTACAATGCCAAACATTCTAAGAAAATTTAAAGAAACAGGATACACTGGAGGAATAGATTCTCTTCGGAAAGTTGTTAATGGAAAAGCACGACATTCGTCAGTTAAGAGTGTCTTATTTGCGTACCATTCAAAGATACAGAAATGAAAAGAGACCGATTATATATATGGATGAAACTTACATCCACAATTCTCATACCGTGGCTACTTGTTGGAGTGACAATTCCAATGAAGGATTAGCAAGGCCTATATCAAAAGGTCTAAGACTAATTATTGTTCATGCTGGCTGCGAGACGGGATTCATTCCGAATGCTAAATTGATTTTTAAGTCTAATACCACAACGGGAGATTATCATCACCAGATGAATTATGAAAATTACAAAAAATGGTTGTTAGAAAAATTAATTCCAAACCTGCCTCCAAAGTCTGTCCTAGTAATTGACAATGCTCCTTATCATAATGTCCAAAAAGATAAACCACCGAATTCTAATAGTAGGAAATCAGTTATGATAGACTGGTTAAGGTCTAAAAATATTTACTTCGACAATAACATGCTCAAGCCCGATTTATATAATATTAAAGTACATAAGCCAACATTTAAAACGTTCGAGATAGATGAAATGTTAACACAACGTGGCCATAGTGTTTTGCGATTACCGCCGTACCACCCAGATTTAAATCCGATTGAGTTAGTATGGGCATCTCTTAAACAATATGTGGCACAAAAAAATGTATCATTCACTATTAGATATGTTCAACAGTTATGTGAACTTCAACTTTTTTGATGAATTTAGTGCTGCTGAATGGAATAAATGTTGTGACCACGCGATAAAGTGGGAGCAAAAGTTTTTGGAAGCGGAACCTCTCATAGACGAAGTTACAGACCAGTTCATTATTAATTTGGGTGAAGACTCTGAATCGGAAAGCGAAGAGGAAGTCAGTGATAGTGATTCTGCATAACTTTTTATATAATTATATGTATAATTTACCGTAATTTTTTTGAAACTTAGTTATTGTTCATTATTGTTTTCTCCTATAATTATTTTTGAGTATTTATGTATTATTTCTTATTGTAATTATTATTTTCATTGTTATTTCCAATAATATTAGTATTAATAATATTCTTTTCTCCACGACTATTAAATAATGTTATTACAACACTCGCCTACGCTCGTTGAAGAATATACTGTTCTTTTGTACATATAGAAAGTTTACAATGTGATTATAATGAGAAAGAGATTAGCATAAACATTATTTGCCAATAATTCAGTTAATTATCCAAATTAGTTTTACTTAATCCTAAGCCTTTCTACCGTTAAGTGTAGCTAACAATCTTATTCAGTCATCCCCTTAATGTGATGTTAGTACGCTATTAGCTAGTAGGTAAGGTAAGACATTTTAATTAAACATGTTACATGAAACTATGCGTTTTATTTTACTTCTATTTGCCTTAATTTAGTGAAATACAAACCATTATAAACATGTTCAACAATGTGATTTTCTGAATTTATCCCTTACTACGTCCCAATGCACCACTCGCATAAAGAGTTTGCATTTCATTTTTCCGAATACTGTCTCTATCTAACACTGACCCTTACTTGACGCACGTACAAATTCTCCCACCGGCCACATGAAAATCGGTCTGCTGTACCTTTAGGTAAGAAGGGTAAAATCTTTGCAACGCAATTTCATTATAATTATTTTAGTTGTTTTCTCGCTCCCTTGTAACTGGCGGGGACAAAACTTTCTTTGCAAAAATAAGTTAGAACAAAAATTAGTTCCAACCCAGATCTCAGCGATCTACCTTCAAGAATATATTTATGTATTAGCCAGTTTCTCGGTCTTTACTATTAAGGCCAGATTCATACATTTATATTAAATTACTGGAACCCCAAGATTCAATTTATTAATAATTATCTTGTAAATATATTAGTGTTATTTCAAACTATTGTATTATTCAAAACTTTATATTTCGGTCAAATAAATTCCTTCAAACCAGGAGGAATAACAATAGTTTTGTAGTAAAGAAAATCTAGTGTTATTAAGATTGGAAAAACCACAGAACGCATATATGCCTACCTTCTATAGAATTTTGTGGACAAGTTGATATTCACATGTTAAGTATCCCACCACACTCAAGCTGTATTTAGCCACTTGATGTGGAATTGTTTGGCCAGCTCAAACAAGAAGCTGACAAATGAATAATGACAAATCCTGGCAGAGTTATACATCAGTTTCAGATAGCCGGCATATTTGGAAGGGTCTACAGTAAAATCGCCTCTTTAGCAAAAGCTGAATATGCATTTTCAACTACTGAAATTTGGCCATATAATTTAGAAATCTTTACGGACGAAGACTTTGCACCGGCTTATGTTACTGATCGTCCTCTTCAGTTTATAGAGAACAACGACACCATCAAAAATATTTCGCCGACAAGACCTATACAAATTGAAACACAAGGTGTATACATTATAGAAGAAATGCAAAACAAATGCAATGAATTGTTTAGGAAAAACGATTGTAATAGCTACAGGTGAATCTGTTTCAAATATTTCGAAATCACCGAAGACCTTTCAACGTCTAAAGAAAAGAAAATTCGTAGCGAAAACCCCTGCTTAGACAGAAGTCCAGAACACATTTTTCTATTGCCGAAAGGAAGCATTTTGAGAAATAAAATAGCCAAGAGAAAACAAGTCGTACCTTCGTCTCCATTTAGAAAACTTTTAGAAGAGAAAGAAAAGAAAATAACTAGGAACAGTATTAAAAGAAAAAAAGATGGTGTTCCCTTTTTCAAATTATTTTGTAAATAGAAAAATAATATCTATGCAAATATTCAATTTGCATTGTTATCATAACTTTTTCCTTCAATTTTTCATATATGATCAGCTAATTATTACAAAAAAAAAAAAATTACGTCATTTTCTTACTTTTAACCTCATTTCCTTATACGCAGTTCTTTGGAATATGACGTCTCAGGAAGTAAGCATCTATCAATCACGAGTTGTGATAACGATTAACGATAAGAACAGAATTTTCTTTGTTTTAATCGTACTAGGCGGTCATCAAACAAAAAATACAAAATAACTGATAATGAAATAGTTGAAACTGACCCAGACAAGTGTACTTTGTAACGAGACAAAATTAAAATAGGAATGCATTTATTAAATTAAAAAATATAGAAACACTGAGACAAAAAAAGGCTATAAACGTAAATTTCGTAAGTACAAAGTGTTGCATTAATAAAATAAAAAAAACTATACATTGACATAATATGTGACTATAGGTTTTGTTCATGATTTAAAACTAGAACGGAAATAAATTTGTCTGGATAGTCTTAAAACATTGACTGTTTAAAATAGATCATCTCTTTAATCTTTGAATTTTTTTAAATTTTATCAATATAATAAATACACATGGCAAATATAACCTCCAAACATAAATAATCATTATCGTTTATAAGTGAAAAATTTAAGTACGTACATTCTGCGTATACTGATAACCAGAATCAGGCTTCGCGGTAATTGAAGCTGGGTTAAATGGACAATCATACATGTTACAACACAATAATGGACTTGGATGTACACAAAATTCGAAACAGAAACCTAATCTATAAAGACAATTTGTTGAAATAACAAAAACAAAATAACACTAATAAATATAATAACCTGGTTTTTAACATTACAGTACATTGTTCTAGGTTATGTAAACGTATATAAACTAATATTTTATTAAAGTTTTTTTAATAATGAAAAATATTGACTTTGTAAATATTAATTTTCAAAACACTTATTTACCTTATATTTACGATATTCAGTGATTTAATGATAAAATTTTATATTTAATTATGTGTGAATAGTAGTAATAGGAATGGGTTTAATAGTTAATTACAGATACTGTCGTGAGCAAAAAAAACGGGACAGTGTCAAAATCGTTATGTCAATTTCCTTTATTTTTTAGCGTTGTAATTTTAACATTTGATTAACTTTCAAACTCTACGTCAAATTATATATCATAGTTGATAATTCAAAATTGAAAATGCCGCATCTTTCGAAAACTGATAAAGCCAGACTTGTTACTAGTTTGGAAAATGGGAAATCATTAAGAACTGTATCGGTTTAATTTAATATTAGTAAAAGTTCAATCGCAAGAATATATAAAAATGGAGGGAAGAGGATAATTTAAATAGGTTCCGGACGTAACAAAATTTCGAATACGCAGGAAGACGAAACGTTAGTTACTGAGATTAGGCACAACCCTTTCAAAACATTAAAGGAAGCTATAAGAACAACACAATTTCCTGTCTCATCTTGTAACACAATGGTTACAAGAGAATGAAATTTAAACTTGAGATATCCAGCCCTACAGTCCTTATCTAAATCCCATTGAAAATGTATGGGGATTAATGAGATAGAGCTTCTACCCAGGAAGAATTTTGGGAGATTGTTCATAATGCTTGGCATCAAATTTCTACAAATTTTGTACAAAATATTGTCGCTTCAATGTCTACAAGATTAGATGCAGTTAATAATATCGGTGGAATGACGAAATACTAATTATTTTAATGTAATAATTATTTTAATTTAATAAATAATCTTTCTCTATCGTTTTTAGTAATTTTTATTTACATTTATTTTAAAAATGTTTAATAAATGTCAATAAGACACATTTTTGACAATTCCTGATTTACTATTATGAGTAAAGATAGCCACTTAAGTAGATACAATTTAAATCCACGCAGAAACAGTGTCCCGTTTTTTTTGCTCACGACAGTAAGTAGAGTAGTTGATTCGAGTAATGTACAGTCGAACCTCAACTTGCTAACATAATACGTTTTATAAAAATTGTTAGTAAGTTGAATTCGTAATGTCTCGTATGAGCTCATTATTATTGCCTATAAATATGTTGTGTACTGTGATTTCCAAAAGCGCTTCAATTATCAAACGTGAATCGTCACACACACACATATTTATTGTTTAGACTCTTATGAAATGTTCTCAAGGTTTAAGTTTTTTTTTTAAAGGGGTTCTTTGCAACTAGGTCTAGCATCCAATGTAATAAGGAGAGAAATAATACGATAAGGTATTAAATTTAAGACATTTATTGTTCACAACTTGCAAAAATATACATTATTTTTTTTAACGTGAAATGTTTATCATGAATTGAAAATATAATTCATGATAAACATTTCACGTTAAAAAAAATAATGTATATTTTTGCAAGTTATGAACAATAAATGTCTTAAATTTAATATCTTATCGTTTCACTTTCAAAGTGAAGCATAGCATGTAAACCTTTATGTCTAATCAAAATATACACATATCTAAATATCTAAAGAAATATAACTTTGATAGTCTTTGTTTGATTTTGATAAATCTTTTAAGCGCACCTGTGTATCACCTTAGACCAGTGAGTATATTACTCTACAAAATACCAAGGTATGACACAGTGTTTTTATTTTAAAATTAGTAAAGCAACGCAGCTTATAGATTTGTTGATAGTTTTTCCAAAATACTAATATTTATAAAGAGAAGTGTGCTATTTCATATTCATGGGACGAGAATATACCCTACTGCATGAGATACTTAATTTAACACAATGGTTTTTATTTGAAATCTCAGTTACTTAATGAAGATTGATGATGAGTTCGAAACCCAGATATCTTTAAATGCTCGTGAGATCTTTCCCTACTTGCGATTTAAAAGATGTCTGTGTTATTTCTTCTGCCTTTTAAAACAAAAATTAAAATTAATTCACAATCAATCAATAATCCAAATAAAATTAGTAAGTAATCTTAAAATTTTTAATTTATGAGCTTCAAAGTCTTAAGTACATTTAATATACAAGTGTCCCGTATCGTTATGTTCAAATTTTAGGAGTGTAAAGTAGACTTCATTTCAAGTAACAAAAACGCAAAACTTGTACATCCATTTTTATTTGTTTCAAAGTTACAGATCTATGAATGTGATTGTCAGATCATAAAAAAAATGTAATCCTAAACGCGGCTGACGGTACCCGGTACCCCAATATATCCACCTAGAGACAGGACCACCGAGGTGCTTCATTATTCTCCTATAATAATCTGTCTGTCGATTATATATTATGAACACAAAACCGCCTTAAGCTGTCTATCTCAAAAGCAAAACACACCCTCTACTTGAACACTCGAAAGCTCAGGGTTTCATTTGGGAATGTCGATGTTAGAGGGC
Organism: Melolontha melolontha; assembly: GCA_935421215.2. NCBI lineage: Eukaryota > Metazoa > Arthropoda > Insecta > Coleoptera > Scarabaeidae > Melolontha > Melolontha melolontha. Next base: position 84,942,245 of record OW285243.1, read on the forward strand.
GATAGTTAAATGTGACGTCATGTTTGTTATTGTGCATCTTCTGAAAATTAACGTTCCCCTGAATTTTAACTGATTCATGATAAATAATTACATACAAGTATACTACTAGATAAATACAGACACGGAATACCAGAACGATATACACAACCCCAAAAACACGATACATGTTTAGAATCCCACGTTCAATTATTATTCCTTTACAAATTTTATACATGGTACTTTTCCTGTTAGAAATAAGGGTCGCATTTATATAAATATTTCCTTTATATTCATAAATTAGTACACTAAAATATGAAATAATTTAAACATAAATGAGATCCTTCTCATAGTGAATGAATTGTATTTCTAATGAATATACAAGGTGAGGCATAATAACGAGCGATTTTAAAAAGCGCGCGAATTAAGCTGCGTCGGAGGGACGTGGAGGGGATAGTGTCAGTTACGTTCGGCGCGAAATAGCATTTAGTCACAATGGAACGTTGGACTCCACAGCATCGTGCGTACGCTGTGAAAGCATTTGATCAAAACGGTAGTTCGTACCAGCTAGCACGTCGTGCATTTCGCAACCACTTCAACATTAATCGAAATCGGCCAGTGCCATCTGCCTGTGCGATTAAAAAGTGGGTTGAGAACTTTGAAGAGACGTCGTCAACGACAAGGAAGAAAATTGGGAGACCAATATCTGTGCGCACACCTGAAACCATTGAACGTGTAAGAGTCGCCATTGACGAAAGCCCTCGTCGCTCAGCTCGCCGACACAGCGTTACACTTGGGATTTCAAACAGAACAGTAAGAAGAATTTTACACAAATATTTGCACTTTCATCTTTACAAGATCCAAATGGTTCAGGCCCTTAAGGAAACAGATTATGTGAGCCAACGCCGGTTCAGCTTAGAATTTTTGGACTTGATTAATCGAGACGAGGACATTGTAAACCGTTTGTGGATGAGTGATGAAGCGCACTTCCATCTCTCCGGTTACGTGAACAAGCAGAACTTTCGATTTTGGAGTGACGTTAATCCTAGAGAACTGCATCAGCAACCATTGCACTCCGCAAAAGTTACTGTGTGGTGCGCCATGTCTTCATTAGGGATAATAGGGCCATACTTTTTTGAAGATGGCCTTGGCATTTCTGTAACAGTGACTTCGCAGAGATACGCAGAAATGTTGGAAAACTTTTTTACTCCACAACTTGCACACTACGACGTGAACGATGAGACGTTTTTCCAGCAGGACGGAGCAACATGCCACACTGCTCGAGTAAGCATGAATATTGTTAATCGTTTGTTTCCAAATCATGTGATCTCCCGAAATGGGGATATTGCATGGCCCTCTCGTTCACCGGACCTCACAACATGTGACTTTTTCTTGTGGGGATATCTGAAAAGTAAAGTTTACCAAGATAACCCTCTTCGAACAATTTAGATGGGCGTATAACTTTTGGATTTTCTGATGACCACCTGTGCAGGTTTCCCAGATTTGTAACACCACTTCTCGTGAACGTAGAATCATCTGTCCAGAGGACTGTTCTGCAGAAATTAAAATGAAGCCGTGACTGTCTTAATAGCCAGGTAGAATAAACTAGACGAGCATAGTGGCCTGCCTCAAGCAAACCGTGTCCCCTGCGTTAGTGATATGGATATAAGCCTTCACGGTTTAAAATTCGCCAAACTGTCGTTCGTGGCACTCCTAGTTGTCTAGTGATTCGACGTACACTGAGAATTGGATCCCTTGTAACAATAGCTACTGCTTCTTCCTCTAAGTCTGCTGGAAAAGTTACTCCTCGGTCGAAAAGATAATCACGCAGTCCGCATTCCCGAAATTGTCTGTGTACTTCCAGAAACGTTCTGTAATGAGGAATGCGCCTATAGGGAAACCGATGTCGGTATTCAATAACTGCTTGGCGTGAGCTGCCGTTACAGTAGCCATACACAAAATGCATGTCCGCATACTCTTGAGAAGAAAATCGGTAAGGCATTTTGAATAAAGAAAACGTGTCCACTCACTAATAAGCTGTTGTATGAATTGAAACGTAATGTAATCCTTTATTAAAAAATGCAACGTTAACAGTCATCTGAACATTTGTTTATTGTATGATATTCTTGGTTCAGCAATTACGAAATAAGTAAGAACCTTCTTTATCATAAATCAATTTTCAGTACTCTTTTTTGTAGATCTCCAAGAAATTATTGTATGCACTACGACACGTGTTTATTTATTTTAGGATAACATTTTATTATGCTACGTTAACAATCATAGGCCTGTTATTGAATCGTATAACTTTTTTTTAAATAAAATCAGTTTGTACTGACTTTAGGATTACATTTTTTTATGATCTGACAATCACATTCATAGATCTGTAACTTTGAAACAAATAAAAAATTAATATATAATTTTTGCATTTTTGTTACTTGAAATGAAGTCTACTTCACACTCCTAAAATTTGAACATAACGATACGGGACACTTGTATATCATGCCGAAATATCTAACCACTCCTTTCAATGGATTTCAAGCAAGTCTTCCTTTTTTTAACGTTTGTATGTCTCTCACTCACGGTCAATTTTTAGGTAGTACTAATTTGTTATATGTATATATATATATATATATATATATATATATATATATATATATATATATATAGTAGTATTACCCGATTTTCTATGATAATCTTTTATTTAAAATTTTACGTACTCCATGTCTGTAAAAACAAATAATGTTTATTTATTGAAGAAATCTGCAAGATTTATATGTTGATTTAAATATCCATTTATGTTTTTGGTACGTATTGCATGTTCTTAAATTCTAGATTTCAATCTTTATAAACTAAAACGTAAGAAATAATAATCTATGAGGCATTGAACATTGGATATAAATTTACTAAGTATACACAGATGTGTTTTTCTAACACGATTTGCTTTGTTACATCTTATTACCTATTACAGAAAATAATAAAAAATCTCTATATTCGATATATCCGAGATAAAGAGGGCCATATGGGGATCTCGAAAACCTTAAGAGATACAGAATTAAATGATAAGTCGTTGAATTCGCAATAAAAAGGGTTTTCAGAATCTAATATAAACACATCAGGGCCATATTTGAAAAAATTAAGTTTAGTTTATTATGGTTTCGCAAAGACGAAACGTTTGATTAAAAAACTAACAACGCCGCCTTAAACAGCATTCAAAGTTGCTGTGGAGAAGTGTTATTGGTTTTGCTCTAGATCAAATATTAACGCCAAGAAAAAAAAGTTTGTAAAATCGAAAAATTCAATTTTTTCAAAATTTCTTAAAAACTAAAAAATTTTTCAGGAAAATCTAAACGCTAATTTCTTAGACCTTTGATTACGCAACTTTTCTACCATTTAACCAAATCTGTATCTCTTAAGGTTTCCGAAATCCCCATCCTCTTTATCTCGGACACATCGTATATTAAACATTAGATTTGTTATATCGATGCTCATACAGGGTGCATTCAAAATTGACCCATTTCAAATTTTTCACACCTGTTTCAACTCTATCTTATTTTCAATTTGTCTCGTTTAGAAAGATACACAGCAATATGAACGATTGTGGGTATTCGTAAAACTTTGTGAAATAGTAAAAAGCAAATTATATATGTACATATAAAGAATTTATTTCATAGTATATACAGGCTGGCCCAAAATGACCGAAGGGGTTTTAATTCATTATAACTTTTTTATTATAATTTTTTTTTGTTTTCAGTATTTTGTAAAGAAGACTTGGGGAATTTAAAATGGAACAGTACACAATTGAACAACGTGCCAAAATCGTTGAACTTTATTTCTCAAATCAACGATCCATTGTTTTGACTGAGCGTGCATATTGTCGTTATTTTAATGTGCGGGTTGGACCCTCAGAGTCAACAATAAACCGTCTGGTTGCAAATTTTCGAGAACAAGGGGCAGTAAGGAACCTTCCTGGTGCCGGCAGACGACGAACGGTGCACGCGGATGACAATATTGAACGGGTACCGGAGAGTATTCGGGAAGATGTAGAAACATCAACCAGGAGACGTTCGACACAACTTGGCCTCTCTAGAGGGTCGCTGCAGAGAATTTTGCATACAATAAGAATGTTTCCATACAAAATTCAGCTTGTCCAACAATTGAAACCGACAGATTACCAGCAACGACTTGATTATGCAATTTATTTTCGTCAAAAAGCTGAAGAAAATCATGATTTTATTCATAATTTAATTATGAGCGACGAAGCCCATTTCCAATTAAATGGGTTCGTTAATAGGCAAAACTGCAGGATATGGGCTACGGAAAATCCAAGAGTAGTTCAACAGCGAGAATTACACCCACTTAAGTGTACCATTTGGTGCGGTGTTTCGTCGGAAAGGATAATTGGCCCATATTTTTTTTAAAATGAACTCGGTGTCGCCGTTTCCATCACTGGTGTTAGATATCGGACAATGTTGGAAAATTTTTAAGGCCAGCCGTGGAAAACAATCCGCAAGTATGGTTTCAACAGGATGGAGCCACAGCGCACACTGCGAGGGACACAATGGCTCTTTTACCCGACATCTTTGGTGAACGAATTATTTCCCGTACAAGCGATTTTAATTGGCCTCCGCGTTCACCGGATTTAACCGCTTCAGACTGTTTCCTTTGGGGTTATTTGAAAGGAAAAGTCTATATTAATAAGCCTCGAACCATACAGCAATTAAAAAGAATATACGCAACGAAATCAACAACATAGCACCTGAAGTTTTGCGAAAGGTTATGGAAAATGTTTTGGAAAGAGCAGGAATATGCGAAGCAGAAAATGGCCACCACTTGCGAGATATAATTTTTCATAATTAAATTAAAAATATTCTCCATTAATATACTGTATTTAAAATTTAAAAAAAATAATAATAATGTCTTAAATAAGAAGTTATAATGAACTCAAACCCCTTCGGTCATTTTGGGCCACCCTGTACATACATAAAAGTAGAATTTTAAATTAATTCTCTAGTACATTTCTTACTACAAGAATATAGCATGCAAAAGAAACAATAAAAAATATGTATGCATCTGTATATCACTTTTATTTTGCAAAACTTGGCACGGGTTTATCCAGATTTTGGTCTGATTTATTAAAAAATGATTCAAGTGTAAGTTAACATTTAATTTTTTTGTTCATAAATCTGCATATAACAAGCTAATTGTTTCTTATCACTTAGGACTTCTTTCTTCATTAGTATAGCTTTCCTCCAGTGATTTTAAAGCATTTTCAATTTGATTTAAGCAGCTACCAATCATTTGGACTGTTAAAACCTCTGTTGGGGCATTGGTTTCATTTTTATTCTTCTTAATTTCATCAGTTTTTTTCCAACTTTACATCATGAATTTGTAGTAATTCGTGATTGATAATTCGCTATCATCGGACTTCTATTAACTCTTCAATCTTTGCAGCTTCCATTTCTAAATTCATTTGATGTGCCGTTTCTGTAATTTCCTGATTGATATCCTCATCATTGATTACACTTGTTTCGACATCTGTAAAAAACTGTGGACAAAATTTTTTGAAACAACGATGCATTGTTGTATTCTTTATTTCGTCCCAGCAGAATCCAATATTTTGGACAGCGTTTAAAATAGTAAAAGTCGTCTTCCAATATTCTTTTAAAGTGAGCATTTCATTCGCATTAATCGCTGCTAAGGCATTGATCCAATGGTTGTAATAAACAAGTAGTGTTGGGAGGTAGAAACATCACTTTAACACTTGCATTTAAGTCGGTTAATGTTATAGGATGACCTGACGCATTATCGAGAAGCAATAAACTTTTGAAAGCTGAATTCTCTCTGCAGTATTTCTCAGTGGCATACACAAAGTAACTTAAAAACCATTCACGAAATATTGACGCCGTTACCCATCCGTTCTTATTTCATCTCTAAATAACTGCTAAAGATTCTTTATTAACTTTTCAAAATGCTCCTGGATTTTCTGAATGATATACGACAAGTGACTTCAGTTTATAATCTCCCGGAGCGTCTCCACCTAAAAGCACAGTTACACGTTCTTTTGAGACCTTGAACCCAGGCACTTTATTTTTTTCAGTTTCAATAAATGTACGAGACGGCATTTTTTCTAGTACAGCCCAGTTTCGTCGACATTAAGAACCTGGTGTGGACTGTAACCCTCTTTCTCAATTAATGCTGCCAATCTTCCAGGATAATCTACAGCTGCATAATGGTCTGCGTCTGCAGATTTACTACATGCTTTTATTTTCTTCATATTTATTCGTTGTTTGAAGTCATAAATATCTTCTGGTGCCTGACATAAGTCCTTTGTTATGTGTTGATATGAACTAATTGCCTTTTGTTGAATCATTATAGTACTTAAACGTTGATTTTTTTCTATTTAAATCCTGAATCCATGGTTTCAAACATTGTTTCATTTTTTCAAGAGCAACTTGTCGTTTTTTCGAAATAATTACAGATTTAACAGAACCTGCATTTTCTACGTAATTGCATATCTTTTGTTTTTCCTTTAATATTTTTGCTATTTTGAAACGATTTATGTTGAAATACCGCCCAACTAAAGCAAAGTTGTTATTTTAAAATGTATTTTTAATCTGAAAGTAAATTTCACGGGTATCTAGGAAACTAAAAAACTTTTGCTACAATCCCCAAGTGTGTGCGTATAGGTTGAGAATCACCCTAATAATTAATTAATGCTAAAAAGGGAGAAAATAATACATCTAAACATGAATTTTTAATTATATTTATTCAAAATAAAGCAATATTTTATGAGGTAAGTGAAACAACAATTCTATTGATTTTGGGATCTAAACATTATCACCTAAATCCACGGGAAACTGGCCATGGTAGCGATTCCGCAATGATTATTCTTATTTTTTGCCATTCTAATGTAACCCGATTCGCCCCAATCAGGTCCCCATGAATTTTTCACCAACCAATATTCTTCATTATCTTCCGTCTTCCCATAGCCCACCACCAACATGCCATGATCCAGTTCATTGGAGCTACATTCCTTTTGATAATAGATTCCCTTTTTATAATGTTGCATTCTTATGCCACTAGAATCAATGGCGACGGAGATCGGTCCAACTTCCGTGACGGCGCTCTCCAACAAATGCTCATCTCTGGAAGGTATCTCTGTGAATCCCGAAATCGAAGCAACAGAATATTCGGGATGATATCGGCAATCACCGTTTTTAGCCTCGTAAGGATATTTTCTCTCCTCGCTTATGCCCCTGTTTACCGTGACATACTCGAACGCCCTGGTCATAAATCCACCATCACATCCAGAATTGCCGAAAGCAGTTGAGCAGTCGATGAGATTTTGTTCGCTTAATGAAAATAGTTGACCTGTTGCCAGGAAATTTTGACCTTCTATGGCTCCGGTCTGTCGACAAATTTTAATTTACAGAGAGGTGATATGGAATTAGAGGTAAAATGTATTATTAATTAAAATTGGAGTATTTTAATGAATAAATTGTAATTGGTGATTAAGTATATTAAACAGGGTTAAACTTGAGAAAAATTCTTCACTCTTTATCACCAACAAAATGATTTATGACACGCTTATTAAAGTTGGGTATTTTATTTTTAAACAACTTTTGTTTACTTAACATTGTCAATGGTTTCTTGGGCTATGGTATTTTGTAAAAAGGTTTTTTCGTACTATACTGTGTTTTTTTTTTAAGAGATACAAACCGCCTCAACCCGCATCACATTAGGCATATTTGACAGCAATTTTGGAGGTAAATTTAAATGATAAATTACAATGAAATGAAGTAGCACTTACTATTTACACATCGATAATTAACTAAACTGCATTATAGATCACAGTTGCAAGAAGAAAATAAATGGCAATAGTTTTAATATCTAGTTTATTACTTGAATTATATTTGTAATATATAAAATAAATATTTACATAAAAATTATATTTATTTAACAAATTTCATATTTGATAATAATAATAATAATAATAATCCATGCCTTAGCATCCCCCAACAGCTTGCGCCAATTACAGGGGGCATCGGCTGGCCATGAGTTATTATTACGCCTGCGGCTGTAGACCGACTTAAGATGTTACCTTTCCGCATTTGCCGTGGAATTTGGGAAACTACAGAAAACCAAACTCAGAAAGGAAGCACCGGGGTTCGAACCCGGTACTGCCGGACTACGAGGCAAGTGTGCAAGCCACCAAGCCACTAGCCCGACTTGAATGACTTTGATGATAATTAGACTCGGCAAAAAGGGTCAATTTCCAGTGCAGTGCCGAGAACAACGTAAAGGGGAGAAGCGCGCGGCAAAAAACATTTATTCCGGAAACTCAAGCGTCCGTATCAAAGCACACTTGTTCAGTATTATTCCACTGGTCGTTGTGAGTGCATGTCAGTACACACATACTTAGAAAATGTCGCATTTAGGTACGTTCCGGAAACGGCGTATTTCGAAGAAACTAGAAAACATAATAGCGAGTATGCCGGATTTAGAAAACGAAGGCGATAGAATTAAATACGACTATTTGACGTTTACCAGTAGGTGGAAGTGTAAAAGCCACCTAAAAAGTATAAAACACTGTTCTGCAATCCGTGGCAAACGATACAGCGAACAATTAACATTTGATATAGGTGTTTGTTTTATTATATGTAATCTACCGTTCGGTTTGCTAGACCAAAGAACATTTGTCTTCTTCTGGAGCAAGCATTCAGCTTATACATTATCAAGTCGGACATTGATAAGAAAATTGTGGTTATGTGTGGACGAAACAACCGATCGGCAAAAAATTCTGTGGTGAATGTGATGGTACGTACAATGGAAGAATTTGAACAGTCATCCTCTATCATACTTGCTTCCAAAAGAGTTGCAAAATGTACTAGCTATGAAATTTAGTGTTGAGTGCATTGAACAAATTTCAAGTTTCAACAAATCAACTTTTAATGTGCGACGAAAGGCGAAAAAAATGTGTGTGTAATACGAAAATTTTAAAGTGTTATTGACAAGGATTCAGATTTTCCCATACTAAAACAAATTTATGAAGGTGCGTCGAAAGATCCATTATATTGTCGCACGGATTATTTTAAATTTGCAAATATAATATCACTCGATGTGGAACGGTCGTTTTCATCATTGAAAAATATTTATTCCGCACGCCGTACTCATTTGACCGAAACAAGTGTGGAAACATATAGTTCATAAAGTATAAGTTTTCAATTCATGTGATTCAAATCAGTACTGCAGAGTCAAATGAAGTCAATATTCAATCGCGGAAATAACCGTTTGTCGTCATAAAATATAAACGTCATGTTATGCAATATTGTCAAAATTTTAGTATATTAGTTGCAATATAGCCAAAGAACATAACCTACATGTCAAAATAATAATAATGAGTAAAGTAACGGGTGTTCAGAAACATTCGTCAAAGTAGTCCTTGAAAATATGAAGTCATGTCTGAGATAGATTGATTTTTGACAGACAACAGTTGTCATTTAATAATTATTACAAATCGGATACCTAAGTAGAGATATACGATTTTTTGTTCAGAGCCCACTTGACTTCGAATGTTTCTGAACACCCGTTAGATTAGAAATGTCAAAAGTGATAATCAAACAATTTCGTACTCATTGCCATTAATTGATATTACTAATTATTATCAGTATTGTTTTCAAAAGAACAGATTTTGGATAAACTAAATATTCAAATTAGACGAATGCTTAGCCTATAAGTCAGAATACCGGAAACAAAGTCAATAAACAACAGTATTGAAATAATTTGATAGCAAGCCGAATATCATAAGAGTCTCCTGGACAACTTATCCTTTTTATTTAATATAATATTTCAAAGACGTACGTCTCAACTTAAAATTACAAACTTGTGTAGTATTACAGCGCGTATTCATGTGTGTTAGAAAGAAATAAAGTACAATTTGCGGTTCACACTTGGGCAGTACAAACTGAAAACTTATACTTTATGAACTGTATTTAATAATTCAAATATTTAATAGATGGCACACAGTTTGTGATTACATGGAAGCATTTTAAAACAGTAAGTGTTTCAGCACGTTATATAATATATTTTTTATCATTATTTTATGTGTAAACATTCATCCGTCCGCATCGCCTATGCTTACTCACGAAAGTCACGAGCATAAATGATGTAAGTACGTAAACGTTACTGAACGCTGGCCTTGATACGGCCGATAAGACCCTCCACGTTGTTCTCCGCAATGCACTGAAACTTGCTCCTCTTTGACGACTCTAGTGATGATCTACAAAATATACAAAGTGATCATTCTGAACTGTCCTGGGTTGGCATCAAAAAAGTCCCAGGATTATTAAAATCTGGGACATTTTTATTTCCTTGAATTGCCCATACTAAATTTACATGTCTAATATCAAAACCGTAATGTTAATATTTGTCAAATGATATCTATTAGCTGTTATTTGTGCGTATTGTAGTTTCTTGTATTTTCGTATATTCCTTATTTTATTGCTGCTTTTCATCTTTTTCAAGACAATATATCCGGTATACGCAATGCCTTTTACGGTACAATAATACAACTATTAGTCTATTCCAAATAAGAATAAACCGTTGGGAAAGATAGGGCTTAAAATAAGAGCTTGTGATTGGCTAAAATAGAGGCCGCTTGTATACAGGTAAAATTTATATTTATTTTGTCCTGTCAAATTAGCGTTTTGCTGTCAATATTGACCGGTATTTATATTTGTTCTATATTAGTCAATTACATGTTTTACTAGTTGTTTATTGTGCTATTTATTATTAATATTCGTTAAAGATAGTTCTTTATAGAGATTATAAAGTAAAAACATCATTTTCTAAAAATATTTTATCACATTAATTTATTTCATTTATTTAATCGCAATCGTTTTAGAGCATGGATGACGCAGCTTTACCAGGTCCATCAAAAAATCGTAAAGGAAAATATGTAAAAAGTGGACAGAGGCAGATGGCTTACAATGTGTATTTTAAGAACAAAGTTAATATGTCCAAAACAGCTGCTGTTCGTCAAACTTCAAGGGAAGTAGGGATTGGTAGAAATACTATGTTTGACATTATTAAGGAAATTGAAATGTCTGGAGTTACACAGTCTCCATTAAGAAAACAAAGTTGCCGAGATGCTTACAATAAATTAGATGAAGTATCAAAAAGTACGATTAGAAGGCACGTGCATTCATTTTTCTTTAAAAATGAGTTACCAACTTGCACAAAAATATGTGAACCTCCTTATGTTATATGTTACCTCCTTTAAAACGAACATCACTTTGGAGAATCCTAAAGAAACTAGGATTCAAGTGGGAAAAACGCACACGAAATAACATACATATTAATTGAACGAAATGATATTATCTTATGGAGACGTCGTTATTTGACAAGTATAAGAAAGTTTCGTGCAGAAGGGAGAAAAATCTATTATTTAGATGAAACATGGGTGAATGCAGGTTACACAAAAGCAAAAATATGGGAAGATACAACGGTACTTTATCCAAGGCAAGCATTTGTTGAAGGTCTTTCTACTGGTTTAAAAGATCCATCTGGCAAAAGAAAGCAACTAATTGTGCTTCACATTGGCAGCAAAACTGGTTGAACTGGTTGAATGATTCACTGAATTCAGTATTTCATCCACCCGATGAAGCCTGATGGCGAAACAATATTGTTGTGGTATTTACAATAAAAGAATTTTTGAAACTAGAAGTTTAATTACTTATTTCTTAGCGTGATAATGAAGTTTCAACAAGTATCTCCTTCGTCAATTAACTATGTAAAGGTTTTTGACCACTTCCTTGAAAATTTGTTTATACAATCCCCTATAAATTCATATCATTATATTCACAAAAAAATCTTTTAAATATGCAACAAAAATATATGACGCTATTTAAGAAAAAAGTTAGTTGGTCTTGCATTAAAATAGTGAACTCAAAAAAAAAACGAATGCTAACCAAGTGATGCCAAATATTATATAAACCATCTTTTGTATAAGAAATTTTTTAATTAAATTGCTCATTCAAAAGTTGCAAACGATATACAGTACTTTTTCCCCACCCTGTAGAATATACTCAGAAATGCACATTTAGTAAATTGTGTAACTTCATTCTCTATTGAGTGTTGTGAATAAATAATATCTGTATTATTACAATGTTAAATAATAATATTGGTAACAGTTTAGACAACACATATTTCTCGTGATCTTTATTTCAAATTTTGAATCTATGGGTTTCCGGACCCTGTGGGCAATACCTTAAATTTGTTTTTACATGCACTCCTAACATGTAAATGTAATTCTATGTTAAAATAGTAAGAAATTAGGGGCGGCAAACTTATGCAGCCAAAAGTACAGCGCGGTCCTGCATACGTTACCAGAACTACAAGATGCTATTACAAATGCTGTTAACAGTGTAACAGAAATTATTTCTAATAAAGATATTTTCAATTATTGAATGTATTTGAGTTGTTTCTTCTCTGCGTTCTGTTGTCTTGTACTTGGGACCTTAGTGTTACAATTTGTGCAGCGATTTGGTCATCTGATACTTCCAGTGGATCACTAGCGGATGGGTTAGAGCTGCCTAGTTTCTTCAGGAGGCTCCAAGCTATCTTACTAGATCTTTTGAAGTTCATGCTACCTATCGTTTCTTCCTATTTTTACGACGTTCTATGTTCAAGCAATTAATGAGTTCATCCGTTCTCTCAGAGTCCCCGCTGTTCTGAAATTCCCGATAAAACTGTTCCGTCTTATTCCTCCATCCCGGGATATATTCTCTACGGAAGCCTCAAGGTACGTGTACCTATTGACTGTTGCTAATATGGCTTTGATACATCTATTATAGTTACTGCCTTTTGGAGGGATCTATCTGACGACTTTGTCTTACTACGCAGCGAATTTATCCCATTTGGCCTTCGCAAGATTCCATCTAGGCCTAGGTGTTGAGTGGATTATCGGAATTTTAACAGGATGGTGCCATAACACACACTGCTCGTGAAATAATAAACTGTCTGCGTGACCTGCTTCCTGGATACATAAATTCAAGATTCGGAGACACAGGCCTCCGCGTTTCCAAGATCTGACAGCATCTACTAATTTCTATTGGGTTATTTGAAAAGTAAAGTGTATTGCAATTAGAGAATACAATCCCGAGCATGTTTTTCAATCCCGGTATTAGACTATGTGGTTTCTAATAGAGCTCAAATGAAAAAAAAACTTAAGTACCTAATTTCTTAAAAATTATTTATTAATATTGTTGCACAACACGATACACAATATACTAAAATAAGGAACAAAAAAGACAATACAAAAAACTATTTATTAGTTTATTGCCAACATAAACAGCAGCTGAAATCGCTCGCTCATGTTCTACACTGGTTGGAGGAATAGACAATAGATATTTATATGCTAATTCTAAGTGATATCCACGAACTCCTCCATTTTCGAACAGGCTCATTTCGCGTCTAATACTATTTACCAACCCCGATTCATTTTGTACTTCAGGATCAGGAGATTCCATGCTCTTATTAATTTCCAGCTGTAACTTTTCCTTTAGTGTCAATTGGGGTTGGAAGGTATGTTGACTTGGCTCATCATCTGTTTGTGATCCTTACCTTTCTTCCTCTTCCGTGTCATCTCGACTATATAGTCTTTTTACAATACTAGTTATTTGCGCCATCACTAAAGCCTGTGTAGGAACTGGAAATAAGTCAAGCCATTCCAAATCCGATAATAACTGATTTTCATCATATTTTCGTGGATTTTGTAAATAATTCAACACAACAGATAAATCTTTATTTCGTCGTTGCTTTATACGTACCACTAAGGATGTTTTCATTTTATTGGCGAGTGCTGAGTTTTTGCTAGACAATTGTTTTATAAGAAATTTAATTAGCATCTCGTCGACAGATTGCTTCTACTGTTAATTTAATTGGGGTCAGCACATCAACAATTTTATTTACTAAGTCAAAATCAGCATCTTCTAAACGGATTGGATGATTGAGATCTATAACAGCTTTTTGAATGCAGGTTTTTGAAAGAGAAAATCGTTCCAGCATGGTTAAAAGACTATTCCGCCTGGTTTTACAGTCCAAAAGAAGTGACAGCTCTTTTTCATGTTCAATCTTCACATATTTTTGAAGCACTGTTTCATTTTTCAATGGTGATCTTTTGAAATACACTACAACTTTGCGGATTTTCTTTATCAGTTCATTAATGTTTTCATCTTTCGTTAACTCTGGTATGTGTTCTCGCGCGAGTTCATTTTGTAACATAAGATTAAACCTGATTCTGGACAGTCTAAGTCTTCTAAATTGTCATCATCATCGCTATCGTTCATATAATCAGCAGTCACAGCTGGTTCATTTATAGTATCATCTGAGTCTGAGGTAGGGCTGTCTTGCCTGTCTTGAAAATAATTCTTTATTTTATAAAGCACATCACAGACGGCCAAATTGATACCATGTGCGAGACACAGTTGTTGTTCAGTGCAAACAAACTGTCCCACCTTTATCATAACGTTCGGTCCATCGGTTAAAGTAGCCACGATATCAGTTTCCAGGGAAATATAAAATTTACTTAGACGCTCTTTCAATATACGAAGACAATTTTCAGCCATTATACTTCCATGAATAGGAACGAGTCCTAAGCTCCAAATTTTTTTATATGAATGATCGTTGACAGCCATGTATCGTTTATTGGACGTTGATGCCCAATCATCGAAAGATAGACTGAATCTTTCACCTGCACTTTTCAAATGTTTTAATTCTGCAGTTACTTGCTTTCAGATTTTTTTCACTGTAATTTCGAATTGTGACGGCTGTTTCTGGTAAATCCGTGTATTTCGCTAAGAGCATTTTTCTCAAATCGTCTCAAGTTATGAATACACTGAATGGAAATCCATTTAATGCAATCATTCTTGCCAAAACATCACCCAGGCTATCGTCGGCACTTTTAGTAAAATAATCTTATAAGTTTCGTTTAGCTGGCGGCGGTGCTGTGTTCAGATTTTCAGAATCTTAACTTGTTGAAGCTGTTAAACGATTAACGTCAGCTAAAATCTTAATGTTATGTTTTGATGACAAACGTGTATGTAATCCCTTAGTCGATCCACCCATCCAAGTCTTGAGAATGGCAGGGCATCGCTTACATTTAGCACTATTCCCGTCTTTCGCAAGTAAATAATAACTCCCCGCTGACGACGTATCACTGTGTTTTTATGTTGAACAAAGTCTCCCGCCATTTAAAATAACTTTTTCAGATAATTGACTTTTACATTTAAATGACGTAACCTGCGTAACCTTGTCGCTGGTAGAATAATAAATGAAAAAAGTAAATCCTAATAAGCGTATTTATACTTTCGTACAGGGAATCCCCGACGGGGAATTCCTCGCAACAATATTATGATATATCATATGACGTGATCGGGTGGTTGGCCCGTTGGGGAATTACTTTAACAGTATTGTATTGAAGAAGTATGCTTCTAAATTATATATTATTTGAGCTGTACCTGTGTAGTTCTTTTATCGTACGGCGTACCTAAGGTTGATTTTTTGTCTTTATGTAATAAGTGCCCTTAATATAATCTAGGTAAGGTCATTGTCAAAGCGCAACTGATTATGGAATGCAAACAACTGGCAATCCCGAAAATCCCGAAATTAGCCAAGTACAGTCCCGGGATTTACGGGATCAAAACCCAACCAGTATCACGAGATCCCGGGATTGTGTTCTCTAATTGCAATAGGCCACGCACCATCATGCAATTAAAAGAAAACAAGAGTGTGTTAGTGTGGAGGCAACATAAAAAACGTATTTTTTAAGAAATAAACACAGATCGATAAACTGCAATTAATTCGACTTAAGAATCCCATAACAAGGCAATAAAAACCATCATATCCCATCGGGTCATCCACTAGATATCAATTCTTCAATCGTTCAAAATAATATCAGCAAATTAAGAAGAAAACGTACTTCTGAATTTACTGTTATTATTTTTTATTGATTCTGCATAAAGACAAGTAAGAAATGTAGAAAACACTAGAGGTATTAAGTTTAATTAAAAAAATTAAATCACTAAATTCTTACCGCACTAAAACTCCAACATGCACGACAACTTCCTTGGTCTTTGACATAAGTAACAGCGCCTTTCTTTCTCCAATCTATTGATTCAGCAGCATGCAAATCAGGTGTGGGGACATACAAAGTGCCCCTTCTTTTACCACCGAAAGAAAGATTTTGGTTCAAACCACATTTAAGTTTGACGAATTCAGAATTAAGCAGATCGCTATATTTATTTACACCCATTGAAAAGCTGACTGTTTTATTGTCGTACAATTTATTGTGTTTGACTATTTCATTGAAGTTGTTCTGGAATATAGCCTTGCGAAATTTCTCTTCAATTGAAGTTGCATATATCTTAGAATAGGTCACCTGTGCACAATTAAAAAAAATATATTAAAAACAGTTGGTGACGCAAAGTTTATAAAATTCTTGATAAAACATTTTTTCAAATTTATTTAATTATAAATTATAAATATAATTAATATCACGCTAAGAAATAAGTAATTAAACTTCTAGTTTCAAAAATTCTTTTATTGTAAATACCACTACAATATTGTTTCGCCATACAATGGCTTCGTCAGGTGGATGAAATACTGAATATGTACAATACAAGTTTGAATATTTATGTGAAAATTATTGGGGAAATGGTGGTGGAAAAATTTTACAATCTTAAATTTAGTAGACGGGAGTTGTTTAAATCTAGTTGGTCATTTAAAGCTAAATTTTTCCTAAGAAAGTGATTGAATTGTAGGAATTAATTATCTTGTATTTTAATTTTGGGTAAACTAAGGAAAGGGTCTTAGATTCTTGTTGGCTATTCAGGATGTTATTGATAATATTTATAGAGTAACTATTGTTTAATGCTATTGTATATATTCTATTTAGTTCAAGGTCGAAATTACTTTTACTCATAGGTACGTGAATTAATATATATACCATTGATTGGTATGCTTACAATTTGTGTGTTTTAGGATGAAAAGAATTAGCGTGTATTGTGGTATCTGTATGTTGGTTTATGGTATATAGCGAACTCGTGTTTATTAGTTTTGTGTGATATGGTTATATCTAGAAAATTAATGCTTTTATTTATTTTTCTTTCTATAGTAAAATTTTTGTTGGGGTGAATAGTGTTTATATAATTATGTAAAGTTTTTAATTGTCTATCTGAACCGTGAAAGCATATTAATATGTCATCAACATACCTAAACCAATATACACAATTACCAAACAAGGGATGTGTACTAATTTTAGTTTCTAAATTATTCATGAAAATTTCTGCTAATAAGGGGCTTAGTGGGTTCCCCATTTGCTAGACCCTCTGTTTGTTTATAAAATTAATAGATATAATAGTTTAGGATTAGCTTTAAATGACCAACTAGATTTAAACAACTCCCCTCTACTAAATTTAAGATTGTAAAATTTTTCCACCACCATTTCCCCAATAATTTTCACATAAATATTCAAACTTGAATTGTACATATTCAGTATTCATCCACCTGATGAAGCCATTCTATGGCGAAACAATATTGTAGTGTATTTACAATAAAGGAATTTTTGAAACTAGAAGTTTAATTACTTATTTCTTAGCGTTATAATGAAGTTTCAACAAGTATCTCCTTCGTAAATTAACTATTTAATTAATATCATTATCGTTACAACACCTACCTAAAACTAAAATGTTAGTTAGAATTTCAGTATTATTATTAGAGCCTAATGTCGACGATGAACTTAGTAATTTACCTCTTTCACTCTTAGGTTGAACTTTCTAACATCTACATCTACTTCTTCAGGTTTTCCACTTAATAAGAAAGCTAGATTGATTAATTCGTGCGAACGCACAGAAACAAAGAATTAATTTAAATAAACAAACTTTATTTTTCTACATAATCTCCTCTTAATTCGATACATTTGGTCCATCTGTGTTGTAATGGTATCTATTTTTTTGACGCATTTATGTAGATTAATTTAATTAAACATATTCGTAAATAACTAACAACATAGTAATTCTTTAAATAGCTGAAAAGTTGAATTTCATTTATGTATATAATAAAGTTCTGTTTATTTCCATATATAAAATAAAAAATTTTAAACTTTAAATTAATATAATATTCAATAAGTATTTTAAACATATATAGCATTAGAGTCAATGCGAGTGGCTATTACTTCATGCGATTGAAATTCGTTAACGTTAATCCAACCTTAATAAACACGCATATATGCATGGATTTTTTTTGACTCGTAATATTTGTGATATCAAATAGAAACCGTAGTGTTTCTGGTGCACACATATTGCTATAAAATTTACTTTGGATGATAATTAAAAATATAATTAATAACGTATAAATTAATTAAACCTAACTGGATAAGCAAAAACAAATTAAAAAGATATCAACTGAGGTTGTGTATTTTAAATGCATCTCGTATATCGTATCTAAATATAGTATTAAAATTTTAAATGTATAATTCCAAGAATTAATGTGTAAATAAGCGATGTCATGTCAATAAATTTTAGCTCATGACGTGTAATTGTTGACGATGGAGTATAATTTGAGTTGTTGTTTGGGCTATTTCCAGCGTTTGTAGAACATTGATAGTTCTACGTTTCGGCAGTCCGTCTACTGCCGTCATCAGGGTAGTTCTGAGAAGGACTGTTTCTTGCCAAACTTGTCATTTATAACGACTTTATCTGGCGGTATGTGTCTTCCCTATTTTTTAGTTGAAATGTCCTGTGCTAGGTTTGAACCCGGTCGATAATTTTCGAATATCAATATACCATACACTTTTACCACTCGACTAATTAGGGGTGCAGAAACTACTATTTTAAACTTATATTTAAGTTACAGGTATTATGCGTAGTAGGTATGCGCAGTGTGCACTTTTTCGTATAGGCGCGGTGGGTATGCGCAGTATGCCATTTTTTCCTTATTTGCGTGGTAGTAGTAGTTTTTAGTTATCAGTCTGTCTCCGGTCTCGTGGCTGCCGGTCTTCGGCTAACACATTCTCTAATCATACGGAGCCAGATATTCTTGATCTCCAGGCTGGGCGTACTGATCGTGTCAGGTGTTGTCTTCATATACGCTGTTTCTGTAATTTTTCTTTTGTAGCCGTGTTCTTGTTGTTGTTGTTGGCCAGGATTGTCGCCTCATTCCATGCAATGTTGTGATCTTCTTCCCAAGCATGTTCCGCCAGCTGCGATTTGTCTGTCTCCCCTAAGCGGACCATTGTTTGGTGTTACTTGATTCTGACTCTTAGGGGTCTGCTAGTTTCTCCAATGTATGGTCGTCCACATTCGCATGGTATTTTGTATATGCAATTCTTTGTTTGTTGGTCTTCGTTGTCGGGTTTTGTTCTGGTTAGAGCGGACCTATTGGTGTTCATTGTTTTTATGGCCGTTCTAATTTTGTAGTTCCAATTCTTCTGATTTTTTCCGAGAGCCCTTTTACGTACGGGATGACCGTGGTGTGTACTTTTTCTTGTTGTTCTTGGGTTGTGTCCTGTGGTGCCCGGACCTCTTTGGCTTTTGACAACGTTTTCTTGGTGTAGCCATTTCGTTGAAGCATTTCGGTGATGGATTTTTGTTCCGCCTCTCTATCTCTTTCATCGGGGCATATCGTTCGTGCCCTATCGTATAGACAGCGTGCGACTCCAACCTTAACATTCTGAGGGTGGTTGGAATCGTGATGTAGGTACTGCCCTGATGACGGCAGTAGGCGGACTGCCGAAACGTCGGACTATCAATGTTCTACAAACGCTGGAAATAGCCCAAACAACAACTCAAATAAATTTTAGGTTAGTTTGATTTTGAAATGCTTAATATCTAAGTAAAATAATAAAAGATGCGTTACCTGCCAGCAATATGAAAAAGTATACGAAATATTTTTTTATTGTACATTAATAACGTTAGTAGCCACATGTAACTTCAACTCATTCTATTGTTAGAAATATAACCTTGCCAAAACAAATGCGTAAACATGACACGTTCAGGGCATTTTTAAACAAATAAATTAATCATGTAAGCCATGCAAAAGGGAAACCAGGACCAGAAAACCCTAAAAGAAACACAAGAACAAGTAACAAGAAGTCAACAAACATTGAAAAACGCAAAGAAAATGATTAATACGATGTTATTATAATGTAAACAAACAATACGTCAAAGTAAGAATACTCAGCGGAGACGCATGCTCAGTGATGACAACGTATATGTTCAAAGAGCCTACGAGCGGTAGAAAAGGACAGGACGCAATCACAAAATCCAGCCAGGAGAAAGAAAGAGGAAGAAGATGATCGCTCCTGGGAAAAATTTGCGGGTTAAAACTGGCAAATCAAACACGATTCGTAGAAAAAGAGACTAAAAATTCAGTATTCAATAATAAAACTTTCAAATATGGAAATTACAGCGAAAAGGAAAAATAGATAAACTGGAAGACAACGCATAGAAATAAAGAAAATTAGAACACCCACGATGGATGTAAATACACGGCGGTGAAAACTTAAAAAAGCACGAAAATTAGTTAAAATAAAATTAAATGGGTTGGAGTAGGGAAGAAATTCGTAGAAAGAAAGAATGCGTACTATATAAGGGAAAATCTCCGAGGAAGAAGATGATGAGATAGGCGTGGAAAGTAAGAAGTACTTATACAGTGTGAAGACACGGGGTCCTATTCTGCAGGGATACAACTCCCACTTAAATAAGCCCTGAATAGCACTCGCTTTGTCAGAATTTATCAGTAGAGACCCACATTTCCAGAGTAATACAGACTGTGAGTACTAATCTCAACATTAGGAGGGCAAATACCTCCTTTTGTGAGAGAAATTCTCAAAGGTCTTTGCTTGTGAGATTCATTTGAATCTGAATCAAATCTCCACAATTATCTGTGTAGAGTTCATAAGAGAATATTTGTATATAAAAGTTTCGTTGCTAGATTAAGAATACAAAATAATACAAATCTGTATAAAAACAAATTTGTATCTGTATATACATGGACACACAGCACGCATTTACCAGCGTTTGCTTCAACCACCAGACGCATGCGTTTCTGTCTCACGACTTTGTCAATGATGGGTTTACGAAGACAAACGGCTGTAGGTACACTCCACGGTCATGTAGCAAATTTCGCCCTATCAGATGACACCAGATAACCTCATGACATCTGACGGACAAAACCGACCACGCCGATGCAAAGTGTTTCTTCTCGAATAGCTACGCTATTACAGGAAAAGAAAAATACGCATATTACTGTGAGTCCATTAACTCATCGCCAGGTGGCGTAATATAGTAAAACTAAATTGCAAATTACGAATTGGCAATATCGATGCGACAATTCACATCAAGCTTTGATACAAAATAATACAAATCTGTATAAAAACAAATTTGTATCTGTATATACATGGACACAGCACGCATTTACCAGCGTTTGATTCAACCACCAGATGCATGCGTTTCTGTCTCACGACTTTGTCAATGATGGGTTTACGAAGACAAATTGCTGTAGTTATGAGACTTGAATTTTGTTGTGGTCGGAGTTGCCTCCATTTCCACTCCATTGTTTCGTATTTCCCAGGGTTGTGACGTGTTTGTGTCTGATTAATAAATAATCGTGTGTTGTGTGTTTTTGTGCGGTCCTGTGTTGCGTCTGTGTAGTCTGTGTGTTTGTCGCTTTTTGCGTTTAAGTCACTGGTCATCGGTTTTTTGCGTTTCAGTCATGTGTGTGTTTAATGTTTGTTGTTGTAGAGTGTGATTATTTTCTGTGTTTGCGTTACGAAGTATTGTATCTGTTCTGTTGTTGCGTTTGTGGAGTGTAATGTTATTAGCATATTGCCTAAGGCAAGTGCTAGTTCGTCAGTTGTATTAGGTGTTGTGTTTCTTTGTTTTTGTGTCCATGGGTTCGTTGTTGGGGGTGGTGCTGGTATGTATTCAGGTTTGGGTGTGGTTTTGTTTACAGGGTTGTTTGGATTGTTAGGACAGTTAAGGAAAGTGGATAAGTGAGGACCACCGCAGTTTGCACACTTTGGTGGGGTTGTTTTGGGTTTTGTACATAGGTGTGTTGAGTGTTCGTCTCCGCATTTCATGCATTTGTAGTGTATGTTACAGTTTTTTTGGTGGTGTCCAAATGTATGACATTTGTGGCATTGTATTATGTCTGTCCGTTTGTTTAGTGGTTCGATTTAGTTGTGAGTCCGCAGCAGTCGTGTATGTTGTAAATTGATTTGTATTGTCTCGTCAGTTCTATTAGTACAAGTGGTGCTGGTATTCCGTGTTTGCCGTTCATGCGTTTTATTTTTATTGTCGGGTATCCTTGGTCAGTCAAGTCGTCGGTGATGTCAGTGTCTGTGATAAAGGTAGGAATGCCACGCATAACTACCTTTAGTGTCTTTTCGCTTCTCAGTTGAAAAGTGTAAAATTGTATTTGTTCATTGTCGAGTATGTATTTAAGTTTTCGGTAGTCTTCGTCAGTTTTCGGTTCGATGTGAATGCCAGGTTTCACAAGTTTGTTTTGTACGGTGTTAATGTTATGTGTTTTAAGTATTTGTCGTATATGTGCCCATTTGTCTTTGTCTGTTATTATGATTGGTGCGATTTTGTGTGTTTTGCGTGTTTCGGTGTTTGTGTTTTGTGTGGTGTTTGTTTTGTCACTTACCCTGGGTGTGCTGTCTGATGTTGATGGCTGTGGGGTGAATTCAGTTGTTTCTTCTTCCATTTTTTCCTGGGTTTTGGTTCCGAGGGCGTCGTATGAATTTTTTGTTTCAATCGGCATAGTTGTTTCGTCTGTCTTCGGCTTCTTTGTAAATTTCGGGTATATAAAGTCATCAGTTTTGTTTTCAGGTTGTTTCTTGTTCTGTGTTCGGCGTTGTTTTTTTTCTTCTTTGGGCTGTTCGGTATTGTTTTCTGTTATCCTGACTTGTATTTTCGGTTGATCCGGGTCTACTGCGAAGAAACTCGGTGATGTCTGTAGTAGTTGTTGTATGCCATTTTCGCTGTGTGTTTCATCAATTATTGATTGCGTTTGTTGAACTAATTCAGGTGGCCAGAGTTCAATCATGATGGGATTCACTATTAATTTTGTTAATGTGATAATTCGCCCGGCCATTTCTTCCCGCTTCACTTGACGATATTTCGTCGTATGTTCTCTCAGCTGTGGTACTGCTCGATCAGAAGGCGCAGTGAGAATGATATTGCTGTAGGTACACTTCGCGGTCATGAAGCAAATTTCGCCCTATCAGATGACACCAGATAACCTCATGACATCTGACGGACAAACCCGACCACGCCGAAATAATAGCGTAGCTATTCGAGAAGAAACACTTTGCATCGGCGTGGTCGGTTTTGTCCGTCAGATGTCATGAGGTTATCTGGTGTCATCTGATAGGGCGAAATTTGCTACATGACCGCGAAGTGTACCTGCAGCCGTTTGTCTTCGTAAACCCATCATTGACAAAGTCGTGAGAGAAACGCATGCGTCTGGTGGCTGAAGCAAACGCTGGTAAATGCGTGCTGTGTGTCCATGTATATACAGATACAAATTTGTTTTTATACAGATTTGTATTATTTTGTATCAAAGCTTGATGTGAATTGTCGCATCGATATTGCCAATTTGTAATTTGGCAATTTGGTTTTGCTATATTAAGGATAGGTTTAAGAATGAAATATTTTAAGACAATAACAATGAAATGTAATACTAATAGGCAATAAAATATTTTTAACCAAATACCGGTTGTTGTGTTTTTACTTTGGACGCTAGACCTAGTTGTGCAGAACCAAAATATTACCCTGAGATATACACAGAATATACAGAGTCTCAACAAAATTATGCTTGTGTAACTATATACACAATCATTCCGTTAATTAAATTCATTTTTAAGAGCAAAGTTCACAGCAATATGTTTAGAGAAAAATCCCCGAATTTGGAAATATGTAAGACGAGATTTCCCATGGAACACACGGCGTTAGCGATATAGAAACGCGGAAAAGAACAAAGAGACGATAGCCAACCTCCTAAGAAGGTGGTTGCGTCCAAACGCGTACTTACTGCAACGAGTGATATATGTACGCATACAGTAAAACGAATACGTATGCAGAGGCAGTTTACTTACAAGTTAAGTAACATCGAAATAGTAAGAATATATTACACAGGCCTGCATTTTCAACACTTTGAAAGTTGATTTAAACATTTTAACTGTTTTCTAGTAATTGAGTAGCGCTGATTTCAAATCTGCTTTTATTTTTTTTCAAACCAGTAAAATCAAAAAATATAGAAAAAACACGATTTATTTAATTTATAAGCTAGTTTTATATAATATTAAAAAAAATACAAAAATATACACATAGAAACTATTAGAAATAGTTATTTATCTTAATGCTTCTTAAAAAAACGTTTTCGTTTTTCAGAAAAGCTTCGTTTGGTTGTTTTTCTGTCATATTCAGCTAAAGGAAGATCTCTTCTCAATGTCCAACAGTAATCGGCCATCATTTTTGTATCCCACCGCCCTTGGTATCTTTTTTCCATCTCTTTAATATCCTGGTGAAATCTTTCTCCTTGCTCTTCACTCATGTCTCCAAGGTTTTCTGGGAAATAGTCCAAATGGGAATGTAAAAAGTGAATTTTTATGCTCATATTGCAACCAAGAATCATGAATTTTTCCAGCATATTTTCAACGATCTCTACATAGTTTGTGTCTTTATAATTCCCTAGAAATTTATGTACAACTTCGTTAAAAGCATGCCATGCATGTTTTTCCTTATCTTCCATCACATTTTCAAATTCTTGATCTTTCACCAAGCTCCTAATCTGCGGGCCTACAAAGATTCCCTCCTTTAATTTTGCCTCTGACAGAGTCGGAAATGTTTTACACAAATATTTAAAACAATTTCCTTCTTTGTTTAATGCCTTAACAAATTGTTTCATAAGTCCAAGTTTTATGTAAAGCGGTGGAAGTAACACTTTTTGAGGGTCAATAAGACTTTCGCGAATTACATTTTTGGTTCCAGGTGTTAAAGTCACCCTTTGTGGTCAGTCTCTTTTTATCCAATGCTGTTCTCGATTTCTGCTATCCCACTCGCACAGGAAACATGGATTTTTTTATATTTTTTTCTTGTTCTTTTGTTCAAAAAAAATCTGTGGGTGGTAGAGACCAACTGTATTTTAATTAGTTATTGCTATATAAAAACTGAGCTTAACAAACAAAAATCACGTCATCACAAATTTTATGCAGGCCTGTGTTATTTATGATAAAGTAATATTGAGACAGTTTGTTTACCTGTTAAGCAACCTTGTTAAGCGAGAGCGTTCCACAGGTGTTGTTACCTGGTAAAAGGTTAGTCCTAATCTAATTACATACGTATGTAAGAGTTTTAAAAGCCCATAGAAAGACAAGTACATATATAAAAAACTGTAAAACGTCTTGAATGGTCTTATATTGTTTAATGGGGCGTACCGACGATCATATAGAAATGTGAAATACGTATCTATGTCTTTGGAGAAGATACATTCAAAAATACATATATGAACTTGTATTGTGTTCTTCACACCCCATTTTTAATAATATTTTTTATATTATTAAAAGTACTTTTGTATTATACAAAATTGGTAAGGTTTTACCTACTCAAGTATGTTTCAAATTACGTTGTTATATACGCATTCGGTTCACGCCGACAAGTAGTGAAGACACGATAATACAGTTTTTATAGATACGGTGGTTACCGACTATAAAAACACGATGCTAGTTCTGCGGTTATATAGACAGCGCTGAATATTTCTTCACGCTCTGTCTTAATAATTTCTGCGAGATAGCAACGTAGTTATGTTTTGTTGAATGTGTCTCTTCTCAAACAGGGGCGTACCGACGATCATGTAGAAATGTGAAATACGTATCTACGTCTTTGGAGAAGATACGTTCAAAAATACATATATGAACTTGTATTGTGTTCTTCACACCCCATTTTTAATAATATTTTTTATATTATTAAAAATACTTTTGTATTATACAAAATTGGTAAGGTTTTACCTACTCAAGTATGTTTCAAATTACGTTGTTAATGTTAATTAGTTTAAGTTCATGTCTGTAATTATTGTTTAAAAATAATTTATCTGTTTAATATATTTTAGAAATCTATAACTAATTATTTATTATTGTTTAATAAAGCCGACTATAAAAACACGATGCTAGTTCTGCGGTTATTATATAGACAGCGCTGAATATTTCTTCACGCTCTGTCTTAATAATTTCTGCGACATAGCAACGTAGTTATGTTTTGTTGAATGTGTCTCTTCTCCAACAGGGGCGTACCGACGATCATGTAGAAATATGAAATACGTACAGCAGACCGATTTTCATGTGGCCGGTTAGAAGTACCGCCCTCGAGATGCGCACGAAATTCATAGGTAGGGGAACCTCCGGCATTCAGTGTTTTACATCGTTTTAAGCGATAAACACAGTAGTGCAGTGCCGTATTAAGGTAGTGAGTAATGGAGTTTAAAAGTAAATTAAATAAATGTGTTTTACACAGTCAAACTCGTGAAGTGATCTCAAATGTATTTAAATATATGCAAGAAGAAAAAACTTCAGAGGTACTCAAAATTCCACTGGATCAGTTATATGAACGCGTTATTGCCGCAACGGGTGTTTCTGAGAGAAGTATTAGACGGATTGTTAAAGAAAAAAGTGAAATAAACGCAGGTGCCGGTTCATCTTTTACATCGCCAAAGAAAAATAAAAAAAAAACCAAGCCCAAAACCGACTTAGACGATGCAGATAAAGGTGTGCTGCGTAGAACAATTTTAAATAACTTTACTGTTGACAAAATTGTGCCTACAATGCCAAACATTCTAAGAAAATTTAAAGAAACAGGATACACTGGAGGAATAGATTCTCTTCGGAAAGCAGTAAAAGATATGGGCTTTCGTTGGAGAAAAACAAAAACCAACAGAAAGTTGTTAATCGAAAAGCACGACATTCGTCAGTTAAGAGTGTCTTATTTGCGTACCATTCAAAGCTACAGAAATTAAAAAAGACCGATTATATATATGGATGAAACTTACATCCACAGTTCTCATACCGTGGCTACTTGTTGGAGTAACAATTCCAATGAAGGATTAGCAAGGCCTATATCAAAAGGTCTAAGACTAATTATTGTTCATGCTGGCTGCGAGACGGGATTCATTCCGAATGCTAAATTGATTTTTAAGTCTAATACCACAACGGGAGATTATCATGACGAGATGAATTATGAAAATTACAAAAAATGGTTGTTAGAAAAATTAATTCCAAACCTGCCTCCAAAGTCTGTCCTAGTAATTGACAATGCTCCTTATCATAATGTCCAAAAAGATAAACCACCGAATTCTAATAGCAGGAAATCAGTTATGATAGACTGGTTAAGGTCTAAAAATATTTACTTCGACAATAACATGCTCAAGCCCGATTTATATAATATTATTAAAGTACATAAGCCAACATTTAAAACGTTCGAGATAGATGAAATGTTAACACAACGTGGCCATAGTGTTTTGCGATTACCACCATACCACCCAGATTTAAATCCGATTGAGTTAGTATGGGCATCTCTTAAACAATATGTAGCACAAAAAAATGTATCATTCACTATTAGATATGTTCAACAGTTATGTGAACTTCAACTTTTTTGATGAATTTAGTGCTGCTGAATGGAATAAATGTTGTGACCACGCGATAAAGTGGGAGCAAAAGTTTTTGGAAGCGGAACCTCTCATAGACGAAGTTACAGACCAGTTCATTATTAATTTGGGTGAAGACTCTGAATCGGAGAGCGAAGAGGAAGTCAGTGATAGTGATTCTGCATAACTTTTTATATAATTATATGTATAATTTACCGTAATTTTTTTGAAACTTAGTTATTGTTCATTATTGTTTCCTCCTATAATTATTTTTGAGTATTTATGTATTATTTCTTATTGTAATTATTATTTTCATTGTTATTTCCAATAATATTAGTATTAATAATATTCTTTTCTCCACGACTATTAAATAATGTTATTACAACACTCGCCTACGCTCGTTGAAGAATATACTGTTCTTTTGTACATATAGAAAGTTTACAATGTGATTATAATGAGAAAGAGATTAACATAAACATTATTTGCCAATAATTCAGTTAATTATCCAAATTAGTTTTACTTAATCCTAAGCCTTTCTACCGTTAAGTGTAGCTAACAATCTTATTCAGTCATCCCCTTAATGTGATGTTAGTACGCTATTAGCTAGTAGGTAAGGTAAGACATTTTAATTAAACATGTTACATGAAACTATGCGTTTTATTTTACTTCTATTTGCCTTAATTTAGTGAAATACAAACCATTATAAACATGTTCAACAATGTGATTTTCTGAATTTATCCCTTACTACGTCCCAATGCACGACTCGCACAAAGAGTTTGCATTTCATTTTTCCGAATGCTGTCTCTATCTAACACTGACCCTTACTTGACGCACGTACAAATTCTCCTACCGGCCACATGAAAATCGGTCTGCTGTATCTACGTCTTTGGAGAAGATACATTCAAAAATACATATATGAACTTGTATTGTGTTCTTCATACCCCATTTTTAATAATATTTTTTATACTATTAAAAATACTTTTGTATTATA
This sequence comes from Melolontha melolontha, assembly GCA_935421215.2. NCBI lineage: Eukaryota > Metazoa > Arthropoda > Insecta > Coleoptera > Scarabaeidae > Melolontha > Melolontha melolontha. The sequence goes on from OW285243.1 coordinate 84,970,911, forward strand.
CAAAATTGGTAAGGTTTTACCTACTCAAGCATGTTTCAAATTACGTTGTTATATACGCATTCGGTTCACGCCGACAAGTAGTGAAGACACGATAATACAGTTTTTATAGATACGGTGGTTACCGACTATAAAAACACGATGCTAGTTCTGCGGTTGTATAGACAGCGCTGAATATTTCTTCACGCTCTGTCTTAATAATTTCTGCGAGATAGCAACGTAGTTATGTTTTGTTGAATGTGTCTCTTCTCAAACAGGGGCGTACCGACGATCATGTAGAAATGTGAAATACGTATCTACGTCTTTGGAGAAGATACGTTCAAAAATACATATATGAACTTGTATTGTGTTCTTCACACCCCATTTTTAATAATATTTTTTATATTATTAAAAATACTTTTGTATTATACAAAATTGGTAAGGTTTTACCTACTCAAGTATGTTTCAAATTACGTTGTTAATGTTAATTAGTTTAAGTTCATGTCTGTAATTATTGTTTAAAAATAATTTATCTGTTTAATATATTTTAGAAATCTATAAGTAATTATTTATTATTGTTTAATAAAGCTTATACGGACACATCTACCATATTACTCATTGGCAAATTTGACAAATTTTAAACATACCGATTTTTTACAGAATCTACTGAAATGTGTCGACAAATCTACCGCTATAAAGTTAACGCTAACTGGCAACACTGGTCTTCTATATAACAGAGGATATTTAGTTTCATATGTTCTGTTAACACGTGATTGATTTTATTCTTTTTTTGTGGAAATTTAGATGACAACCATCTTCTTTGAATCTGTTGAAAATATTTAAAATTGTCTTTGCACAAGGTATAGGCCTGTTAAGATAACACAGGCCTACAAAAAAAAAATTTTTTTTTGGTGCATCTCTGTTTGTTTGAATTGTCGATAAAGTAGGTAATGTACAGTATATTGACATACGTCATTTTAACTCATCAGCTCTAGTTTACCTACTACCCTCATTGTGAATTGTTGTCGGTCTTGTTATGGTCTTGTTCGTAACTAGTTATTATTACAATATCATCGATAAAGTTTGTGTTACTATTTCATTATGGCTAGTACGTCCAGACGTTGTGTTAGCGATCCTGATATATTTTGTTATGTTTGTGGTGAATACATACTGAAAAATCAGCGTAAATCGATTACAAACACAGTGCGTCGTTTGTATTTTGCTTACTTCGGTATTGAAATTCTACACCAAGATAAAGTGTGGGTGCCTCATAGTGTTTGTAAAATATGCGTTGAACATTTGCGACAATGGCAGAGAGGGAAACGTAAGTCTTTGAAGTTTGGAGTGCCTATGATATGGCGAGAACAAAAAAATCATTATGACGACTGTTACTTTTGCATGATTAATATAGTGGGCATCAACAAAAACAATCGCCATAAATGGAAATACCCCAATATTTCTTCAGTACAAAGACCTGTTCCTCATTCAGAAAATGTTCCAATACCAACTTTTCACCAGGTAGTGCAGCAATCTCAGGAGGATGAAGCTAAAATACCTATTTCTTCCCAAGTAGATGATGACTTTCAATACTGCGGAATAACATCAGATCCTAAGCCATTTTCGCAGAATGAGCTTAGTGACCTCATCAGAGACTTAGATCTATCGAAGGAACGTGCTGAGTTACTAGCGTCAAGATTAAAAGAAAAAAATTGTCTTTCCTCAGATGTTCGAGTGTCTACATATCGCACGAGAGAGGGAAAGTTATTGAAGTTTTTTTCATCTGATGAAAATTTTGTGTATTGCTGTAATGTGAGTGGTTTGCTGGCTTTCATGGGTTTAACGATCTATAAGCCCAATGAATGGCGTCTCTTTATTGACAGTAGTAAACGAAGTCTAAAAGCAGTTCTTCTACATAATGGAAATAAATATGCTCCCGTTCCAATTGCTTACTCAACATGTGTAAAAGAAGAATATGAGGTAATTTCAAATCTTTTACAAAAAATAAAATATATTGAACATAACTGGGTGATCTGCGTCGACTTGAAGATGGTTAATTTTTTAATGGGTCAACAGAGTGGTTATACTAAATACCCATGTTTTATTTGTCTCTGGGACAGTCGAGCTAAATCACGTCATTGGACTCCAAAAATTGGCCTGTGAGAGATGCTCTTGTTGTTGGGGAAAGAAATGTTATAAATGAACCCTTAGTTTCAAGAGAAAAAATCATTCTTCCGCCATTGCATATAAAATTAGGGCTAATGAAGCAATTTGTTAAGGCTCTCGATAGAAATGGTCAATGTTTCCAGTTTATTTCTCACAAATTTCCTGGTTTAAGTACTGAAAAACTAAAAGCAGGTATCTTTGATTGACCTCAAATACGTAAATTGATGAAAGACACAACTAATTTTGAGACTTGTATGAATGATGTGGAGAGGCTTGCCTAGCAATCTTTTGTAGCAGTTGCACAAAATTTCCTCGAAAATCATAAGGCTGACAACTATGTAAAACTAGTAGAGGAAATGCTGGTGCGATTCAAAGATTTAGGCTGTAATATGAGTATAAAATTACACTATCTCAATAGTCATCTACATCATTTCCAACACAATTTAGGAGATCTAAGCGAAGAACAAGGGGAACGTTTCCACCAAGACCTAAAAACAATGGAGAATAGATACCAAGGAAGGTGGGACAGTCATATGATGGCTGACTATTGCTGGGGAATCATGCGAGATTGCCCGAGTCAGTTTCATTCTAGAAAATCACTCAAAAGACAATTTCTTGATGTTTAATGTTAATAAAATATATATTTTTTCGTGAATTGTGTTTTTTTTCTTTCTCGGGAACTAGAGCTGACCGAAGAAAACAGGTAACATTTTTGATATCGCCATGTAAGACATGCTTAAAATCGGGTCTAAAATCTCCAGCACCAAAATGGTTGTAGGCCAGTGTAATTAACGGAGAACATGTCTCTGATCGTCCTTAAACTGTTATTCTTCCGGTACCACATTATCATTGAAACTTTTTCGTCTATGCTATACATATTCATGATTTAAATAAATTATCTATTCTTCAATAGAATGTATTTAATTTAAGTTTTTTGTAATGAATAAAAATTGATAAATATTTGGCTTTAAAAAAAAATTATTTTCTATCCATGGCAATCTAATTTAAGAATTAAGCTATTGTTTGTACGTAGATGCTTCATTTGTGTATAACTGGTTGCCTGCCAATTTTATACCAATGTGTGAAGCTAAAAGAAGAAAAATCAATGCATTATACGTAGCGTGTGTACCGCTTCCGCGTTACACACGCCACTGTAGAATATAAATTCTTGAATACATGTGAATCATATTTCTTCGGTCTGTTGTTACTTTTAATGATCTCACAAAGGAAGATGTGAATACGAGTGTACCATAATAACTCAACATTATCGTAATTACATTAACGTAACACTCCTTGTATTTTCATGAATGGAAATTTTAATCGACAGTAAGTATTGATAAAAAGTTTTCATTATGAATGACGTATTATTAAAATCAGTTTAAAAACTTACCTTGAACTTATCAAATTCCTGATTTGCCAGTGTATTATTTTGCGTCGGGTCAATTTCAGACTCGAGCAAATCGGCTTTATCGCCAGCGCCTAATCTGTCGTTGAGCAATGGATGTCGTCTCTCTATGGAACGCAAATTATCCTGGAATATTTTCAGACGAAATTCTTCTTCTATTGAATTTGAATAAGTTTTCTTATTCTCGGCCTGCGGAAAAATAAATAAATATAATTTTTAGCGCTGTATTTTTCAAAATTAAAAATCAAATTAATTATATGTTCTAAGCAAAGGTCACATTACATTTTTGTAATAACAATAATCCATGCCTTAGCATTTTCCAAGACCTTAACGCGAATTATAAGAGATATCGGCAGTCAGGGGTACATGACGTCAGTGAGGGGACATCATCAATCCCGATTTAACATTTTTCACACGCGAATCAAAATACATACAGAGAAACGAGTACTTAACCAAGTAAGAGAAAATACATCTTCTCCAGAAGGAATATTGCAAGGTTTATAAAACAATATGGAAAGACTGGACGCAAAAGAAATGAGGGAGAGATACGAGAGGGAAATGGAAGTGCAGCTAGTGGAAAGGTTTGAAAATGAAGATATTGAAGCGGAAAGGAGTAAAATAAAACACAGTTTCACAACGGCAGCAGAGAAAGTATTAGGAAAGAAGCAAGCAGAGAAAAGGAATGAATAGTTTGACACTGAATGTGAAAGGGTAATGAGGAGTAAGAAAGAAATGAGATTAAAATGGTTAAATACAGGAGCGAAAGAAGACTATGAATAATATAGTAAAAAGGGAAGAGAGGGTACGAAACTAATAAAACGGAAGAAAACACAATGGATTTACGAAACGATGGATGATAGTGAAAATGATAACAATAATAACAAGTTATATCGGCAAGTAAGAAAAGAAATCACGAGAAGTCTGACTGCGAATATCGATAGTGAAGAATGAGAGAAACACTTTAAAGACCTACTAAATAAACATAAGCAGTTACAGCAAGATCAATATAGCGATTCCTTTGGCATAGAAGAGTATGAGAACGAAATGATACCCTCTGAGGAAGAACGTTATGAAATGATTGGATAAATGAAGCAAAGAAAATCCCCTGACTTAGACAAAATATGCATTGAGTTGATAAAACACGGAGGATATGAACTTAAACAACGAATATATAAATTAATCCTACAGATATGGAAAGAAGAAGCGATGCCTAATGAATGGAGTTGTGAATTTATAATTCCAATATACAAAAAAGGAAATCCAATGCTATACTAATATCACTTTTGAGTGTATGTGACAAGCTAGTGATATACTTAATAATAAAACTGAAAAATCAGACAGAGGAATTCATTGGAGAATATCAGCTGGGATTTAGAAAAAGAAGATCAACTATCGACGCTATATATATATATATATATATATATATATATATATATATAAAACTCCCCTAGAAATTTTTGCTTTTGCGTAAAAATACGGTATGCAAAAAATTATACGTATCGAACAAAGGGAAGGCGTGGCGCACCGCCTCTCAAGGTGACCCCTGTTGGTAAAATGAACAGAAATATAATTTTTTTTTAATTTATATTTTTTAGTATACAATATACCTATAACTTTATTATTATAACTTAATTAAATTTACGGTAACTGCCATGATTTGTAACAAGAATTTGATTATACAAATTTAATTGGAATCAAATTTCAAAAATTGTGGCGGCAACTAAATTATTTACATATCCTGATAATAGTTTACAAGCATAGATATTTTTTTAAGCCAACGAGTTCTAAATTTAGCTTTTTTATCCGTTTTTTCGAATATTCTTACGCGTTTTTGTTAAGAAAAGTTGGCATCACTGTGGTGCAGCATTTAAGAAAATTAAAAAGGGACTTCCTCTATAAAATCACAATTGATTAAAATTGTCAATTAGAAGAGTGTGTTACTTAACAGAAATAGTGTTAAAAATAAAAGCTTGTATAAAAAGTTTAAAAAAATGACCGCAAACCTAAAATAGAAATTTAGAGACGCTTGGATCAAAATTGATAAAATTAATTTTATGAGTGGTGTTGAAAATCAGAAAGTAAAGGATGCAGTTGGGAGTGTATCCGAGATTATAAAATTTGCATCTCAAAATCTTGAAGTAAAACAACCACGTGATGATTATAAAGAGCTTCTTCAATTAAGTATAGTTTTTCTTGGTGGTACAGTACCGGAATTTACCTTCAAAAAGCCTGGAGCATTTCATCGCGCCCGTTGGAGGGCGAAAGCTATTTATTGCCTTAAATTATATTTATTTCGAAACGAATTTAAAATGATACAATTGGAGATAACTAGTATTCGTGACACTTGCATCTTTGTTGTAAGGGTGTATTTAAAAAATTGGATACAAGCACCAGTTGCAGCAGAAGCCCCTATGCAGGATTTAAGATTGCTAAAAGATTTACATGCTTATAAAATTGTTGATAAGAGGGTTAGTCGTGCGTCACTAAGCAAATTATCATTTGTGGTAGTTAACAAACAGCAACGTTGTCTTTTTATGATCCATATGTTATATATGAGCCGAAGAATCATGGTGCAAGCTCTGGATAACCCTACTGATTGCGAATTACAAAAATATATCGTAACTCCTCATACTATAAGCCAATATCTTAATAAGAACATCGAATATTTTATAACCCAAAAATCACGTAATTTTTTAAAAGGTTTGGTATTCCAACGGACTTTTTAACAAAAGATCCAAAGGAGTGGGTAAATGAACCTAGTTTTAACGTTGGCCTTAATATCGTTGGAAATATGAATGTTGTTAATGACTCGGCAGAACGAACAGTTAAGCTGATGGAAGATTTTAATTTAGTGTTATCCAAAGATGAAGAAGAAAAGCAATAGATAGTACAAATTGTTGCGGATTATCGGAAACTCTACCCCAATATGAACAAATATTCTCTTTTGAAATAAAATAACATATAAATATCTAAAAACAAAGCATTTTTATTTATCCCTTGTCAGACAGATATCTTGTAACATTATCAAATCTGTGCACACAAGGAATAAGTGAATGTTTTATGTTTTTCCTACATATTAACTCTGTCTTCCAAAAGTAAACCATTCTTCTATCTTTTTAATAATTTTCATTTATTTTCTTAAGAAATATGTCACCATATATGTATATAAATACATAGATTGTACTTTGTATTTTACTTTGTATTCTAGTCCTTAACAATTTGGCTTTAAATGAAAACCAGAGAAGCTTTAAGACGACATCGTCTCAAGGAAATTTAAAATATGTTAAAATTAAAGTCAAATATATTTTTTAGTATAAATAAATATATTTTTTACAACCAAGAAAATTTTATTTTTAATAATAAAATAAAATAAAACAATAACTTTGTTATATATACCACTTTATTCACATATAATCGTGACCGCGGTTTCGACATACAATGTCATTATCAAACTGCAAAAGTTACAGGCCTACATAGAACTTATAAATGACACAAAAATGTATGGGGGTGGTTTATGATGTTATTTAAAATTACTACTATATACTTAACTATTATATACAACATTGGAAAAGAGGTGTATATATAAGATCCAACTGTTCATTTAAAACGATATCTATTGTGTTGTTTCGGCTTTTAAAAATTTCTAGGGCCTCTAAAATATTTAATTTACGACCTTTCTCAGCCAAATGCAATATTTTACGGTGACCAAATGTATGCCTTTCTGTAATAAGATAGTTTTCGAATGTTTAATCTGTCTTCTATGTCGTCTAATATGACTCATGTGTTCTTTTACCCGTATAATAAAACTTCGACCAGTCTGACCTATATATACACTTTTACAATCATTACAATATAATTTGTACACTCCTGATTTATTATTAATATCTGTTTTAGGTTTTGCGTTAAAAATTTAATTACTTGTTTTTACATATGGTTTGTAAGCTATACTAACATTACTATTATTTTTTGAAATTATATTTCCAATTTGCTCGCTTATTTTACCGAAGTAAGTTAACGAGACAAATTGTTTCCAATTAGCACTATCGTTAGGATATACTAAACTAAGGGCCACTTGTAACTGTTTTTTCTTTAGTATACTGTCAATTACGCTACTTTTATAACTATTGTTTACCGCTATTTGTTTTATAGTATTGATTTCACGAACAAAAGATTCATTAGACAAAGGAATATTTAATGCTCTATGTATCATAGAATTAAAAAATGAATGTTTGTGTGTCTTAGGGTGTAGTGAATCTTTGGGAATAATTCCTGGTTCCAGTGACGATGCTTCGCCGATCGTTCCCTTTGATTACAGCTCGATTGATTAATGCACTCACCGCGCACAAGGTGTAAGTTTGTATACGCTTTATTGTTTATTCTTTGGTGAAAGGTTAGTTTCTGAATAAATGCAACTGATATAAATATATTTATTTACACTAATTACACTTATTCTAAATATACAACAACTTAATCTATTTATCTTATGAGTATGAACTGTGGTGATATCTTTGTGTCTTGTAATTAATTAAACGAATCTGCACTGTTTGAGTGACTTTATGTTTGATGATATAGAAAGGAAACTGACACTTAAATGGATAAACTCAATGTCTATGTTGAGACAAATTAACTCTCTGATGAGTGTTTTGATTACTCGTTAAATGAGGAGTTTACCCCGATAAAGTTATAAACGATAACGAACTTGTTTGTGTTAAACTTGTAGATAAGACACTACACCCTAATACACACAAACATTCATTTTTTAATTCTATGATACATAGAACATTCATATTCCTTTGTCTAATGAATCTTTTGTTCGTGAAATCAATACTATAAAACAAATAGCGGTAAACAATAGTTATAATAGTAGCGTAATTGACAGTATACTAAAGAAAAAACAGTTACAAGTGGCCCTTAGTTTAGTATATCCTAAAGATAGTGCTAATTTGAAACAATTTTCTCGTTAACTTACTTCGGTAAAATAAGCGAGCAAATTGGAAATATAATTTCAAAAAATAATAGTAATGTTAGTATAACTTACAAACCATATGTAAAAACAAGTAATTTCATTTTTAACGCAAAACCTAAAACAGATAATAATAATAAATCAGGAGTGTACAAATTATATTGTAATGATTGTAAAAGTGTATATATAGGTCAGACTGGTCGAAGTTTTATTATACGGGTAAAAGAACACATGAGGTCATATAAACTAAAGAAGACAGATTCAACATTCGCAAACCATCTTATTACAGAAAGGCATAGATTTGGTCACCGTAAAATATTGCATTTGGCCGAGAAAGGCCGTAAATTAAATATTTTAGAGGCTCTAGAAATTTGTAAAAGCCGAAACAACACAATAGATATCGTTTTAAACGAACAGTTGGATCTTATATATACACCTCTTTTCCAATGTTGTATATAATAGTTAAGTATATAGTAGTAATTTTAAATAACATCATAAACCACCCCCATATATTTTTGTGTCATTTATAAGTTCTATGTAGGCCTATAACTTTTGCAGTTTGATAATGACATTGTATGTCGAAACCGCGGTCACGATTATATGTGAATAAAGTGGTATATATAACAAAGTTATTGTTTTATTTTATTTTATTTTCAAAATGAATTACCACAAAGTTACGGCTACCATTATTAATTTATTTTTAATATTTTTGAACCAAACTTCAAGAGCGATGCGCCACGTCTTAACCTCGCCCAATCGTGATAATTTTTTGCACACCGTATTTTTATACTATAACGAACATTTTGCAGTTACAGATCTATTTATAAAGATTTGTATCATTTGTATACATTGCTTCGCTAGCTTAACTGACGACGCCTATAGATGGCAGAAACGTATGTTTTAAGCAGAAGTTAATGCCGAAAATACGAGGTGTATTGTCCATGATACAGTTACACATGTGTAAATTTTTTACATGTCTGTTTCATAATGAAACAAAAGCGTTTTACATGCAATTAACGTATAGATATATTTAAAACCATTTTGTATATTTACCGCCATCTGGCTAATTGTTATTGGACTACCTGTATTGTTTCGTTTTCTGTATCAGCATAGCTGGTCAAAACGAAAGGTCCCTTTTCCGGCAAAGTCTCTTTCGTCCGTCAGATGTCACTTATTAAATGAGTGCCACCTTACAGGATGAAATTTTCTTTATCTAGTAGGGATTTCGGCTTAATATTATATACAGATACAGATCTATTTATAAAGATTTGTATCATTTATATACATTGCTTCACTAGCTTAACTGACGACGCCTATAGATGGCAGAAACATATGTCTTAAGCAGAAGTTAATGCCGAAAATACGAGGTGTATTGTCCATGATACAGTTACAGATGTGTAAATTTTTTACATGTCTGTTTCATCATAATGAAACAAAAGCGTTATACGTGCAATTAACGTATAGATATATTTGAAACCTTTTTGTAAAAATCGTTGTAGTAAGCCTTGAAAAATAAATCTGATTTGTCAAAATTGTTACAAAGTGTATTTCGTGTCTAACTGGTTTTATGTTGTTCACAAATATCCAAGACGAATTAAATATTTATTGTAATAGAGATATTTTGAATTTATTCTATATCCATGGTGAATCTCTTCAAATTATTGAAAGAACATGTTGACTTTTTAATGAAAGTTACCCACATTTACCAGCAATGAATAAAACTAAATTCAAGCAAATAGAGTCAAACTCCATTCGCTTTGGTATTCAAGTCAAGAAGACAGATATTTTTATACGCATTCAACGAGTTCTATACCGGCGGCGTCTGCAGATATAGGAATTTCATGTACATCAAAGGATTTTAAAGAAAAATAAAATGCGTTCTTATTCTTTCCAATCAGTTTAGGCTTTTTGTCCAGGAGATCAAGATAGAAGAATTAAATTTTGCGAGTTCATTTTAACTAAAATACAAGAAGATCAAAATTTTTTATCTAAAGTTTTAAGGATTTTTAATAGAAGAAATTGTCATCATTGGGCATAACAAAATCCGCATGCCATTAGAGAAGCAAATTTTCCAAGAGACTTTTAGCTCTAATGTTTTTGCAATAATTATACATATCCACGTTGAAAATGAAATTTATATCGAGAATTTAACAAGCGTCAGGTATCTACAATTGTTAAGGAAAGTAGGACTGCCATTTTTGAATAACATGTGATGGTTTCAAATCGATCGAACACCTACTCACTCTTCACATGAGGTATATCGGGAATTAACCAATATCTTTGAGGATAAGTGAATTGGTTGCAATGGACCTTGGTTCTGGCCACCTAGATCGCCGATCTGGCTCTCCTTGATTTTTATTTATGAGGTCAAATAAAAAATTATGCGTCTCCCGTGCATAACAGACAATAGCTTATACTAGAGAAAGAGACGATTTTCGAAACTTGAACGCTGAGCAAGTAAGAGAAAGAACTACAACAGATTTAAGAAGAGTCATGCTTTGTTTAGATCGAAGATCATTTTGAACATTTGTGAATATCATTATTAATGCATTATGTGTCTTTAATATATTAATTTTATTCACTTTTTGCTTGTTAATATGTGGTATTATTGTTATCTCATATGATATATTTCAATCATTTGAAGAGATTCACTATGAATGTAAAATAAATTGAAAATATCTCTATTAGAATAAATATTTAATTCGTCTTGGATATTTGTGAAAAACATAAAACCACTTAGACACGAAATACACTTTGTGACAATTTTGGACAGATCAGATTTATTTTTCAAGGCTTACTACAACGATTTTTCTTGATAATGCTCAATTTAAAAAATAATCATTAATAACTCTAAAACTATGAGATAGACATAGGAAAACCTATACCTGTACGATGTCAAATATTTATCTACTTACTATGGCGTGCTCATCTACAGGCTGTTCCATTTAAAAAAATGGATTGATTTTTTTTTATGGTTGATTTTTCTTTAATTAAAAAATTACTTAAATAATCAATAATTTTTGAACACCCTGTAATAGATTTCTTAAATGTTTCGACATTACTCGGAATCTGATACCTTTCGCTGTCTGCAGTAGAAACATGACATAGTTTAGATTAAATACGCCTGAGATATATGGTTTTAAAGAGTACATTGAAAAAACAAAAAATTTCACAAAAACAAAATAATCCAAAAACGGTTAATTTTTTACTAAAGAAACCTTAATATAAAGTGTTATAGTACTTTACAAGGAAACTAAAAAAGCAATAAAAAGTATAACATTCCATTTAAAATATCAAAGTTGGCTAAGTTCGGTATAACCGAAAGTGGTTCATGAGTGTAAATATTTTATTTTAACACATAAAGTATCAAGATTACGTGTTCCACAAATTTTCAAAAGTATCCTAAGCTATTAACATAGAAAACTTCTAATGAACATGTTGCATGAAAAACCCTGTATATATATATATATATATATATATATATATATATATATATTCTATATATATATATATATACCGCCTAATTCTGAGCAAACACAACGATCCGAATGTATGAATATTTCTCCCGCTTCGAATACAATTCCCCTGAATGCTGTAGGCGTGTCAACATCAATGTCATATATCATACATACTTACATATTATGGAGCCGCGTAAGAAAAATTATCTGATTACCAAATTACTATTAAAGGACTATAAATTGTTTAGTCCTGTGTTATGGTAATGAGTAAATTGCAATACGTTATTCCACAAAGCGTAATGAAATTATTAATAAGCGGTTAAGAAAATTGCAAATAAGGCATCAAGAGATTTAATAAATTAAATTTTAATAATAAAGGTCACAAAAACTGTTCATAGTAAACTAAATAAACTTCAGAAATAAATAAAAACTAAATTAAATTCTAGTAATGTAAAGAAAAATTTACTCAAACAGATAATAAAATAAATTGTTCATAATGAGAAATTAATTATATAATAACGGAAATTCATCCGTTTAAACTCATCACCGTAAAATAATTGATGATGTTTGGAATATTTATAATTACGAAAACCATTTAATTTTAGTATGCGGTTAACGGAAGAGCAGCATATGTCTAAATCGTTGGAAATATCGCTAACTGTCAAATTTGAATTTAGTTCTATTGCAGCGCATACTAAAATGAACGTATCATTAGGAACTCTGCGATTTGGGAATAATGGTTTTAAATTTTGTACAGAACCAGTAATGTCTATTTTCTTTTCTTATTTTCTTATTTTCACTATTCAAACGCTTAAGAGACTCCGTATAGGGTGACAGTGGTGACACTAATTTGTGACATTAGTTGTTAAATAGTTGCGCGACAGACTGCCTTGTGATTGGCTAAACGCGTTCAGGGGAATTGTATTCGAAGCGGGAGAAATATTCATACGTTCGGATCGTTGCGTTTGCTCAGAATCAGGCGGTATATACAGGCTGATTCATTTTCGGCCCTCACCATGGGGATCTCGCTTATTATTGGAGATAGAGTATAGGTTTAAATTTGGCAAAGTTGTTAAATTTTTTGTTTGTTATAAATCCGTAAAGAAAATAGACCTGTGACAAATGACCTTCGTTATTTAAAAAAAAAACGCGAAAACCCCATTATTTTCCTTTACCTGCAGCACCGACATTTGGCCTTGTAGAGAAAAAATAAAAACACATCTTTGTGGCCATTTCTAAACCTCTATCCAGTGGTGTACTCTAAATTTTTATACGACGTTTCGTTTCTTTCTGGCCATCATCAACTATCTAATTTCTTATAGGCGCCATATTGGATTTAGACATCTTCAGAACGAGTTTTTTTTTCTGATTTCAACCATGTACCACATGCTGACTATAGTTTTTGACATTAGGTTTTATTTGAAAGAATAAATTATAAGATTAAATAAGGTAGCCATGGAATTTCAATCTGTCAAACATTTCATTTATTGTTCATTAATAATACAAAAATGTCATACACTAACGAAGAGAAACGAGATATGATAAGTATTTTTTATTCTTCGAACCGAAATTCAACAGTAGCGAGTACAAGATATCTACAATTATATTCAGAACGACAACAGCCTCATCGTACCATTTTTCTAGATCTCGACAGAAATTTGGTCGAGAATGGATCGTTTACTAAGCCGCGTAATGGTCAAGACAACAGGAATTTAAATGAAAATCGACAAGATATTTTACAAATGGTAAATTAAAAGCGTGTTTTCAAATTTCATGTTAGTCTTGTATTTTTATAGATAAATAATAATCCATCAATTTCTACACGCGAAGTAGCGTCAGAATTAAATTTGTGCCAGTCCACAGTTTGGAGAACTTTACATAAAAGTAGGTTTAAACTATACAGGATCCATGTTAGTCACTCTTTACTGCCTAGAGATAATTTGAGAAGGCTAGAATATTGTAATTGGTTAATGGGAAGGATAGAAAATGACGAAAATTTTTTAAGCAAAATCATCTGGTCAGATGAAACAAAATTTACAAATTCTGGAATGTTCAACAGAAATACGGAGCACTATTGGGCAGTACAAAATCCCCGACAAAACAGGGCTAGAAGACCACAACATCGTTTTGGAATAAACGTTTGGATGGGTATTTTGGCAAATCGTCTCTTAGGACCAGTTATGTATGAAAAACATTTAAATGGAGAAAGATATTTAAACATTTTACGTACATACGTATCTGACTATCTTGACGACAACATCCCATTAAATCAATTACAATATTTATGGTGGCAACAAGATGGCGCACCAGCACACAATGCAGCTGTTGTTAGAAATTTCTTAAATCAAGAGTTTGCAAACCGTTGGATTGGAAATAGGCGAGTTGTTGAATGGCCTGCGAGATCACCTGATTTAAGTCCGCTAGATTTTTTTTATGGGGATATGTTAAAAATAATATTTATAAAATAGATGCGCCACAAAACATTGAAGAATTACGAGACAGACTTCAGAATGCCTTCGATGCAGTTCCTAGAAGAACTATACAAAGGGCAGTACAAAATGCCAGAAGGCGTGCCCAATTGTGCATTACCGAAGATGGCCAGATAATTGAACATTTACTATAATTGTTTATTGTTTACTTTTCTATGTATTTTTATTAATGTTTTTGTTACCTTGTACTCGCTACTGTTGAATTTCGTTTCGAAGAATAAAAAATACTTATCATATCTCGTTTCTCTTCGTTAGTGTATGACATTTTTGTATTATTAATGAACAATAAATGAGATGTTTGACAGATTGAAATTCCAAAGGCTACCTTATTTAATCTTATAATTTATTCCTTCAAATAAAATCTAATGTCAAAAACTATAGTCAGCATATAATTGTTGAAATTAGAAAAAAAAACTCTTTCTGAAGATGTCTAAATCCAATATGGCGCCTATAAGAAATTAGATAGTTGATGATTGCCAGAAAGAAACGAAACGTCGTATAAAAATTTAGAGTACACCACTGGATAGAGGTTTAGAAATGGCCACAAGGATGTGTTTTTATTTTTTCTCTATAAGGCCAAATGTCGGTGCTACAGGTAAAAGAAAAAAATGGGGTTTTCGCGTTTTTTTTTAAATAACGAAGGTCATTTGTCACAGGTATATTTTCTTTACGGATTTATAGCAAACACAAAATTTAACAACTTTGCCAAATTTAGACCTATACTCTATCTCCAATAATAAGAGAGATCCCCATGGTGAGGGCCGAAAATGAATCAGCCTGTATATATATATGAAGGTGTAGTTTCTCGGGTTCTTGGCCGCGTGTGAGTTTTGTCCTGAAAAGGACTATTTACTCTACGTTTCAACGAGATCGCACTCGTCATCTTCAGGAGCTAGTCGGTCTGTCGCTGGTTAGAGCTGGAGATCTAACCAGCGACAGACCGACTAGCTCCTGACGATGACGAGTGCGATCTCATTGAAACGTACAGTAAATAGTCCTTTTGAGGGCAAAACTCACACGCGGCCAAGAACCCGAGAAACTACACCTTCATCATACGTCCGCGAGAACATCAAGAGTAACATATATATATATATATATATATATATATATATATATATATATATATTGTTACGTGTCCGTAACACTCAACGCATCGCAACGTTTATTTTGTATTAAATTAGCATTCTCTTTATTATATTTTGCTCCGTTTCCAGCGAACCTACCAGTATATGTATCGATCGTCGTTTATTTGTTTAATATATTTGGTTTCTTTCAAGTTTTTTTCTTTTTTCTCTTACTCCGGTTCTTGTTTTTTTGGAAGTACGAGACTCTCTCCACGTACGCAGACGTAAGTTATTGCCGATTTTGGGCAGATGTGACGATTCTTTAATCACAGGTGTCTATAAATGTGGCTTAAGTAACATTAATTTAGTAATTACGGCCCCATGCTGGATTTAATTTGTAGTCACATAATTAATCGATTAAGCGATATATCTTTTGGAGGATTTGAGTGATGTTACAGGAGTATACGTTGACAATTACCTCTTAGTATTTTACAAATTCCATCGAAAGTCTCGTTCGGTACGTATTTGAGTTTCTCTTCATGTTCTTTTGTTTATTTTGTTGTTTAATTTCCTAATTTAGGTGGTTCTATCTGTGGGCGAACAATACCATCCAGTACTTTCCCGAGTGTTACGCTCAATCACAGGAAACGCTCCAGAAGTCGCCGGACCCAAACAGATAAGCGAATCTAGTTTTTAATTATCAAACCGATATTTTTATTTTTTGTTCCATTGCCGCACATTTATTCCTATTTAACTTTAGGTCAGCCTTAACATTCGCCCAGATGTTTCCTTAAGAAATAACCTGTTTCGTTCGTCCAGTTTTTCTTCCCTTTTTTGTGTTTGTGGATCACAACACGATGTAATTTAATGTTAGTATATTTTGTTTTACGTATTTTTATTTAAACTATTTTTATGCGTTGCATATATTAAAATCTTACGAGTGTGATTTTGAGAGAATTTACTCATTTGAAATTTATTAATTAAGGTAGATTTAGTCAGCGAATTATAGCATTCAATTTAAATTTGTGGACCGTTAAAAAAAAGGGGAATACGTAATTTATTATTTTTTTATAGGGTGAATAATCATTTTAAGCACACTGTTCCAGTGTTCTTTGTTATTGTTACTGATAAGGCCATCTGCCACCTATTTTTTGTCATTCATTTTCATTTGTCTCTTTATTACATTTAACAAAATTTAGTTAAGTACTGTTTGTAATTTTTTTTTCCTTTCACTCTTTTATTCATACCAATAAATAGGGTATTTTGTAGCCACGTAGTTTGTTTTTTTTCGATCCTCAGGAGTGGAGCTGGTTTCGGTCGGCGGGATTGGCCGTTGGACGTTGGCAGAAACGGGAGAGTGGGCAGTTTCAGTCGCCCGAGACCGGGTCTGGTCCATTTGTCTTCTTTTTTTTTTAGTACCTGGTATATTTTCTAATAGTTTAATAAGCTCGACGTTCAGCGTCGTAGCAATATATATATATATATATATATATATATATATATATATAAAATGTATATATACTTATGATGATAAACGTAATGCTAATGAGAACTCATAATTATTGAATTGTCACATACATGCCATTGCCGCTCTAATTCGTTGCATCAATTTCTACACATGACAAAATCACCTTTGTCTAAGAATGTAGCTGCAACGTGTCACGACGTCAACCGTCCAGGTTGTCCGGGAAAATGAAAAAATGTGTGAAAGTCGTATCCATCCGAGATGTGTAGACGTCGACGTTTCATAGTTATTACTAATTGCAATGGCATGTATGTGAGAATTCAATAATTATGAGTTCTCATTAGCATTACGTTTATCATCATAAGTATATATACACGCAGTATAGAAATGAAAGTCGTATCTACTTCTGGGTAAGGTGTATTGACAATTAGTAATAACTATGAAACGTCGACGTCTACACATCCCGGATGGATACGACTTTCACACATTTTTTCATTTTCCCGGACAACCTGGACGGTTGACGCCGTGACACGTTGCAGCTACATTCTTAGACAAAGGTGATTTTGTCATGTGTAGAAATTGATGCAACGAATTAGAGCGGCAATGGCATGTATGTGAGAATTCAATAATTATGAGTTCTCATTAGCATTACGTTTATCCTCATAAGTATATATATACGCAGTATAGAAATGAGAGTCGTATCTATTTCTGGGTAAGATGTATTGACAATTAATAATAACTATGAAACGTCGACGTCTACACATCTCGGATGGATACGACTTTCACACATTTTTTTCATTTTCCCGGACAACCTGGACGGTTGACGCCGTGACACGTTGCAGCTACAATCTTAGTCAAAGGTGATTTTGTCATGTGTAGAAATTGATGCAACGAATTAGAGCAGCAATGGCATGTATGTGAGAATTCAATAATTATAAGTTCTCATTAGCATTACGTATAATATATATATATATATATATATATATATGTATATATATATATACATATATATATATATATATATATATATATATATATATATAATATTTTATTTAATTTTTCTTAGCCATTCTTTAATTATCATTCATGAATTAAAAATACTTATATTAACGTTTTGACTTTTATTGTTTATTTTTGTTTTCGTGTTTTTTTAAAGCTGTGATGTTTTTTACATATTTGTGACCATTGATTCTGTCTTTTAAATGATGTTCTGTTTGATCTATATAAACGCGACTCCAATCATTATATGGTATACTATAAACTAGTATGATTTTTGTTCAGTAGAAATGACTGCTTTTAATTTTGTTTTAGTGAAATTTAAATTGTAATTTTTATGAGTAATTTGGATATCATATTTTTTTATAAAAAAATAGTTAAATTTTTCTGATAGTTGAGGAACATACGGTATTGATAGAACAAGCAAACACACTAAAAAATATCCATCAATACCGTATGTTCCTCAACTATCAGAAAAATTAAACAATTTTTTTATACAAAAATACGATATCCATGGCAATGTGAATACATGCCAGGGATATCGGCAATATACGGGCAATGTGAATACACGTTTTCTTCAGTGTGCTGGTACTAGACCGTTACTATGCGATTTTCATAATGAGTTGGAATCAACTTAGTATTTACCATTAATAAACAAAATAGGCAGCTTTCCTTCTTCTATACTTTGTTGAACAACTTTGACAACTTACCTTGAATTTTTCAAATCTCTCGAGGTCATTTGCAGAAGCAAGGGCTCGACCATAGACAAGAGCTATTGCTAAAATGATGAGAAACTTCATGATCACGCACTTGTGTTAAAGATTTCAAGCGTAGGTTGAAAAATTTTACACAAACTAAATTTTATTATTTTTTCTCGCTTTTTATATAAACTAAAAACTATTAAATTTAGTGAAATGTGATTATTGATTTTTTGTTGTTTGCACAATACATTAAACACAATCGAAAAGTAATGGAAGAGAATTGTAAGCCAATAATAATTCACATAAAAAGTGAGCACGTAGTTATTATGTTTAATGGTGTATGAAATTAGATATTGTTTAATTTCTAAATTAAAAATTAGAGGATTGTATATTAAAGTAATATATTAATAATAATAATAATATATATATATATATATATATATATATATATATATATATATATATATAAGTAGACAAAGAGTCTTTGCCGTTAAAACAAGTATGTAAAATAAAAATTGTTGGGGAATCCGGCAATAAAAACCTTTAGTTAGTCAATTAGAGTCCTTTATTTTTTACCTTATATTTCGCTCTGTAGATTTAGAGCTTCATCAGAGGTCACTTTAATCAAAAGAAAATACAACATTAGCTAATTTAGTCTACTAATTATAAGATTAATACTTACAAAAGCGAAACTATTTTTTGTGAGAGATATAACATTTTTAAAAAAAGGAGGTTCCCTTCAGATATCGCCGATTTTCTCTCTTTGGGACCTAAATTTGGTATCCCGGTCACTAGTAGGGATGTTAGGATTGGTGGGGTTTTGGCTGAGTGTGAGACCATATTAAATAGTACACGCCCAACTGATAAAGATAAACATAGAGCTCAAATTACTAACATTTTAACCAATTTCATGACATCTTCTCTAAATAAACAAGCTTTTTGGGGGGAGATAAGTAACAAATGTCACACCTTTCTAAAAAACAACCCAGACATCTTAATCCTAAGAGCTGATAAAGGGGCTGTAACAGTATCTGTCCTTAAAACCGAATACATAAGTAAGACGGAAGAACTTCTATCTGACACTTCCACCTATCAGCTATTAAATACTGATCCCACCTCCGGAGTGCAACAACGTATGAACACACTACTTCGCAATCTTAAGAATAACAAAGAACTGGATGAGCAACTGTATAAAAAGCTCATAATTTTCAACTCTGTTAGCCCAAAACTATACACTTTGCCTAAAATCCATAAGGTGGATGTTCCCTATAGACCTATTGTATCATACACGGGCTCCCCTTGTTACAATATATCAAAGTTTGTTGCGGATATCCTCTCAAATTGCTTAAAAAATAATAGTCCTTATGACATTGACGATACTTTCACCTTTGTTGACAAATACCAAAACTATATATTACCTAATGACTTCCAGATAATATCTTTAGACGTTGTATCTTTATTTACCAGTATACCAACTAGTTTAGTCTTACATGTACTAAACACCCATTGGCATAAGATATCAGATGTGACAAATCTATCTTATGATTCTTTCTTTTCATTATTGAGATTTATTTTTACCAATAGCTATTTCAGTTTTAATAATAAATCTTATACGCAGACTTCAGGTTTACCTATGGGCTCACCGCTCAGCCCGATCCTTGCCAACCTAGTGATGGATTTCTGTTTAGATAATATACTCAAAGTTTTACCATTTACATTCGCCTTCATACATAAATATGTTGATGATTTGATTTGCGCTTTGCCGAAATCTGAAATAGACAACGTTTTGGGAATATTCAACTCCTTCCGTCCTGACATACAATTTACCCTTGAACGCGAGTGTGGGGGTGGTGTACCTTTCCTAGACACCAAAGTCATTAGGGATAGCAACAGAATATTAATAGACTGGTATAGAAAGCCTAGTAATTCTAATAGATTATTAAACTACCACTCCAATCATTCAAAAAGCCAAAAAATAAACCTCATTCTGGGCATGAAACGGAGAGTGACTAGGATAAGCCACCCCTCCTTCAGACAGCGAAACCTTCGATTGTTGGATGGAATGTTTGCAAACAACGGTTACCCTCGGGGTTTGATTAGCAGACTCATTTTTTCCACTCCAGCTACTTACGGTCAGAGCGCGGACCTTACCAACAAAGACCAGCCAAAAATTGTGAAATATTACAGATTTCCTTACATTGTGGGGGTGTCGGAGCGGCTCTCTAGGGTCCTCGCCACAGACGATATAAAATTGGGTTTTTATAACTACAATCCGTTACGTACTCATTTTAGTAAAACTAAGGACTTGACACCTTTGCCTTTCCAGTCGAACGTTGTATATAGCATTCCTTGCAATGAATGCAACAAAGTTTATATAGGTCATACCTCAACTTGGTTAAAAACCAGACTTACCACACATAAGAGCGACGTTCGAACTGGGAAGAGCGGATGTGCTTTGTCCTCACATATGATCAAATACAACCACAACCCAAATTTTGAGAATGTTAAAATCCTCCAGAGAGTTAATAGTTTAAAATGTAGGGAGTTTTTGGAGATGGTTGAGATCAATAATAATCCTCACGCTATGAATTTCAGATCTGACACAAATAATTTAAGCGCAATATATGCCTTTTTACTGACTTTTTCTCATATCAAAAACTCAAGTCATCTAAATACACAGAATATTAACTCTATTGATGTCATTTAACACATTTGTCCTTCCACAATTTTTTCATATGATTATAATTTTAATTTTGCAATTTCTTTTTAATTAAGTTTAACCTGTTTGTAGCCTGCACATTATTGAAATTAAGCACGCAACTTTTGAACATCTGTATATATATCGTTAACCTTGACATTGCTTGTTTTTTACCTACTGTACTTTTATCATAGGTTTTGCATATACGAGTATGACATTGGCTTCGAAAATTTAATACACTACCTTGTCGACACTTGAATTGTTAAAATGTAATTTACATCAAGACAAGTAGTTCTTTACTATGTGTGTGTTTCTTTTTAGATGTGTTTGTTGAAAAAATAATAATTTTTTAAATGGTTTTAATATGTAAAAACAATAAGCTTTTAAAGTAACAATTTTTAATTAATATAAAGTTTTATTTGTATTACGTGGACTGCTTGTTTCTCTATAGGTTTTGTTTTTTTAAAAATGTTATATCTCTCACAAAAAATAGTTTCGCTTTTGTAAGTATTAATCTTATAATTAGTAGACTAAATTAGCTAATGTTGTATTTTCTTTTGATTAAAGTGACCTCTGATGAAGCTCTAAATCTACAGAGCGAAATATAAGGTAAAAAATAAAGGACTCTAATTGACTAACTAAAGGTTTTTATTGCCGGATTCCCCAACAATTTTTATTTTACATATATATATATATATATAATATTTTCGTGACCTTGGTATGATATGGTAAACTTAATAAGTCGGCGATTAAAGGTCTGGTTTATTACTTCAAAGTATATATATTTAAAACAACCCTACATGTTTCGGCAATGATGCTTTTGTCAAGGATATAAAAATATATATATTCACAGAATATATATATATATATATATATATATATATATATATATATATATATATATATATATATGTATTCTGTCATTTATATTTTTTATATCCTTGACAAAGGCATCATTGCCGAAACATGTAGGGTTGTTTTAAATATATATACTTTGAAGTAATAAACCAGACCTTTAATCGCCGACTTATTAAGTTTACCATATATATATATATATATATATATATCCATTTTTATTTGTTTCAAAGTTACAGATCTATGAATGTGATTGTCAGATCATGACAAAAAAATGTAATCCTAAAGTCAATAAAACTGATTTTATTTAGAAAAGTTCAAAATTAATAATATTTTCGAAATGTCCACCTCCTTGTTGAATGCAGGCTTGTGCCCGTAAGCCAACAGATGAAGTACTTATCCGAATTTCATACTTGTTTTGTCAGATTTGCTCGGCAGCCAGGTGAATACGATCCAACAACTCATCTCTTGTGTTCGAAACTTGCGCGTAGACTAAATTTTTCATGTACCCTCATAAATAAAAATCAAGTGGATTAAGATCGGGTGATCTGGGTGGCCATGCAACAGGACCACCTCGACCAATACATCTTGGATAATTGATGTTAACCCAATTTCGGACAGCAATTCCGAAATGTGGTGGTGCGCCATCCATGTGAAACCACATGTCTCGTTGAACATTCAGTGGGACATCCTTTAAAAGATCTGGCAGTTCGTCAATAAGAAATTGAAGGTAATTGTCCGCATTTAACCTCCCAGGAAGAGCGACAGGACCAATCAACAAGTCATCGATTAGGGCGGCCCTAACGTTAATAGAAAATTCATGTTGAAATTTAGATGGGCGTATGGCTTTGGGATTTTCTGATGACCACCTGTGTAGGTTTCTCAGATTTGTAACACCACTTCTCGTGAACGTAGATTCATCTGTCCAGAGGACTGTTCTGCAGAAATTAAAATGAAGCCGTGACTGTCTTAATATCCAGGTAGAATAAACTAGACGAGCATAGTGGTCCGACTCAAACAAACCGTGTCCCCTGCGATAATGATATGGATATAAGCCCTCACGTTTTAAAATTCGCCAAACTGTCGTTCGTGCCACTCCTAGTTATCTAGCGATTCGACGTACACTGAGAGTTGGATCCCTTGTAACAATAGCTACTGCTTCTTCCTCTAAGCCTGCTGGCAAATTTACTCCTCGGTCGAAAAGATAATCACGCAGTCTGCATTCCCGAAATTGTCTGTGTACTTCCAGAAACGTTCTGTAATGAGGAATACGCCTATCGGGAAACCGATGTCGGTGTTCAATAACTGCTTGACGTGCACTGCCGTTACAGTAGCCATACACAAAATGCATGTCCGCATACTCTTGAGAAGAAAATCGGTAAGGCATTTTGAATAAAGAAAACGTGTCCACTCACTAATAAGCTGTTGTATGAACTGAAACGTAATGTAATCCTTTATTAAAAAATGCAACGTTAACAGTCATCTGAACATTTGTTTATTGTATGATATTCATGGTTTAGCACTTACGAAATAAGTAAGAACCTTCTTTAACATAAATCAATCTCCAGTACTCTTTTTTGTAGATCTCCAAGAAATTTACTGTATGCACTACGACACGTGTTTATTTATTTTAGGATAACATTTTATTATGCGACGTTAACAATCACAGGCTGTTATTGCATCGTATAACTTTTTTTTAATAAAATCAGTTTGTATTGACTTTAGGATTACATTTTTTTTCATGATCTGACAATCACATTCATAGATCTGTAACTTTGAAACAAATAAAAATAGATATATGTACAAGTTTGCGTTTTTGTTACTTGAAATGAAGTCTACTTTACACTCCTAAAATTAGAACACAACGATACGGGACACTTATATATAATTATTTCTTGATCTTTGTAATTATGGTCGATTTAGATAGTCGGCGATTTAAGGTCTGTTTTACTTTAATATATATTGTTACACTTCGCATCTATAGAATATTTTAATTTATTTTTAAATAATATTTCTTTAAAAATATCTCGTATTAAAATATAAATTCTTAGCCATTTTTCTGTATACATTTCGTATGCAAAGAGCAAGCATTTCTTTTGTTCTCGCTTAGACAGACCCTCGAAGTTTACCTGCCTGTGATATGTCATACGTATGACATTAATATACTGTCATTTATATTTTATATTCCTTGAAAAAGGCATCATTTACCGAAACATGTAGGATTGTTTTAAATATATACATATATATATATATATATATATATATATATATATACAGGGTTATGATAAAGTAACGCACAAAATTCATAAAACGTACAATGTTCATTTTTGAAAAAAATGCAAAAACACGTCAAACAGTTAATTTTATTCCGCGTCTTTTAACATAAGTCAAAAAAATAAAACGTCAAATTTGTCAAAGTTATGACGTCATCAATTTTTTTTTTAATATGAAGCTTGGTTTTTTTTTTACTTTATTTGATAAAGCTTGTTTTTCTGCATTATAAAGAAATAATTGAAGTAGGGGTCACATAAGAAAAAACAGAGAATTAATAAAAAACAAAATAAACTAGTTTTTGAATTTATGAAAAGAAACTAAATATTAAAAGAATTAAAATTTAAAGTTACCTAGTAATAAAACAACTGTTTGTCAGCGTCAGTCTTACAATTAGTGTCATACCAATTTTATTATGATGGCTCCTTTAACGGAAAGAGAAAGGATAGAAATTCTAATGATGGTAGGTTACGGCGATAGACTTCGAAGTCATGAAGAAGCATGTGCTCTACGTTCAAGTTATTTAGAAATACATTATAAAGTAACAATGTTAATGAATCAGATGTCAGTTATTGAATGTAGATGTCAAGTTGAAAGCAGAAGTCAGTTTTGAAAGCTGATGTCAGTTTTGATAGCAGATGTCAGTTAGTGAAAGCAAATGTCAGTTATTGAAGGCAGATGTCTGTTTTGAAAGCAGGTGTCAGTTATGAAAGCAAACGTCAAATTAGAAAGCAGATGCCTATTTTGAAAGTAGATGTCAGTCATCGAAACCAGATTTTGTCAGTATTTTGAGAGCAGATTTGAATGTTTGAAAATGCTAATTATTACTCCATAGCTATATGAGTATTTAGATAATTTCTTAGCCGTTTATTAAAAAAAAAGGCTAAGAAATTATCTAAATACTTATATATATATATATATATATATATATATATATATATGTTTTCTTTCAGGTTTCCGCGGGTAGTAGTATGTGTTGTAACTGGATTCCGGGTTTTCTTCCGCGTTTCCACTGTTTGGTCCGGTGCTGGTTTCTTGACGACGTTTCGGAAAAATCACATTTGCAATCTTCAGGTCTGCGATAACTGTCTGCTTCTGCTTCTAGTTACTCGTAAACTGTAGTAGTAGTAGTTTACGAGTAACCAGAAGCAGACAGTTATCGCGGACCTGAAGATGGAAAATGTGATTTTGCCGAAACGTCGTCCAGAAACCAGCACCGGTCTTTACAAAGACCAAACACTGGAAACGCGGAAGAAAACGCGGAATCCAGTTACAACATATATATAT
Source organism: Melolontha melolontha (assembly GCA_935421215.2). NCBI lineage: Eukaryota > Metazoa > Arthropoda > Insecta > Coleoptera > Scarabaeidae > Melolontha > Melolontha melolontha. The sequence goes on from OW285243.1 coordinate 84,996,702, forward strand.
ATATATATATATAATATTTTCGTGACCTTGGTATGATAAGGTAAACTTAATAAGTCGGCGATTAAAGGCTGGTGTGTTCTTCACACCAGATTTTTAATAATATTTTATATTATTAAAAATACCCTTGTATTATACAAAACTGGTGGGGTTTTACCCACTCATGTATGTTTACATTATTCTGATATTTACTTCTTTTTCAGAGTAGTACCGTACCTTATGTACAAAACATACGAGACATTTAAACAGTATATTTATTTGATACTTAATATTTACTTTAAATAAAACTAACGGTAAATTATACATACACTATATTAACAACAAAAGGCACAAAATAACAATTTAAAAACTAATAACTAATAATAAGAAAATTTATTTCACAATAAGTATTTATTTACATCTATATATCACACGACGGCGATTACTTGTTGAATGAATGGTCCCCCTTCCGAACGGTATATATATGGTCTGGCTTGCCCTTCTATATTCTTCCCAATTTTTTCCCGGAGCTCGTAGGTCTCTCGAATGCGTAACCGGGTGACGTAATTTCATAACTTACATTACAATACCAAATTGATAACTGGTTGGAGGGAGCGCTGTTGGCTGGCCTGCTAGGTCATCTGATTTAACTCAAAATGATTTTGCTTGTGAGATTATGTGAAATCATCCATTTACAGTTTTCTAAGCAATAGAACTCGTACTACCACTAATTTAACTGCGAACATTGATCATTTTATGCGAAACATATGACCTCAGACATTGTCCAATGTTGGTAGAAATTTTGTCGATAAATTAGGGTATTTCGCTTTTTAATCAGGTGATCGTTTTGAACAACTGTCCTAATAAAATGATGAGAAATGTTATTTAGTCTACAGAAGTGTTTTTATTTTATATTCTGCTATAAATAGAATTTGTCTATTTCTACACAATTATGTACATTCTTTTTAAATTTATAAAGTGACCATTATTATTACGTTCTATTATAACAATATTTATTTTTTCTCTGCGACTAGAAAAAATTTGATACATTTCTTTATCAGTAAATATTGCAATATATTTATTGCTTCTATCACTTTTCTGTCGTGTTCGTTGTATGGTACCCGATATATCGGACCATATTTGGAAGAGATCGATTCTTGTATCATCGGGTGACTATAGGGCGCCGGCTCATACTGTATATATGTATATATACCACTCTATCTTTTTAAATATTTACTTTCACATGAATTGCTTATTTTTGCCGCGAAACGCCAAGAATCATGAGTTTTTAATAATTAGTTTTCACCTCATCTTTTTTCCGCTTCTGCTGAAGAAGTTACGCATTGCTAGCCTAATACATTGCTAGCCTAATGCATTTGTTACGTGTTCATAGACACTTTATTATTTTGTGGCAAATTATTTTATTCTGTTCTATTAATTGTGAACCTACCTGTAAGTGCATCTGATTACGGTCCTATCTGTAGATATGATTGCGAATTAGCTTTTCTCGTTGCTTCCCCTCTCCACTTCGATTACCGAGTGCGAGATATCTTTCGCTGAGATGTAAGATCGACACCGATATCTAACAGCGGTAATACCGCTCTCGTTCATAATCGTGGTTGCTTATTTATAGGGCTTTAATTATCTCTTAATGAAGAGTATCGTTGTTGGAGCCCTCCTACTTATAGGGATATACTAAGCCACGTTATTTTTTTGCACCAATTACCCCTGAGGGGATCTTATTTTACGGTGACGAGAGAGTCTCGTTTCTCTCTAACGAGATATAGTTGTGTGTTATAAAAAAAAACCATCAGAACATTCTGGTACGTAATTTTGAAATTAAATTATTTCATTTAATTTTTATTCATTTATTTGTATCTTTAAAGCAGATGTCTTTTGTATGGGCGATTGACGTTTTACAGTTCGTTGGAACATCTACATTTCTTTTTTTCACAGCCTGCCGTAGGAGATTCCACATCTACGTGAAACAAAGAACAAGTAAACAGCGCAATCAAGGCTAAATACCCACTACGGAGACGGACAATCGAGCTAAAAGCTTTCTTTTTTGAATTTATTTATCACTCTCTTATTTATCTAACTCATTTTAGTTGATTTAAGTTCTTTTATAACTTACTAATTCAAATTAATAATATAGCTAATAATATCTGTTCGATTTATTTATACGTTATCATACTTATCATAATATTCAGATTTAGTCTTTCTTTATACATATTCAATTTTTGTTTTCTTTTTTTTCTACGTAATTCTAATCATATTTTTTTTATTAATTTGAAAAGCAGCATTGACTATTTCTTTTCTTCATTTGGTTTGCTATATTTAAACGCTTAAATTTAATTTAGAATACAACGTAATTTCACACATGTTCATTGTTAACAAAAACCAACGTGTGCATAAAATATTCGATCTCTTCGTTGAGTTTTTTTTGTTGTTTGCGCAAAGTCGAAACGTGTACAAGGATAGGTGTTTCTTTCGTATACACGATCAAATAAATTTAGTTTCTAGTTTTTTTTCTAATTTACGATTTTAAATTAAGATTTACATTTACTCGTTTATTCGTTTGGTCTAAATAATTAACTCATTTCTAGATATTAAAGTTTTCTCTATTGTTTGTTTTGATTGTGCATAAGTAATTAATCATTTATTCATTTCTAAGATATTATAGAACCTGAAATGTTTTTTGTTCAATTTATGCTTTATTCGAGCTTGTAAATTTTGACTTAGTTTATTTAAAATACAATTAAGCCTCCGGACGTATACCGGGTCTGCTCAATAGATCTGGCCTATAATTTTGTATTTATATAATCGTGATCCAGAGAAATACGAATTTTGACGGGGTTAATATTCTGGGTAGAGTTTATTCAGAATTTTTCTTTTATTATTTCATACATCGTAGTTTCACTTTTTTTTTGAGTTTTGTGAACAATTAATTTAGACCTATCTAAGTAGTATTGCTTTGGGTTAATTTTTATATTTTATTTGCTTTTATTACCGTTCATATATTCATTAAAATAAAGAGTAGTGGAGCTTAGCCTGGTCTGACTTTCTCTTTGTTTTCACTCTTCGATATCGTTTCGGACGGCTTGGTTGCGCCATTTACCCGCCGCGTGGCTTACACCATTTTGTATTATGGTATGTTCTGAATTTGCGGTACCAAATGCGGCGGCGCCCTTTACCACCGTTCTTTAGTACCTCTGCGTCTTCCACCCCTGAACTAAGGCTGTCTTAGTAGCCGGGTGGGCCGTTAGACGTTGGTAAGAGCGGGTTGGTGGGGCAATCCTGGTTGCGCGAAACTTTGTTTTTTTTCCCTTTTCTTGTTTTGTTTTGTTTTATCGCAACGGTTTTTTGGAGTACTGTAGCACATTATACTATATCTATTAATGTTAAAATAAGGGCAACTTAATACATTGAAATTGTGACTTTCATTTATTCAAAATAAAGCAATATTTTTTTAAGTACGAAGTAACAATTTCATTGATTTTCGAATCTAACATTATATATACAATGCTAGTTGTGTATAGCGCCAAAGAAAAAAAAGGCGTCAAAGGTAAATGTGAGTTACGACTTCATACAAAAAATAAGGATCCAATATTCACGTAGTAACGAGAAAATAATTTTTCTTTATTCGAGTCCGGCTCTGTTACAGTTAATTATATGGGCAGCAATTCGGGTTTTCATCTCTAATTCATCAGTAATTCTCTTTACCGACTAATTATATTGTTCTATTGGTATTAATCACAGTACTACACACAAATTTACAGAAAAAAATTTTTTTTTGTAAATAATTCCATTTAAACAATTAAAAATCAGGTATCTATCCAATATGACACGCCAGTTGTAGACAGCAATGTTTACATTCACATTTACTTCGCAAAATAACATACTAATTTGAAAATATTTAATATAAAAGCCGAAAACTCCAAGAATTTATCAACTAATATTGGCTTTTATATGAACTGCTATTTTTGTCGCGAAAAGGCCGGAATCATATGCTTCTAATAATCGTATTTTCACATATCCTTTTTTGCGCTTATACTGAAGAGATTACGCATCGCTAGCGAAATATGTAATGTCAAAATATTTTATTAAATATATTAATGCTAAAATAAGGGCAGCTTAATACATTGAAAATGTGATATATATTTTTCATTTTCGTTTATTCACAAACAAGCATTATTAAGTAAGTGAAACAAGAATTCTATTGGTTTTGAAATACAAACATTAACATTTAGGTGTTATACGGAACACTGGCCATGCTAGCGATTCCGCAATGATTATTCATATTTCTGGCCATTTTAACGTAACCCTTATCGCCCCAATCCGCTCCCCACGAATTTTTCACCAACCAGTATTCGTTATTGTCTCCGATCTTGCCATAACCCACCACCAATACGCCATGATTAAGATTCATCGGGCTACAATCCTTTTGATAAAAGACTCCATTTTTATAATGTTGCATTTGTATGCCACTGGCATCAATACCGACGGAGACCGGTCCGATTTCCGCGACGGCCAATTTTAAAGTATTCTCATCTCCGAAGGTAAGATTTTTGTATCCCGCAATTGTAGCACCAACTTTATCCGGACTAAATCGGCAATCACCGTTTGTAGCCTCGTAAGGATACTTAGATTCCATACTTATGCCCTTGTTGTCTATGACGTAGTCGAACGCGCCGGTCATAAATCCACCCTCGCATCCATAAGTCTTATATTTGTCGCCATATGCGCAATCGATGAGATTTTGTTCGCTCATTTCAACCAGTTGACTTGTATTCAGGAAATGTTGGGCTTCTATGGCTCCGGTCTGTTGAAAAATTTAATCGAATAAATTACTGTGGTTATAAGTATTTTAAAATTTTATTTTGCTATACTTAAAAAAATATTTAAATAATTATATTTAATAATTGAATTGATTCGGCATTTACTTGATGAAGACCCATAATTTAAAATAGAAATAAAACTACGGTTCTAATCTTCACTTTTTATCTTTAATCGTAACACGACAATTGTTTCGCCTGCACAGTGGCTTCCTCAGGTGCTTACATCTAAAGAGTACGTTACAAACTGGAAGCCATTGTGCTGGCGAAACAATTGTCGTGTTACGATTAAAGATTAAAAGTGAAGATTAGAACCGTAGTTTTATTTCTATTTTAAATTATATTTAAGTTCCATCAATTGATTTGATGCAAATTTCCGTGATCGTTAAATTAGAACTGTGAAAGTTTACTTAAATTTACTGAAAAATTAAATTGCAAAAACTTTGTCGACGATAAATTTAATTCACACCCTTACATTTAACAAGTGTTCATTTGAAAAGTCAATCTAGTGGCATGTGATTTACTGAGAACATTTTGAAGTATATCATAAATTAAAATTTACTACTTAACCTACGAAGTCGTATATTTTGACAGTTTCATACATGCAAATAAATAACAAATAATAGGTATTTATTGAAAACTATAACAAATGTTGAAAATGTTGTCCTTCAAGATCAATGCACTTTAAAATACTCCGTTCAAAATTTCTCATGATATTCTGCAACATTACTGGATTGTTATTAATTTCCATGCATTTCTGTTCGATTCTCTGTAGCATATCATTCAAATTCAATATAGGTGTTCGAAATATGTTACTTTTTAGATAAGGCCACAAAAAGAAGTCGCAAGGTGTTAAATCGCATGAACGTGCAGGCCAGGCAATTTCAGTATTTCGACTAATTATACGCTCATCAAAAAATTCTCTTAAATAATCCAAAGATTCTGCAGTACAGTGACAAAGTGCTCCGGCTTGTTGGAAATATGCATTTTGTAGTTCATCATCATGCAACTGATTGACAAATGGTTGTAAAATTTCCGTACGGTACCTTTGAGCAGTTAACCCAATTACTACCAACGTCCTTTTAAAAGGTCGGTACAGAAATCTTTTTTTTTTGTACAACTTAAACTACTTTCCGAAAGATGGTGCTCCAGTCTATCATTAAACAGAGCATGTGCAACGTCTTTCCAAGATTTGCAGCAGTGTAAGTTTTGAAGACTTGCAGATATTGTAAATTGTGTGTGAAACATTTTTTTTTTACGTTCTGTCATGGACAATTGGAGGTAAGAATAATTACGTAATTACAAACATAACATTACTATTTCTTTACACTGATGAGTTGGTATAGTCATAACTTTATGGTTTTACACTTAGACATCTTTGTTTTTTGCTTCATTTTTGCAACATAACCTTACAAACACAACCGTCCTTTTAAAAGGACAATGGTTAAAACACGTACTATTTTGTTTTCAGTTATTTGAAAAGACCTCTTACACTCCATGAGCTATTAGAAGAAGTAGAATACATTGATGATGTTCACAGTATACTAGACGCTAAGCAGTGTTTCCTCCCGTTAACGCTAATGAAGAGGTTACCGATGAAGACTCCGGAGATGATGAAATTGTTACTATGAACAATCTTCCAGGTAGAATATTGAATACTCAAGCTGAAGCTATTTTTGATACCGATCACGATAGTGATGATGATATCCCATTGTCACATTTTAAAAAATATAAAAAAAGACAGAAAAATAATCATTGGGTTAGGGAAGACATTACAAATAATTTACCAAAATGGCAAGATGAAAGTACGGCAAATAATAATATGTCTTCCTTGGACTTGTTCAGTCTCTTTTTTGGACGAGAAACTTTGGCAAATGATACTAAATTATAGTAATCTTTATGCAGTGCAACATAACAGAAATGGAGATATTACACTAGATGAAATAAAATGTCTTTTTGGAGTACTTATTTACAGCGGTTATACAAGTGTCTCAAGAAGATCTTTGAATAGGGAAAATAACTCTGATGCTAATCATCAAATTGTGTACACCGCAATTTCACGGAATCGTTTTAATTTTATAATGCAAAACCTACACTGTTGTGACAATACAAATCTAAAAGTTGGTGACAAATTTGCAAAAGTTAGTCCACTGTTAGAAAGATTAAACCAGAAATTTCTTTCTTTTGCCCCTATACAAGAAAACCATAGTGTAGACGAGTCCATGATTCCGTATTTTGGACGGCATGGTTCGAAACAATTTATCGGGGGCAATCCCATTAGATGGGGTTTTAAATTTTGGATGGCCACAACTATAAACGGCTACATAGAATGTTTTGAACCATATCAAGGATCCACCACAAATCTTTCAGAAAGATACAAAGACTTGGGTTTGGGCGCAAGTGTGGTCTTATCATTCGTTGACAAAATAATCGCAGCAAAAGGTCAGCTGCCTTTTCATGTCTACTTCGATAATTTTTTTACGTCGTGGGAGGTACTTTTGGTGCTTAGAGACAGAAATATAAAAGCTACTGGTACGGTGAGAGAGAACATAATTCCAGTATCAATTATAAGATCTGGTAAAGAATTGAGAAAAACAGAAAGAGGGACATTTTAATATGCTTTAGAACGGGAGGAGAATATAATAGTCTGCCGATGGAATGATAATAATATTGTGACCATTGCTTCCAATTGTAAATCTGTACTACCAACGACTAATGTGACTCGATATTCTCAAAAAGAGAAGAAGAAAATATCTGTGCCTCAGCCTAAGTTGGTAAAAAAATACAATCAGAATATAGGTGGAGTAGACAGGGCAGATCAGAATATCAGTCTTTATCGTGTGAGTATCAGAGGAAAAAAGTGGTACTTTCCTATAATTTGTCATGGCTTGGATATGGCTATTCATAACGCCTGGCAACTTCACCGCCACTGTGGAGGGAAAATGGACCACTATGGCTTCCGTCGATCTCTTTGTAAAGGTATTTTAGAAACCCATAAGAAAAACACTAAGAGAGGACGTATACGAACAAGTGTCAATGAAAACGAAATTTCGCGATTTGATGGTAAAGATCATTTGATTGTTTACCAAGAAAACCAAATCAGATGTGGACGGTGCCACAAGAAAGTCCAATTTAGGTGTGCCAAATGCAAAGTGGGGTTACATCCTAAACAATGTTTTGTTGAATATCACACGCAATAATATTTTTTTATGTTTATTATGTTCCAATATCAAATTGTATTTAAATAAACTTTAATTTAAAGTTAGTTCTGATTACACCTTATAATGCCACTGTCCTTTAAAAAGGTCGGCCCTTATCTAAAAAACTACTAAAAAAAATAAAAAAAGTTAAAATGAAAAGTTGTTGATTGGGTTCCAGTTAATGTAGAAATAGACAACAAACGTATTTTTTTCAAAAAAAAATTAATTTGGGAGAAGTCTCAAGGTGTTAAATCGCATGAACGTGTAGGCCAGACAATTTCAGTATTTCGACTAATTATACGCTCATCAAAAAATTCTCTTAAATAATCCAAAGATTCTGCAGTACAGTGACAAGGTGCTCCGTCTTGTTAGAAATATGCATTTTGAAGTTCATCATCATCCATCATCTGATTGACAAATGGTTGTAAAATTTCTGTACAGTACCTTTGAGCAGTTAACGTTCCCTGAAAAAATATTGGTCCAATGATTCGCCTTTGGCTTATCGCTGCCCAAACACCAATTTTCTCTGGATGTAGCGATTCTTCATTAATTACATGTTGATTTTCACTACTCCAAATTCTTGTATTTTGTGAATTTAGGTATCCCGTTTTATAAAACCATGCTTCATCAGTAAAGATGACTCTTTGCGAAAGTTCTCCATTATTGTTCATATTTACAAACCAATTACAAAACTGTAGTCTACGTGGGTAATCAATTTCTAACAATTCTTGTACTGCTGTGACACGGTATGGATAAAGTTGCATATCTTTTTTTAATAACTTGTGAGTTGTACCAACAGAAAGGTTTATTTGTTGACTCAAATGTCGAACAGATGTTTGTTGTTCATTTTCCACTATTTCTTCAACACGGTTGACAACTTGAGGTGTACGTTTCTTAACTGCTCCGCTGCCTGATTTTCTTAAGAGACTACCAGTTTCAGAAAAAAGTTTTAAAGTTCTATCCAAAGTATTCTTAAATTGTATATAATCTATTACAAAATGTGGAAACTCAACTTGAAATTCTACCATGCAATCTTGAACCGAATAAACCCATAAACCACTTCGAAAATAAGCCTGGACTAAAAAAAATTTATGTTCTAAAGTGAAAGCCATTTTAAAACTGAGAAGCAATTTATTTAAACCAGAATCGACGCACGATTATTTTATGCACTAACTGATATTTGTGATTGACATTATCAAATGTCATTTGGATTTACGTTTACGGAACTACAAACACATACTAATATATTTGCGTCTTATTCTATCAAAATTTGAAAGTAACCTAGATTGACTTTTCAAATGAACACACGTTATATTATTTCCTTTAATATTTGCACCGCAAAAAAATCTCGGCAATTAATAATAATAATGACGGTAACCTGTATTTCTACTGGATACAATTCCAGAACAAGAAAGTGGCTGATTAAATTTACGATATGTAATTTAAGGTAAAAGTTAATTTAAAAATTTCGAGTATCTGAATGAATAAATTGTAATGGCTGATTAAATATTTTAAACACTATTAACACGATTTAGCATCTACAAAATGATTTATCACATGCTTATTAAAGTTCAATATTTAAATTTTAAACGACTTTTCTATACTTAACATTGCCAATGCAGTCTTTCTTGTATTATAATATTTTGTAAAAATATTTTATATCAATCTTTGAATGGCATATTTACGTGAACTTCGGTCCAAATCTCAAAACCATAGTATGCATTTAAAATAGTGCGGCCACTTGAGGACATCAGCCGAGTCGACTAGCAACGTATATAGAATTGATTACAAACGGACGACAATTAGAATAATATTTGTGGATAATTGCTATTTTACATTGAAAATAATTGCAAATTATTGTTGTTATTCTTCATATTATTTCAGAAATGATTGGAATGTTATTGACTAAATTACTTAATTGAGAAGGCACCACTGATTGTAGATACTAGCACCGTAGAAACAAATAAAACGTTAAAATGAATTTATAGTATTTACAGTAATTAAGATATTCTGTTTGGAGTCCCAAATGATTCATCACAGCTTGATGAAATGCTTCGAACCTTACGATCTAAATGACCCCAAAATAATTCAATGGGATTAAGATCAGAGATTTGCAGTGGTCATTTCATCAAAGGAAGGATACCTTCAGTACATCACTCTTGAAGAACGGTTTTGCTGTAGGTTTGGAGTTGTTATATTGTTGATAAATGAAGTCTGTCGATACATAATTTTCAAGAATTTTTAAGTTCGTTTCCTACGACATTTCTTCAATTATTTTAAATAATTTACCAATTCTACCGCCTCTGCAACAATCCTAAACCGTAAAGAATATTTCCACCTCTACTGCGAATAGTAGTGGACATTACTAAGTGATGCGCGCGTTATTTTAACTGTCAAATTCGTAAAATTTGACATTTATATTTTTCTTCTTTTTTTTCATTGTTTTAACTGTTAATTACGTATATACGTAAGTGTCTTAAGTTTCAATAACTTACGCATACATTTTTAATTTTCACTTATTCAAATCTAGAACATTGTTTAAGTTACTTGTTCAGATATGATATGGAACAACGTCGAGAATGGCATCGTTAAACAATGGCGAGTTGGATTAAGGGTCAAACTGATTGTATGTCTATTGTCAGTCATTCCGAAATTTATTGCAAAGTTTGTAAAATATCGTTAAAAAAATTCCAAGAAATCGCACGTAGAACGTCACTTAGCATCGCTAACACATGCACAGAAATTAAACCCGTTGGATTCTGACAATTTTAACGAAGGACTCTGTGAAATGTATAATGGCGGCAAATATTCTATTAAATAAACTTAACAATCCCACCTTCAAAATATTTCTCCAAAAATATACTGGTCGAAATGTTCGTGATGAATCCACCTTACGCAAATATTATGGTTCTAAGTGCTACACGAAAGCGGTAGAACGCATTAGAAGCCGTCTTTCAAATCAATACCTATGGATAAGTGCCGACGAAACTGTAGATATATTAGGACGCTGTGTGGTAAATATTTTAGCTGGTGTACTATCTATTCCATATAACGCATATATAATCGGAACAAAAGTTATAAATACAGTTGATGCGGAAACAGTAGCTAAAACCATTTACAACTGCTTTATTTGGACGACAGGTACAAAGAAAAAAATACTTTTATTTGTCAGTGACAGTGCTGTATATATGTTAAAAACAGGCAGACTACATATCAGGAAACATATCCTAATATGCTGCATATTACTTGTGTAGCACATGCTCTCCACAGAATATGTGAATATACCAGACACCTTTCCGGAAGTTGACGCTTTTAAAAAAGTTTTCACAAAAACACCATTGAGAGTAGGTCTTTACAGGGAAAAACTGCCATCTTTGTCATTGCCTCCCTCTCCAGTAATAACTAGATGGGGAGCATGGTTGGAAGCTACTAGTTTTTATGCAGAGAATTACGATAGTTTACAAAATTTCGTTACATGTTTAACTGACGATGCTCGAAGTATTTCTGAATGCAAGGAACTAATACAAATTCCTAATTTAAAAAATCAGTTGTACTTTCTTCAGGAACACTTTGGAAATTTGCCAAAACTAATCACTTATTATGAAAATCAAAATCTCAAATTAAATGATGGATTAACCACATTAGATGTGGCTATTAATAATTTGAAAAATATTCCAAGTGACTTCGGATGTGGCCTTCGGCAAGAGTTAGACGCAGTTTTTAATAGAAATTCAGATTTAATGACATTGCGGCAATTGTGTATGGGGACGATGCGTCAAAATCTAACTGCTAAATACGCTGAAATAAAAGAATATTTCCAGTATGCACCTATAACCAGTTACGATATAGAAAGGACGTTTTCTATCTACAAGGATGTATTTCGTTTAAAGAGAACAAATTTTACAGAAGAGAACTTTGAGAAAGTATTACTAGTTAATATTAATACCCTTTTACTCAACTTGAACTACAAAATGAACAAATGAAAATATATTTCGTATATTATACATCACCACCCGTTTGTTTTCCAATTATATAAATAAAATTAAAAACTCTTTAAAAATACAAATTTTCAATAGTACGCTCGGGGGTGATGAGTCATCGACCTATCACTAAATTACTTTGGTTTTTGATCATAACTTAAGATTTGCGACACTCTTATTGCTGACAACTTGGGCATGCCCAATTCTATTATCGAAATTTAATGTACGGGTTCAGTCGTGTGTTCGCGACGCAAGGCTATCGTGCAGATGTCAATTCTTCGATCGTTCTAAACAATATCGCAAATTAAGAAGAAAATGTACTTCTGAATTTACTGCTACTATTTCTTATCGATGCTGCATAAAGGGAACTAAAAAAAAGTATACGCGAGAGACCTAAGTTTAATTTAAAAAATAAAATCAATAAATCCTTACCGCACTAAAACTCCAGCATGAACCGCAATTCCACTGGTTTTTGACTTGAGTAACGGCGCCTTTCTCTCTCCAATCTAGTGATTCAGGAGCTTTCGAGGTACTAGATAAAGGCTTAATTTCACCAGCGGGATTAGGTTTCCCTCTAAAGCCAGTTTTAAGTTCCATAAACTCAGAATTAAGCAGATCGCTATACTGATTTACTCCCATTACAAAACTGGATTTTCTAGTATAGTATAATACATTATGTTTGCGTATTTGTTCGAAGTTGTCCGCGAATATCTTCTTGCGATATGCCTCTTCAACTGAGTTTGCATATTCTTTAGAATAGGTTTCCTGCGCACAATTAAAAATATATTTTAAACACAGTTAGTTTTTTCTTAATTTTTGAAGTGAATAATGCACCTGATCTTAGATTAATAAGGATTTTAAATATAACTTAAGTTAGTACAGTTACTTGAGTCTGGATATTCACAACGGTCCATCCTAGTTTTTGACACGTTGGGCACACTTAACTGATGGACTGTGCTCTGCTTTTCCATAATTACTGCACTATTTCTCAAGCTCAAAGTACGAGGGCGTATTTTTATGTCAAACAAATTATTGAAAAATTGCTGTCACTGTTAGAAGTACATGTGCTAAGTTGTGTTTAGTTTGCGCTGTTTATAGAGATTTGAGACGGTCTATTTCTCGATAAATTGAGTGAAACTAAGGTTGAACATCGCAGCGTAATAAAGTTCCTGACAAAAGAAGGCAATGGTCCAAAAGCAATTCATGCAAGAATGCAGTGGCGGCTCTTGATGACGTACGATGTGCGCTGCTGCACGGATGAGACTACTTCGAACTATTTCGGAAGATTTCGGTACGGTTACTTGCTTCTCTGTATATATGAAAGCTTAAACGAAGCAGTCTAATCCGTGCAGCAGCGCACATCGTACGTCATCAAGAGCCGCCACTGCAAGAATGGTTGCTGTGTATGGGGAAGATACACCATCTTATTTTCAGGTTAAATATTGGTCTAAACTCTTTCGATGGGGCCGAGAGTCAATCAATGATGACCCAAAGTCCGGACGACCCATTGAAGCTCGAACTGAAGACATTGTACGAAAAGTCGAAAATTTGGTACTGAAAGATCGACGTGTACATTGCCAATGAAGTCTGTATATCCGAAACAAGTGTCCTCAAAATTTTGCATGACGATTTGGGTATGAAGAAGGTGTCTGCACAGTAGATACCCAGATTGCTTACACCTGAACAAAAACTGTATAGAAAAGAAGTTTCTCAAGAAAATTTGGTCAAGTTGGAGAGGGACAAAACATTTTTATCTCGAATTATCACCGAGGATGAGACTTGGGTAAACTACTGGGACCCTCCTACTAAACAAGAATCCATGCAGTGGGTTCACAAGGGCTCTCCACCACCAAAAAAGGCCAAGACACAATTTTCTGGAAAAAAACTGATGGCAACTGTTTTCTGGGATGCTTAAGGAGTCTTGCTTATTGAATATATCCCGAGAGGGTCTACCATAAATGGAGAGGCCTACGGAAACACAATTAAAAATTTAAAAACTGCTCTGGAGGAAAAACGCCCGCATTCTTATCCACAAAAGAACTTGTTGCTGCACGACAATTGTCGGGTTCATAAAGCAAACAAAGTTCAGCAGATAATCAATGACTGTGGGTTTATTGAGTTAAGGCATCCACCTTATAGCCCCGACCTAGCTCCGTCAGACTTCTTCTTATTCAAAAATTTAAAAAAGTATCTCAGGGGAACGCGTTTTGCTTCTGATGAAGAACTCATAGAAGCTGTTGAAGAATATTTTGCGGGGTTACCGAAGCAATTTTTTCCTGAGGGTATGGGGCAACTGGAAAAAAGATGGAATAAGTGTATTAGTGCTGAAGGGAGTTATGTAGAAAAATATTTTTTTTTGGTCTCTTATGTGCTTTTTTCATGGCTAGTGTTTCTTCCTCCTGGTTTGAAGGAAGCCGGTATGTGTAGACCGAAGTATGTGTTGAAATAATACAATATTTTTTCTATTTACACTAATATATTTTACAAGTTCAATCTTGGAGTTCCGTTAAATGCTAAATGCAGTATCTGGTCTTAATACTAAAAACCGAGACAACTGGCTAATAAATAATATTTGCTCCTATTTGGATCACTGAGATCTTAGTAGGAGCTGTTTGTTAGATCACTGAGATCTAAGCTTAACTCGAAGAGATCGTACTTGTAACTGTAGTGAACTCTAAGAGATCTTGTTTGGAACTACTTCTTCATTACCTTATTTTTCGGCAAGAAAGTTTTCTCCCCGCGAGTCAAAGAGTGGGAGAAACAATGAAAAAGAGTATACGCAAATTTCCATATAACAATTATTTACATTTCCAAGAAAAGTATATGCTGTTGTTTCCGACGTCATGAATGTATTAAAATAAACAATATACGCCGGAAACCCTTAATTATAGAAAATAAAATACTTCTTAAAGTAATAAATATACAATGCACAGAGATAAACTAATGTTCGCAGAATCGCCTCGAAACAAATTATTAAATCTATTATAATAATATATAACAGGAAATATGTACAATGAAACTTATTCTATTATAATTATGCTTATTCAAATACTTTATTTACCTCATCGATGCAAAGGGTTTTGCCTGTAATAAAAATAAATAGTTTTTATGATAGTAGAAAATACGACAATGAAGAAATGTAATACCTGCCCAGTCCTAAAGTAATTAACAATATTAAATATATCTCAGAACTCCAAGACCTTTTCTATATACAATATATAATATTTACAATTTAAAAACTAGAATTAAATATATTAAACCTACATCTAAATAAAACTAAAAATACAAAATTAAATCTATTTTGCCCGAACATGCCGCCCACTTTGAAAGAGTCTCCTTTCAAGGAAAATATAATAACGACGTTCAAGCATTGTCACCATTGTTCGATATAGGAAGCACGCACAACCTTGTCGTCGGTCTCTGGAACACACCACGCACAGCCATCGCTTCCAAAAGTGCTCGCGAAAACGCTGAATGTATTGCCAACGAGACAACGTGTTGACCTTTAGATGTTCCACACTTGGCTCATCTAAGGAGGTTATTATGCCTCCAGTTAAAAAATGTGAAGGGGTTAGGAATAAAAGATCATTAGGATCACTGGAAATAGGAGTGTGATTTTTATGAGTACGCGCTAGAAGATTGCTTTTGAATCGTAAACAATATGCTACTACACGCTGAAATCTATTAAAATTAGAATATTTGGCGAACCATTCAAATCGATTAACACTTGCGTTAGCCAAGTTCACAACGCGCCTTGTTTCCGGAATGTCCTTTATTTTTTCCCGTAGCTGTGTTTTTTTTATGAATTTGATGCTCTCTGCTTCATTCATATAAGTGTGCCAAGCGCTTTGCAAATTAAAGGGAAGTGATTCGTCTCAATTTAACCTTAACTGCCAGATTTGTTGCATTAAAATCTTGGCCTTTATTATAACAGGACTAACAAGACCTAAAGGATCAAATATTTTTGAAATGTGCGATAATACCGTTCTTTTTGTCATTAACTTTCGATTTGATACATGAAATGAATATTGTAAAGTATCCGCATTGGGTTTCCACTGCAAACCTAGCGTCCCTATGCCGTCATTTTTGTTGAAATCAAGAACCATATTGTCACAAGAGTTGTTTGGTATGTTACTTAATATTTCAGGTGCGTTCGATGCCCACTTGCGTAGTTCAAATTTACCTTTTGACAAAATACTTATAACCTCATCCCTAATTTGTAAAAGTTCTTTTATACTGTCTGCCCCAGTTAACAAATCGTCCATATAAAAATCTCTTAAAATTATTTCTGCACCTAACTGTTTGTTAGAAAATTCCTCGTTTGCCAGTTGCTGTAAGCACCTAACTGCTAAATAAGAAGCCGGCCCCGTACCATATGTAACTGTTGTTAATTCAAATGTTTGAATTTGACTATCCTCATTTTCACGCCATAAAATTCGATGGTACGGCATGCACTCTTCTTTTAAACAAACCTGCCTGTACATTTTTGCAATGTCTGCAGTACAAACATATCTATGTATACGAAATCTGCATACAATGTCAAATAAATCTTGTTGTAACTTAGGACCTACCATAAGTTTGTCGTTAAGCGACACTCCAGTATCTGATGGCGCCGACGCGTCAAAAGCAACTCTTAACTTAGTAGTTGCGCTATTTTCTTTTCTGACCGCGTGATGTGGCATATAAAAATGGTTAATCGTCGGACCTTGTATATCTAACTTGTTAATACGTTTCATATGACCTAATTCTATGTATTCTTTTATCAGATTCGCGTAATCTACCTTAAGATCGGGGTTTTTTGCGAACCTTCTTTCTAATGAATAAAATCGTTTGAGAGAGAGATCCCGTGAATTACCTAGTGACAAGTTGTTATTTCGAAATGGCAATGATACAACAAAGCGATTATCGTCATTTCGTGTAGTTGTATTAATAAAATGAGTTTCACACATCTTTTCTTCAGGTGAATATACCTGAGACTTGTGTGTGTTTTCCAATTCCCAAAATTTCTTTATGTTTTAGTTTAAATCATTTAAAGTTGAAGTGTTACAAATTGATGTTGATTCTGAGGAGGAATTTGAAGGAGCTCTGCCCGAAACCAACCAACCTAGCAGCGTTTTTTGTAAATATGGCTGATCTTTTCCCAAATTAATCTGTCCTACACATAATAATTTATAAAATAGTTCTGCTCCTAGTAACATATCTATATTTTTAGATATATGAAATTCTGGGTCCGCTAATTTTACATTTTTCGGAATCTTAATATATTCTCTTGCTAAAGAAATTAGTGGAATACGTTCAGATATTTTATCTAACACTAAACATTCTAGTTTCGCCTTGAAATTAGTTTGCAATGATGCTATAGAAACATTTACAAGATTCTGTGCCTTTACCGCTGCATGATTAATACCAACAATAGATATTTGTATAGGTTTCTTTTGAAGGTTGAGTTTGTTCACTAAGTCTGTTGTAATTAAGTTTGACTGTGATCCAGTGTCCAGCAACACCCTGCATGTGTGCTGGTTACCTTTGGAATCTGTTATATTCAATAAGGCAGTTGACAACAATATTTGTGTGTGCGCTTCAATGTTAAATGCATGATATGAAATTGATGTGCCAACGCATGCATCAGGTGCGGATTGCCCTTGTTCCTGTTGCGGTTGATCAATTAAATTTTGCGTTTTATGCAATAATGTATTGTGCCTTTTACCACACTTGATACAATTACTAGATGTGCAGTTACTAACAAAATGTCCGTGTCTTAAACAATTAACACATAACCTTTTTGCCTTTATTTCCTGAATTCTTTGTTCAATAGGTAACCTAATTAAGCTTTGGCATTTATAAATTATGTGAGACTGTTTGCAAAATGCGCATGATAATTTTTTATTGTTAGTTACAATATGTGTGGAAGTACGCTTGAACTTAGGAATCTCGTTTTGATCATTTTTTAATATAGCTTCTAGAGTTTGA
Organism: Melolontha melolontha; assembly: GCA_935421215.2. Classification (NCBI taxonomy): domain Eukaryota; kingdom Metazoa; phylum Arthropoda; class Insecta; order Coleoptera; family Scarabaeidae; genus Melolontha; species Melolontha melolontha. The sequence continues at coordinate 85,014,663 of OW285243.1, forward strand.
CATTTGTGATTTAAAAACTTTATTAATTCTTCAGCAGTAGGCAAATTGTCATTGGACAAATTTGTTTCCCATTCTTTTATTGTAATTGAATCTAATTTTGAGGTTAAGATGTGTATTAATAAGTCGTCTGACTTATTCACCGGACGCTTTAATGAATCTAGTGCCCTAATATGTTTATTAATGCCGTCGATTATTTGTCTTAAAATGACATGGTTTTCTTTTGTAGCAATTGGCAAGTTGCAAATGGCTTTAATATGATTTTTAACTATAAGTTTTTTATTACCGTACCTCTCATTCAACATATTCCAAGCAATACAATAATTGTCATTAGTAATAGGTAACGAGTTTAATAATTCACTTGCATCGCCCTTTAAAGCTGATTTTAAATAATGAAATTTTTGTATCTCTGGTATAGCAGTGTTGGCGTCGATTAAACCCGAAAAAGAGTCATGAAAACTAGTCCAGTCTTCATATGATCCCGAGAAATCAGGTAGCGTTATACGAGGTAGACGTATGTTTGAATGAGTATCGGTATCGGAATACGATAACTCTGTAGCTGGTTTATGTTCGATATTAACATTCGAATAATTTGATATCAATTTACGAATTTGACCTATGATTTTGAAATACATCTTTTCGAAATCTGCACTTTCAGTATCCTCGCTTTCTTCTTCCAATGTATCTTCAATTTGTGTTTGTATATTTTCAAATTGATTTAGAAGTGGTTGCAATTTATCGTAGCGCTCCGTGAGCTCTCCTAAAATTACGTTTTCGTCTAAAGAGGCAATATATTCAGCAGCTCTCGATAAGGATGTTTTTAGCTTTCTTTTTTGAGTTTTTAAGGTTTTTAATGCGGGAGTAGTCATTTTGAAGCAAAAGAAAGGTTTTTCGGATACTGGTCGGTAAAGAATTAAGAAAAGGAAGTTAACTGGAGACTTACCTCATTAATTTGAGTGCGCTGTTGCTGTCACAGGTGTCGATACCCTGCTCCTGGGAGAACCAATGTTTTTGGTGATGACCAGTTGACGAAGGATCGATGATCTTGTTATAATGTTGCTATGTAGATGAATTAATTTATCATCTAGCTGCGAAGTACCGTGTGTGGATGAATTAATTTATCATCCAGCTGCGAAGAACCAAATGTTTTTTGGTCTTGAAATAATCTTGATAGCTGTGAGTTGTCACTGACGTCCGTCTGCGAAGGACCAATGCAGATGAATTAATTTATCATCCGGCTACGAAGGACCAAATGTTTCTTCCTCCTGGTTTGAAGGAAGTCGGTATGTGTAGACCGAAGTATGTGTTGAAATAATACAATATTTTTTCTATTTACACTAATATATTTTACAAGTTCAATCTTGGAGTTCCGTTAAATGCTAAATGCAGTATCTGGTCTTAATACTAAAAACCGAGAAAACTGGCTAATAAATAATATTTGCTCCTATTTGGATCACTGAGATCTTAGTAGGAGCTGTTTGTTAGATCACTGAGATCTAAGCTTAACTCGAAGAGATCGTACTTGTAACTGTAGTGAACTCTAAGAGATCTTGTTTGGAACTACTTCTTCATTACCTTATTTTTCGGCAAGAAAGTTTTCTCCCCGCGAGTCAAAGAGTGGGAGAAACAATGAAAAAGAGTATACGCAAATTTCCATATAACAATTATTTACATTTCCAAGAAAAGTATATGCTGTTGTTTCCGACGTCATGAATGTATTAAAATAAACAATATACGCCGGAAACCCTTAATTATAGAAAATAAAATACTTCTTAAAGTAATAAATATACAATGCACAGAGATAAACTAATGTTCGCAGAATCGCCTCGAAACAAATTATTAAATCTATTATAATAATATATAACAGGAAATATGTACAATGAAACTTATTCTATTATAATTATGCTTATTCAAATACTTTATTTACCTCATCGATGCAAAGGGTTTTGCCTGTAATAAAAATAAATAGTTTTTATGATAGTAGAAAATACGACAATGAAGAAATGTAATACCTGCCCAGTCCTAAAGTAATTAACAATATTAAATATATCTCAGAACTCCAAGACCTTTTCTATATACAATATATAATATTTACAATTTAAAAACTAGAATTAAATATATTAAACCTACATCTAAATAAAACTAAAAATACAAAATTAAATCTATTTTGCCCGAACAGCTAGGTAGATAACATAAAAATACGCCCTCGTATTTGGTTGTCTTGAGGCATCACACTAGGTCTTTATTGACTCTAAGAGTTTATTTATTTACCCAACAGAATTATAATTCCATTTAGAGGATAAAATAAAATTGTAAATCATATAGGTACATACATAATTATGGTGTGTCTCAGAATAAGGAGTGATTCAAATACCCTGCCAAAACTCTGTCTACATAGCTTAAAATTTAATCTACCGTACGTGTATACACCTGAGAGTGTAGTTGTTTGTTGTAATGTCATTTATTTTTATTACATACTTAACATAACCTATTTTTAACGTTCCGAAAAACACGAGCACATATATTTCATGTTACCCATATTTCTACAAAATATTGCTAATTTAAAGAAAAACAAATACGACATTTCGAATTTATTACAAAACTACCTAAAAAATACAACATAAGTTTTATAAAATTATCAAAATAAAATGAAGTAGAAAGAATAGTAAAAAGTGAAACCTATGCACTATTAGTCTGTTTGACTCATGCTGGATGCTAACGATTACTGTTACTAATTAAATGCCACTGTTTCCAAAATGAATAATAAATGATTCCAAGATATCATCCATTAATCGTCCATTTAGGTCCCACATTCTACTTTAATTACATGGTCTATACAATTTTTCCATTTGTTCGCTGTAATATTTGTTAGTGCTTCCATTAAAAGTTCTTGCACATGTGATATTTTGAACGTGTTATTTTTTGAAGCAACTTGAATTGCAACTTTTCTCCAGGAAGAAGTTGGTACCTTTTCAGCTCTACATGAATGATGTTGCATTATACATCACTATTACAACATTATGTGGTAACTTTGGCAGTATTTTTGCAAACCAATCTTTAAAAACAGTGCTATTCATTTCATCGTGATAGTCAGACGAAATGAAGATTACATATAATAATAATAACCACAGTTTTTCACTTACTCTTACTTGAAATTAATAACTTTCAAAAATCATATGTGTAAGGTAGCTCAACTTATTTTTTGTACAGGTGCATCTCTAGTACTTATTCTGCCATGACTTTATTAAGAGTCGAAAGATTTGATTTAGTATAGCGGTAGATAACGATAACAATGACAGAAAAATGCAAGAAAACGTTGACAGGTTATATTTGTATATAACGGGTGTTCATTTGAAAAGTCAATCTAGTAGCATGTGATTTACTGAGAACATTTTGAAGTATGTCGTAAATTAGAATTTACTACTAACCTACGAAGTCGTATATCATACATACAAGTAAATAACAAATGTGATTGACATTATCAAATGTCATTTGAATTTACGTTTACGGAACAACAAACACATACTAATATATATGCGCCTTATTCTATCAAAATTTCAAAGTAACCTAGATTGACTTTTCAGATGAACACATGTTAAAACATAACCTGTCAACCGGCCGATATTTCTAGATTATTACCGATATTGAACTACGAGGAACTTGAAAAATAAGTAGCTTTTGGCAGGATATTTGAATCACCCCTTCTTATTCTGAGACACATTATAGTATCTACTACTAGTAACAAAAAAAAGTATTATTATAAATACTAGCTTCTCCTAAATATAAAAAATATAAAAAACACATAAAATAATAAACAAGATTGAAACTAATAATATATATAAATATAAACAAAAGTGCATGTGAACAAAAGTAATAGAAACAAAGAACAAGAACATCCAGCAATTAATTCAATCAAGATCAATACTACGAATATTTATAGAGAATCCGTTTGATGGTCAACAAAGTATGGAAATGTATATCCGAAGAAACCTGATTGAAGTACTGAAGCACTTCAACGTTTGGATGTTTGCGGAACCTCTCATAACTCTTGATAATCTTCTGTAACTGTCTGATCTCCTTTCCGAACATACCAAGGGGTATTGACGATGTTTCTAAAGCTTGAGTTACATTACACTTTTTTCGTCTAGAAACTTGGACAAGTTTTCAAACTAGATGTATAGCAAGCGCCAATTAAGTTGGCCCGAGGAGAGGTGCGCAGAAGCCGTTTTTAAAAACGTTCACCCCACTACTCAAGTAATTGTCAGAATACATTTGTCATTGACGTTTGACGGAACATAATGTCTTTGCTAGGGGATCATAAATCATAAGTGATATACGCTCAGAGTTTAGAATTATCTGACATTTGATGTAAAACCAAAATCTCCCCACTACTTCTAATCCTGCGCGAACTTACCCCCTCGCGCCAACTTAATTGGCGTTTGCTATACTTGTTAAAACTTTGATAGTGTAATTCAAAAGAAATACATCAAAGTTTCTAAACTGCAAAACTAGATCCGATGCCACTTTTCATCCAAGTTTCATACTAGATTTGCGCATTAAACACCATTTCGTTTGTACCAATTGTTCATTTTAAATAAAAATCATATAATAATAGCAGGTTACGTAGTGTTTGTTTTTTTTTGGGGGGAAATTAATAGAAATTGTGTATGAATATCGAGTAACAAAATATGGGGCCCCGATATAACGGTTTTCGAATTCGTTTTTTAAATATTTTTGTATCTATAAGAGCTATAAAGAACCACAACCCGTCTAAACGTCGAATATATAATAATAAACAAACAGAAATTTTTATTTTATGTTGGTAACGCACTCAAAATTTGGTGCCCTCTATTCAACATAACATAAATTAAAACTTGTATGAAATCTTGTGCAAGAAGTTCAAATTTCTAGTACGAAAAAAAGTGTAATGTAACTCACTCTTTAGCACACGGTTACACCGTTAATGACGTGAAGTTTATGAAATTCTTGATAAATCTTTTTTAAAATCTATTTAATTACGGATAAGTAATTGTGATAAAATAACTAACGATACATTCAAAAATTATGAATCTAATTAATCAAGTTATTGTTTCAACACTTAACTAAAACTAAAATGTGAAATATAATTTCAGTATTATTACTAGAACCTAATGTCGACGTTGGACTCGATCATTTATCTTTTTAACTGTTGCGTTGAACTTTCTAACATTTTCATCTACTTCTGTAGCTTTTTCATTTAATACGAATCGTAGATGTAATATTATTATGATGTCCGCTAGTCCTTACTACGTCTACATTTCCGAGGTGTGTTTGTTCGAAATGCTACACTTAAGAAACAATATAATAATGACGTTAATGACATTTAATAACAACAACCAATTATATAGTAAGAGATTAACAAGAACATATTTAACGCATTGTGTCTGTCTCTAATTCGTCTTAGTATACAGTGAGTTTTCTTTATCACTGAACATAACACATGAATACACCTATGTTCAGTTTTAAAATAAATGCTTCAATCCATCAAAATGTTATGCAATAACATTACGAGTGTCATCACTAGAGCTGAGGATGTTTGCGGTACGGCAGGACCGTATGTAGTGCATCCCCACATTTAACTATTTATCTAAATATTCTCTGAAATGATTTGCCGGATCTCATAAATTAATAGAGTGATATTTTAGTATGCACTGGATATTGTTATTATACAAAATCATAATAGCCATTTGTATTTATGGATCATAAATAATAATACGCATGTATTTGTATTTGGTTGTGAATTCAATTTAAACTTAAAACGAATCGTAATATTTTAACGACAAGCCGTCCTTACAATACATGCATTCGAGACAAAGTGTGCAACTCTACGAATAACTTCCATAATTGATCGAAAATGGACATTTTGGAGCTGAAGTAAAGCCCCTATTCTTAGAAAATTTTATTACTGTTGTTAAGAACTATTATTATAAACAACAAAGGCCTTTTATTAGTGTTGAAGTTTTAGTTTCATTGAATTTCCATGTTGTAAGTAGTCAATTGTAAAGTGTTCATTCACAATATTCTAAAACAAGGTGTAAATTTAACTAAAATCCAGAAAAACACATTCTGATAATATTGGTAATAGAAGTTATAACTTATAACTTCTAACTTCATTCACCTAGTTCAAGTAGGTAGTATATATAAAATATATGCAAAATATGTGCTGCCAGGCTTTGAAAGGCTGTGTGACAAGATTTTAATAAATCGAGGTTTCTTTTGTTTTCGTAGCTTTTATTGCATTTGGTTATAAAAATAATATAATAAATAGTAATAAACACAGCTTCTAATCTAGTAATATATTATCAGAATGTGTTTTTCTGGATTTTAGTTAAATTTACACCTTGTTTTAGAATATTGTGAATGAACACTTTACAATTGACTACTTACAACATGGAAATTCAATGAAACTAAAACTTCAACACTAATAAAAGGCCTTTGTTGTTTATAATAATAGTTCTTAACGACAGTAATAAAATTTTCTAAGAATAGGGGCTTTACTTCAGCTCCAAAATGTCCATTTTCGATCAATTATGGAAGTTATTCGTAGAGTTGCACACTCTGTTTCGAATGCATGTATTGTAAGGACGGCTTGTCGTTAAAATATTACGATTCGTTTTAAGTTTAAATTGAATTCACAACCAAATACAAATACATGCGTATTATTATTTATGATCCATAAATACAAATGGCTATTATGATTTTGTATAATAACAATATCCAGTGCATACTAAAATATCACTCTATTAATTTATGAGATCCGGCAAATCATTTCAGAGAATATTTAGATAAATAGTTAAATGTGGGGATGCACTACATACGGTCCTGCCGTACCGCAAACATCCTCAGCTCTAGTCATCACTTGTCGTAATAAGGCGTTTTAGTTGTCAGTGTCAATAAAGTGTGAAAATAATTATTTAACATTTAACTTACACAGACAATATTCAAATGAATTTTATGATACATTGAAAAAAAGGATGTTTTTATTTATAATTCTTTAAGTTTTTAATAAATGTTCGAATTGTCACCTTCACATTCCATACAATATACGAGTCGATTATGAAATTCCTGCAAAGAGTTTGTTAAAAATCCGGTTTGATTTGTAATTCGTAGCAGGCGTACTTATGCGTGCTTTTGAATCTTCAATATTAGTGAAAATTAAATTATTATATATTTTAGATTTAAGGTATCCCCAAAGAAAATTAATGACATTTGGCGATAAATCTGGCGAACGGGCCGGCCAAACTATCGGACCAAACTTCCCTATCCATCGACCAGGAAAACATGAATTTAGAAAATTTGTAATTGCTGCAGTTGAATTAATTTGGCTTCCGTCCATTTGAAACCAGGGATCTTCAATGGCTAAATTTTCAATTTACGGAACAATACGTGTTCGAAGTAATTGCATGAATTTATTGAAATTAAAATTTGTGTCAATAAAGTATGGACCCACAAGTTCAGTGCTGATTATACCTGATCATGCATTAACTCTAGCGTTATATTGTGTGTGTGTGTGTTAAATTATGAATATGATCATTCAATGTAATTAAAACGGTAAAATCCAACATATTATAATTTTCATTTAATAAATTAAATAGTGTTTCGTAAAAATCAATACGTCTTATTTTATCTTCATTAAATAATTGTTGGTGATTCGAAAACTTGTAAGGTTTGTATTTGTACTGTTTGAGAATTTTAAATACAAACGTCTTCGAAATATTAAATTGTGCTATTTTACTTAATGGCGTTCTTCAATATAACATAACACATTTAATTTTATCTCTTCTGAAAGAATGTGGGGCCCCCGCCCCAAGAAAATTAACCCCCCCGGGTTAATTTTCTTTCTGTGTGTATGTATTATGCAGTAATCAGAATCTCCTAGTAATCGTCTGAATTGTTCCGATAGATAGTATGGGCGTCTCAAGATATTTGATAGAAAATTTGATAGAAAACAGATCCCGCACTTTCCTTAAACTGCTTCCATCTTTATACCAGTTTCAAATTTCTATTTTTTCATCTTTT